>OW240915.1:102541035-102669227 GCA_933207985.1 Pelobates cultripes | reverse complement strand
AACCCCCCCACCACCCCACTTACTCAAATTTCCTCCCTGACAGGCCGGCGCGCGAGGGAGCACTCTCTGTGTGCTTCCTCTTCAGCTCCCGCGCGCGCTGCGTACTGATGCCGGAGCCGGAAGATGACGTCATCTTCCGGCTCTGGCATCAGTACAGTGCGCGCGGGAGCTGAAGAGGAAGCACACAGAGAGTGCTCCCTCGCGCGCCGGCCCGCCGGGTGACTGCAGGGCCAGCCTCTGGGGGGCCCTGAGGTGACCAGCTGCTGGGCCCCCCAGGAGAAGAGGCTGGCCCTGTGGGTACATACTGGGGTCGCAGGACCCCCTGCGACCCGGTATGTACCCACTGAATGTGGGGCCCGGACGACCTGAGCAGTCCGGGCCCCCCAGGACCGTCGGGCCCATGACAACCGTTGCGGTTGTCATGCCCTGATGGCGGCCCTGCCTGTCAAATGATATGCAAGTAGATGGTGAGTAGCAGAGGGGAATCCCCACCTAATCATCTGTTTCTTGATCTATCATGCTTCAAAAATCACATAGAATTTGGGGTATATAGCCTCTTTAGCATTCAACCTGCTTTAAAAGTATTGAGTCTAAAAGATACATTTTCCTGAGATTTCGCCAAAGACTCTGAGATTAGTTCCTTGGGATGGAGGGACAAACCCAACAAGTTCCCATATGTGTTTGTAGGAATGTGGTGTTCAATATTTAACTACTTTGTAACGCATTTATATATTCTGTCGATTCCACACCAGTATGGGAAACTGTAATGCGCACTGTAAAGATTTTTACAATATCTTTCAAGAGATATTTCCAGCTGATGCAGATATGCTAATTGGCAGCAAATTAGGATGGCCTAGTTTAGACGGCATTCATTTTTTTTCTGAGAGCTTGTAAATTGCTGTGATATGTATATTCTAGTTGCATACCAATAAAGAGCAGATGGTACAATGAATATGTAGCATTTTGTATCATAATTTGTAATTTGAAATACACAGTTATTGCTTATCAGAAGTAAAACGCCAAAGCCTGCAATTGCCTGAACCAGACTAATAGAACGTATATTTATATTATAACACATATCCTTCATTTCAAGGATATGTATCTCCTTCATTTCAAAGATGTCAATAATATGCTAGGCGTCAAAACTCTGTGAGTGATGTCAAGGCAATTTCTGTAACATACTATTAATGCGATGTTATAGGAAATGTTCTAGAAATCTAGGTTTTTAATGATTTTTTAAAAGTTCAAATAAGGTAATATATAATAAAATAAATTCAATACCTATTTTCTCTTCACATCACTTTAACGCAGACTAAATGGAATGGAACAGTGTTGATTCTAACCAATATAATATATTACTGTGTTCTAATACCCAAGGTCATACCTATAGCTTCTAGGGAAGAGGAGGATTGTATAAAACCCACTGTCATAAAGCAGTGACATTGGTGAGAAAGCTATCTAGGTCTAGGTACATCTTATAATTCTTTTATTGTCACTTAAAAGGATATTTTTATAGAGAGTTTAACCTTGCAAATTCTGTTCTCTGATAATTCCTCTTCTGTGAACTGAATTGTGTATTCAGCACTAAAGAACAGCCACGAAAATTGGCAGCAAGCAATAAATAAAATCTAGCCTGTGTACCCAGAAAGATGACAATCCGGCAGTTTTACTGCTGACTTTGCAGATCCAACGGCAGCTATCTCATTGATTGGATACGTGTTAATATGTGCAATTGACTTCCCATTTGGTAAAGATGTGAACAACGGAAAACAGTGCAGTCAATTTATGAAGCTGTCGTTTTCCCCTATGGAGAGAACATTAAGAAAATGAACTTTACACTTGCCTGCATTCATACTACACTTTGTCAGTTCAGCTGTTAATCGTTAAATGTTTTACGCAGCTCTCTTCGTAGGATCTGTTTTTTAGTGTTAAGTCAAACATCATTAATGTTTTGCTTTAAATAACCAAGATATTTTTTAAATCATTACATTACTCAATAAAAGTATAAAACAAGCCTGGAATAATAGAAAATCAACCTCCCCATAATCAAGGGTGCTCCAAGGTCCTATACAGATAAACACAGAAAAATGAATGCTGCTTTTCTGTCACTTGTATGATATCCATGTGACAGCTGAAGTCTCCAAGTAGCATAAGCAGGTAGATACATTTATAATGCTACGATTTTTTTTTAGATTCAGGGGTGCATTAAAGGCAGGTACAGCAGAGGAGACATTACATACCGTATATACTCGAGTATAAGTCGAGTTTTTCAGTACATTTTTTTTGAAAAACCCCCACTCGACTTATACTCGAGTCAATGTCTGTATTATGGCAAATTACATTGCCATAATACAGACCCGGACCGCCAGGCTCATCACAAGCCCGGCTGGCAGCGAGCTGTAAATTACCTTTCCTGCAGCTCCTGTCAGCTCCCTTCTCTCTCCTGCGTTCCGGTCAGCTCCCCTGTCAGCTCCACTGTAAATCTTGCGAGAGCCGCGGGGTAAGAGTGCTGCCACGGGTTACCTCTAAAATTAGGGGTTTCGACTTATATTCGGGTCGACTTATACTCGAGTATATACAGTATGTGGTAATATTGTTTTGTCAAACTTATAGTCCTTTTTTTTTTTTTTAACTTACATATAGGCAAACACCTCTGGTTCTTCCTTAGCATCAATTTAAATATGATTAGCCAAATAAATAAAGTGGTTATATCTGTCTGTTTAAATTACATTTTATTAGTTGTGTGTACCTAGCTTACATATTTTGAAGCAAGCTTAAGGACAGGGATGCTCAAAAAGGTAGATCACCACTCAAAAAGGTAGACCGCCATTTTTTTCAGAACTACAGCTACCATTCTAAAGCATCCTAATTGCGGTTCTTCAACATCTGAGGAACCCCAGTATAGAATATTACCTCTGTAGAAGAGACAAACAGTTAATCTGACTTTGTGTTCCTGGACATGTATTTTTTTTCTTAAATGTAAGTATTATTATTTAATCAAAGAAAGAGCTGAAAGGATGTCTAGAAATCTAGTAACTAGATACGTTATTATTGGCATAGAGGATGTTGCATCCAACATGCTGAAAGTGTCATCCTCTGTATTTGCAGTATGTAAATATACTGAAAACTCCATCCTTGGTATGTGCAGTTATAAGAAGCTAATTCTTCTCAAATCAAAGATTCACTTCAACACCATGACTGCTTTAGTGATTTGAAGTGATCATAGTGCCTGGAGTCTGTATGTGCAGCATTTTCCTATGAAATGATGCACGTATGCAGATTAATCCCTTTGCTGCCAGTTGTGTAACTCCAAGTCTGGCAGTGACATTGGGTATCATTCGCCAGCCAACAAGAGTTTCTGGCTGACATATTAATCCTTCAAAAAATTGGTATCTGACATCAACACCCACAACTTGCTGAGCCAGACAGTCAATGGTAGCATAGTTCCCCTTTCTGTGCTACCTGTGTCCTTCCCTGAACCCGTCATCTCTGACATCCCTCCACTTTACCTTACTAGCTATTTTTTTAGGGTGGGGGAGTGGACCAGGATAGAAAGGGTTACTCCCACCAAACTAGGGTTTTCTTAAAACACTAGTTTTTAGTTAGAGTAACCCTTTAAATGTCTACTTGTTATCAACAACTGTGCGGATGCATACTCTGCACAATTCCTAAGTTTGTTGGGATTGAGTTGATTTGAGTCCTACCATAGAACAGATGGTATTAATACATTTTCTTGATGTATAATTTGTACAATACTTGGTGGGTTACCCACCCAGGTGATCAAGACTATATGTTCTACTCCATAGTACATAATTTGTATACTAAAATCGATTTTTCATCCACTCTGCGGATGTATGCTCTATTTCCATTTGCTCTATGGCATGGTCTGACCATGCTCCCATCACATTAGGTATCAAGGAGCTTTTTCCATGAGGAGTATTGGAACCTGGCTATTTAATGAGAGTATTCTTCTTAACCTTCACAGTAGGAAGGAGATAGAATCTGAACTCTCCTCTTACTTCAGTAAGAATGACACTGCTGATGTTTCCCCATCCACAGTGTAGTTGGCCCATAAGGCCTCTATCTGAGGAATATTTATTTGAATTGCATCTCACCAGAAAAAAGAGCTTATTAAGTCAATCAAACTTGTTATATATTACGTAGACTAAAATGCTGCTAATATACACAAAGCAACAGAGCATGAACCTTTTTTAGTGCACCAACTTCGCCAGAAGGCATCATCATCCAAGACCCCCTTCATAGTTGACTTTAATAGCAACCCTAACGTCATTGCCAAATAATTTGTTACCTTCTATAATAGCCTTTAGAATTTGGTTATGTATCAACCCACTATGGATATGTATCAACCCACTATGGAGAAAATTGCTCTTTTTCTGGCTTTTATTAGATATAGGCATCCATGCATGTGATCTTCAGATATTTCACACAACCTTTACATATAAGTAAATCCAAAAATAAAGGTGAGCACTCCAGAGCTCAATAAGATGCACATTTGGTGGAACTAAATGTTCTGAGCAACATTTCAACACAAAAATGGGTCTTTGTAATGCTTGCTCAGAACATTTGGTTCTTATAAATATGCCACTTATTGAACTCTGGAGTGCCAGGACCTTTTCTTTTTGGATGTACTACTGTTTGGGGGTTGTGCTTTACCCTAGTTTGTTTTTTGCACCCAGTTTTCTGGCTCTTTTGGATGAGTGCCGTTCCTCATTATCTGTTTGTGCAACGTTTACATCTGACTGCAGGATTGTGAGGGGTAAACAAATCCTTCTATACCAGGCTTTGTTCACAGCTTACAAGCTTACCTTGAATGCTATATTTTCTTATCTGCAAGTTAAAAGAATTTTGATTAACCATGTACTGCTAGCAGTCTCAGGTTTAAGAGGGGAAACACATCACTTCCCACAGCTGTTTTTTAAGGCTAGTACTAATTGCCCCAGAATGTGCAAACTCTTGTCTTTTTGCTATGTTAGCCAATTGGGTATAGTGGAACAAGAAACGACTCCCTATATTTTGAAATGGGGCAAGACCTGGATATTCTCCTTGCAGAACTGACATTCTGCCCTCGTAGCCTTGAACATTTACTAAAATATGGAAATGCATGCAAAACTTCTCATGCCTTCTAACGCCTTCTAGGTTACAAGTGACTTTCCCCACTGTTTCTGATCAGTGCCGGTGACTTCTGAGTTAGACACATTATTACACATTTGGTGGGCTTGACCAATGATGACAAGGTTCTCTACCCAGTACACCTCTTAATAAACAAACATTTACATTGGTTGTTACACAACTCTGCTTAGTGTGGGCCTGGAAGGCGTCATGATTGGAAGAAGTAATTGAGGAAATATCCCAAAGCAAATTATAGAATGTGTGTGACCCCCTCACCTGTTGGAAGGTGACCATCCTTGCACTGGTTATTATGGGATGACCATTCAGCTATTTTCCCTGGTAAGTAAATGTGGCATGCTTGAGTTCCCACAATTGGAGCATGATGATCACAATAGACCTCAGATTTAAAAGGCTTCCGATTTGTGCAGCTCCATCATGCTTGGGTCCCCTCTTTCCTTTGCCGATTCCCTTTCCCTTTCCTTTTTTTTTTTAAGTTCCTTTTTCTGTTTGGTTCATGAGCAGCTGCAACTATAAATGGGGGTAGGGTCATTTAAATACTTCACAGTCCACGGAAGGACATCTCGGTGGAGTCTCTCACATTTTATTGGGAGTTTCTCCTATATAAGATTTATAATTGGTTAAAGGACCACTATAGTGCCAGGAAAACATACTCGTTTTCCTGGCACTATAGTGCCCTGAGGGTGCCCCCACCCTCAGGGACCCCCTCCCGCCCGGCTCTGGAAGGGGGAAAGGGGGAAAAACTTACCTTTTTCCAGCGCTGGGCGGAGAGCTCTCCTCCGCCTCCGTTACGCCCGCCGGCTGAATGCGCACGCGCGGCAAGAGCTGCGCGCGCATTCAGCCGGTCTCATAGGAAAGCATTTACAATGCTTTCCTATGGACGCTGGCGTGCTCTCACTGTGAAAATCACAGTGAGAAGCATGCAAGCGCCTCTAGTGGCTGTCAATGAGACAGCCACTAGAGGATTAGGGGAAAGGCTTAACCCATTCATAATTATAGCAGTTTCTCTGAAACTGCTATAATTATGAAAAAATGGGTTAACCCTAGAAGGACCTGGCACCCAGACCACTTCATTAAGCTGAAGTGGTCTGGGTGCCTAGAGTGGTCCTTTAAGAGGACCTTCTGGAAATTTACTTTACTCGTAAACACACTCAATGAAGTATACTTAATGTTGTATACTTTTTACCCACCCCCTTTTTCCTTTCTGCACCCTTAATGACACTTTTATTTGTTCTATTATATTTGACAAATGCCAATAAACACGATCTTGAAAACAAAAAGGCATGCAGAACAAGCTACTTGAAGCTATACTTGCATCATGTAACATAACCACATATAACTCTTTTGTTAGCATTTGTTCTATTAGCATTTTGTTTAGGAAAAGATTTCTGTGAACCTTCAAAAAAAAAAAAATTACGTAATGTTCACATGCTTCAATGAAAATGTAAGAAGCTGTAATTTGATTGTAAAAATGTATACTGATTTCAGCTAGTTCTTCAAAACGTGATTTGCTGGCATCAGTTCTTTGACCTGATTTCAGACTACAAATTTGCTTTAAAACTCCATGGATACAATAAAAACAATTATACCTGCAAAAATGTTAAAATATTTTTTTCTGTTTATATATAAAATCTCTTTACTATTGCAGTAAAGGTTGCAGTAACGGTTTGTGTATTGGCCGGCAAACAGGGATAGGGTAAGATGAGATATTTGGTATAAGTAGAATGTTAGTATAGTGTGCTAGTAGAACGTTAGCATTATGAATTACACCTTGATCATGTTTATCGTCTCAGAAATGAGACCCATGAGTGAAATTGCATGGAAGAAAGATAAAACATTTTTTGTTTAGAACTTTTTAGTGTATGCATGTCCACATTTGTACCACTTGCACTAATATATATCTTTTTGTTAATTTTTGCAAATTATGGGCTGTGAGAGCTCATTTAAAATCATTCTTGCTTTCCCATATTAAGTTAACCTTGTCTCTCTACCTTATTAAGTCCTGTTGTATGAGTTAATGACCCTTACCTACATTTTATTACAATAAACTGTGCACTGTCCTTGCATTTCTAATTACTAAGAGTCTGTTTTATGTCTATGTGTAGAATATGACCTCGAAACAGTCTTTCTTTGGTATAAAACATAGACTTTATTTTCTACTCTGAAAAAAAAATCCTAAGAATACAGACTAGCAGTAGGCTAAAGTTTAGTCCTGATGGTTATTATTAGTGTCACTAAACTATTTCCTTAATTCTGCAATTCAGTCTTTACTGGGGTACAAGAAAAGACAAGCAAGCCAGCTCAAGTACATATACACTATTCAGCCTCAAGGTTATTTTTATTTGATTACTTGATCGTGTTTCAAAACCAGTATCCCCAGATCATTGTCATTTGGAAGATGATCAGATGACTTGAAAATGAGAATCAACAAACCTCTATGGAAATCTACTTATTTAAGGTGAAACCTCAGATTATGTTTGGTGTCTAATGCATATTGAGAGAGAAGGATGGATGTTTGAGTTATTGTGGTTAATATGGGATCCTGAATACTCTCAAGTCTCAACATTATTTGAAGAGATTAATAGCATTTTTTTTTAAAAAACAATCACAGACAATTGACCAGCACTGTTAAGCCAAGTTCTTTGGCTTAATTACTGTTGATTCAACAACTGACACCTACAGAGCTGGTAATGTCGCCCATGGGTTATGATTGCAACTCTCCGTAATGAAGATTATCAGTTAAAAATCTTTAGAACACTACCATTAATTATACTATTCTGGCATATAGTGCTATTTTAGCTGCAGAAGAGATTTTTTCCATCAGCAAAATATTTTTTTACCATAAAACTATATTAGTAGACCAGGTTCATTCTTCCAGAAATACCCTAATCAAATGGAGCAATTCTGAGGCACAGTGCTAAATTTGGAACGATTCCTAGAAATCAAAGGAATATTGCATTTTTGTTGATTACATTTACGTTTATTATTTTAATATAGAATTCCTCCAGTTTTGTCTTAATAACACAGCAACGATAATCATACAAGGAGTGTTACGGGTCCTTGAATGGCCCTGTTTAGCAAAAGGAAGTCCAGAAGCATCAGATCAATAGTCATCATTATGATTAGATAGTGTTACTGGCATTGTGAATGAAGGAATGGATATTATGTTAATGTTATGACATGTCCTCTTTATGCATACTTTATTTTCATACACACATTTGGTAGGTGTTAAAATGTATCCCACTTGCAAAATATTCTGCTCCAGGCAAAACATTGAAACCCTGTCACACATGTACAGAGACAGTTCTGCTTTGCATGTGGGCAGAACAGGAAGTAACAGGATATGCAAAGAAATAAATAAATGACTGCTCAACTAAATGTATAATTTTTTTTGGTGCTACCATTAGGCGAATACACACTCACACATCTCACACATGCAACACACATTCAGTCACTTACACACAACACATGTACTACTACCCACAAACTTCACACAAAACTACCTCACACACAGCTACTCACACACAACCAAGCACACACATCACACAAATCCACACATATCAGATATTGCCATCCAGAGCTTACAACTTCCCATACACATCAATCACAGCCACCAACTCATATCTCATACAACCAGGCACATTGCAAACAGCCACGAAAATATTTCATGCACAACCACCCACACATATCACACACACATATATACATATACATCACAGTCAAATACCACACACACAGACTCACACAAACATCCACCTACCAAAACACACGTAAAAAAACAACACATTTGCATTCCCCCCAACAACCTTTCACAAATTGCCCTTCCTATGTACAGTTACCTAGCATAATGGAATCCTACTAAGCTGGTATGGATGGGATCCAGAATGGAGCAAAGGCTAGACAGATTGTGATGGTAGGGTATTCTATTATGAAGTGAATCGACGGGATAATATTCCACTCTGATCACTTAAACTGGACAGTTTGCAGTCTCTAGGGTGCTCAGGTTATGCATGTTTATGATAGAATGGATAGGTTATTGGGTCGGGTTGGGTCATGGTCCATATTAGTACAAATCCCAATTAGCGGAAGATGGAAGGTCATAAATAATGAGTTTAGAGAATTAGGAAGCAAACTAGAAAAAAGTATCTTCAAGGTGGTATTTTCTGAGACACTACCTGTATCATGCAATACACTGGTAAGACAGCAAGAGATTAGGGAGAGCAATGTGTGGCTGAAGTCTTCGTGTACGAATAATGGTTTTGGATCTCTCGAGCATTGGGCTGATTTTGTGCCTGCGTATTATCTTTATTTCCCAATACCAATCTTTATAGCCTTGATGGATTATATCTGAATGGAAGCGGGTCTGCAGTGCTGGGTGAGTGGATGGTTAGAAATTAAGGGCCTTTAAACTAGAAGTAGTAAGGGAGGAATACAGAAGGATAAATGTGGTAGATAGTATAGAAAGGATATAGAATTCTACTGAAAGTGCAGAAGGGTGGATAAAGAGTGAGAAGGTATTACATGTTTTTAAAATAAAATAAAAATAAACAAACGGTAACTTTAAATGTCTGCTTCCTAAAGCAAGAAGCTTCAGTAACACACTGGGGGAGCTTGAGATTTGGGCATACAAGGAATAGTATGACATAATTGAGATTACTAGTACTTGGTGGGATGAAACTGTAGATGGGTGTTAATGGGTAAACATTATTGAGGAAGGATAGAAAAAAAGGGAGAAATGAGGGAGGGACATGTCTATATATATCAATCCTGAATTGAAGCCAGGTGTTAAAGCAATGGTATGTGATCAAACAGGTGAAAATGTGGAAGCCTTATATATAGGGAAACATGGTGCATTCATTAATAGTAGGAATATGTTACAAACTTCCAAATATTATTACTGATAGAGAAGAGCAAATGCTATCTCAAATTAAATCTGAGTAATTTGTTAATCACTGGAGATTTTATGATTCGGGTCATGATTTGGCCAGAGGGACTAATAGTACAGTTAAAGGAAACAGGTTTTCACTGCCCAAATACACATAAATAAATAAAAATAGCTTTTTAGTAGATATATTCTCAGTAAAAACAAGCATGCATATAATTATGCATTTTTAATTGTAAGCGTATCTAAAAATAGCTTACAAAAGCTGAAGAACTCTTTGCAAATCCTCCTGTTCTAACCCCACCCAGACTTTCTGCTGTCCAATAACAAACTGCTCAATGCAGCTCAATTAGAAGTCTTTGCAAGGCAGGTGCTCTCTGCTGAGCTAAACAACCAGGAAGCAACAGTATTGGATTGACAGGCATTGGGGTGTAACAAGGATAATTTATAAAAGTGTCAATATCTATTGAAATCTACACTTTTTGTAAAATAAAAAAGAGGAAATTCTCTTCACACATAAAGCACTTCAGCAAGATGAAAACGGTCCTAATAATAAACAAAAAGAAAATTATGGGGGGTGGAGGCAACTGAAGAACGGAGACGTTGCACTTTTGTGAGCTTTGGGCCTTAAAGGCGAAAAATCTTTAGAACAATACCATTAATTATACTATTCTGGTATATAGTGCTATTTTAGCTGCAGAAGAGATTTTTTCCATCAGCAAAATATTTTTTACCATAAAACTATATTAGTAGACCAGGTTCATTCTTCCAGAAATACCCTAAAGGAGTTATTATTATTATTATTATTATTATTGGTATTTATATAGCACCAACTTATTCCGCAGTGCTTTATAATAGAAGGGTAATTTACCAAATGAGACAATAACAAAGCTTACAGTCTAGAGGAGGTTGGGTATAAAAACACAATAGGAAGGGTGTTGAGAGAGACAGCAAATAAACATGGTAAGAAAGTAGCAGAGCTGGAGGTGAGAGTGGAGTTTCACCCTATAGGAGAGAGCGAGAGGAAGGTTTGAGAGATAGAAGTTACTCTTGGAGGCCATAAGCATTCCTGAAAAGATGGGTTTTGATGGACTTATTTAAGGATTGAAGACTGGGGGAGAGTCTGACAGGGGTAGGCAGGCTGTTCCAAAGGAAAGGAGCCATCCATGAGAAGTCTTGCAGGCGTGAATTTGCAGTAAGGGTGTGAACAGCAGAAAGGAGAAGGTCACCAGTAGAGTGGAGAGTCCGAGAGGGTCATACCTATTGTGGCGGAACCAACCTCGCCACTATGCACTGGAGAAGCCTGGTTGCCAGCCTCCTGCCATGTGACTATGGCCCCTGGGATGTATTGCCCTTTAAAGACATGATTTGGGCATAATGGATTTGTGTTGTGCTGCTGCTAGGCCTTTTAAGAACCATCTGGGGACATACTGTGTCGTTACTGGGTGGCCACCATTTCCTGTATCAGAAGCACATGGTGAGAACAATGGATGGCGGCCATTTTAACTCACAGACACTGTGTGGACTTTTCAACACGGTGCCATCTCGCCAGTATTTGTTGCACAGAGACATCGTGCGGTGGTTTTGGACTATACAGCAGGGGACACATTATACAGTGATTGTTTTTATTTAGCCTGTATATGTTCTGCAGAATCTGCATTAAACTGTATTTTCCAAAGTACTGAACGGATCTGGGTGAATTTTGGATATGTGGTTCACCCAGATCCCCCAGTTCCAAGGATATACTTTATGGGGTTATTGCATGTTTTGGGGTCCCTGTGATGTGTTTTATGAAACTGTATTTATCTGGCTGTGATAATTAGATTACCCATTGTGTTCAGTAATCATATCACAGCCAGAGGGGAGGATTTTGTGTGGGAGTGTCTGGGTGTATTGTATGGATTGATTGGCTGTTTTGTAACGCCCTGTGGGCTGTACTATGTTTGTGGATTGGGAATAAAAGAGACTGTATGTGACAGTACAGGGAGTTCCTGTTTTAACCCTCAAAGTGAAGTGTCGTCTCATTATTGGGGGAAGGATTCATTGTATGCTGTTCCAGTTTGACTGCTAGGAGAGTAAACCTATTCGTATGGTTCCTATTCAACTGTCTACAGCGTTCATATGCTTGGGAGAATTTATTTGTTTCTCCAGTTCGGTGATTGTGGTGTCTGCTGCAGTGCTTGGAGTCCTCAGGAAGCGCTAGGAGCATCCTTCAACGGAGGTACCCAGTCGGGGTGCCAGGTGATCCGTTACATTGGTGGCAGCTGTGGGATGGCGTCCTAGTGCGAGGTAAAGCAGCTCGGAGACACAGTTTGTGGATTTACAAATTGAGGGCAACGCTAGTACCCGTACAGCGACCCTATCTACAAAAGAACTAACTTCAGCAGAGCAAGCATGGCGTATGACTACACTCAGGAGGAGTTTGACAAAGAGGTTAATGAGGTGCTGTCTACCTTTGGACCCAACCCCCCAGAGAGAGCCGTGCAGCTCGCCAGGAAACTAGTAGGAGAATACCTGCAATCTCTAGTAGATTTGGCCAAAAAGGAGTCCCAGGGAGCCAAAGGTGTCGTCCTTCCTCCCAGCGGCAGTGTGTACCCCAGGGAGCAGAAGGTGTTGTCCTTCCTCCCCAGCGGCAGTGTGTGTCCCAGGGAGCTGAAGGTGCCGTCCTTCCTCCCCAGCGGCAGTGTGTATCCCAGGGAGCTGAAGGTGTCGTCCTTCCTCCCCAGCGGCAGTGTGTACCCCAGGGAGCAGAAGGTGCTGTCCTTCCTCCCCAGCGGCAGTGTGTATCCCAGGGAGCTGAAAGAGTCGTCCTTCCTCCCCAGCGGCAGTGTGTACCCCAGGGAGCAGAAGGTGCTGTCCTTCCTCCCCAGCGGCAGTGTGTACCCCAGGGAGCTGAAGGTGCCGTCCTTCCTCCCCAGTGGCAGTGTGAGTCCCAGGGAGCCAAAGGTGTCGTCCTTCTTCCCCAGCAGCAGTGTGTACCCCAGGGAGCAGAAGGTGCCGTCCTTCCTCCCCCGCGGCAGTGTGTATCCCAGGGAGCTGAAGGTGTCGTCCTTCCTCCCCAGCGGCAGTATGTATCCCAGGGAGCTGAAGGTGCCGTACTTCCTCCCCAGCGGCAGTGTGTCCTGCAGGAAGCGGAGACAGTCGGTCTCGCTCCCCAGCAGCAGGACAATATATTAAAAGGGGAGACAGTTGGTCCCCCTCTCCAACAGCAGAGAGTGTTCCAGGGAGAGGAACCAGTTATCACCTCTCCCCAGCAACAGGACAAATTATTGAAAGGGGAGACAGTCGGTCTCCCCCTTCAACAGCAGAGAGAGTGTCAGGGAGAGGAGCTTGTTATCCCCTCTCCCCAGCGGCTGAAAGTATGTATGGGAGAGGAGCTTGTTACCCCCTCTCCCCAGCGGCAGCTTAGCCCACCAAGGGGAGACAGTAATCTCCACAACAGTGCAGATGGGACAGTGGTCTCTGCACATTCACCACCGGGGGTAGGGACAGTCGGTCCTGTCCCCCAGCAGCAGGACTGTTTAGGAAAAGGGGAGACAGTCTGTCTCCCCCTCCAGCAACCAGGCTCCAACCAGACTACTCCCGTGGTAGTGCTGGCACCAGGACAGAGTACCGCTGGTCTCTGCCCACTCAGCAACCCACCCAGTACGCTTACCAGTCACCCACACAGCCATGGTGAGGCACCTGGACACGGACAAAGTTCTCCTCTACCCAGGTGTAGTAGCCAGTTATTGTGGGTGGGCTGTATTACTGATTGTGTTTTGTGGGTGGGCTGCTGGACTAACAAGGGCACTGACCGGCAGGAGGTCAGATACCCTGTTAGTCTGATTGGTAAAGGGGAGAAGTGTGGCGGAACCAACCTCGCCACTATGCACTGGAGAAGCCTGGTTGCCAGCCTCCTGCCATGTGACTATGGCCCCTGGGATGTATTGCCCTTTAAAGACATGATTTGGGCATAATGGATTTGTGTTGTGCTGCTGCTAGCCCTTTTAAGAACCATCTGGGGACATACTGTGGAGTTACTGGGTGGCCACCATTTCCTGTATCAGAAGCACATGGTGAGAACAATGGATGGCGGCCATTTTAACTCACAGACACTGTGTGGACTTTTCAACACGGTGCCATCTCGCCAGTATTTGTTGCACAGAGACATCGTGCGGTGGTTTTGGACTATACAGCAGGGGACACATTATACAGTGATTGTTTTTTATTTAGCCTGTATATGTTCTGCAGAATCTGCATTAAACTGTATTTTCCAAAGTACTGAACGGATCTGGGTGAATTTTGGATATGTGGTTCACCCAGATCCCCCAGTTCCAAGGATATACTTTTATGGGGTTATTGCATGTTTTGGGGTCCCTGTGATGTGTTTTATGAAACTGTATTTATCTGGCTGTGATAATTAGATTACCCATTGTGTTCAGTAATCATATCACAGCCAGAGGGGAGGATTTTGTGTGGGAGTGTCTGGGTGTATTGTATGGATTGATTGGCTGTTTTGTAACGCCCTGTGGGCTGTACTAAGTTTGTGGATTGGGAATAAAAGAGACTGTATGTAACAGTACAGGGAGTTCCTGTTTTAACCCTCAAAGTGAAGTGTCGTCTCATTATTGGGGGAAGGATTCATTGTATGCTGTTCCAGTTTGACTGCTAGGAGAGTAAACCTATTCATATGGTTCCTATTCAACTGTCTACAGCGTTCATATGCTTGGGAGAATTTATTTGTTTCTCCAGTTCGGTGATTGTGGTGTCTGCTGCAGTGCTTGGAGTCCTCAGGAAGCGGTAGGAGCATCCTTCAACGGAGGTACCCAGTCGGGGTGCCAGGTGATCCGTTACACCTATGAATCAGTGAAGAAATGTAAGAGGGGCTAGAGTTGACTAGAGCTTTATAGGTAAGGGTTAGCATTTTAAATTGATACCTGTAGGGGTCAGGAAGCCAATGTAAGGATCGACAGAGGGGTGAGGTGTGAGTGGAGTGACAGGAGAGAAAGATCAGCCTGGCAACAGCATTCACCACAGATTGTAGGGGGACAGTATGGCTTCTGGGGAGACCAGTTAGGAGAGAATTACAGTAATCAATGTGAGAGATTACTAGAGCATGAACAAGCTCCTTGACAGCATCTTGTGTAAGAAAGGAGTATATGTGGGCAATGTTTTTAAGTTGGAGCAAACTCTATACACCAGATAAGATAGATATAAAAGCAGGCAATATTACCATATGGCTGTAATGTCCTAAAAATAGAAAATAAGGAACATAGTATAGCCTGTATAAAATATACAAAAAATAATTAAGTGTAAAATTGTCCACTCACGTGGTACTGAGCCGTTCAGTGGCTCAGACTATAAGCGCCTTGTAAAAATTATGGAGACCACAATGCTGGAAAGGCAAATCACTGTGAAAATTCCCTTTTGTGACTGAATGGAAAGTCGAGTCAGGAAATGCAGGAACAAATTTTATTCGCCAACAATCGCATATAAAATGGAATCTCTCAAATTATTGCACTAACGCGTTTCAACCTAAGCGGTCTTTATCAAAGTGCTAACAATGTCAAACAAATTAAACATTTAAATATAGTTACAAAAAGGCGCGCTGTGATTTCTTTTCCGGTTCACTTCCGGATTTCGGCTGTCCGACCTCCAACTTCCGGTCACGTTGCGTTACGTCTCTTCAAACACTTCCGGGTCAGCGGACAGTGTTTCTCTTGCGTTCCAGTACGTCTTCAATCTCAGTCATTATTTCCGGCTTCCGGTCATGTGGCCTATCACGGGATACTTTCGGGCAACAATCATAACTCCCTTACATATCAATAAAATCCCGATCTTAAATAAAATAAATATTTACTCCAAATGTCTTTGATTAATATGTCCATACATATATCCATCGAGCATATATTTAAAATAAGAGTAAATAAATACACAAATATAAAAATAATCACTCTATCAATTTATCATATATACACTATAAAAATAGTATAAAAAATAAAAAATAGTATCTCTAAAAAGATAAAATAGAGCTCATAAACAATACAGGGATATATATATGAGGAGAGAAAAAGGGGGAGAGAAAATAATAGTAGATTAAAATACATAATATAATTATAATACATCTAAAAAATATATTATAAAAAGGGAGTAATTTCAAAATCCACATTCAAACCATCAGGAGTCAGGGTATTGAGGTTAAACATCCACCTCATTTCTGCTTTGCTTAAAATATTATCTTTACAACCCCCTCTCCAATGGACTTTAATTTTTTCTATGCCTATGAATTGAAGTACCTCTGGGTTACCATTATGGTGGTCTAAAAAGTGCTTCGAAACGCTATGATTAATAAATTTTTTCTTTATATTATTAATATGTTCCCCTATTCTGACTTTCAGTTTTCTTATCGTTTTACCCACATAATGATAACCGCATGGACAAGTTAAGAGGTATATAACATTGGTTGTATTGCACGTAATTAATGAATGTATTTTATATTCATCCACTGGATTGTTATTCGAAGAAAAAGTCTTAATATTCCTCCTTATAATCTTATTTAATCTGCATCCAGTGCAATCTCCACAATGATAAAAGCCTATTTGTCCACCTAAAAAATTATTTATATCCTTTTTTACTTTTTTCTCCAAAAAACTTTTAGTTAAAATTTGTCTAAAATTTTGTGCTCCTCTAAAAATAAATTGGGGTCTATCTCCTAAATAGACCCCAATTTATTTTTAGAGGAGCACGAAATTTTAGACAAATTTTAACTAAAAGTTTTTTGGAGAAAAAAGTAAAAAAGGATATAAATAATTTTTTAGGTGGACAAATAGGCTTTTATCATTGTGGAGATTGCACTGGATGCAGATTAAATAAGATTATAAGGAGGAATATTAAGACTTTTTCTTCGAATAACAATCCAGTGGATGAATATAAAATACATTCATTAATTACGTGCAATACAACCAATGTTATATACCTCTTAACTTGTCCATGCGGTTATCATTATGTGGGTAAAACGATAAGAAAACTGAAAGTCAGAATAGGGGAACATATTAATAATATAAAGAAAAAATTTATTAATCATAGCGTTTCGAAGCACTTTTTAGACCACCATAATGGTAACCCAGAGGTACTTCAATTCATAGGCATAGAAAAAATTAAAGTCCATTGGAGAGGGGGTTGTAAAGATAATATTTTAAGCAAAGCAGAAATGAGGTGGATGTTTAACCTCAATACCCTGACTCCTGATGGTTTGAATGTGGATTTTGAAATTACTCCCTTTTTATAATATATTTTTTAGATGTATTATAATTATATTATGTATTTTAATCTACTATTATTTTCTCTCCCCCTTTTTCTCTCCTCATATATATATCCCTGTATTGTTTATGAGCTCTATTTTATCTTTTTAGAGATACTATTTTTTATTTTTTATACTATTTTTATAGTGTATATATGATAAATTGATAGAGTGATTATTTTTATATTTGTGTATTTATTTACTCTTATTTTAAATATATGCTCGATGGATATATGTATGGACATATTAATCAAAGACATTTGGAGTAAATATTTATTTTATTTAAGATCGGGATTTTATTGATATGTAAGGGAGTTATGATTGTTGCCCGAAAGTATCCCGTGATAGGCCACATGACCGGAAGCCGGAAATAATGACTGAGATTGAAGACGTACTGGAACGCAAGAGAAACACTGTCCGCTGACCCGGAAGTGTTTGAAGTGACGTAACGCAACGTGACCGGAAGTTGGAGGTCGGACAGCCGAAATCCGGAAGTGAACCGGAAAAGAAATCACAGCGCGCCTTTTTGTAACTATATTTAAATGTTTAATTTGTTTGACTTTGTTAGCACTTTGATAAAGACCGCTTAGGTTGAAACGCGTTAGTGCAATAATTTGAGAGATTCCATTTTATATGCGATTGTTGGCGAATAAAATTTGTTCCTGCATTTCCTGACTCGACTTTCCATCCAGTCACAAAAGGGAATTTTCACAGTGATTTGCCTTTCCAGCATTGTGGTCTCCATAATTTTTACAAGGCGCTTATAGTCTGAGCCACTGAACGGCTCAGTACCACGTGAGTGGACAATTTTACACTTAATTATTTTTTGTATATTTTATACAGGCTATACTATGTTCCTTATTTTCTATTTTTAGGACATTACAGCCATATGGTAATATTACCTGCTTTTATATCTATCTTATCTGGTGTATAGAGTTTGCTCTCACTATATTATTATTGTATTGTATGGTTCTCTGTGTGATTTGGAGTGACTCACACTTGGTGATTTGAGCATTTTTTATCAATTTTTCCTTTCTAAAATTGTGTCTTATATAAAATGTTTTTAAGTTGGAATTGACAGGTTTTTAGCAACAGACTGGACATGAGTTGCAAAGGTGAGGCCAGGATCAAAAGTGACACCAAGACAATGAGCTTGAAAGGATGGCGTGAGGCAGGTACCGTCAACCTGCAGGGAGAGTGAAGGAGGAGGATCAGTGTTATGAGGATGAAAAATAAGAAATTTAGGATTAGAGAGATTGAGTTTCAGAAAACGGGAGGACATCCAATCAGAGATAGAAGAATTGGCAATTGGTGATATATATATATATATATATATATATATATATATATAAATATAAATGATATATATATATATATATATATATATATATATATATATATATATATATATATATATATAGCATTACAAAGACCCATTTTTGTGTTGAAATGTTGCTCAGAACATTTAGTTCCACCAAATGTGTCTCTTATTGAGCTCTGGAGTGATCACCTTTATTTTTGGATTTACTTATATGTAAAAGTTGTGTGAAATATCTGAAGATCACATGCATGGATGCCTATATCTAATAAAAGCCAGAAAAAGAGCAATTTTCTCCATAGTGGGTTGATACATATCCATAGTGGGTTGATACATAACCAAATTCCTCATGGAAAAAGCTCCTTTATACCTAATGTGATGGGAGCATGGTCAGACCATGCCATAGAGCCAATGGAAATAGAGCATACATCCGGAGAGTGGATGAAAAATCAATTAATTTTACAAAGGGTACACAAACCAATCACAGACATAAACCTTTAAACACCCAAAATTACATCACAATCCCTCTTCTCTATCCTGGAGATAATTGGGAAGTAATCCAATTATCTCCCAGGACAGAGGCAAAACTCCATTAACCACATGGCAGTAAAAAGACATAAAAATTTATAACTGTGCAGCCATTGCATAAAACAGGTACATTCAGATAGCTTAGATCTGAGCGCACATTATTACCGAATGGCGCTCAGATCACATACATACAGTTCAATCTCCATGGAGCCAAAGTCTTTCACATAGTCTTTCGGTATACGAATAGGCTCCATGGCATAGTTATCTGGGGTAACACTGTTCACACATTAAAATACCGAATGGACCGGTATTTGGCTAGATGGCTGAAGGCAGAAGAAGGGAGATCGGCGGCTCAGCAGTGTTCGCGCATTCAAGTGTCCGTTTTGAGTTCCACAGGTTTGGAGCTGAACACCGCTGGCCATTCGGAACTTTAAGATGGCCGCTGCCATGTGTTCGGCTCTTTGAACAGCGGCCACCCAGCGTTCATCAATTAAGCTGCGGTTAACCACAGCTTCTGGGAGGTAAATCACTGGCACACTCCTTACCCAGGTGGTCCATTCATTCATGAGTTGGTTCGGTAGATTCAATCTATCGAACACCCAGGCAGAAAGGCACGAACAAGCTTTTTGGCAGGGGAAAATACAAGCTTTTAACATGGGGCCATAGTCCAGAGGCAGCAGGCAAGCAACCAGACTTCTCCAGAACTTAGTGGCGAGGTTGGTTTTGTCACATCACATATCACACATAGTCATCACACCTATCACATACACAGATAACACATACATTACATCACATTATAGTGAGATGTATTACAGTGGAGCTCTTGTATATAAAATGCACATTACTCTGTTTTATAGTTAGGGAGCTCGGTGATACACTAATAGACACATTACTTAGAGTTGTATTGTTGTGTACTGTATGATCTTGTCACAGAGCTCCACATTACTGGGAGTTTTATTGTTGTGAAGCTCTGTGATAAATGGAGAAGTAGCGCATTACTACAAATTTTTATTTCAAAGAGGTCAAGGTAAATAAGTATAATCCAGAGCTCCAAAGCAAAATCACTCACATTATTATGTGACATACTTAGTCTGCTCCTTTGTAATGTAGGGGAGGCAGTCTGGCACTTCTGGCCTGCACTTCTGTTTGCTGCAGACCATAAGTAGCTGTCTTCCTAGCTCGGGATAATCAGAGAGCTACCGTAGATTACCACAGGACACTGCAAGTCCCTGAGCTTGCGAGACGGTTACGCATGGTCTGTACCCACTGGAGGGGCAGACCAGATTCAGATCAGCATGCCCCTGTCCCAACTAGGTAACAACAGGAAAGAAGGAATTAATATTTGTTTTTAAATCATTAGTAATTTAATAAATCCCCTATACAATCACTACAGTTTTATACACACACACTATACATGGATGACTGGGGTGGGGCGGTGTGAAGATTTTTTGCACAGGGCACCTAAAGCCCTAAGGCCGGCCCTGATTTCAGCACCCAGAAAACAGCTTACTGTGTGTAAGAATTTGATGGATCTCAAACTGTTTACTAGACTATGGTCCTGTGGTAATGTATGAAAAGCCATGGAACCAGAGGATTTTGACTAAACATATTACATAGTTACTGAATATATTATTTGTTCAGTCCAAGTGGATATTTAGTCAAGCCATGATTAGTATAATAAAGTATAAATTAATAAACATGGGGCAGATTTTTGATCATTGGTCATCAATTAATTTTTATCTTTTTTTGCCTTCTTTTGGATCAACAGCATAAAATTATATGTTTAATGGGTAATCTTGATGGACCCGTGTCTTTTTTAAATGTAGAAAATGTTGATTTCCATGTAGTTTATTAGTATCTATTATTATCTTTCTCTGCCTAATGTCCTCTCTAATTTAGGTCTCAAAGTTGTAGCCAGGGTAAGTATCTCAAATTTACTTTTCATAGAATGCATACACACATAGTCTTGTTGGTTTTCTTGACACAAATGTTTTGCCACAATCCATTTGAGAAAACATACACAAGATTAGAAATGTTAAAATGTTACCACTTAAATTATTCAGTGGTACTGCACATATCACATAGGTTGTGCAAGTTGACTTAAAGGACCACTATAGGCACCCAGAACACTTCAGCTTAATGAAGTGGTCCGGGTGCCAGGTCCAGCTAGGGTTAACCATTTTTTCTCTAAACATAGCAGTTTAAGAGAAACTGATATGTTTATATTAGGGTTAATCCAGCCTCTAGTGGCTGTCTCATTGACAGCCGCTAGAGGCGCTTGCGTGCTTCTCACTGTGATTTTCACAGTGAGAAGACGCCAGCGTCCATAGGAAAGCATTGTGAATGCTTTCCTATGAGACTGGCTAAATGCACGCGCATGCGTATTCAGCCGTGGAGGAGGAGAGGAGGAGGAGAGCTTCCCGCCCGGCGCTGGAGAAAGAGGTAAGTTTAACCCCTTCCTCACCCTAGAGCCCGGCGAGGGGGACCCTGAGGGTGGGGGCACCCTCAGGGCACTAGAGTGCCAGGAAATTGAGTATATTTTCCTGGCACTATAGTGGTCCTTTAAAGATTGCATCGAGCCCTTGTTACCGGACAATCTGAATACCAATGTTTGGATTAATATAGTAGATACAAATTATGTCTGTTTGACAATGTGTGTAATCCAAATTTGTAATTTAATTACAGTTATTACTGAGGTCACAGTGTGATCTTTTCATTTTGCCCTTTGGCATCACTGAACATACATATTTTAGATGTTATGGATGCTAATGGTCTGAAAATAGAAGCTATAAATCTCTATTTAGTATTACATGATCTAATAGAACAATCATATTTCATATATATTGTACTATTATTATTGCTTATTGCTTGCTTTCATATATTGAATCCACAAAAAAAATCTGGCACGTGCGCAAAAATTATGTAAAACAATTGCATTCAAATAGTTATTAAGTTACATTATATATATATATATATATATATATATATATTATATTATATTATTCTTTATCTTTTATAGGATGCATCTGATTTGTCTGATTTAAATGCCCCTTTCTTATTTTTAATTTCTTGTTTTACCTTTCCACTAAGCCACAATTTGTTTCTTTTATATTTATTACCCAATAGTATATACTGAGAAGTGTACGTTTCAAGTATTTCTTTGAAGTTGGCCTTTTTAAAAAATTATATGTTTTAGCATATCCCATGTGCCTTTGCATTTTTTGAGATTATTTCAAGAGACACCATATTGTGATCACTATTTCCCAAGTGCTCCCGTACTTGAAAATTAGTCAAAAGATCAGTGTTGTTTATTATAACTAGATCCAGGCAAGCATAATTTCTAGTTGGTGCTTCTACCTAAGGTGTCATTTAACAGGTTCAAAAACCTGATTCCTCTTGCTGAACAACTAGTCCCTCTATCACAATTTATGTCTGGGTAATTAAAAACTCCAATAATTAACATATTACACAGATGTGCAGCTTTTACAATTTGCTCTAACAACTGTCCCCCGGGTCAGCAGACCCTCTTCCTTTTAGGTGCAATTCATCAAGGCTACAGAGTGTGTACCCATGTGTAAAATCAGCCTAGTGTTCTAAAAAGCCAAAACCGTCCTTCCTACATCACAACTTTAGCCACACATTAATCTTCCTAATCTCCTGCTGCCTTTCTACAGTAGCACATGGTACAGGTAATATCTATAAAAATACTACTTTAAAGGTGTTTTTTTTTCAGTTTGAACAAAGTTTTTAGGACCCTCCATTTTCATTTGACTGCTGGGTTATCTTCAGTCCCTCCCAATAATCTATCCACTCTGTCAGGAAAAGGCCGGGCCAAAGCAACCGGGAGACAGCAAACTGTCCAGTTGAGACAATCAGAATGGCAGAGTACCCTATATACTTTCTTAAAGGACCACTATAGTGCCAGGAAAACATAATAGATTTCCTGGCACTATAGTGCCTGAGGGTGCCCCCACCCTCAGGGTCTCCCTCCCGCCAGGCTGGATGAAGAGGAAGGGGTTAAACTTACCTCTTTCTCCAGTGCTGGGCGGGGAGCTCTCCTCCTCCTCTTCTCCCTCTTCTCCTCCTCTTCGGCTGAATGCGCAGGTGCGGCAAGAGCCGCGCGTGCATTCAGCCAGTCCATAGGAAAGCATTCACAATGCTTTCCTATGGACGCTGGCGTCTTCTCACTGTGATTTTCACAGTGAGAAACGCGGAAGCGCCTCTAGCGGCTGTCAATGAGACAGCCACTAGAGGCTGGATTAACCCTAATATAAACATAGCAGTTTCTCTGAAACTGCTATGTTTGTAGAAAAAAAGGGTTAACCCTAGATGGACCAGGCACCCAGACCACCTCATTAAGCTGAAGTGGTCTGGGTGCCTATAGTGGTCCTTTAATAATAGAGTCACCTGCCACCACAACCTCTCTTTCTTACATTCTCAGCCCCACCCATACTAGAGTGGCTGGTCCCTTGGCTATTAGAAGGAACAGCTTCCTCCAGCTCCTGAGTTGATGCTCCCAACATCTTCACTAAAATGAGCAAATATGTTAGGCTGCCCTGTTTAACTTTTAACTGCAGAGAGCCCCAGGAGGAAGGATATATAAATAACTGAGCAAGGGATGACCAAGCATTACCCTGCTCCTTCTGTCCATCTTGTAAGCCCATGTGATTTAAAACAGCTACTGATTCTGGGCATTTTTAGATAAGGGGCTGAAATTTAGGAAAATGGCCCTGGGTTTTTGCTCAGAACTTAAAGGGTGTTAAACTTCAATAATATATACATATTAATTATTGAGTAAAAGAATGTCTTGTGGGACCACAATCTGATTACGGGAGCTGCACCAACAGAGTATCATCTGAAATTATGGAATAATTGAATTCATCTAGCTGATAAAGAATACCTGCTTAAATATTTTATTCAATTACCAGATGAGAAAAATGCCCACTGAGAAAATGACTGCAAATTAACCCCTTAAGGACGGAGCCAAATGTACACGTTGTGAACAAAACAAAATGTAAACAAAACCTGGCATTTGCGCTACATGTCTGTCCAACCGTAATACACCTCTTTCATAGTAAATGCACCCACCCTTATTATATATCATTTTATTCAGGGGAAACAGGGCTTTCATTTAATATCAAATATTTAGCTATGAAACATAATTTAATATGAAAAAAATGGGAGAAAATACAATTTTTTTGGATTTTTTTAGTTCTACATGACATTTTAACGGTCAGTGTCATAATACTGTTTGCTTTTATTCCAATAAAATACACATATTTGTATTCAGCAAAGTCTCACGTGTAAAACAGTACCCCCTATGTACAGGTTTTATGGCGTTTTGGGAAGTTACAGGGTCAAATATAACACGTTACATTTGAAATTGAAATTCGCCAGATTGGTTACGCTGCCTTTGAGACTGTATAGTAGCCCAGGAATGAAATTTACACCCATAATGGCATACCATTTGCAATAGTAGGCAACCCAAGGTATTGCAAATGGGGTATGTCCAGTCTTTTTTAGTAGCCATTTGGTCACAAACACTGGCCAAAGTTAGCATTAGTATTTGTTTGTGTGTGAAAAATGCAAAAAACGCCAATTTTGGCCAGTGTTTGTGACTAAGTGGCTACTAAAAAAGACTGGACATACCCTGCTTGCAATACCTTGGGTTGTCTACTATTGCAAATGGTATGCCATCATAGGGGTAATTTTCATTCTTGGGCTACCATAGGGTCTCAAAGGCAACGTAACCAATCTGGCTAATTTTAATGTGAAAAAAATGAAACGCAAGCCTTATATTTGACGCTGTAACTTTTGAAAACACCATAAAACCTGTACATGAGGGGTACTGTTGTACTCGGGAGACTTCACTGAACACAATTATTTGTGTTTCAAAACAGTAAAAAGTATCATAGCAATAATATTGTCCGTTTAATGCTGTTTGTGCGTGAAAAATGCAAAAAACGTCACTTTTACTGGCTATATCATCGTTGTAATACATTTTACTGTTTTGAAACACTAATATTTGTGTTCAGCGAAGTCTCCCGAGTAGAACAGTACCCCCCATGTACAGGTTTTATGGTGTCTCGGAAAGTTATAGGGTTATATATAGTGCTAGCAAATTAAATTCCCTTTACTTTCGGCATGGGTTGTCATGCAGGTCCTGCTAATTGTAATTAATTAAGATACCTAATTATGTAAAAATATTACATAAATATATATATAGAATCAATATATGTATATATATACGTATGTGTATATATATGTATATATCTATATAATTTTTTTTAAATATTTTTATTTATATATAGGTATATATATAGTGATATATAAGTATATATTTATGTGTATAAATATATATATTATTTCGTTCTATGTGTATTTTGATATATATATATATATATTAATTTCACAATACAGTTAGAACGAAATAACACACATCTATATATTTTTTAATTATTTATTTTTAATTATTTTTGTAATTTTATTTTTTAACGTATTTACATTTTAATTTTTTTTATAATATATATAAATATATATATAACAATAATTATATATATATTTAATCAGTATCAGTCTATGTGTAATTTGATATTAATATATATATATAATTATATATATATTAATAGTAAAATACACCTAGACGGTGTACATGTGTGTATGTATATGTGTATATATATATACTTTGATCATATATATATAATATATATATGATCTAAGTATATATAATTTTATTTTTTTACACTTTTAACTTATTTTACTTTTATTTTCAGCCAGCAGGGGGACCCCCTGTTATTACAGGCAGCCCCCCTGCTGGCAATACAGAAGCCAGCTATACCCGGCCATGTGATTGTGGGGTCCTCGCTAGGACCCCACTCTCACACGCCGGGGGGCTTCCTGGAGGACGGTCGTGCCGCGGGGGGCTCCCTGGGACCGGGTAAGTACAGAAAGACTGGAGGGCGTACTATTACGCCCGGCGGCGTTTAGAGCCGCCTATTAGAGGGCGTAATAGTACGCCCTCCGGTCTTAAGGGGTTAAGCATTCCTATTCCCCCATTGGTAAAAACATTGTTTTTGACAGTAGCAAATAAACACACATAGATCAAGAACATATATTTAAATAAACAGTAAAATAAGGGTGCGCCTAAAATATATAATAAAACATATAAAATATTTTAAAATATAGAAATATAAAATTTTAATATAAAAGAAGTGGTTAGCAGTAGTCCAAAACACTTATCATAAGTCCGTAATGATAGGTTCCACGTGTGGAAACAGGGATTCTTGAGATGTAAAATGGAGTAAAGTCTTCACGATTATATGCTTGAAATCCAGTGGAGCATATGTAAAAAAAGAAAGACAGAAACAGGACTCCAATTGCACAGTAAATAGATGAATAAAATAATATAATAAAATAGTGAAAATAGTCTTACTCACACTTTTCAGAGCTAAAACCTAGCTCTGATATTGCGCGCGTGAAGTGGAATAATCCCCACTCAAGGATATGCGGAGTAATATTTGATTGGCGAATATCTGGCTCGGGTTCGGCGTCCGAATTAGTATTGTTCGACCCAGAAAAAAGGATAAGAATATAGTGCTCTCTGTATTGTGATTAAAAGTTTAAACGAATATAAAATATACTACTCACAATATATTTAAATGTGTTTTTGAGAAGTTAGAGAATTCAAAGTTAAATGGCAGGGCCTCAAGGACCCTACTATTAAATAGGTAAGGTCTGACACACTGATGTTCTCAGGTTTCCATTAGCCAATGGGGCTTGATGAAGAAATCTTTCTCTTACCTCATTATGTGTGTGGTGACATGGAATGTAATAATACCTGTAATAGTTCCTGTGACTAGTATCTTATACGGTGTTCAATGTAAAGAGAAAAAAATATATGGTGACTATGGGTCACATGTTAAAGTACCAGGAAATGCCAATTTGCTCTGTCAATATATATATAATAGAATAAAAATAGTAAGAATGCTCACTATATATTGAAGTACTCCTGTAGTTCGGCCTGTCGTGCTGTGCTGCTGGTCTTTGCCTATACCGCAATCCACTATTTTCCACATATGCTATACTACTCTGAGAGGAAAGTATATGTGCCCCCTGTGGCATTTTTGAACAATCTTACTGCAAGCATCATTCGGTATTCCACCAGTGAGGTCTTTGGACTATGTGTAGAAAATAAACTCCCTCCTCTTTACTGAACATGCCCTGAATACAAGAGAGACCTCTAGAACATACGGACAAAATATTTTAACAGTAATAAAGTGACAGCATTGCAAATTAACCAAAAAGCCATAGGTCCGTGGTCTATGTTCAAAATACCTGACACTAACCTATACGTATGTGTTAAACTTAAACTAAATACTAACTCAAGGTAAAGTTTTATATTAGAAATAAAGAAGTGTAAAATATCTAATTCAACACAAATCTTTGATCTGCTACACGGTACATTTATATCCATCAATATTTTAGCAGAGTATAGTCTAGGTGCTAAAAAGGTTTTTACAAGAGAAGTGAGCTATGAAAATCAGCTAAGGTTTGGAAATGAAGTGTGAAGACAGAGCAGCAGCATATCAATAACTTAAACGATTGCCACTTCCTCTACAATATAAATGTAACTCTTTAACCGCCTTGCAACAAAAAGGCCAATTCAAATGGCAAATCTCTAGGAAGTCTCTACATTCTTAGTTACAGACATTAGGATTTATATTTTTATGTTTGTGTTTTAAACAGAGATCTGTGTTTCAATCAAAAGGAATAATAGAAAGGTCTGCGTTATGGACCATCTTTTATTAGGGTAAGGATTCAAGCTAAGAAATAGCACTTTTAGTTTCTATTATCCCAACTTATCTCTAGCCTGTAGGTCACTTTCCTTCATTATCAATGTGTATCTGTGGCATATTATGTTTCACGTAGTTTTCTGTTCCTTGATATATTTGGAATTCTGCTCTGTTATACAGCATTGTCGATCTACCTTAAAATAATATACACAAAGTTACTTGTACACCTATTCAGTTGTCTAAGCTGTGATCCAACCTGCCAAAACTGAGATGTGTCTATTGGTCCCAAATCCCCGTTGAGTTCAAATACTCCGGGGAGTTGCTGAAGTTGGATGGAACTGACCCCTTAATTAGTGGAAGTAAATGATAAGATGACTTACATATTCTTTAGAATTACCTACCGCAACATAGTAACATTGTAATGTAGGCCAAAATAAAGAAACAAGAGAAATATAACCTTTAGTATTGGTGCTGATATAAATCCCACTGAATGTATTGAGTAATTTTAAAAATATTAATTTGATGTCCACTATAATCTTCAAAACAGATTTAGCTTAATGAAGCAGTTTTATGCATACATATTACCTTTAAAGTTTCAATTCACTGCTATTTAGGAGTTAAATCACTTTAGTTACTGTTTATGCAGTTCTACCCACACCTTTCCTGGCTGTGACTGACACCGCCTGCATGAGAACAACATGTTTTTTATTTTTAATCAGATGTAACTTACTTTAAAAGATTTTATATCCTGCTCTGTAAATTGAACTTAAATTACATACTTGCAATTAGAACTTGCAATATAGGAAGTGTAAACATTAGTGAGACTGCAGGGACATGGTCTATACATCACAAACTGCTTCAATTAGCTAAAGTTGTTTTCACCGATAATAGTATCAATAAATAAAATGTGTTTTAGAAAATTTCTATATTGGCTGACAATGAAGCCACAATGTTGGTGTTGCCAAGGAAATGCCCCCTGCTATGAAAAACATTCCCAACAAGGGTTTAAATATTATCATTTAAGAGAGTCCAGCATTATTCTGTATTGTTATAAATAACAAAATCTCTTACATAACAAGCAGGAGGTCTGATGTCACCTGATGGGTGAGCTCTAATTCAATTCAACTCTATAAGGAGATGCTGATTGGCCAGGGCTGTGTTTGAATTTTGCTGGCTCTGCCCCTGATCTGCCTCTTTGCCAGTCTCAGCCAATCCTATGTGGAAGCGTTGTGATTGGGTCAGGCTACCACTTCTGCTGATGTCAGCAGACAGCTTGCTATTCTGAGGCAAACAGCATGCAGAGCTACAGCTTCAGGCTTGAATACAAGTAAGATTTTACTATATTTAGGCCTGCCTCATAGGAAAGCATTGCCTCAATGCTTTCCTATGGGATTTTCTCTAATACTGGACCATATACAACCATGTGCACCTTTCTTAAGTATGTGTGGATGTTTAACGGGCAAATATGAGACACAGCCATTTCCGTTTTTCAA
Organism: Pelobates cultripes; assembly: GCA_933207985.1. Lineage (NCBI taxonomy): Eukaryota > Metazoa > Chordata > Amphibia > Anura > Pelobatidae > Pelobates > Pelobates cultripes. The sequence continues at coordinate 102,639,784 of OW240915.1, read as the reverse complement.
TTTTCAAACTTTGAATTTTGATGCAAGGTCCATGTCCCATTTTGGAGCATTTTAACAGGTTGTTTGTTCAATCTACCCCATAAAGGCTTAATCATTTCTAAAAGAAATCACCATTTCTTAAAGAAATCTCTAAAAGCATATTTTGATTCTAATTGGCATAAAATTATCAGGGTGAACCCAGTCATCTGCGTCACTGGCAGCACAAAAGGAAACATGTCTTTCTGCTGTAGGCCCTGTAGATTCAGGCAAATAATTATTGCAGCATTCAGCTGTGTCAAACTCTGAGGTACAAGAACTTAATTAAATATAAACAAAAAGATTATAAACTTTGTTTTTTATTTTCTAAGTTTTTCTTAAAATAGTCACAGTCAGAGGTCAGCATTTTATAAGCCTCTTTGACTGAACTTGAACTTGCTCAGTATTATTTTTTTATAATTTTTTTTTTAAACAGAAGAACTTTAATGTTGATAGTCCTGTGCGTGGTACACTTTAAAACAGTTATCAATGCAAAGGCCACACTAAAAGGGGCAGTCTTGGCAGTACAGGCTGATTTCTGTTCTGATGCCCCTTTGATAACAGACCCTCTTCTGTGGGGCTTTTTCCTAGGGTGGTTGGCAAAGTTCTAAAGCAAAAATTAGCTGCCCCAATCGTTTCACTTGCTAAAACTATAGATGGACCCCACTTTGTCACCAGCCTTGAAATAAGCAGAAATGTTAGGAATATGCATTTCAGTTTAACATTAGCCTTATGGTGCATGGAGCCTTAGGATTATGCATTTCAGTTTAACATTAGCCTTATGGTGCAGTATTACCATCTGCATCAACTAAATGCCCACTTTATTAAATCATGTCTGTGTTTTCCTCATGAACAGGTACAGTTGCATTACTGATCTAACATATTTTTTAATGCAGACTGGCATTCTTGGTTTCCCCTCTGGACTTTGACCCGGTGACAATGCTGATCATGGATGGTGGTCAGCATGTACACTTCCTTGTTGTCCTTATACTTCACTGCCAGTTCTTCTTAACAAAGAGGATCTGATTTGTCCTTTTTAAGTCTCTTATGTGCCAGTGCCTTTGGGGAACCAGTGCATGTTTTTCTTATTGTACCACAGGACACAGTTTCAAAACAGTGGTGTATTTTTAATAATAGAATACTGTTAAAAATATGGCTATGTACAGGTGATATCCCGTATTTAATAAGGCGTTCATAAGATCCCATATAATTTTCTCACTTGTCCATATAATTACTGGGCAGGCTGAGGGATCTTAGTGGCTGCACTTTTCATTATATATGTAAAAGCTATATATATATCCACTGATGTAACCGAGTAAACTTGCAGAAGCCAGACACAGAGAGATGGATGCAGGTTTTCAGGAAGTAAGAGGTCTTTATTAACATACCGACTGGGCCTCAGATGAACTAACGTTCCAAAACAGGTCTGAGGGGCGAACACATGGAGTACATGCTTTTTATAGAACTATAGCTGCTCCTATTAATAGCTCCACCCGCACATACCCTTAACCAATCAGTGGACAGGATTTGGATTTCCTCATATGGGCAGACCACATGGCTCATCCGAAACAAAGGAGAAAGGAGTGTGATTTCAGTTCCTGCATTCCTGCACATGCTCAGTACATTGATGACAGTATCTTAGCTATGTGTAACTAACTAACTGATACAACATACACATATGCCACGTGGAAATCTCGGCCTACTAAATTTAAATTTCACCGAAATTCCATCACACTACCACTTTTGCAGAGTTTGTACAGCCTAACACAGTATCTATCCCTTTTAGATGGTATGAACTGCTTGAATTCCAGTGCGATGGGATTTCAGCTAGACCCAAAATTTAGAAGGCCTAAAATCTCCATGTGGCATAGACAAGTACAGGTATCTGTTCGTTAGTTACATGCAGCTAAGATACTGTCATCAATGCGCTGAGCATGTGCAAGAACTGAAACCACATTCCATTCTCCTCAAGGGCCCTGTTGCATGTCCATATAAAGTAATCCTGAGTATCCAGTTTGCTGATTGGTGTAAGGGTGCAGATGGGGATGCATAGCTTATAAAAAATCCTCTACTCCATGTGCTCAGTGCTCAGAACTTTTGAACAAGAGTTCAGCTGAGACCCGATCAGTGAGAATAAAGAACCGTTGCTTCCTGAAATGACCTGTATCTGGACTCTCTGTGCGTGGCTTCTTCAGTGTTCCCCGGTAACCCCATTAAGGACTCGTCTATACATATATTTGGAGGCTTCATACAGGCTTTTAAACTCCTGATTCAAGTGGGTAATTAGGGGGATAATTTTAAACAATTTGTAATACTGCCGATTACTACTTTGTAGGCACTCACTATTATTGTTAAAATGGATAACTGCAGCAATGTTTCATATATGCATCTATTCATAGTTTGTGAAAAAATGGAGGTACAGCAGATAGGATTCTTTGATCCCCATTAACATTGTGAGTGCCAAGTACTTTTTTTTAATTCAGGGATACTGGTGGGACAACAAGCTCTTTCCTGGCAGTAAGTGATGCAGGGTTCTGGGATAATTCGCAAAGACTACCATGACGGAATAATTCCGTCAGTAGTTCTAAAGGAGATAATAGTAAAATGCTGATATCCATGGAGATATGTTAATTTTGTCAATGGTAGCATTCTATTTATTGTTGGAAGAAAACAGGTTTTGTTTATTGCCAAACCAGACTGAACGTCCCAAAGAAGAAATAATTTGTTTTTAAAGGCAAAAGTTAAAACGTTAAATAGAATTATATATCTGAGTAGTTATTGCAAGAATTTCTGAGTGATGTGGATCTTTTATTAAAAAAACATATCTGGTACACTTGGTGTGACGAGAGCAATTTCGCCACGTTGCATTGGAGGAGCCTGGTTGCCCGCCTGCTCCCTTTAGACTATGGACCGGACTTTTAAAATACTTTATTTTTCCTGCAGAAAGGCTTATTCATGCCTTTCTGCCAGGGCGTTCGGTAGATTTTATCTACCGAACAAAATACCGAAGGCGCGACCACCAGGAAGCTGGCGTGTGCCTTCAATTCACGTCCCTGAAGCTAGTGTGTTCCGTCAATTGACCACTCAGTAGCTGCGGTTAACCACAGCTTAATTGACTGTTACTGGGTGGCCACGGTTACACTTAGCGGCCGCTAGGTGGCGGTGTTATGGAGCTCCCCGGACGGCCAGCACTTTTATGTGCAGGCACCGCTGAGCCTCCAGCCTTCCCTGCTTCTATTTGTGGCTGTTTTGTGGCTGAATTGATCGGGACTTTACTTCAGTGAATGTTTTAACCCAGATAACTATGCCATGGAGCCTATTCGTGTAGTTAAAGACTTTGGCTCCATGGCAATTGAACTACGTGAATAGGATCTGAGCGCCATTCGGTAGTTATGTGCGCTCAGATCCCAGCTATCTGAGGATATGTGACATGTATGGATTTTATGTATTAAATGTAAGACTGTATGTTTTAATGAATTTTACTTTATTTGTGTCCCCATGTGTATAATGGAGTTTTGCCTCTGTCCTGGGAGATAATTGGATTACTTCCCAATTATCTCCAGGGTAGAGGGAGGGAAATTAGGATGCATTGTGGGGATGTTTTACTTCTGTGTGTCTGAATGTGATACATGTCTGTCTGTGTTACAGTCTTCCATCTGGTCCCCTAGGGGAGTGTCCACCAGGTGGGAGACCTACATAAATACTGGGCAGGTAGCCCTCAGTAAACCAGACCACTGCTTGACCCTCAACATGGAGCTCTGTCTCGTCTTTGGGGGGATTTACTGTATGCTGTTAGAGACTGATTGCCAGGAGTGTAAGCCGCTTGGGTGCTTTTCCTGTTCGTCTGCTAGCAGCATTTCATGAGGTTCCAGTTCGGGAGTTTGGAGCATTCCCTTGTATTCAGTTCGAGAGTTTGGTGTTCTGCAGTAGCTGTGCCTGTGTCTCTGGAAGGGAAGATCTACTAAACGGCGGTTTAACCCTTTTATGCCTGGGGGTGCCGGTACACTTGGTAACATGCCTAGAGCTCAGTGGAAACGTATGCAACTTACGTATGGATCTTCAGACCTTACAGAGTGCTCCGTAATAATAGATGTAAGTGCTACCTTTTGGCTATGTATCCAGTGTATTGTAGAAATACAACTATGATTTAAAAAAGCCGATATATATAATCAGGTTTTTTTTAAATATAGTTATATTTCTACAATAGGAATATATATTTATCTGAAAAATGTTTTATTCTGTCTCTGACATAAAATTAAAAAAACACAGGATTTTTTTTATTTGAATTGTTTTATATATTTATATGTATTTTAAAAACAATTAAAATAAACTAAAAATCCTGTGCTTTTGTTTAATTTTATGTCAGAAACAGAATACAGCTTTTGTCAGATTGAGATAGTTGACACATATTCCTATGTTTGTGTTATCTGTAATACTTGATGACTAAGTCACATGTCTCATAGACACTGGCAACGAGCCTGTGTTTCCCACCAGATATCCAAAGATCTATGTCCTTTGGTGCCCTAATGACAGAATGTCTATGAGCTCATCTGATAAAGCTCTTGCAGAATTTCTGGCAAGCAGCTTCCCTTAGTACTGCTAAAAGAGAAACACCCCACTATGGAATGTATCTTAAAGCGTGCCTTCCCCATTTATAATTAGCTGGGATCCTCTATCACAACTGGAAACCTTCGCAAATGACCCAGCTTTGACCTGTTTATACATCTGTTGCAAGATGATTCTGACCAAATTCTGACCTTCTCCTACAATAGTTGATTCCTATTTATAGAAAGAGCTAAAAATGGACCCAGTTTCAAGATACTTTATATAGCTGTAGTAAGAGTGAGATAAACATCAACATGAAAATAGAAATCAGTTGATTTCTATTTTAGATAAGGAAGCAGCACTAACTTTGGATCTTATTTGCTGAATGTTATGAATGTGCCTTTGTGATGACCTCAAAGAGAAACAAGGAGAAAGATGAAACAGCGTACATACAACATCCAGTATAGAGCAGTGATTCCTAACCTTTTTCCACTTGTGTATTCCTTGGCAGCCTTGTTCCATAAATTGTACCTCTGAAATTTTATTTTTTTAATTTACTAATTTTCATCTACACATCTCATACCACTAACACTAATCCAGATATGAGCATACTGATATTCTTGATAAACCCTTTTCTCTCTCCAATCATATTCACATTATTACCACCATAAGCACATATCTTAAATTGGAAAACAAATTCTTATACACCATGGCCTCCTCTGTTGCTGTAACTCATCTGCTGAGTGCTGGTGGAGAGTGTTAAAATACAGCCCTCCTACCCCCAGCTCACAAACTTAAAAAGTCTCCCAATCACTATACTGTCAAACAAAACATATGTCAACATTCCTATTCCTTATGTTACTTGCCCTTGCAAATGATGTGTAGTCTAACCCTTGTCCCCTTGCAGATTCCAGTCCTAGTATCCCAACTAAAAATAGCCTCAATAGCTGCAACATCCAAAGGTTGCTCTCTAAACTGCATCAACTACAAGCTTGGTGTCCCTATTACAAACCAAAAATCATTGTGTTCTCAGAGTCATGGTTAACAACAAAAATACCTGAATCTGCCATTGCAGCACATAGGTATTCGTGCTTTAGAAATGACAGAGCAAAGAGAGGAGTAGGCATTGTTATTTATGTTGACAAGTTCATAAATTTCACCCCTTTAAAAAAAAAAAACATAGCTCCCTACCACCTTTTATTTTCTTTCTGATCAATCAAGAACCCATTCAGTAAACCGATTATTGTTGCTGGAATCTACCCTTGCAGATTCCAGATTCCAGTCCTGTGCATTTCTTTCTGACATAACCCAACTTAATGAAACCATAGCTTTAAAACCAAAAAAGTGAACTGTTGGTTTTTGAAGTTTTTAATATTGATTGGCGGAACCCTAAAATAATAAATCATGTTTACTGCTTAAGACTTTGCAGCTAACACAATTCATTTCCTCCCTGACTTGCATTAGTATAAAAAGCACTAACCATTCTTTGCTAGATTGGATTCTCATCACTTGTCCTGATAGAATCTAGGAGGTGGAAGTTCTCTCTAACCGTTTCAGTAACCACTGTCCAGTGTACTGCATACACAAAATAAAGGCCACTAAATCCCCTCCCAAGAATATAATCATGAGATCTTTCAAGAAATGTAATCTTGAATCCTTCCTAAACAATCTCAAAAACCTACTATGGCACAGATTATGTCTAATCCCATATCTAGACTCTTGCGAGTGTGACAAACTCCCCTTTTACAGTGAATTTGCCACAAGTTTTTGGAGGGGCCTGTTTGCCAGCCTCCTACCCTGTGACTATGGCCCCTGCAATAGAACTGGCTAATATACTTCAAACAGTCTCTGTTCATGAAATTTGAACTATATGGTTCATTTACCGAACAACAGCACGAACCTAGACCACCCTTGAGCTTGTTAACACCTATTAACAACTTGGAACGTTTCTCACCGCAGTGTTCTAATTGTTTGTCTGGGTGGCCACGATTCTTATGAACAACCACGAGGTGGCAGCCATCTTGTTCGCATAAACGCAGGCAGCGGTGTTTGGGCATGAATCTCATAGAACTGAAATCGGATACAGAAACTCCCGAAAACCTCTGAACTTCAATCATTATTATTATTATTATTATGATATTTATAGAGCGCCGTCAAAGTCCGCAGTGCTTTACAATGGGTGGACAAACAGACATGTAGTTGTAACAAGACAAGTTGGACACACAGGAACAGAGGGGTTGAGGACCCTGCTCAATGAGCTTACATGCTAGAGGGAGTGGGGTAAAATGACACAAAAAGGTAAGGATAGATTTTTTGAAGGAGTGGAGACTAGGTGAGCATCTTATCATCGCCAGCGTTCGTTTCTATTCAGCTTAGAAAGGCACTGTTCGGTGAGGTAATTCGTCTAGATTAAGGGAACAAGCTCCAGAGTAAGACTATTGACTCTGTTCGGTAGTTTGTTAGTTTGCAAACTACCAAACTAGACCGTCCGCAAGATTCTCTGAAACTGTTTTGGGCATGAAACCATGCTTGTGGCCTGGAGATAATTGAGTTACTTACAGGACTTTACTCAATTATCTCCTAAGCAGAGGGGAGGGATTGTGTGCTGTACATGGGAATGTCACAGACGGTATGTTTGTTCTGAGTGGTTTGTGTCCTTTGTGTTCTTGTTCCCCATCAGGTCCAGGGGGTGTTCCTCTGGCCTGAAGAATTGTATAAAAGCCAACCTGAACCATTAAAGATCAGATCATCATGCACCTTTATGAAGTTTCGGCTCATGTTTGGGGGATTGGAGAACTACCTACACTCTGGGGGATTGCTATAATCACTATACTCCCCTGAGTATAATCACTAGCTCTTCTAAGAGCTGCTCCTGCTAATAGAGGTCTACCCACTGGAAGCTGGATCCTGGTTGTAGGTCCAGGGTGGGTAAGTGATGGCGAGACCCCAACCAAGCTGCGGCGGTTCGTGGGGTTCGTGGGGTTTGCAGTGGTTATGGTGTTCCAGAGCAGTGCTTATGGTACTCGTCAGTATTAGGAAACAGCGATTGACGGAGGTACCCGGTTGGGGTGCCAGACGGTCCGTCACAGTGAGTTTGGAATTTGCATGCCTTGTTGCATAAAATGCAAATAAAAGGGACACATCTGCCGTGAGTTACAGCTGAGCTCATTCAAATATACCAGTTAAGAGATTCATTGTGGTCAAAGTTAAAGTATACTAGCTTCATGAACAGTCATTGTGCCTGCAAACAATGGTGAAATGCATGCACAAAACAAACAAAAATGGCAAAGGCCCAGTATTTCAGTGAAAATGTGAACAATAACATAACAAACCTAAGAAACATTTGGAAAATCATAAGTAGCATACAAACCCCCACAATCCACTCTGAACAACATGGACAATCAAACCCTGCAACACCCCCTAGATGTAGCAAATGCTTTCAATAATTATTTTGTTGGATGTGCCTCAACCCTGATTGCTAAGTTAATGGATGACACACATTCTCAGACTACAAATACAGCTAAGGCCGTGCTAAATTTGCAAGCACCTCATAAAGAGAAATTCCATTTTTGATGTGTCTGTTAGTGTCATTAATAAACATCTTAATAATCTAAAAATGAGTAACCCGTGTGGGCTAGATCAAATCTCAGCAATGTTGCTAAAGTTCAATAAAAAATTTGTGTACATAAAACAAGATTGCTCAGCATGAAGAGTTAATACATGTATTGCTCTACGTAGATATAAAATAGAGATGCAAGAAATACAATTATAAAAGGATTAATTAAGGGTAAAAATAGTTGCTTATAAAAACACAACCAAGTGCAGCAATAAACTGCCAAGTGTATTGTCACTTTTACACTTATAAAAGACTAAATAAAAAAAACATAAAAAGAGGTGATACCGCACACAGTGGCTATCATTACCTTCTATTACTAAGGGATGACTAATTTACAGATATGAAACTCACACCCTGAGTGTGGCTAGATGACCTCTTTCAGTACTTTTGGGAGTCCTTAGAGGCACATCAGTCGGCTATGATTCAGGAGGAGAGTCGAGGACCCGACAATAAGTAAGCCTCCCCTGGGCAATCACTTTACTCATGCACACCTACCTACAACTAGAAGACAGCCTGGGCTGAGGGCCACCATGGGCAAAGCCTCAAAGCATTGCCCATGTGGACAGAGGACCAACTGCTACTGCTGGTGGCGTACCATCCAGGTCTTTTATCTCTTCCTAGTGGAGATGGACTGTCTGAATCTCCAAGTCTGTGGTCCTCAGATATTGGCCTACAATTCAGCCTGGGGCTGGAGTGATGCTCCACATCGCATCCAGAGCATTGTTGCCTCCCAAACTCTCCACTTGTTGAGCCTCCCAAATGAGAGAATAGGCTGACTGAAACAGGTCATTGATTTACACAGCCACCTAGAAGCCTGAATAGTCAACTTTATTAGTTATTTGCTGTGACTATTTATTTTATTCAGATATCCAGTGGTACTGCAGCCCAATGTCTGGGAAGGTTTAAGTGATGGGGAATCTAGGCTCTAAGCCATGCCTAGATTGGCTTTTCAATCTTGCTTTCTACTATGACAGTCCTGTAATATATGCATGTTCCTCCTCAATATCCAGGCCTAGCTAGTCATGTTCATCTCTGAATAATTAGAAACATATAAACATAGAATGTGACGGCAGATAAGAACCATTCGGCCCATCTAGTCTACCCAATTTTCTAAATACTTTCATTAGTCCCTAGCCTTATCTTATAGTTAGGATAGCCTTATGCCTATCCCACGCATGCTTAAACTCCTTTACTGTGTTAACCTCTACCACTTCAGCTGGAAGGCTATTCCATGCATCCACTACCCTCAGTAAAGTAATACTTCCTGATATTATTTTTAAACCTTTGCCCCTCTAATTTAAGACTATGTCCTCTTGTTGTGGTAGTTTTTTTTCTTTTAAATATGGTGTCCTCCTTTACTGTGTTGTTTCCCTAAATGTTTCTATCATATCCCCCCTGTCTCGTCTTTCCTCCAAGCTATACATGTTAAGATCCTTTAGCCTTTCCTGGTAAGTTTTATCCTGTAATCCATGAACCAGTTAAGTAGCCCTTCTCTGAACTCTTTCTAAAGTATCAATATCCTTCTGAAGATACGGTCTCCAGTACTGCGTACAATACTCCAAGTGAGGTCTCACCAGTGTTCTGTACAATGGCATGAGCCCTTCTCTCTTTCTACTGCCAATACCTCTCCCTATACAACCAAGCATTCTGCTAGCATTTCCTGATGCTCTATTACATTGTCTGCCTACCTTTAAGTCATCATAAATAATCACCCCTAAATCCCTTTCCTCAGATGTTGAGGTTAGGACTCTATCAAATATTGTGTACTCTGCCCTTGGGTTTTTACGTCCAAGATGCATTATTTTGCACTTATCCACATTAAATGTCAGTTGCCACAACTCTGACCATTTTTCTAGTTTACCTAAATCATTTGCCATTTGGCTTATCCCTCCTGGAACATCAACCCTGTTACATATCTTAGTATCATCAGCAAAAAGACACACCTTACCATCAAGACCTTCTGCAATATCACTAATAAAAATATTAAAGAGAATGGATCCTAGTACAGATCCCTGAGGTACACCACTGGTGACAAGCACAAGCTTCAAATATAATCCATTGACTACAACCCTCTGTTGCCTGTCACTCAGCCACTGCCTTACCCATTTAACAATATTGGAATCCAAACTTAATGATTGCAATTTATTGATAAGCCTTCTATGTGCAACAGTGTCAAAAGCCTTACTGAAATCTAGGTAAGCAATGTCTACTGCACCACCCTGATCTAATATTTTAGTTACCCAATCAAAAAAATCATTAAGATTAGTTTGGCATGATCTCCCTGAAGTAAACCCATGTTGTCTCTGATCTTGAAATCCATGTGTTTTTAGATGTTCAACAATCCTATCCTTTAACGTTTCCATTACTTTCCCCACTACTGAAGTAAGGCTTACTGGCCTATAGCTGCCTGACTCCTCCCTACTACCTTTCTTGTGAATGGGCACAACATTTGCCAACTTCCAATCTTCTGGGACTACTCCTGTTAACAATGATTGGTTAAATAAATCTGTTAATGGTTTTGCTAGTACACACTAAGCTCTTTTAATAACTTTGAGTGCATTCCATCAGGTCCCATTGACTTATTTGCTTTACTTTTGACAGTTGAAATAGAACCTCTTCCTCTGTAAACTCACGTGTAATAAATGGCTCATTTGTCCTTTTTCCTAACTGAGGTCCCTTTCCTTCATTTTCATCTGTAAATACTGAACAAAAATATTCATTGAGGCAGTCAGCTAGACCTTTATCCTCTTCTACATACCTTCCTTCTTTTGTTTTTAATCTAACTAATCGTTGTTTTACTTTCCTTTTCTCATTTATGTATCTAAAAAATGTTTTTTCCCCTTTTTTTACTGACTGTGCTATTTTCTCTTCTGTGTGTGATTTGGAAGCTCTTATAACTTGCTTAGCCTCTTTCTGCCTAATCTTATAGATCATTCTGTCTTACATCTATTATTACATGTCAACCTTATAGCTTGTTATTTTTTTTTCATTTTTTTTTTTTTAAATGAGATATAACCAAACATCTGTGAATTGCTGAACCATGTATATTGTGTTTTAATTCTTTACATACATGTCATGTCATTATACTTACCTCAATAAAAAAGAAATTGACAATAAGAATGGTTTTAATAATCACAGTGTGTCCAAATAGATGAACTCTGCAAGATGATAAAGAGAAGGTCACATTCTCTCTCCATAAAATCCTTTCTACAGGTCATCTTCATTATATCATATTGCAACCCAATCCTTCATGTGGACAAGCAAACAGGCAGTAAGGGAACTCATCAACATCATTCAATCAATTCATACCATATGTTACACAAACTAGATGATTAAAATAAGTCATGAAAAAGAATAGGGTGCAATATATTCCCTTTTCTTACTCTAAACCATCACGGAACCTCATTTTTAGTTCACCATGAAACTGTCTCCTTTTTATCTTATCTTAGATATCGTATTATCTTTCCACATATCACAGCTTTATTCATCATGTCATTATCTAAACATCCACCTTCATTTTGTCAATTTCCCAACTCCATATGCCATTAAATAAGAGAGGCACTCCAGTGGGAGTGTTTGCATATGTAATTTATAAGGCACATAGAGCAGTAAGTACATCTGGAATTAAAATAATGGTTGACTTTAAACAAACTGACATTAAATTGGGCCCTGTGAGGGATATTCCAGAACCCACATACCCAGTTTGGCACTTTTGCTTTCCGTCTGCAATGTTCCATCTTATCCAGAAGCCTTCAATTCTCCATTTGTGCAATTTGCAAATTTTCTGTCCTCTCCTAGACTTCTTCTCATCTACAGTTGTGCTTAATAGTTTGAATACTAATCCAAAGTTACCCCCTTTCACGGAGAGATGTGTGTAACAAAAAGTGCTTAAACGTGAATAAAAACGGTTAAAAACAGCTCTATACACTTATGTGGAAATATCCTCTTTTCCACAAAACAATAATATAAAATACAGTGCGGTGGAGCGCTGAAATGGATATAAAGCTTACCAAGCGTAACTTGATTCAATAGTATGGTGTAAAGTACATGCCAAAAAGTATAAAAAAAAACAAAATATACAATACAGGGAGTGCAGAATTATTAGGCAAATGAGTATTTTGACCACATCATCCTCTTTATGCATGTTGTCTTACTCCAAGCTGTATAGGCTCGAAAGCCTACTACCAATTAAGCATATTAGGTGATGTGCATCTCTGTAATGAGAAGGGTGTGGTCTAATGACATCAACACCCTATATCAGGTGTGCATAATTATTAGGCAACTTCCTTTCCTTTGGCAAAATGGGTCAAAAGAAGGACTTGACAGGCTCAGAAAAGTCAAAATAGTGAGATATCTTGCAGAGGGATGCAGCACTCTTAAAATTGCCAAGCTTCTGAAGCGTGATCATCGAACAATCAAGCGTTTTATTCTAAATAGTCAACAGGGTCGCAAGAAGCGTGTGGGAAAACCAAGGAGCAAAATAACTGCCCATGAACTGAGAAAAGTCAAGCGTGCAGCTGCCACGATGCCACTTGCCACCAGTTTGGCCATATTTCAGAGCTGCAACATCACTGGAGTGCCCAAAAGCACAAGGTGTGCAATACTCAGAGACATGGCCAAGGTAAGAAAGGCTGAAAGGCGACCACCACTGAACAAGACACACAAGCTGAAACGTCAAGACTGGGCCAAGAAATATCTCAAGACTGATTTTTCTAAGGTTTTATGGACTGATGAAATGAGAGTGAGTCTTGATGGGCCAGATGGATGGGCCCGTGGCTGGATTGGTAAAGGGCAGAGAGCTCCAGTCCGACTCAGACGCCAGCAAGGTGGAGGTGGAGTACTGGTTTGGGCTAGTATCATCAAAGATGAGCTTGTGGGGCCTTTTCGGGTTGAGGATGGAGTCAAGTTCAACTCCCAGTCCTACTGCCAGTTCCTGGAAGACACCTTCTTCAAGCAGTGGTACAGGAAGAAGTCTGCATCCTTCAAGATAAACATGATTTTCATGCAGGACAATGCTCCATCACACGCGTCCAAGTACTCCACAGCGTGGCTGGCAAGAAAGGGTATAAAAGAAGAAAATCTAATGACATAGCCTCCTTGTTCACCTGATCTGAACCCCATTGAGAACCTGTGGTCCATCATCAAATGTGAGATTTACAAGGAAGGAAAACAGTACACCTCTCTGAACAGTGTCTGGGAGGCTGTGGTTGCTGCTGCACGCAATGTTGATGGTGAACAGATCAAAACACTGACAGAATCCATGGATGGCAGGCTTTTGAGTGTCCTTGCAAAGAAAGGTGGCTATATTGGTCACTGATTTGTTTTTGTTTTGTTTTTGAATGTCAGAAATGTATATTTGTGAATGTTGAGATGTTATATTGGTTTCACTGGTAATAATAAATAATTGAAATGGGTATATATTTGTTTTTGTTAAGTTGCCTAATAATTATGCACAGTAATAGTCACCTGCACACACAGATATCCCCTAACATAGCTATAACTAAAAACAAACTAAAAACTACTTCCAAAAATATTCAGCTTTGATATTAATGAGTTTTTTGGGTTCATTGAGAACATGGTTGTTGTTCAATAATAAAATTAATCCTCAAAAATACAACTTGCCTAATAATTCTGCACTCCCTGTATAGTGCAGATGGTATTTTAAAATTGCAATTCAGAAAATAATGTAGCAGACAGAACACTCACATTTTAAGGAGCCTGTATGTAAATACTGGCTCCGTACTTCGGCTTGTGTGCTTATTTTGGTAGCACAACCCTTACCCTTCGGCTTCGAGTAGTTCTCATAGATAAAACATAAAAGGAGAACAAAACAATGTGCAGACTGTAACAATCAAGAAAACGGTTATAAAATAGTAAATGTGGTGCTCACCTGGTCCTGAGCCTATAGGTCCAGGCTCTAAGGTGTTTAAGTATAATGCCAATTTAAATAGGGATGGCACTGCCCGTATGGAGATTCCTAGAGGCTCCAGAAAGGACTTGAGCAGGATATCTTGAGTAAAATAACAAATGTATTGATGTACAATGACAAATAAAAATAAAAAGTTAAAAAAGTCCTTGAGAATAGTCCTTTAAAATGGCCAATATGCATTTCACTCTGACTGAGCTGTGCTTAATAGTTTGCATACCCTTAGGAAAAATTGTAATATATGTACCATTTTTAAAGAAAACATGAGTGAGCAAGCAAAACAGATTTCTTTTATTTATTATGGGATTCATTTTTAACTGTAGGCCATAACAGAATGGCACAATCATTATATACCATCCTTAAAAACAGAATTGTTGAAGGATTGCTCCATAACTAATCTGGACAATTTTTTTTTATGGTAATGCTATTCTTTCTTTGGAAAAATTGAAGCTTAAGTATGGATTGTCAAATGTATGTGAACTGGAATGTATGCTAATCATTGACAAATTGAAAGAACTATACCAGGTACCTGAAACAGATAAAAACTATAAATCACTTGAGTTATCTCCTTAGAGAAAGTTTTTTTATACAACCCCGCTAGTAAAGGTATGATATCCTTATGCTACTTATGGGCCAAGCCCTTAATTAAATTAAAACATATGCTGTCATGGGAGACGGATTTGGGTGCCCAGTACGACTTAGAAGAATGGTTCGGTTTTTTTAAAGGCTTAAAAGGTATTTCGTATTGCACCGACCATTTTGAAAGTCATTATAAAATCTTATATCGCTGGTACCTGGCTCCGTCTAGATTACATAACATGAACAATATGTATTCTGACCGGTGTTGGAGAGACTGTGGGGGAGCGGGCAATATGGCCCATATCTGGTGGTTCTGCCCCAAGTTAATTAATTATTGGAAAATGATTCATGATCTAATTATTAAATGAACGGAACCATTAGCATCTTAACCTCGGAACTAGCCTTATTTAAAAAACTCCCGGAGTCCGTTAATAGATCAGCTAAAATAATCATAGGCCACATTCTGATCGCTGCTACATCCTGTTTACCTAGACATTGGAAGTCCCAAAATGTGCCATCTCTCAGAGAAGTTTTTAATTTGATTCTAGAAAACAAGGCACATGAATTATAACACAGAGCCAATATGCATGGTTTCCCAATACTAAAATATAATTGGGACAAATGGGAAGAAAAAATCAAAACAGTTTATGGTCTTTGATATATTTATTGTTAAAGTGCATTGATGTACAAAATGTTTTTGCCATATACTTTATTATGTTTATTTCAATGATGGATGGATACCCCTTCCCATTTCCAAGTTACCCTTCCTTTCCTACCCCTAATACATTGTTTGTATTACTATCATTTGTTATACAAAAATTTTAAAAACTTTAATAAAAATTATTTGAGAAAAATGGCACAATCATAAAACAAAACATGTCAACAAAGAAAAAAATGAAATGACCCCTGTTAAAAAGTCTGCATACACTTAGTTCTTAATACTGTGTATTACCCCATTTAGCATCAATGACAGTATGCAGGCTTTTGTATTAGTTGTCTATGAGGCCCCTACTTCTTGCAGGTGGTATACCTGCCCATTCTTCTTGGCAAAATGCATCAAGGTCATGCAAAGTTTTTAGTGGTCTTGAATGAGCCGCACTTTTGAGATCTCCCAAGAGTGGCTCGATGATATTAAGTTCAGGAGACTGTGATAGCCACCCCAGAACCTTCACCTTTTTCTTCTGTAACCACTCAGGGGTCAACGTAGCCTTGTGCTTAGGAACATTGTCATGCTGAAAAGTCCAAGAGCGTCCCATGCGCAGCATCCGTGCTGAAGAATGCAAATTGCCTGCCAGTATTTGCTGATAACATGCTGCATTCATCTTGCCATCAATTTTCTAAAGATTTCCCGTGCCTTTAGAGCTCACCCCCTCCCCCACCTTCCCAAAACATCAGTGAGCCACCACCATGCTTCACAGTGGGGATGGTATTCTTTTCACTATAGGCCTTGCTGACACTTTTCCAAACATTTGGGTTGTGACTGTAAAGCTCTATTTTGGTCTTGTCACACCAAATTACAGTGTGTCAAAAGCTGTGAATCATGTCAAAGTGTTGTTTGGCATATTGTAAGCGGGCTTTTTGTGGTGTTGGTGCAGTAAAGGCTTCTTTCTGGCAAGTCGACCATGCAGCTAATTTTTGTTCATATATCATCGTATTGTGCACCTTGAAACAACCACACCATCTTTTTTTCCAGAGCAGCCTGCATTTCTCCTGAGGTTACCTGTGGGTTTTTCTTTGTATCCTGAACAATTGTTCTGGCAGTTGTGGCTGAAAGCTTTTTTGGTCTACTTAACCTTGGCTTGGTATCAAGAGATCCCCAAATTTTCTACTTCCTAATAAGTGATTGAACAGTACTGACTAGCATTTTCATGGCTGTGGATAGCTTTTTATATCCTTTTACATCTTTAAAGGACCACTCTAGGCACCCAGACCACTTCAGCTTAATGAAGTGGTCTGGGTGCCTGGTCCAGCTAGGGTTAACCCATTTTTTAATAAACATAGCAGTTTCAGAGAAACTGCTATGTTTATCAATGGGTTAAGCCTTCCTATTCTCTAGTGGCTGTCTCATTGACAGCCAGTTGGCCAGAAGCGCTATGCGTTTCTCACTGTGATTTTCACAGTGAGAGCACGCCAGCGTCCATAGGAAAGCATTGTAAATGCTTTCCTATGAGACCGGCTGAATGCGCGCGCAACTCTTGCCGCGCGTGCGCATTCAGCTGGCGGGGCGTAACGGAGGAGGAGAGGAGGCAGAGAGCTCTCCACCCAGCGCTGGAAAAAGGTAAGTTTTTACCCTTTTCCCCCTTCCAGAGCCGGGCGGGAGGGGGTCCCTGAGGGTGGGGGCACCCTCAGGGCACTATAGTGCCAGGAAAACGAGTATGTTTTCCTGGCACTATAGTGGTCCTTTAAAAAGTTCCATTACCTTGTTATGCAGGTCTTTTGACAGTTCTTTTCTGCTCCCCGTGGCTCAGTATCCAGACTGCTCAGTGCATCTATTTGAGAGCTAACAAACTCATTGACTATTTATACACAGACACTAATTGCAATTAAAAAAACAAAAAAAGTGTGAGAAATTAAACTTTAATTGCCATTTTAACCTGTGTGTGTCACCTTGTGTATCTGTAACAAGGCCAAACATTCCAGGGTATGGAAACTTTTGATCAGCGCCATTTTGGGTGATTTCTGTTATCATTATGTTTTTAAAAAAGGTGTCAAACAACTATGTGATTATAAATGGCTTCCTATGATCACTATCCTTCCATAAAATATATTTTTTTGCATGATCAGTTATATTTTCAAAATCAATGCCATAAAATCACAATTTCTGACAGGGTATGCAGACTTATGAGCTCAACTGTATTTGCATTATGGTGGCCATTATGTCCTGTTAGCAAAATAATTGGGTGCAACAAAACCAGGGGCTAGCACAATCCCCACACAATATTGAATCCAAGAAAGAGGAAAAGGTCCAGGTATTCCAAAGCACAGCAATGCAAATTTATTGGAACTAATTAAAAAGCAAAGTTTCAACTCTACAATGGGTCTTTGTCAAGCTTTGTCTCGTTGTAGGGTCAAAAGGTTGCTGTGTACGTTGTTCCAATAAATTTACCTTGATGAGCTTTGGAGTGTGCCTGGACCTTTTTCTCTTTCTTGGATTTAATGAATTTAATAACTGGACATTGCAGGCATAAAAACATCTAAACATGATATATTGTTATTTGATAACTGTGTATATAGATGTATATATATTCATACATAAATACTTCTGCTTGTAATGCATTATGTTTAAATCTGTGAGTATAGTGAGCACATGCAGCTACGTAAATGCATGCAAGATAATGTTAGAAGTGGGTAGGTTAAAGGGGTGTTTAAGGTTTGAGAGGGGTTAATGTCAGAATTAGTTTGCATAGGGTGTGTAAAATAATTCAAAGCTTGAGAGGAATTGTAGGTGTGGTACAAGGCTGTTTAGAATTTTTCAGTTTAGGGTAAGAGTTGTTTAGTATTGGGGTAAATATGGTGTTGAGTGTTAACGAGGAGTTAAAGGGGCACTATAGCCACCAGAACAACTACAGCTTATTGTATTTGTTCTGGTAAGTAGAATCATTACCTTCAGGCTTTTTGCTTTAAACACTGTCTTTACAGAGAAAATGCAGTGTTTACATTACAGCCTAGTGATAACTTCACTGGCACACTCCTTAGATGGCTGTTAGAGATCCTTCCAGGGGTCATGGCTGCCTAAAATGCATCCAAACATTCAGTGTCTCCTCCCTCTGCATGCAGACACTGAACTTTCCTCATAGATATTCATTGATTCAATTCATCTCTATGAGGAGATGCTGATTGGCCAGGGCTGTGTTTGAATTGTGCTGGCTCTGCCCCTGATCTGCCTCTTTGTCAGTATCAGCCAATCCTATGGAGAAGCACTGTGATTGGATCAGGCCACAACTTCTGATGATGTCAGCAGACAGCTTGCTATTCTGAGGCTAACAGCATGCAGAGATACAGCTTCAGGCTTGAATACAAGTAAGATTTTGCTATATTTAGGGTCAGGAATACATGTTTGTGTTCCTGATCCTATAGTGTTCCTTTAAACCTAGGATGAAGACAAAGGGTTTTCAGATTTAAACTTTGATTGCTTAAATTTGGGACAGGGTTACATTTGGGGTAAGGGAAAAAGGGTGTTTAGGGCATGTGGAGTTAAATGGGTTATCTGCAAAGTACTCACTCTCTTACGTCTTCTGTAGTCCTGTCAGCCTTCTGTGTTTGATAACAGAGATGCATGAGTTGTTATGCAGTGTGCATCATTC
Source organism: Pelobates cultripes (assembly GCA_933207985.1). NCBI lineage: Eukaryota > Metazoa > Chordata > Amphibia > Anura > Pelobatidae > Pelobates > Pelobates cultripes. Next base: position 102,620,799 of record OW240915.1, on the reverse strand, counting down.
AGTCCTGTCCGTGCTCCTCCTGCAAGGCATTTCTTGTGTGAGAGGCTGTTACTGGGCAGATGGGAAGTTATTCTCTACCTTGCAGCTCTGCTATCAAGCATAGGAAGCTGACTGGACTTTAGAGAACATTGGCTAAGGCTTTTGGTACTGCTCTCCCCACCAGCCCACCGAGTGTGCCAAAAGGCACATTGCAAATGCTGATAACAGTTATCAGACATGATGGTCCTACATTTATTTGTGGAAGAAATGTCCAGCTTGGACATATCAGAATTCCATTAAACAAAAGTATAAGCAAAGAAATATATTACCACAGCGTTAGTGAGTGTAGTGAAAATTAAGTATACAGAATATATATATACTTATACTTATCTTAAAATCAAAATGAACAGCCTTGCAGGACCGTTACCCAGAAGACGACCTTGTACAAAGTATATAGAAAAACAAAAATATATGGGAATGGGATACAGCTGTGTAAATCTAAAGAGGAAACATAAACAGTATACAGTATAGTGTAATTGTCAGGGTGGCGGTCCGATGCCCGGGACCCAGACACAGTCCGGGCGGTGGTGCGAGGACCGGGACCCAGTATACCTGATGTTCAGAGTAGGAGTCACAGTGTGGAGGTGGATTAGCAGGGTCTGGTGCAGGGTAACCGCACTCCCCCTGGTGTTGAGCACCAGAGTTTGTGCAGCCACATACCAGAACCCTGATGCAACTTTAGCGGATCCCAGGAACTAGGAGCAGGAATTAAAAGACCACTATAGTGCTAGGAAAACATACTCGTTTTCCTGGCACTATAGTGCCCTGATGGAGAGGAAGGGGTTAAACTTAACTTTCTCCAGCGCCGGGCGGGGAGCTCTCCTCCTCCTCTCCGCCTCCTCTCCTCCTCTTCGGCTGAATGCGCATGCGCGGCAAGAGCCGCGCGCGCATTCAGCCAGTCCATAGGAAAGCATTCTCAATGCTTTCCTATGGATGCAAGCGTCTTCTCACTGTGAAAATCACAGTGAGAAGCGCGGAAGCCCTCTAGCGGCTGTCAATGAGACAGCCACTAGAGGCTGGATTAACCCATAGGTAAACATAGCAGTTTCTCTGAAACTGCTATGTTTACAGAAAAAATGGTTAATCCTATCTGGACCTGGCACCCAGACCACTTCATTAAGCTGAAATGGTCTGGGTGCCTATAGTGGTCCTTTAAGCAGACCTTCCAGAGCTGAATAGGGAGACTCTGCAGCAGGAGTGTATCCAGTACAGAAACAAGGCAAGAATAGAGATAGGCACCATATATGAAAACAAGACTGTGACAGATCCATCTGTATAGACTGGAATTGCTGGTTCATCTGTTTTGCCTCTTTTCGTGGAATTACCTGTCAGTATGCCCCTGTTCGTTTATTTGACTTTTCTGCCGAACAAAACTACTGAACGGACGGCCACCCAGAAGAGAAGTGTGCTGCTGGTTAACCTTTTGATCCCAATTAGAACGTTGTGGTTAACCGCAGACACCTCTCAATTAAAATCGAATACAGGGTGGTCGTCGTTCGTATGTCGACCACGAGGCGGCGGCCATTTTAAACAGGCGAAAGACAAGCGGTGTTCGGCCCAGATTCTATGGAACTGAAAACGGACACTTTTTCCGCCAAACACCGCTAAAGCCACCGACCTCCCTTCTCGATCGACAAAAGTATACGAACACCGGCCGTTCAGGAGTTTGAACCGCACGAATGGACTTAACCCAGATAGCCTTCCCATGGAGTCAATTGCATACCGAAAGACTGTAATAGACTTTGACTCCATGGCGATTGAACTATGCGTATGGGATCTGAGCGCTATTCGCCAATAATATGCACTCAGATCCAGGCTATCTGGGGATGTGTTACACGAATGAGAAATGTTCGGCAATCGTAAAGTTATGTATTTTTATGTGTTTTTTGGGTTGCATCTAAAATGGCGATTTGCCTCGGTCCTGGGAGATAATTGAATTACTTCTCAATTATCTCTAGGGCAGAGGGGAGATAATTGATGCATGCTGGGAATATTATGTGCCTGTGTGTCCTGAAATACTGTATGTCCATCTGCTATTACAGTCTCCCATTTGGTCCCCTAGGAGAGTGTCCACCAAGTGGGAGACCTGCATAAATACGGGCGGGTAGCCCACAGTAAACCCAGTTCATGTTTTACCCTCAATGCGGAGCTTGGTCTCGTTATTGGGGGGATTTATTAACCACGAATAGAGACTGCCGGATGGGAATATTAGCAGCTTGGGAAGTATATGAGTTTGGCTACTAGCGGTGATTCGTGGGTTTGGAGATCGGGAAGTGAAGTACCCGTACGGGTCCCGTTCGGGAAGTTGGAACATTCCCCTGCTTGCAATTCGTATGATTGCAGTTGATACGAATGAAGCTTGCGTTATGGTGAGATGGGAGGATTCACTAAACGACGGTTTGTCTATTTGATGCTGAGGGTGCCGTTACAAAGACCAAACTAGGAGAACCCAGAACCGGAGCAGGACAGAAAGCAGAACCCAGAACATGTACACAAGACATGAGGAAAATAAGAACAGGGCAGGACAGGACTGTACATGAACTGGGAATACAAGACAAACTAAAACAAGACAAGAGATACAAGGTAAAACAAGAGGAGACATAACTAAGTACTACATATGAAAATCATGGGGATTTAGTTACATTATATGATCATACATTGCATAAGCCTGCCAACAACGCCAATGTACCCCATATCTGGCAGGTCCTACTCTGCCTAATGCAAGCTAAACCAGCCAAAGAAAACATACATAGTACTTACCTGCAAGAAAGGGCAGAAGACTTGAGCAGCTGCAAATAAAACAAACATTTAAATGAATCCAAGAGACTGGGAAATCCAGGGACGGAATATAAGAATGAACCAAGAAAAGCCCAGCATAAAGAAAACCAGACATAGAATTGTAAACCAAAAAAACAAGAAAAACTAAACAAGAATTGTAAAAAGAGTACTGGATACCAGAAACCATCACCAGACTGATCCGCAGCATGGAACAGGATGTGACAGTAATACTGGAGCAGCGAGTGGGATCAACAGCCCCCCAATAAAATCGAGGGAGGCACCCCTGAGCGCTTTTAACGTCTTCATCTCGTGAGTGCATTTATTTGTGGCGCACAATTGTGTATCTTAATTGTATTACACTATATACTGTTTATGTTTCCTCTTTAGATTTACACAGCAGTATCCCACATATTTTCGGTTTTCTATATACTTTAACCCCTTAAGGACACATGACATGTGTGACATGTCATGATTCCCTTTTATTCCTGAAGTTTGGTCCTTAAGGGGTTAAACAAAAGTGTCTGACAATGTTGAGTTGAAGAACCTAGGAGAAAAAAAAATATTTTTCTAAAGCCTGTTTTTGTGAAATGGATGGAGAAGGCCTGTTCCAAGAAGAGCAGCTGGTGAATGTATAATTTGAAATTCGGAGACTAGACCCAGTGAAACTATGAAAAGCAAAACAAATTTCATGGTAAAGGTTTTAAAGGTCATCATTAAAACAACCCACACATTTTAAATTCTGCTCATCTAAAAATAATGCACATCTTTTGGTGTAAAATTGCATCTAGTTTTGGAATGACATATTGAATTTGGCTAATGCTAATAAAATACTTAATGCCATAAAGTTGTCTAACTTATCTTGACAACTGAGACTCAAATCATATTCCGAGCACTGACATTATCAGCCTGTGCACTAGTAATGGAAAAAAGATAAGGACCCTCTTAACTTAAAATAGTTTCCCATTAGGAATGTGCCAAAGGGCACAGCTGAACAGAAATTATAGTACAGTGGAATCAGTCATGAACAGTATTCAAACTGCAGTAGCAAAAGGAAGTACTACTATTTTTTTTTATTATTTTGGAATTAAATATAGATAAATATAATAGCTAAATATAAATGTAAAAAATAGATAAATATAATAGCTGTTCTTTGTGCATAAACTTGTATTTCTATATTTTTTCTGTTCAAAAAAGTATTGGAAGATGGTGATATCTTATATACAGTTGCAAGAAAAAGTATGTGAACCCTTTGGAATGATATGGATTTCTGCACAAATTGGTCATAAAATGTGATCTGATCATCATCTAAGTCAGTGTTTTTCAAGATGTTGCCTGGTGTGCCGTGGGATGTCTGATGTTCTGATGTCCGGGCTGTGATCAGGGCCGGACTGGCCCACCGGGATACCAGGAAATTTCCCGGTGGGCCGCGGCACCTGGGGGCTGCGAGGGCACATATGTGCCACCGGGTGGCCGGTCCGGTGGCACACTGAGAGGGGGCTGGCCGCGTTCCAGACTGGAGCCGCCGGGCCGGGTGGCAGCTTTGCCGGTCCGGTGGCACTCCAGTCACTGGCTGCTGATGGAGGAGGAGCCTGTCTACCATGAGGGAGGGAGCATGGTAGACAGGCTCCTCCTCCATCAGCCATCAGCAGCGAAGCTGCCACCCGGCCCGGCAGCTCCAGTCTGGAATGCGGCCGGCCCCCTGCCTTCTCTAAGGTAAATTGAGGGCTGGGGGAGAGATAGGGAAGGGGGGGAGGGAGGGAGAGACACAGGGAAAGGGGGGAGGGAGGGAGAGGGGAGAGATACAGGGAAAGGAGGGAGGGAGAGAGATGGGGAGAGGGGAGAGACACAGGGAAAGGAGGGAGGGAGATGGGAGAGACACAGGGAACGGTGGAAGGGAGAGAGATGGGGAGGAGGGAGAGACACAGGAAAAGGGGAGACACAGGAAAGGGGGGAGGGAGAGATGGTGATAGGGGAGCAGGACACAGGAAAGGGGGGAGGGAGAGGGGAGAGACACAGGGAAAGGGGGAGGGAGACGGGAGAGACACGGAAAGGGGAGAGACACGGGAAAGGAGGAGGGGAGAGTACAGGAAAGGGGGGAGGAGGGGAGGGAGAGACACAGGAAAGGGGAGGGAGGGAGAGACACAGGGAAAGCGGGGAGGGAGAGCGGGGAGACACAGGAAAGGGGGAGAGATGGGGAGGAGGAGATGGTGAGGGGAGAGGGGAGAGCACAGGAAAAGGGGAGGGAGACGGGAGAGACACGGGAAAGTTGGGAGACAGGAAAGGGGAGGGAGGGAGGAGGACACAGGAAAGGGGGGAGGGAGAGGGAGAGACACAGGAAAGGGGAGGGAGGGAGAGGAGACACAGGAAAGGGGGAGGAGAGGAGAGACACAGGAAGCAAGGAGGAGGAGATGGGAGGGAGGAAAGGAGACACAGGAAAGGGGAGGGAGAGATGAGGGGGAGGGGAGGAGACACAGGGAAAGGGGGGAGGGGAGAGATGGCGATAGGGAGGAGACACAGGAAAGGGGGGGAGGGAGAGACAGAGGAGAGACACAGGAAAGGGGAGGAGATGGGGAGGAGGGGAGAGATGGTGAGGGGGGAGAGGGGAGGAGACACAGGGAAAGGGGGGGGAGGGAGAGGATGGGGAGGGAGGGAGAGATGGTGAGGGGAGAGAGGAGACACAGGAAAGGGGGAAGGGAGAGATGGGGAGAGACACAGGGAAAGGGGGGAGGAGAGATGGTGAGAGGGGAGAGACACAGGGAAAGGGGGGAGGGAGAGATGGTGAGGGGAATAGGGAGAGGGGAGAGACACAGGGAAAGGGGGGAGGGAGAGAGATGGGAGAGACAGGGAAAGGGGGGAGGGAGAGAGATGGGAGAGACAGGGAAAGGAGTGAGGGAGGGAGATGGGAGAGACAGGGAAAGAAAGGAGGGAACGTCACCTATTTCATTGGATGCAATTTCACATATATTTAAAAGTGAATTAAACACTGTTAAACTATTGGTAGCCTTGTTGTATACCCACATAGTCTCCCAAGAGAGGTGAAAGATATCTTCTACTGTCAAAATATGAGCATGCCTTAAAGCTATGCTCTACCTCCCTTTAATAGAGAATCAGGCTTTCAAAGAGGCCACCCATTATTAACACATTTCATATGCTTAACACTGCAGATTTTTCCAGAATAAATGACTTCCGTGACTTGGAGACATTATCCCTAGATAATACATATATAAACCTGATGCTGAAGTTCGAACCCACGCCATATGCGAACAGTTGACTCAGTACTAAAAATAAGTACTAATCTCACTAACTTCCAATTCTATGGACAGACTTGATAAACTTACTCTTATTTCTACCACATTAACTTACTCTACCGCAGCTATTTACAGTATTATTAGAAAATTAATCAACTAAGACACCCACTGGAGCTTCCTGATGGCTTGGACTACTGTGTTTCCAAATGTACCTCTGTGGTCCTCATTGCAGCAACACAACATACAGGTCTGCCGTCAGCCCCCTGAGATGAGTGAAAACCTGGTGGCCAACTACAAGAAACATCTGACCTGTGATTGCCAACAAGGGTTTTGCCACAAAGTACTAAGTCTAATGAGTCAAATACTTATTTCACTTATTGACATTCAAATCAATTTAAAACTTTTTTGACATGCATTTTTATGGATTTTCTTTTTGTTATTCTGTCTCTCACTGTTAAAATACGCCTACCATTAAAAGTATAGACTGGTCATTTCTTTGTCAGTGGGCAAACGTTCAAAACCAGCAAGAGATCAAGTACTTTTTTTTCCTCACTAGAGAAATAGATAAATAGATAGATAAATTGATCGATCTCTTAGGCTCAAAAATGATTTGACAACGGACACAAACTGAGAATACATAACCAAAGACTCTACGCAGCATTACTACTGCAATTGCTGTTGTGCCTATGCTACTTAGAATGTCCCTTTAACTCACATCCTACAAGTCTAAAGCAGAGTCTATATTTAGCACATAGAAATATTGTGAGATTTCCCATATGTTTGATAGGCTGTCTGACATGCACAGCATTAATTTGATTGAAGATCATTATATATTGAGTTTGTAGAGTCAATGATGGATTAGTCACAATTGCTTCAAAACAATTTTGTACTTATAACTCTTCTGGGGTAATTGAATTGAGTTGTTATTTTCCAATGTGTGATACTTGTTGGAGTTTCTCAGAGAAACAGATTTTTTTTTCCCATTACATTTTGAGATAATTAAATTGAAGATCATCTTTTATGGTAACAACTGTCTTCAATGCAATGGTATAGCACAGGCGTAGGCAACCTTCGGCACTCCAGATGTTTTGGACTACACCTCCCATGATGCTTTACCAGCATTATGGCTATAAGAGCATTATTGGGGGTGTAGTCCACAACATCTGGAGTGCTGAAGGATGTCTATCCCTGGATATTAATCGGGTACCACTATTGCCAAGAATTATTAAATTTGTAGAATTAAATATTAAAATCTCTCTCTCTCTCTCTCTCTATATATATATATATATATATATATATAGTCATGAAAGTATGTTTTTTTTTCTAATTAGGTTATTTTGGCCTTAATGAACAACTCAGTACACCTCACCATAATCTATTGAAAATGTATTACTATGATAGTATGTATATGCGGATCTTTGCCTTCATTTAAAACCTGTTCTTTAACATGATGATTTAAATTTTTTTCTCATAAACCTATTGATGTCTATAAAACTTTCAAATTTATTGACATCACAACTCTGAACATATTTAAAACCTTTGTCTAAAATGCATAATTTTTTATTATGGAATATTCTACTATGACGATTTTTCTATTACGATATAGCTTTTATATTTTTTGTTGAGCTTGTTTTTATTGTTCTTTTAATGTATGGGTATATTTTTCTTCCCCCATTTTCTCCATTTAAAAAAATTGTATATATATTGATTATATAAATGATTCATACTAATCTCTTTATTTTTATCTTCATCACGACAGATATTAATTGTCTATGTAATACTATGTTTCCTTTTTTTAACTCTTATTGAATTTATGTATCTATGGAACATTACTATGTATTTTTCCTGATATTTTATACCCCCTTTTAAGACTCCAGAGTTATGGCGTACTTTAAGACTGTTTGTGGACGATATATACAAGTTTAGAACACAGAGATGGTATCTGTGTGTTTTACTTAAGTGTCGGCACTCTAAACTAACATGTGATCGCATGTCCGACGTTGTACGCAAGGAGACGCATGAACGCATGCGCGGAATTAGGACTAACCCAGAAGAGATTAGTGACCAGTCTGAAAACGGCGCCAAAATAGATTTAAAAGGGAAGATGACAGGAACACTCATTATGGAACCACTTTTGAAAAAGGCAACAAGCCGAAACGTGTTAAGTGGAGGTGGACTATATTCTATTTATTTTGTAAGGTATCTGTTTTTAACTATGTGTTTGATGAAGCCTATGGAGCAGTTTTTAACCTCAAACTGATATCCTGGAATCTGTTTGGTGCTCCACTGAGGAAATTAAGCTGCAACCCAGTATCCAGAACCTTACTAAGAAACCACAATTTTTTCAGCATAAATTGCTTTTAGTCTGAGCCAGCTTGTGGAGTGGCTCAGAACCATGTGAGTGGATCCTATTTGTTCCCTACATATAATATGTTTTAACTATATTACCCTATATGCTTTTTTTTTCTCTTGTTCATAGATAAATCTATTTATTATCCTATTTGTGGTAATATTTCTATATTTTATTGAGTGCTTTCACCGCCATTTATTGCACATCTCATCTGGTACCATGCAGTGTCTATTTTAAAATCAGTAATTCTCACATCTGAATCCTATCTAAAAATAGAATGTAGATTTATCAATACCTGAATTTCAACTCTGTATTTTCCCATTGGCAGTTCAAACAGCCAGCAGGCCAATGGTCAAAATAATAGTTAATAAAATATTCATAAAAATACAAGAAAAAGAGCGCAACCACAATGAAAAAATAAAAATGCAAATAGTTCTATATAAACAATAGGTACAAAGCTGCTATACACATTGAAGATATTTCTCCAAATCTTCTCAACAAATACAAAATGAAAAAAAAAAAAGTGTCAGCGCTTAGTTAATGATTCCCAACAGTCAATACTAGTGCAAATACCCGGTATATCCAAGCGCTGGCCCTGCTGTGTGCCTTCATGGGCCGGCGGGGAGATCAAGATCTCCCTCACCGGCCCACAGGCACTGACATGCTGCTGCTGGCTGGGGAGGGAGAGGACTGCCAGGGGGAGCTCTAGCTAGCAGCTCCACCGGGTTCCTCTCGCGAGGTTGGAGCATTGCATGGCAACGATCTGATCTCGCGACAGTGAACTCACCACTACAACCACCAGGGATTCACCTCCACTACGACCATCAGGGATTCAAGGGATTCACCTCTATGTCCCCCCTCCCAGGCAAATGTAAGAAGACAGTGGGGATATAAAGTATAGCTTTTTTATTTTTAAATAAAAAATAAACATATTTATGTATTACTTTCATCTTCCTCCCACTGCACACCAAACACACACACACACACACACACACACACACACACTAACTACACCCTTTACACCTGACACACTGCACCCTTTACACAAACACATCCACACACCACCTTTCATCCACACTGCAGCTTTCACACACACAGTGCATCCCTCACACACATACAATGCACTCCGCCCTCCACTGCACACCAAACACACTGCACCTTTCACACACACAAACTGCACTCACACATTGCACTCTTCATACATACACATACACACATTGCACCTTTCACACACACTGCGGCCTTCACACACACACACTGCATTCCTCTTCCCCCACCACACACACACACTAACTACACCCTTCACACACTGCACTCCTCACACACTGAACCCTTCATCCACACACACACACTGCACCCTTCACACAGACACACACACACACACTGCGCCTTTCATACACACTGCACCCCTTGCACACACACTTACACTTCAGCCTTCACACACAGTGCACCCCTCACACACACACTGCACTCCTCACACACACTGCATCATTCAAAAGCACTTAACCAACATGCTCATGTTAAGAGGGGTGTGCTCTTCATTGGTGATGACAAAACACCCCCTCTCTGGCCCCGCCACCTTATCAGTGGGCCAGTGGGACTCAAAAATGCCCAGGCCAAATTTATTTCCCAGTCCGGCCCTGGTCATTACCTATGGATATTGGTGATGATATCAAATTCCTTGCATTGCAAAAAGGACTTTCCACCTCCACAGCGGTGGGTTAATTGGGTGTCAGATAGTCAGATAGATGTTCTGTGTAATATCAGGTATATATAATACTTCGTATCCAATGGACTTTACAATGTTCCATGTACCTTAGAGGATACAGAGAAACGAAATATAGTGTAACAAATTGACAACCCCTTATGAGAAACGCTTACACGGTAAAAATAGGACGTGGTTGTATGTTTCCAATCACCACTTCAAAACACCAAAAATCAGTGATATGCAGAGAAGCGAAATGTTCCCTAAAATATTGTTACAACCCCGTTGGAGCAGCTGGACACGTCAATACCGCTAAGATGGTCTGAAATCACTGATGTGCGTGCAGACCAGTCTCCGCTCTACGCGTTTCGCCCTAGCTCAGCTGGCTTTTTCAAGATAAGGATGTAGCCAAACTATGGGTTTCTTATATACCCAAGATTGTCCATTTTGGATTGGTACTTTCTTAAAGATATATTCACTGTTATGGAATAACTTTTCATGTGTCTTACAACACTAGTACTTTATCATGTACTTGATCTTAATTTCATAGCAATGCAATAATTCAGGTATACAACAACAGAATAAAAATAAACCATAGTGTAAAATTATTGATAAAATACTTGTGTTAAATCTATAGGTGTCTACCAGCAACATTGCTTTTTAGAGTAAGAAACATATAGATAAAATATTTTGACGAAGTATGTGTTCCAAAATAATAATTGGAAATTTTAAAATTAATTTAAAATTCAACATAATATAAAGGATCAGTGTAAGTGGCGAAATTTGCTATATCTAAAATAAACAGAAATGCACAACTTGAATTTTATAACATGCCAGGAAGCTTCATATTTGCTTAAGTCTTTCTTTACTAGAACTCCACAGCAGCAAAACACCAGAGAGTAAACAACCAATCAGAAAACAGTAAGGAGACCATATAAGTCCCTTCCAACATTCCATTTCCTCTTTCTTTGCTGCTCCGCATCAGTACAGGTCAGAGTACCACTGCCTCCTGCTAGTATTAGTGGGTGGCTTTGGGTTTTTATATTTTATATTTTATATGCCTTATTGTTATATATGTTTATATATTGACTTGGGGACTGTTTTTTCTTCAGGGGATACTTGTCTACCCTTTTACAGGGGTTAGTGTGGAATGTGTCCTTCCCTTTGGGGCTCTATCCCTTCTCCCTGTCCCCTCCCTTACTCCCTGTTCTCTTCCCCTTTGGGGATTCTCTATTGGCTCGGGGGCCTCGTGGGGCTGGCCGTTTGCTGCCTCCCCTGACCCCCCCGAACCCTCGGGACCGCGGAGTACCTCTCCAGCGGTCCCATGTATTTTTAACTCCCTCCGGTCGCGGGGTGCTCGTCTGCGAGCGCTCTACCCGCTGACCGGAGCTTTCCCCACGTGGCCGCCGGTCGCAGCTACAGCACCCGCGGACCGCGTGTGTCCGCCGAGTGGAGGAGAGAGCACTACACTCACGCTGCCCCACCCATTTTAGTGCATTCTCTGTTCGGCATTCTTCAGGGGGTTCCCCAGCCGTTTAGACCGCGGTCTGGGAACCCCCCCTCTCTCCTCCTGCAGGAAGGCATCTCAATTAAAGGGATAGGGGTTTAGCCTCAGCCTCCTCTTCCTCCTTTTTAATGATCACAGTTTCTGTTTCACAACCTGTGCCCTTGCTAGGGTTTGTGTATCTGGTACCCCAGTTTCAGGTGTCATACTGGGTTAGAGTTGTGGAGGGTTTTTTTTTTTCACTGTATTTAATGCCTGCATTTACCTTTTACATTTGGTTTCTTCAGACCCCATTTGCCAATCTGTATACCCTCCAATAAGTGACCCTTATGCTCCCTGCGCTCTCAGAGTGTCCCGCCTGCTTTGTCTGTGCCCCTATGACTGGCCTGCTTTGTCTGTGCCCATAAGATTGGCCTGCTTTGTCTCTGCCCATAAGATTGGCCTGCTTTGTCTGTGCCCCTATGACTGGTCTGCTTGGTCTGTGCCCATAAGATTGGCCTGCTTGGTCTGTGCCCCTATGACTGGCCTGCTTTGTCTGTGCCCATAAGATTGGCCTGCCTTGCCTGTGCCCATAAGATTGACTGGCCTCATCTGTGCCCATATATATTTGGCACCTAGACCCCTTACGGCCGCTGGCCTAATATATTATACAGGAGTTTCTACTTGGGTCATCTATAACACTTGTGTCAGTCTACATTACTCCCGTGTATCCGGGTGACACGTGTCATTTCTACCCCCAGGGTCACACTGAGGTCAGGATGGATGCTCCTACCCAAGAGAGCTTACAGGCTATGATCAACGCGGCCGTTGCCGCTTCAGTGGAGAAAGCACTTTCGCACGCACTGCCTAGATCGTCCTTAGATAGGGATGTATTGGAGGCTCAGCGCGCGCTGATAGAATCCGACCCCGACTCTCCGGACAGAGAACAGGCACGCCCCCCCCAAACGCTACTGGAAGGGTGAAGGCACGGAGCCGAGTTTCCGGAAGGGTAAGGCCCCTACAAAAAGGCCTAAGCGGGCGACCGCCTCACCTCCAACGCACCGACGATACCTCCCTGTAGAGGAGGAAGAGTTCACCCTGCCCGCACCCCTGTCCGTCCTGGATGAATGGCGGGCAGATCAATCCCCCTCAGAGGACGAAGGGGGTTGGGGCGAGGAGGATCCGGAGGAATCGACATACCGGCAGGACGCTGATGAAGATACCTCGCTACATCTACACCCCTCCCTTGGGGAAGACGTCTTCCTGGACTCATCAGGCGAGCCTTTATTTGACCCACACACCATCCGGCACCCCAGGTCTCCTGAGTGGTCCCTGCCTGACCACCTGGCCCAGTTCGTGCATTATTGGGTTCGCAGACCCCTCGATTGGGCAGTGCAGAAGAGGCTCAGGGCTGAGTGCCCTAGACCCACATTGCTGGACAAGGTCGCTCTGACGCCCGAGTTCGACACGATGGTCTCCACCTATTTGACCCATACCGGGCGCGATCCCAAGAAGGGGATCGAGCGCAATCTCCGCCTGGCACAAGATAAGGTGCTTTACATCTTAGGGCCGCTGACACGGATCCTTACCTTGGCGGACAAGGCTCTTTCCCAGGGCTCCCCCCTGGACGCTGCAGCCATAAGAGATTGGGCGCTACGCTCCGTTTGCCTGCTGGGCAACTCTAACGTAGCTTTGTGCACGGAGCGGAGGAGGGCGGTACTCATGCGCATGGACGCCAAATTATCGGAGTTGGGTTCCAAGGAACTGGGACCGTTAGCCAAAGGGCTACTTTATGGGGAACCCTTCATCAAGGAGCTCCAAATGCACGTCAACCTCTATGCCACCCTGAATAAAGCCCAATTTTCGATGAGGTTGTTCCGCACTAACACCTCTCGTGTTTTTGGCAGGGCTGGAAGGCAGCAGGGTCATGCCTCCAGCCGTTTCTGACCATCAAGCCACCGAGGATCCCGACCACCATCCTTCTTCCCCAGCTACCACTCTGGATCCTTCAACTCCCAGAGGTCATACCGTGGCAGAGGGAACCGGACACGCGGTAGAGGCAGAATGCCCGCAGGTGAGACAAGTTACACCTCATGTTTCCCCCAGTCTGTTGCATGCCGGCAGGTTACGTTTTTGTCTCGACAGGTGGCGGGACATCTCTTCGGATGCTTGGATACTCCAAACTGTCCGAGGTTACGTTATAGACTTCCATTCACCCCCAATTCAGGAGGTGGTTCCCTCGGCTCCAGTATCGTCAAGGGCACTGCAAGTCCTGATAGACACCGAAATACCTGTTCGACAAAGGGGCAGTTCAGTGGGCGCCGGACGTCGTGGGCTTTTTCAGCTCGATTTTTCCGCCCGGTCATAAATCTGAGGAACCTAAACGCCTTCGTTTCCTACCAACACTTCAAGATGGAGGGCATCCATCTTTTAAGAGACTTACTTCACCCAGGAGATTGGTTCACTCGTCTAGACCTGAAGGACGCATACCTCTCCGTACCGGTGGAACCCGATTGCCGATGATTCTTGCGTTTCATCTGGAAAGGGAGGCCATGCCAATTCACATGCCTACCCTTCGGCCTCAGCTCGGCACCTTGGTGTTTCACCAAACTGCTGAAACCAATAACAGCATGCCTGCGCTCCAGGGGCATTCGGTGCTTGATTTACCTGGACTATCTACTTCTCTTCTGCGAGAACTCCTCCAGACTGAAATCTCAGACGCACTTCGTGGTCTCCTTGTTCGAATCCCTGGGGTTTGTGGTCAAAACTGAGAGAAGTCGGCGCTCACACCGACGCAGGTAGTTCAATTTTTGGGGTTCGAGATAGATGCGACTCCGTGCATCCTACGTCTCCCTCAAGCAAAAATCTCAGCAATTTGGAAAGACATCCGATGGATTCTCCGTCAGGAGACGATCCCACTCAGGGTCCTGGCACGGGTGGTAGGCCTATTGTCCGCTTCGATCCAGGCCATTTACCAAGGCCCCTCTCACTACAGGGCCATGCAATGCCTGAAGGCACGTTTCCTCCGCAGGAAACCCTCATACGACCAGCTGATCACCATCACACAGGAAGTCAAGACAGAACTTCGTTGGTGGCTGTTACATAGGTCAGTCTGGAACGGCAAGGCGATTTTCGGTCCGACCCTGGACTTTGTCCTGGAATCAGATGCAAGCCTATGGGGCTGGGGAGCGACCTGCGTGACTGCCTCCACGGGAGGTCCCTGGTTGAACACGGAAACAGGTTACCATATCAACTGTCTGGAAATGATTGCGGGCTCATTCACGATACGGAGCCTGGCGGGTCATATGTTAGATTGCTGCATCCTGCTGAGAATGGACAACGTGTCAGCAGTACAGTATATCAACCGCCTGGGAGGAGCATGCTCACGGGCACTGACGGAAGTGACGAAGGAGATTTACAATTTCTGCCTTCAGCGCAATATCACTCTACAAGCGGAATATCTTCCAGGTGTATCGAACCTGACGGCAGACTGGTTTTCCAGGCACTGGAGGCATGCCAGCGATTGGTGTCTCCATCGATCAGTATTTCTCGAAGTGGTGCGACGGAGGGGTCCATTCACGGTGGATCTGTTCGCTTCCAGGATGAACTTCCAGATCTCGAATTACTTCAGCTGGCTCTCGGATCCGATGTGCGTGTCAGTGGATGCTTTTCTTCAGGACTGGCAGGCACAGGGAGCCTATGCATTTCCACCGTTCACTATGATCTCCAGAATCCTTCTCCAAGTACAGCGTCAACAGACATCGCTGGTGTTACTGACGCCTCTTTGGCAAGGCCAGGCTTGGTTCCCAGAACTGCTAGAGCGGTCATATCGAGACCCGCTCCTTCTCCCGTCTCCGCAATTTCTCCTGTCGAATTCTCGGGGCAACCATCATCCCCTCGTGCTGGAGGGCCATCTTCACTTGGTGGCTTGGACTCTTTCAGGGGTACCTGGAATGTCGATAAGTTATCGCTATGGCTAGAAGCCTCCTCTGGGACTCATGGGCCCCAGGAACGAGGAGATGTTATCTGTCCGCATGGAACATATACGAGTGCATCGAGTTTTGGATTTCATTCAGGCGTGACCGGAGAATCAGGACCTTTCTCTACGACAGTTATCGGCCAAGTTCACACTTCTCTTATGTCTGGTATAGTTTCGTCGGGTCTCCAGATGGGGTGACCTTTGCGGTGTCGAGACGTACCAAATCCGACTCCTCTGCCATTTTCTACCCCTTTTTTCGAGAGGCTCCGAAGCTCTGTATGGTTTCTGCTCTGTCTCGTTATGTGGCTGTTACTACCCCACTTCGAAGTTCCCTATCAAGACAACTGTTGATATCTTACGTACGACCGCATAAACCAGTGTCTACCATTACCCTGGCTCGTTGGATCAGATGGCTCTTGTCGTTGGCCGGCGCTCATTTGGTAAGGGGCGCGGCGGCATCAGGAGCCCTTGTAGCAGGTGCTTCCCTGGCCGATATTCTATGTTCAGCAGACTGGTCTCGAGAAGACACATTTTAACAGTTTTATTTCAGGCCTACAGAACATGTTGAAACTGCAAATATGAAGCCTCCTGTCATGTTATAAAATTGTAGATTATGCTAGCTTTAGTGTACCTATAATCTTAATTGTATTAATGACAGGAGGCGAATATTTCCCACCCTTTGTTTTTCCCGACCCTTGTGAGTTGTATTATCTGTCAGACTTAATATTAAAGAATTATATTTCTGATCAGTGTTCGTTGTGGTTATTTCCTTTATACGTTTCCATTTTTCTGCCTGGGCCGGGATCTGTTCACTTGGTGGTGTTCACTATAATTTTGCTCTGGGTGGCTGCATGTTTTTATACATACCTTTCATTGACTAGTCACGATTTTCGATTCTGTTTATTTTGTTTCAGTGTAAAGGTCTCAGGATGGACTCACATCCAAGTTTCGACTTGGTTGAAGATTCCTAGGAGAGTCGTTGTTTCTATCAAGAGATGGACTTTTTATTGTTACGTTATGTTGTTTTTCCTCGACTGTGTTTTGTTGTCGCAGCTTGAAAGAGGAAATGGAATGTTGGGAAGGGACTTATATGGTCTCCTTACTGTTTTCTGATTGGTTGTTTACTCTCTGGTGTTTTGCTGCTGTGGAGTTCTAGTAAAGAGAGACTTAAGCAAATATTCGCCTCCTGTCATTAATAAAATTAAGATTATAAATACACTAAAGCTAGCATAATCTACAATTTAAAATAAAACTATTAACATCCACACTTTTAAAAAATGTTTTGGATTTTAAAATATCATGCTCTATGTTATGGTACACCCCGGTATAAGAGGGGTTAATACCGCTGAGGACGTTCCCTTTCCGAATGAAGAAGCAGCTAACAGCATTTCCAATTAGCCGAACAGGAAACATACGAAATCCTTCACGAATGAAATAATACGAATCCAATAACCCCAAGTACGAGACCAGGCTCCGTCTTGAGGGTTAAGCAGAGATCTGGTTTATTGAGGGCTACCTGTCCGGTATTTATGCAGGTCCGCCACGTGGGAGTTACACGAACAGCGACCTCCCAACATTCACCAATTAAGTTGCGGTTAACCGCAGCTTCTGTGCGGTCATTTGATCGCACACTCCAGCTCCCAGGTGGTCGATCGTTCGGTAGTTTATGAAACAAGTGAACGGAGGGTACGGACAGGCAATTAACCGAAAGATAGATGAAGGCAACGGAATAGAAGCATAGTTCCAAGACAGAGTGGTCTGTCACACTCTGCATAAAACACCAAATCTAAAAAAAAAAACAAACGGAAAAAAAACAATGCTGGTAGAACTATATTTATAGGTAAAAGATAAATTAAAATCATTCTTATTTATAAAAGATAAAAATTCCAATAAAAGGGACTCTTCTCCCTCCCAAATAAAAAAAAAAAAATGTTGCTATAGCGTCTGTAGAGGACTAGATTCGTCACCCAAGGATGTCCCTCCCTGATAAATAAATTCTCCCAGAAGGACATGAAAATATTGGCATAGCTGGGTGCGAATTTAGCCCTCATAGCTGTGCCAGTGACTTGTAGGTATATCATTGTTGTGCCAGAAAAAAACATTGGACAACATAAAATCAATGCATCCAATTAAAATGCAACCTGTTCCATAGTCATATTAGCTTTTTCATAAAGAGTCTGTCTGATTGTTGCAGACCTAGATTGTGTTTAATGACTGTATATAATGATGTCACATCGCATGTAACTAGCCACAACTTATTATTCCATACTTTTAAGAGATCACAGCTATCCTTTAAATAGGATTTTGACACGTGGTTGCAAAAAAAAAATTGCTATATATTGTGATAAATTAGAGGTCAAATAGTCTATGCCAGGAATAATAGGTCTACTAGGGAGTTGGGTTAAGCTTTTGTGCACAATAAAATATTCATATTGAAAACAATAGAAGCCATGAGCATGTGAATTCTATGCTAGGGTGCGATTATATATATTAATATGTTTTATACATTCAATAACCTAAACTATGTTTTAATTATTGATATATCTATATGGTACCTCTTTAAGCAATTAACCATTTCTCCCATAGATCTAGCCATTAAAATGGTGTCAATTACAGTTTTTTAATGATAGCTGGTATTAGAACTGGCAACTTTAATTCAGTTGCTGGCAGACAGATGCCAATTTTGTCTAATTATCACTGTATTTTGGTGTTTGGTTGCATGCTTCCATTATTCAGTGCTTGATTTCAGCTGTTCAATTGCACCCAGACAGGCTGAAATCCAGTCTACATTCAACCTAATTGAGAGATTGTGTTTGAAAATCAGGCCATTTGTAAATCGTGATAGCACTGTCGGATGGTATAGGATTATTTTATTCCCCTTAACAACATTCTAACTTCATTAAATAACGGTGATAGGGTTTGTAAAAATGTGTATAGGCAACATATAGCACTAGATGCAGAGATACACATAGACAATTATTTGTTACATATTTTACTAAGAAGGGTACATTGAGATTCCTCTTATTTTCAAGTATGTTCTGGAGCACAAATAAATACATTGTTACATATACTATAGAAGATAAACACAATACAATTATAAATACATTGTTACATATGCTATATTAGCAATTAACACAATACATTTATAAATACATTGTTACATATACAATATAGGAGATAAACACAATACAATTATCAATACATGGTTACATATACAATATAACGGGTAAACAATACAATAATAAATACATTGTTACACGTACAATACTATCGGAGATATACACAATACAATTACAAATACATACTTTTGGAGATTTACACAACATCATGATAAATATTGTTACACATACAATAAACACGTACAGAATAATTATAAAATTATAATGACTTTAGTTGCTTTTCATATTATCATAAGTATGCCATAAATAAATATTCTGAATTATTGATACGAGAAAGAGTAAGAGTTTGATGATATCTGATGAGTTAATGCTAACTAAAGAAGCAAACTCGATAATATAAATGAACCAAAATGAACCCCTCCATTACAGGCAACATGTGACCATCTCGGGTCGATTAGCGCTCGTTGATGGGTGCTAGTGTGAGCTTGGGCTGCGGAGCAGGCTCGAGATGCGACCTACTCCATTCCCGATCAGGCCACGCCCCCCGTCCCATTCGTCTGCACAGAGCAGAAGTCAGACCCCGGGGGTAGATACATATTTATCAAAGGAACAATTGCACAGACCACCTACACATTTGCCTGCTTGTACTCCCCTAATCGACGCCAACACGTCTTCCTAACTAAGACGCTAGCCTTACTAAACAAATTCAGGGATGCCCTTCTGATTGTGGCTGGTGACCTCAACACTCCCCTTGACTCTAGATTAGATACAACTAGGGGAGAAACTTCGATACCAGGTAACTGCATACGCTCAACAGGGAGGGCTTTAGCCCGGTGTGGCTTGGCTGACTGCTGGAGAGTGGCAAACCCAGAGGGCAGAGATTACACCTTCTATTCGGCTGTACATCGGCGCTACAGCTGAATTGACTACATCCTAATGGCACAAGAGGCCCTAACACTACTCCAACGAGCTAACATAGGGCTTATCGCAGACTCTGACCACGCCCCCATTACAGTACAAATCCAGTCCCCCCTACATAAACCAGAACGGCAATGGAAGTCAAATGAAAACCTATTGCTCGACCTAGCAGACAAGGAACAAGCCAGGCAAGCGCTGACACAATACTTTGATACTAATAACACACCAGATACTCCCCCCCTAACTGTCTGGGAGGCACATAAATGCGTCATCAGGGGCCACTATATCAAAATAAGCTCACAGCGCAAAAAAGAGCGCACACAACAACAATTGTCCACCCTAAACGCACAAATCGCCACACTAGAGCAGGCACAGAAACAAAATCAGGGGGAGGACGTGTTCCACCAACTGACGGAGCTTAGGAGGCAGAGGCGGGACATACAAGTCAAGGGTCTCTTGCGCACCCTTAGAAAGTCTGCTCGGCACTTCTTCGAATACTCCAACAAGAGCGGTAGGCTTTTAGCCCGCCAGATTCGAGACAGACGAAGGGCGAACCACATACACAAAATTAAAACAAGAGACAAGAGTGAAACAAGTTTACCCAACGGAATCCAACGTGCCTTCGTGGACTACTACACCGACTTATATCACATCCCCCAACCCACGACGGTCGCCACACATACCCAACGCCGCAACCAAATATCGGAGTACTTAGACCAAAACATAGAACGAACCCCTGAAATGTTGGAGGAACTAGAACAACCCCTCACAATAGAAGAGTTAGCCGCAGCATTAAAAATCTCCAAATCCCACAGGGCTCCCGGCCCAGATGGCCTCCCACTGGCATTCTTGCGTACATTCCGCGACATCTTACTGCCGAACTTTCTACGAGGTCTTGGCTCACTTCAACACGGGGAGCGGTTTCCCACCGACACACTAGCAGCCATAGTCACGGTAATACCCAAAGAAGGCAAGGACCCAGCGAACTGCGCTAGCTACCGCCCCATATCCCTGCTCAAACTGTTCGCCAAGACGCTAGCCCTGCGAATCTCGAAACACCTTTCACACCTAGTACACTTTGACCAGGTCGGGTTCGTCCCTGAAAGGGAGGGAAGGGATAACACCATCAAAGCCCTAAACATTCTGCAAGTGGCAAGGTCGCAACACCGGGAGCTACTCCTTCTCTCGACAGATGCCGAGAAGGCTTTCGACCGAGTGGACTGGGTGTACTTGGAGGAAACAATCACACACATGGGATTTGGCCCACACATGCAATCATAGGTCCTTTCCCTGTACACGAGCCCGAGGGCTCGGATTCGGGTGAACGGAGCTCTGTCCGCCCCCTTCCCCATTCGAAATGGAACCCGCCAGGGTTGCCCGCTGTCCTCCCTCCTGTTTGCCCTCTCCCTGGAACCCTTTCTGAGGGCGGTCCGACGGGATGGGGGTATCACGGGATTCACCATCGGCCGACGAGAATATCGGGTAGCCCCATACGCGGATGACATGTTTTTTCTCACCCTACCGCGGATCTCACTTCCTAATCTTCTGGCAGCATTCTGAAGGTTTGGCTCGATATCTAACCTTAAGCTCAACACAAATAAGTCAGAGGCCCTTCACCTACCAGGCCCTCAGGACCCCTCACCGACGCTATATACCCAATTCCGCTTCAAGTGGTGTCCCACTAAAGTGAAATACCTGGGCATATGGCTACCTAAAGACATGACCCAACTGTACTACCAAAACTACCACCCGCTGCTACAAACGATCCAGGCAGACATGAGAAAATGGGCCCCTCAATATATATCTTGGTTTGGACGCATTAATGCAGTCAAAATGAGCCTTCTACCCAGACTGCTCTACTTATTCCAGATGGTGCCGATCGCGGTCCCCAGAGCGTTCTTTAGCTCCCTGACAACCGCCATCCGCAGATTTGTCTGGAATTCGTGCCCAACGCGCACCAAGAGAACAACATTGGAACTGCCGAAACCGTTGGGGGGAGCCTGCCTGCCTTCAATTGAGACATACTACCGCGCCGCACAGTTACACAGGCTCACAGACTGGCATGCACAACATCCCACAAAACAATGGGTCACACTGGAATTAGAACAGTCGGGAAGGCACATACCCCTACACACGGCCACATGCGCAGACCTACAAACCAAAAATCCCTTAATAGACGCCACCCTAAGGGTCTGGACGGCAACCCGATACCATCTACAACTCACCACTTCACCCAGTCCCTTGACCCCCCTCATACATAACCCGGACTTGGCAGATACGCTAACGCGCGGTGACTTAGTCGGACTCCAACCGACGGACTGGTTATATATACACCAGTGGCTCAGCTCCAACGGTCTCAAAACACTCGGAGAACTATGCCCCGACAGAACACCTACATTCCTTGAACAGTTCAGATACCGCCAAATAAAATCATACTACTCATCCCTGTCGGGTAAGGGGCACTTCTGACTTCGAAACTGACTTCGAAACCCTATGTGTGCACCACACACACCCATCACCAGGGGTATCTCAACCCTGTACACACTACTCATGACCCGGACGAACAGGGACGTGGAGCTTAGGTTCAAGGACCACTGGGAGAGGGATGCGGGAGAGACACTCACAGCACAAGAATGGGACAAGATTTACACCCTTACGCACAAATGCTCTATTAGCTCGAAATTTCAGGAATTAAACTATAAAGTGCTAACACGCTGGTATAGAACACCCGACACACTGCACCGCATGCACGGTACCACGTCAGACATATGCTGGCTGTGACGGAACGCTGGCACTCCGACGGAGTACCTCCGCCAATCGATGCTCCTAGTGCTCGCTGAGGACTCCAAGCGTTCCAACCGACACCATCAGCACTGCAGACCCCACTTCCAGCGATGCAACTGCGCCGGGGTCTCTGCTGTTTCCACCCACCCTGGACCCAAGGCCAGGATCCAGCTTCCAGTGGGTGAACCTCTCTTTCCCCAGAGAGCAGGAACAAATCAAGCTATTGCAAGAGCTTCCTCTGGGGAGTAAGTGATTATAGCAATCCCCAGAGTGTAGGTATCCCTTCCCCCAAACATGAGCCAAGGCTTAATGCTGAACAAGACTGATTTACTGGCACACAGAACTCACAATTTATGCAACACAAAACTCCTCCTCTGGGCCAGGCTAGATAATTGAGTTTCTACAATACACAAAGCTCAATTATCTGCTGGCCAGAAATAATACAGTTTCATAAAACACACAGGGACCCCAAAACATGCAATAACCCCATAAAAAGTATATCCTTGGAACCGGGGGATCTGGGTGAACCACATATCCAAAATTCACCCAGATCCGTTCAGTACTTTGGAAAATACAGTTTAATGCAGATTCTGCAGAACATATACAGGCTAAATGAAAAACAATCACTGTATAATGTGTCCCCTGCTGTATAGTCCAAAACCACTGCACGATGTCTCTGTGCACCAAATACTGGCGAGATGGCACCGTGTTGAAAAGTCCAAACAGTGTCTGTGAGTTAAAATGGCCGCCATCCATTGTTCTCACCATGTGCTTCTGATACAGGAAATGGTGGCCACCCAGTAACTCCACAGTATGTCCCCAGATGGTTCTTAAAGGGCCAGCAGCAGCACAACACAAATCCATTATGCCCAAATCATGTCTTTAAAGGGCAATACATCCCAGGGGCCATAGTCATAGGGCAAGAGGCGGGCAAGCAGTCCTCTCCAGGCACAAGTGGTGAAGGGCACTTCGTCACACTGGCGATGTGGCACACAACCTGGCACTTATATCCACATGTGGTGGTCATGCCCGGTAATTGCCCCTTTCTGGGAACAAATTAGAGGAGAGATCAACAAAATCACAGACTCCGATATCCCCCTGGCACCCTTAACGATGCTTTTGCACCAAACCCGAAGCCCACTGAAAGCATACAAAAAAATCCCTGGAGCTGCCGCTACTCAGTGCCGCCAAATCCCTCATCCCGAGGATGTGGAAACAGCCAAGAGCGCCCACCTTGGGGCAATGGGTGGCGGCGGTGGAGGATATATACTCAATGGAGACCCTGACGGCCGACCTACACAGGAGACCTGAGCGGTGTGCATTGGCCTGGTATCCATGGACCACATACGTGGCAGACAGAACTGTGACCCCTGAGCCAACTTAGCTGAAACTCGCAGAACATCACGACAAATACCTTACCCCCCATAGGCACAGACACGCCCTACCCACTAACCACACACAGACAACTGACAGTTTCCCCCACGACCAAAACGGACATCTGAAAGACATAACACCCACTTGGACAAACTACCCACACCATCGGGACCTGGAGCAATCCAGGACGGACAACTTGAATCAGCCGGTAGCACAGAGACAGGTTCGAGACACGGGATCACTCGACTCCCGGTAGACTACTACTAAGTAGAACGGAAGCACCCCCCATATCTGAGATGCACAGGCAACCTCCCATTTGACCAGCACGTCACTTAGCACTGCAGTTTGCAGTGGGGATGGTACACCTTAGGACGACAGACCCAAACCGGGGAACCAGGAATCAGATAATCGGGTCCAATCGTTAACATAGCACTCCAAGTAGCGCAGTGCACCTAAGGGATAACCCTCGACGGCTACGAAAGAGGCTAGGGAAGTATTCCAGGGACAGCGTACCAAACACAGACAGCTAGAATCGCAGTCTAAATCAGTTAGAGCCCGAGGTGGCAATCGCCGCAAAGACCCGGGATTCCGACCTAGCTTCGTAAGAGCGCTATGTAACTGCAGGCACTAGACACGATAGTTTGAGGGTTCAACAGAGGAAACCTAAAGACGGGTCTATGTTGTTGCAGGAGCATAACCTTGTTTGCGCAATGTTGTTCATTCAGACTAAATGTACTTTACCAGACTGACTAATGTTACATTATCTTTTGAAAAATCTGATAAAGATTGGTAAAAAATAAAAAATAAAAATAAAAAAATCACTCTACAACTATCTACTAAGTCAATAGATAACACAGTTAACAATTTGGATTTACTCAACAGTATATTTCTTTTTGTAGAATTTCCCAATGTAAAACTGGAATCTGCACATCTTCTTTAAATAGTCTTAACTGGTCTGTTCCAGATATCTGTATCATCTACTAGCATCAAATGTATGTCTTATTTAATATATCTGTGGAATGATTTGCTTTTTACTTTGCTTTTATTGTTCTTGACAGGCTGATATACAAATGTGAAAACGTTGTTTATTTGTATTTTTTGATAAACACATCTGCGAGTGCGTCATATGCCTGTTTTATATATGTCCTGTTTGTTGTTGAATATAAGATTAGGACATTGCAAGACAGTCCTATCATAACCCTTGAGGCTTGTCTCAGTGTAGTGCTCAATGCTACACATAGAGCGGTATTCGTTTCAAAGCAGCTCTATGAATAGCATTTGATTTACAGATTGCAGCAATTGGTGCATGTGACAGAACTCTGTCTTGAACTTAGAGACTTATCGTTCATTCGCTGGTTTAATTCATGTTTTCCTGTTCATGTGGACTCTATACCATTCCCCTTTTTACTACCGAATAAAACTCCTGAACGGCCGGCCACCCTGTAGAGAAGTGTGCTGCTGGTTAACCTCTTGGCCCCATTCGAACGTTGAGGTTAACCGCAGACACCTTTTAATTGATGCCTGTAGCTGGGTGGCCACCATTCGTATCCCGAACACGAGGTTGCGTCTATTTTAAATCCACGAATGCTCAACGTTGTTCAACGGTAAACCCATGGAACTCAAAACGGACACTTTTTGGCCCGAACACCGCTGAAGCCGCCGACCTCCCTTCTCCTTCGGTAGAGAACTCCAGAAGATTATTCAGTATTTTGTCTGCGAATAAGCCATACCCCAGATAGCCGTCCCGTGGAGTCTATTCGTATGGAGAACAGACTGTGTGAACACTTTGACTCCACGGCGATTGGACTGTGTACATAGGATCTGAGCGCTATTCAGTACTTTTGTGCGCTCAGATCCCAGCTATTTGGGGACATGTTGAATGCCTGTATTATGTCCAGTTATTGTAAATTTATATATTTTTATGCATTTTGTTATAGTAATTTAAAATGGCTTTTGGTCTCTGTCCAGGGAGATAATTGAATCACTTCACAATTATCTCCCAGGCAGAGCAGAGTGTCTTGGGTAATTAAAAGGGCATGGCTACAGGTGTAACACTGTGATTGGTTGTTGTAATGTCCTTGTCACAGTCTCCCATCTGGTCCCCTAGGGGAGTGTCCACCAGGTGGGAGACCTGCATAAATACCAGGCAGGTAGCCCTCAGTAAAACAGATTCCTGCTGACCCTCAATACGGAGCTTTGTCTAGTCATTGGGGGGGATTATTCATATGGATTATGCTGTTCGACTATTTGGGAGACTGACTGATTCGTGTGATTGTTGTTCGGCTGTTTTTGGAGACCAACGGGTTCGTGTGATTGCTGTTCGGCAGTTTGGAGCGCTCAGTAGCTACCTCTGCATTCGGTAAGGGAACGTCCTATATGGCAGTAACCCCTCTCCTACCGGGGGAGCCGTAACAGTGCACATGCGCCATATGTCCAGTAATGCTTCGCTGTGCAAAGCACTTCATTGGACAAAGAAAAACGTCAGTCTGATGAAATAGAAGGCATTTTGGGCTGTGGATCTCAGGGATTTTTTTAATGAGGTCGGATTGAGGTAAAAAGGCTGTTTATCCATAATTCTGAAAGAACAAAAGGAGACATGTAGACTAGAAATGTGAATTTGACTATAGCTTCTCTTTTACCATATCTTGTTACTGTACTGATCTTACCTTGAGTGGGAGTCAACACGCAGAGTTTAAAGCACCCTTTGCAATTTTACACCAGCCAAGGGGACTCAAGGCAGAAATCCCCAAGGCGGTGAAACAGTGCACTGGGGCTGATAATAACCAGTGCTTCCAGGAACTAGGTACAGGCAAGGAATATCCAAAGGCGTAGTCAGGGACGGAATCAATGGTCAGGACATGCAGCAATCAGGCATAAACGAAGGACGAGCAGAGGATCAAGAACCAGGAGTCAGATTAACAGCAGAAACACCAAACAGGAACAAAACGATCTGACCATGTGCTATATCCAAGGCGGAGTTTATATAGGAAAATATCAGACACAAATCAGAAGCAGGTGTGCATAGTCCAGGTGTAAAGGTTCAGATGACAGGATACCAGGAATCATCAGAAAGTAACTGAGGGCGGTGGAGCCCGAGGTAAGGCTACTGACTGTCAAGTAGAAAACCCAGGTTCAAACCCAGCCATGCCCAAGAACACAATATTAAGTATGGCACGATGAAAATCGTGACAGTTACCTAGTCTGTAAGTCTT
Source organism: Pelobates cultripes (assembly GCA_933207985.1). Taxonomy (NCBI): domain Eukaryota; kingdom Metazoa; phylum Chordata; class Amphibia; order Anura; family Pelobatidae; genus Pelobates; species Pelobates cultripes. Next base: position 102,593,810 of record OW240915.1, on the reverse strand, counting down.
GTCTTTCATTACTTAATTATTCTCATGTGTATGTCTGCAAATTGAAGATTATGCTAGCTTTAGTCTACTAATAATCTTAATTTGGGTAATGACAGGAGGTGAGTATTTTGCATAATTTCTCTTCACTAGCTGCACACAACAGCAAAGAAATACATAGAAAAAAAAAAAACAATCACAAGAGAGTAGGATGTACATGAGGTGTAATAACCTAATCACTTCCTCTTTCAGAAAGCGACATCAGGCAGACAAAAACATATAACAAGCAATAGTAATAACTCCTACATCCAACATCCGAAGGAGCAAACTTCCTGTGAATTCCACACAAACAACCAAAATGTTTTCAGGGCCAAATCAAAATCCAAAGGTGCAAACCTCCAGAGAATTTTACACGAACAACCAAATGTCTTCAGTGACGAATCATACTGAAAAGAAAATGTGTGACAGGTTTAGACACATAGTCATGAATGTGGAAAGCCAAATAATGTACTGTATACATCATTCCATTGTAGTAAATTGTATATTACAATCTGATAACTGAATAACTATTATGACAATTCCTTACCAATGGAAATAAAATCATCAACGTAAATACAAAACATGAAGGGTCCAACCTACCTTAGACCAGTGACACATAAAGAAAATGAAACAGTTAGGGTGGGCTAGAAAAGCAGGGAAGGAAAATGTTTGCCTCCTGCCATTACTAAAATTAAGATAATTAGTACACTAAAGCTAGCATAATCTTCAATTTTACAACATGACAGGAGGCTTTGTATTTTGCATTTTTAATGCTGAGAAAGGAATAGTCCATCCTCTGGGTTCTGCGAGGAAGGCAGAAATCGAAGATGTCTTTCATGATGTCTGATAGAAGACGGGAGTTGGTTTAGTCTAGGTGATTGGTATACCTGACTGTCAATGCTCTGTCCATCCGGAGTAGGATGCAACAGATGAAGCACTCCTTTACCAGTCTGCAGATAGTGAAGTACTGCAAGAAGATTTTAAGTTTTCCATGTTAAGGGAGAATTCTTGTCGTGGGTGTGCACTCGCAGGTTGTCATTGCAGCCCCACAAGTTGCTATCCGACTCCCAAACGAAGTCCAGTTGATCATAGGGGTCTGCCTTAGTAAACCTTACTAGGAATTACTCCATGTCCTGGTAACGTAGCCGGGATGGAGGAGGGCAGTATCCCATGATCTGTGCAAGTGTGTGTAGGGCCACGGTGTTGCAGTGGAGGACCATGTGAGTATTCCTTGAGATCAGAGGAGACTTTTGAAGGGGAAAGCTTGCGTGTGCGGAGCCGCTTGCGAATCCTAAGAAGGGGATCATACACTATGAAACTCAACGATTCCAGCTGGACCACGAAGAATTGCGAGTGTTGATGCAGTCTTGAGTTCCCTGAATCAACCAAAGTAGATCGTCCAGGAAAATAATGCCATGCCTTCCCCATACGTAATTGATCATTGGTTTCAGTAGTTTCATGAAGCCCCCAAGGAGCTGAGGGGTCAGGTGAAGAGCCGAGGTTGATCATGTCACAGGAAACCTAGATAACGTCGACAAGAGGGATGGAAAAGGATCACCATGACATATCTTCATATCCTGTTTCACAAGCCAGATGTCTACACGAAAAGATTTCTTACAAGGTTTGAATGCCCTCCGCCTAGATGCGATGGTATCTTCTGTGGGCGCGGTAGAAAGTACAGTTGATGGTACCCTGGGGCGCTTACCTGAGGAAAACGGTATCTAGCGCATCTGCGTGTTCTGTGTTCGCTGTCCGATCATCTGGAGCACCAGAGGTTGTCTCTTGCTCCTTACGTGTAATAGAGTCAGCGATACAGGGTACCAGGGTCAGATCTCATGACGTGGTTGGCGTCAATGCCCCGTTGTCAAAACCTCACCCTAGGTGCACAGGGTATGAACCCTAAAGACCAGGCCACTGCCCTGATATAGAGCATAACAACAATAATTCACCATCAAGGGAGATATTCCTGTAAGCAGGAAGTGTTGAAAATCCTGTCCAGCAGTTAACAGAGGCTCCCACAGTATGTCTTCCCTCAGCAGTATAGTGCGGCACACATTTAGTAGGGGCCTCACAGGGTATGAACCTTTGAGTGCTGGTCACAGCCCTGATAGAGAGCATCAATCAGTTCTCCAAATTAAATTTGCTGTCGAGGGAGATATTCCTTTAAGCAGGAAGTGCTGAAAATCCAATCAAGCATTTAACAGAGTCTCTAACAGCAGTGCACATCTAGTAGGGGCCTCACCTCAGGTGCACAAGATATGAACCCATAAGTGCTGACCATCAGCCTATAGAGAGCCTTCATCAGCTCTTCCCATAGTAATTACACTGTCATGGGAGATAATCCGTTAAGCCGGAAGTGTTGAAAATTCTGTCCAGTAGCTAACAGAGGCGGTCATAGCCTATCTGTAATGTATTCCTCTTTACCTTGCTGTATCTGTGCCCAGCGGCCGTGCGTCTGTATAACTGACTCTTGCAGCATGTTGATTGCCGCTGGGCACTGCGGATCCACACCCAATTATACCCCCACGTCCACCCAAGTTAATGATGACGTAGGCGTGCGCGTGACATCACGTGGGAGACGCACATTTTGGTGTCAAAGGTCGTTTTTGGTCAATCAGAACTGTAAAGCACTTATTTAAACTCAAATTAACGTTTCCTCATTGCCCTGTCGTGGTTTCCCTAGTGGTTGTCTGAGTGTGTTCCTAAGCGTTTAAATTCTAGTTTTTGAATTTGACTTTGTTTGAATGCCCTGTATTCTGGTATCCCTGACTTCTGGCTTTCCCTTATCGATGTGTCTCATTCTGTGTGCCCTGACCACAGCAAGTATCCTGACTCTTCTTTGGTGCGTTAAGTCCGGCCATTCTAAGGCCTGGTAAAACATTACCTATTAGTCCTCAGTGTGGCACAATCCTACGTGCTGGATCAGTTAGTAATCCTGACAATATCTCCATTCAGCAGTGTAGAGTAGCATATACATAGCGGAGGATTCACCCCAGGTGCACGGGATATGAACCCTTCAAGTGTGGGTCAAGGCCATATAGCGTGCACTAATCTGTGCTCGAACAGTTGTTTAAAGGTCTTGGGTATATCTCTTTAAGCCGTATGTCCTGGGAGTCCTGTTCAGCAGCTGCAATAGCCTGACTCCATACAGTAGGACAAAGTAGTAACGACCTAGCCAGGGTTAACCACAGGATATGAACTCTAGATAGAGAGCACTAATCTGTGCTCTAAGAGTTAATCTGAGGTTAATGGGAGGTATCCCTTTAAACCTCCAATATAAATGAAGTAATTCAACATTAATGTGTAATTATGCGGCACAGACCTGATATAGAGCACTAATCAGTGCTCTAACAGTAAATCTGAGGTTAGGGGTGATATCCCTTTAAACCTCTAATATAACTGAAGTAATATAACATTAAATCTCGCAAGACTAAAGATGACCACCCCAGCTCGATCGCAGTGCGCAGGTGAAGCAAGATACGAGATGCAATATTAAAGATTGCCGCCGCTGCTCGATCATAAGGCAAGGAACAAACTCGAGAGTTTGGCGCAGCAGGGGGGAAAAGGCAGCGGTCGTGCCGACATTACTGGAGAAACAGAGGGAATGGGGAACAACCACCCGGGAGCTGGTGGATCCAGTGGGAGGGTAAGGAACAAGCCCCAGCAAGCTCCTTAGTCCTTCAGAGAAGAGAAAGGAAGGAAGGAGGGGAGAGGGCCAAGCACCCAGAATAAGGTAAAAGTGAAAATAACATAGAAAACAAAATGCCCATAGAATGGAAGTACCCAGGTTCAAATCTGCTACAAGACATTCCTGGGGCAACTTCATCTGGCACTCCGGAAGTTACGGTGGGAACCATGACAACTGGGCACCCCTTACCATTGGGACATTCTGTGACACTCATAGCACTCACATCCTTCACGTTCCACACAGGCCTCCATGACATCAAATACCTCACACATACCTACGTGCCTACCTAAGGACTCTCTGCTTACCCGTTACTATTTGTAGAAAAACTAAACTGGGTCTCTAGACTTACATAAAGGTTTTCACCCTGTCTCTGCCCAAACATGATAACAATTAAATAATACCTGCTAGCCACTATGCAAACACTAAACGGTCGCCAAGGGATGACTATCTACCTCAGCTCTCTAAAATCTAACTTCCTGCACTATCTCTAAATAACAAGGGAGTGCTCGGGAGACCCCTTCAATCCGATCAGATGAAGATTACTTCACTGTATAGACAATCCAGAGGTGCATACATATAGCTAGACTAATATACACAGTCAAGTCTTTGTACTTAAAATTATACATCATATAAAAAAAAAACAACAACAAAAAAACCCACAACATCCTCTAATAGGGAGACTCAGCTACAATTCGAGATGCAGGGTATCCCCACAGAATTAATTAGCGACTGGGTTACATACCTAAACGGGCCCTAACCCCCTTCGCACAAACACCCTATCCAGCCTCAACACACTGGTCCGACCGATCAGGCACCTTTTCCCAACCGACCAAATGCTGGGGACACCCCCAAACGCTGACCCCCAGCTCTCCCCTCCCTACCCGAATGGCCCAGACACATCCATACCCTCCCGTCCCCCCCCCCAAAAAAAAAGTCCCACAGGGCCTACACACACATAGAGACCAGGTGACCCCCACACCCAAACACTAAGGGACCAAAACCCACACCCTAATAAGGGACAGCAAACCTCCAACATGTAGAATTGCGGAAGGAACAAACTAAAAACTCAATTTGTTCAATTTTGTTCATGTTTAACCTGTCATATTAATGTATATATCTGTTTCTATGTATACCTCTGTCTCGCTCAACACCCCACAGCTGGAAAACTGGAGATCTCTTTCCTGACTACTACGGAACACTAATCCCACAGACCTCCACACAAGACAACTGATTCAATACTAAGATACCCAAGACAGAAACCAACTCATACCACTATCTCACTTGTGACACTATGAAGGAATCACGCATGGCTCTGACACAGACCATCACCATATATACCTCGAAACCGTGAGTGAAACCAACCAAGAAGTGCTAAGGGAAGAGAAGATGAAGGGAACATGAAAACCTTCCTCTTCTCTCCTCCAGATACACACATACCACGACTCAAACCGCACGAACACCCCACCCTTCAGGCACCACTGACACCCCCCATACCACCTGGCAAACACTTGGTAAGACCAGGGACGTTCTTCCCTTAAATACCCACTCCTCCCCCACCTAATCCCCCCCACACCCATAACCATCCCTATTCGCCTCTAACCCCCCCCTTCACACCTCCACCCCACCCTCCTGAAACCAATTCACTGTAAACAAAAGAGGCCAGAACTAAAGAGGCCAGAACTAAAGAGGCCAGAACTAAAGAGGCCAGAACTAAACCCCCTACCCCTCCCTGCACCTATTGGGTCTAGGACACCACACATGCCTAGAACAATTTCCTGCATATCATTGAATTGTAAAGGCCTCAACAGCCCAGCTAAACGACATCAACTATTGAGGTGGGCATCTCGCTCGAGGGCAGAACTAATCCTTCTCCAGGAAACACATTATGATGACTCTCGACCCTTTCCCCTACACAACAAACACTACACCACATGCCACCTGGCGAACTCCCATACCGGTAAAGACAACGGAGTAGCCATATTAATTCACAAAGCCTGCCCGATACATTTTACAAGCACTGTCTCAGACCCCCCAAGGGAGATACCTAACGATAGCGGGGCACCTCGGGAACCACAAATATGCAATCACTTCCATATATGCCCCCAACACTCCTGACCCGAATTTCTGGTCGTCCCTCAAAGCTCACCTGAGACTGTTCAGCTCCCATCATTTGATTATAGGAGGGGACTTCAATGTGACCATGGCCCCCGGAATAGACCGGAAATGACCCACAACCCACGGGAGTAGACCTACCCCCCAGCCCACAAAACTAGACAAAGCACTCACATCCTTCACGCTCCACACAGGCCTCCATGACATCTGGCGATTACAACGTCCCAAAGCCCTAGACTTCATGTTCTATTCATATCCCCATTCCTCATACTCCAGGATTGACATGTTCCTGATTTCCCCTTCCCTATTACCCCAGGCCACAAAATCTTCAATAGGTACCAAAGCATGGTCCGACCACACAGATATTTACCTCAAAATAGAGATTCCCCTTGCAAATAGGCCCTGGACATGGAGACTAAATCCCACCCTGCTACAAAACTCAGACATCACACAGACCACACACACAGCCTTAGAACATTACTTTGCCGAAAATAAGAACTCGGTCACCTCAGCCAGCTCCCTCTGGGCGGCACACAAAGCGGTGATCAGGGGCACGCTGATCAAACAGGCCACTAGACTTAGAAAACAGAAACTCAACGAATTAGAACATCACATAACCTCCCTAAGAACCATCTCAGCCCAACACAAACAGGACCCCTCCCCAGACAAGCTCGCCCAAATAAACGTTCACCAACAAGCCACCAAAACATTCATGACCAAAGACTCCCAGAGGGCGCTTCTATGACAAGAAACAACTCTTCTATGACAAGTCCAACAAAGCAGACTCTCTCCTAGCCCGTAAACTACGGCACAAAATACAAGCTCAAAAAATAGACAAAATCAACTCCCCCAGGGGCAACACTCCACCCCGGACAGAATAGCCTCTATTGCTACATACTTCACGGACCTCTATGACCATAGATCAAAAACCAGAGAGAACCAAAACTATCTGACCGACCACCAGGCCATAGAATCTTACCTCAACGACATCACCCTTCCAGCACTGTCGGATGAAGCGAGAGCACAACGCGCAACGTCCATCAGTACAGAGGAAATAGCACTTACAATGAAATCAATCAAACCACATAAATGCCCGGGACCGGACGGATTTACAGGCCAATATTACAAAACATTCTCAGGCTCCCTCCTTCCCCACCTCGCCTCACTATATAACGCGCTACTCCAAGGAGAACCCCTACCGAAAGACATGCTGAGGTCAAACATAAGTTTGATCCCAAAACCAAACAAATCACTCCTCGACCCAGGTCACTACAGACCCATATCCCTCCTCAATGTAGATATCAAAATCTTCACTAAACTCCTAGCAAACCGCATTAAACACTTCCTACCCAAACTAATCCACCCTGACTAGGTGGGATTCATCCCTTCACGACAAGCCGGAGACAATACCAGACGCACACTCGACCTCATTTGGGTGGCAACACACAGGAGGATTCCGACCCTTCTTTTATCCATGGATGCCGAAAAGGCATTTGATCGCCTTCTCCGGCCCTTTTTATTCGCCAACCTCCGAAAATTCAGACTCCCCGACCCAATAATTGCTGCCCTAACATCCCTATACGACAAACCAACAGCCACTCTCCTCATACCCAACAACAATCAGGATTAAAACGGCACCAGACAAGGATGCCCACTCTCCCCACTCCTATTCGCCCTCTCCCTAGAGCCCCTCCTACAAAAGATTTGCAATTCCCTGACAATCTCTGGTCTCACGATAAGACAACAAGAATATAAGATAGCGGCATATGCCGCTGACATTCTCCTCATGCTCACAAAGCCGCCCCTATCCATCCCACCCTTACTAACACTCCTGGGACATTATGCGGCAATCTCAGGCTATAAACTGAACCTGTACAAAACGGAGACCCTCCCACTTGGGATCCCAGAGCAAGACCTGGACAATCTTTGCACACACACCCGTTTAAATATAACGAGATTAGCATTCCATACCTGGGCACACTTCTACCCACGGACCCAGAGGCCACGTACACACTAAACTACCCCCCCCCCCGATCCAACAAGCCTACACAGACCTCCAAAACTGGAATAATATGCCAAATTTCCTGGATGAGAAGGATAGCCTCCATCAAGATGAACCTACTCCCCAGATTCTTGTACCTATTCCAAACCCTACCCATCCCGATATCCCGGAAGGACTTCAAATCAATCCAAATTAAAATAGACAATTTCATATGGTCCCATAAAAGACCCAGAATAAAAACGAACTACAATGTATAAAACTACAAAAACAGGAGGCCTGGGACTCCCCAACTTCTATAGCTACTTCCAAGCGGCCCAACTAGCACAAATACAGCAGCTACACGCTCCTCCAGGACTCAAAATATGGGTAGACCTTGAGCATGACTTAATGGGTAGGGACCATCTCTCATTGCTCCTCTGGCTCCCCAAACAATTCAGACCCCGTACCCCACGCACAGCCCCAACTCTACGCACCTTATTCCAGATATGGGATAAGGCCATACTAACAACCCAACTCATCAACTTCCCTTCACCTCTCACCCCACTCTTAAGAAACAAACAGTACCCCCCGGGAATAGACCCTCGGGATTTTGCACACTTCGAGGACAACGGACTCTCACGTTTTTATCACTTTTTTAGATCCAAACAGCTGCTCCGTTTCCTGGACTTGCCCACACACACACACACACATATCGCTGAACACCTTTGACCATTTCAGGTACCTACAGATCCTCAGTTTCCTACAAAACCCCCAGCACACCTCCACAGCCACTGCAGACCTAACCCTATTCGTAGTCAACTTCGCTCACAATCCAATACTCAAAGTTCAAATCTCCATATATCTCCATTCTAAACTCCATTTCTTCAACAGATGCATTATCCTACACAAAAACATGGGAAAGAGACATTGGCCCCCTGGACGACCCTTCAGACTGGACAAAGATATGGGAAGCTACAGCTTCCCTCACGATATGCGTTAACCATAGAGAACAGGCCTACAAAACCCTCCTCCGATGGTACCTGACACCCCTAAGGCTCAAGCAAATGAAATGTTCGACCACAGACCAATGCTGGAAGGGGTGCGGATCCCAAGGCACCTACATCCACGCCTGGTGGGAATGCCCCCGCATAGCACAACTCTGGGCTGAAGTGGCCGATCTAGCGTCGAGAATCCTACACACCGATATTCCCCTAGACCCATGGGTCTGGCTGCTCTCTAAACCCCATGCCTCCCTGTACAGAGCACAAAATAAACTGCTAGCCAAAATCACGTTGGCTACTAGACGTACGATAGCCGAGCAGTGGTGCAACCAAAACATACCCGCCCTGGAGATTGTCCACCAAAAAAATGGAGGAATCCAGAGAGATGGACAAACTCTCGGCACTACCACACAACACAACCCATCACCATAATAAAATATGATCCTGACATACACAGTTATTTCAAGGAATTTACAGCTAGGAGTGGCAAGCATGGAGGAGGAGTGGGAGTGGACAAGAAACAGTTGTGATTTACAATTTAGAATGTTTCCAATCAAATCCTAACAGCAAGATTATTAATTAATTAATACATGTAACTGCAAGTACAAAATACTACAGTATACACTATAGATAACAATGAAAACATTATTATAAGAAAGTAATAATCTAGTGGCACAGGTGAAAGAAATCCGGCGATGGTATCTCATGTGGGCATTATAAAAAGTACAGTCGATGCTACCCTAGGGACGCTTACCTGAGGAAAACAGGATCTAGTGCATCTGCGCATTCCATGTTCTCTGTCCGATCATCTGGAGCACCAGAAGGTTGTCTCGCACCCACTTTGGGTTAAGAGCTTGCGATAGTGAGGTGCAGGGGTCAGATGGCCCAAAGTGGTTGGCGACATGGCTTCGCTGTCGACCAGTCCTGTAGAACACCCCCTAAATAGGTTACCACGTAACACCTTCCTCATGGAGGTTTGGGTCTTGATGAGGGAAGCGGGAACATAAACGTGTGTAATAAGCTCCCTCAGGAAAGAGTGTGCCTTGTGCCTGGGGTCCCAATGTTTTGGTGCCCAGATCTGCCAACTATCCGTCAATACGGAGGAGTGCTGCTATGCGCTTCTCATAGGAGAGGCAAACATTGGTGTTTCTGATGAAACAGAAACATCTCTGAGCCCATTTACGAATATCCATCTTAAAAATATAGCCCGCATCCACCCCTTTCTTATGCAAGATGCTACAGAGGTGCTTGTCAATGCTTTAGTAATTTCCTGCATGGATTATTGTAACCCTCTCCTGATCTTCTCAAAAGCCGTACTGCACTGCTACAGTTCATAATGAACGCTGCCGCCAGACTGATTTTCCTCTCTAGTCTGTTCTCTCACACCTCACCCCTGTAACGGAGTCTTACCTGATAGGGAGTCCAGCTCGCAGAGTTATACGCTCACCCTTGCAAAGTAGACACAGACCAGGGTGACCAGGTAAGACGCCACCTGGCCTGTGAGTCTGTGCACGGGGGCTTTCCAGGAAAAGTGCTCCAAGTCTCAGTACAACAGGGATAAGCAGAAGCGTGGTCAAGGGAAGCCAAAATCATGGAAGCCAGAGGTCAGAGTAGTCCAGGAGGAAAGCCAAGGTCAGAAGCCGGAATTAGACAAGAATCACTGGAACGCAGGTACAGAGTAACAGGAACCAAACAAGGGAACCAGAGTCAATGAACTGACCCACCTCCCAGGGTGAGGCAGGCTTTTATATCCTGTTAATTAGGTATCAGATTCAGCTGGAGAATTACTGACAGATCAGAGCCTTTGGTGAAGTCCAGCCCCCTGGTGCTGCAGGCAATACAAGAATAAACAAGAGTTATCCAAAGTCCTGAAATGGCTCAGTGGGAAGATAGCAGGATACGGTGTAGAACAACCGCAGTTCAAATACCCTATCGGGCGCTTCCGGAGCGACCACGTCTGGCAGACTGGATGTCACGGCGTGAACCGTGACAGTACCCCCCTGTCAAGAACGCCCTCTGGGTGTGAACAGGCTCTTCCTGGAAATGGTACTCCTCATCTTCGGTCTCAGTATCGCTAAGATAGTCTTTATAATTAAAGGTATCCTTTTACGACCTGGGATTTTATGGTACCAGTTTCGGGTGCTATAGGGGAGGCATTTGCAGCTTTCAAAGCTTTTTCAAAGACTTCTAGATCCTGTTTGCACACAACTGTGCCATTTGAGGCATAGGTGCAGTCAGGTGGCAGAACTGTTTTGGCAAGGCAGGAAGTGGTGATGGTGCTTGCTTGAACAGAAGTGTCATCAGGAAGTGGTCCAACTGTTTCTGGAGCAGGAGGTGGAGATTCCACAGGGGTACTGGTAACATTAACTGTAGTAGTTTGGGTACCCTTTTGTGTCACAGGACGGAGACAGGGCTGGCAGTGTCCAGGCTGTCTTGCTGGGATGACAGGGTAAGTCCAAATGGCACCAGACAGAAGGGGTCTTGTCCTAGGTGGACGAGTCGGGCAGAGCGATATGAAATGCCCTCTTTTCCCACAGTATAGACATAGACCATGGGCTCTCCTGTGGTCTTTTTCCTTTGGGGGCAATCTAGTTCTGGTGAAGCCAATCTCCATGAGTTCCTCCATGTCGACTGGAGTTTCGCTGCTAGCTCGAGTGTAAACAGGGTTACAAGGCGGGTCCCTGAAAGTGGGTTCATGCTGCAACATGATGGGATTTTTGTATCCATAAAACAATTCCTCTTCTCTCGGGAACCGGATTCTGCGAGAACCTGAAGTAGGCTTGGAAGTTGCATTACTCGCTGCAAAACACTGAGAATCCATCGCGGACATAAAGTCCAAGACAGTACTTCTCTCCTGCAACTTCTGGTGTGCCCACGCCTTAATCCGCCTGGTACATAGGTTAATAGCGGAGCGAACTTTGATAAAGTCGGTGGCGTAGGTTCTCGATTTCAGGGCAAATAGTAACTCACAATCCGTCTTGAACATCGGAAAAGCAGAACGGGAACCGTCGAACATGTCAGGCATAAAGACATACGGTTCTGGGCATACATGTTCCGGGACTGGAAGCGTTGCTCCTTTAAATGCCAATGAATGTCTCTGCAAATCTGTAACATTCTGGGACAGGTTGAAGACTTGCTCGGCCAGGGAGGTGAGTAATTTGTATAACTCTGCGGACTCCATTGGTCAGTTCATCTGTAACGGAGTCTTACCTGATAGGGAGTCCAGCTCGCAGAGTTATACGCTCACCCTTGCAAAGTAGACACAGACCAGGGTAAGGTAAGGTAAGACGCCACCTGGCCTGTGAGTCTGTGCACGGGGGCTTTCCAGGAAAAGTGCTCCAAGTCTCAGTACAACAGGGATAAGCAGAAGCGTGGTCAAGGGAAGCCAAAATCAAGGAAGCCAGAGGTCAGAGTAGTCCAGGAGGAAAGCCAAGGTCAGAAGTCGGAATTAGACAAGAATCACTGGAACGCAGGTACAGAGTAACAGGAACCAAACAAGGGAACCAGAGTCAATGAACTGACCCCCCTCCCAGGGTGAGGCAGGCTTTTATATCCTGTTAATTAGGTATCAGATTCAGCTGGAGAGTTACTGACAGATCAGAGCATTTGGTGCTGCAGGCAATACAAGAATAAACAGGAGTTATCCAAAGTCCTGAAATGGCTCAGAGGGAAGATAGCAGGATACGGTGTAGAACAACCACAATTCAAATCCCCTATCGGGCGCTTCCGGAGCGACCACGTCTGGCAGACTGGATGTCACAGCGTGAACCGTGACAACCCCTCTGTCAGGCCTTACCTTGGCTTCCTGTATGCTATAGGAGTCAATTCAAAGTACTAGTTCACACCTATAAAGCACTGAACAATTCTAGCCCCTCTTATATCTCTTCACAGATCCGTCTTAACAGTATGTCCCTTCTCGGTCTCTCCACTCTGCCCATGACCACCTCCAGTCCGCTGTTTGCACCCATACGGCCAACTCACGCTTGCAGGACTTCTCGCGTGCGGCTCCCTTCCTATGGCATAGCCTGCCTTCCACCATCAGACTCTCCCCTAGTCTTGCATTGTTTAAGAAGTGCCTTAAAACCCATCTCTTTAGGAAAGCTTATGGCCTCCCAATCTAACTTCTACCTCACATACCTGTCTCTTGCTCTCTCCTAAAGGGCAGCACTCTCCTCACTCCCACCTTATTTGATTGCAAATTCCTGTCCTATTGTGTTTTACACCCCACCTCCTATAGAATGTAAGCTCGTTTGAGCAGGGTCCTCTTCAACCTATCATTCCTGTAAGTTTTTTGTAATTGTCCTATTTATAGTTAAATCTCCCCTCTCATAATAGTGTAAAGCCCTGTATAAATGGCAAAAATAATAATAATAATAATACTGTGTGCCCATTCCCAGACGGTGCTGGCATCGTCAGGTATTTTACCATTGAGAGGGGGTCAATAGAGTCCAGCAATTTTCTTTGAAACCTCACCTGACTCCCTTGTGGGCCATGATAGTCATCATCGACTGATCAAACATAGGCATCTGTGCCACTATGTCTGGGAGGGAAGGGTATGGGCTATCCGACCGCAAATACTGAAAACATATTGGGGTGTTCTTTGGCAGTAACCCTTAAAGTTCTCAGTACATTATTTTTAAATTGCTATGTGTGTCAAAAAAAATCAATCAATAATTTTTTTTTTTCATTTGGCATAGATTGGTGGTAAAATGGTTGCATGAAAAGAGTCAAAATACCCAAAGTTTAATACCTTAGGTTGTCTTCTTTTAGAAAATATAACTTGCTTTAATTTTGAAAAAAAAAAATGGTTTTGGAAATAGCAAAGTGCTACTTGTACTTATATCCCTATAACTTTCCAAAAAAATCTAATTAAATGTTAGTTTTTTTTAATTTTGTTCATCATATTTTATAAATTTTTTTATAGTAAATTATATGATATGATGAAAATAACTGTATTTTTAGAAAGACCATTTCATGGTGAGAAAAACAGTATATAATATGTGTGGGTACAGTAAATGAGTAAGAGGAAAACTACAGCTAAACACAAACACCGCAGAAATGTAAAAACAGGCCTGGTCCCAAACGGTAAGAAAATCGAAAAGCGGTCTGGTCACTAAACGGTTAAGAAGTATGTCCTGGAAATCCTGTCCAGCAGTTAACAGAGGCTGCAACAGCATGTCTCCATTCAGTCGCACAGTGCAGTAAAAATACAATATGGGGCTCACCCCATCAGTGCAGGCCACAGTCCTGACAGAGAGCACTAATAGCACTAATCCATGCTCTAATAGTTAATACCAGGTAATGGGTGAAATCCATGTAAACGGCTTATAGAAATTGCCTAATTCAACATTAACATGCAACCCCAGTAAGACTCAAAAGCCCTTCAAGCCCCAGAGAACTAAGAGCTAGGAGGGTAGAGGGCAGAAACCAAGAATAAGATAGAAACTCAATAAATAACATGGAAAAAAACACAAATGTACAGAAGCACAGCATGAACAAACAGCAAAGTATATAAAAAAATATATTACAGAAACAACCTCAAAAGAGGCAATAGAAACATATACTCTGACCTGTCTGCTTGATGGAGCAGCAAATAAAGAGGAAGTGATTACCTCATACTACTCGCTTGTGATTGGTTCTTTTTTCTATGTGTTTCTTTGCTGCTGTGGAGCTAGTAAAGAAAGACTATGCAAAATATGAAGCCTCCTGTCAGGTTGTAAAATGTTACACACACAGAGCCTCTGTGCACTAATATATTTATTCGATAATATAATGTATTCACAACCGCGCCCATTGTCTTTAAATTCTCCATTGTCTCTCACGTTATGTTCCTCTACTTCAACATCCTGCATTTTATCCCTACCAGATCTATGTCTCTTAGTGAACCTATGTTTCTTATCTCCACTTATAATATCTGTAAGCATAGGCATGCACAGAATATTTCATGAGGGTGTGCACTTGGGATTTCTTTCCCTGTGTCATTTTTAATTTTATATGAAGTGAATATTTATTAAAATTTAGTGTGTGAGGAGCTGTAACCAGGGGTGTATTTAGCCCAAGGCAAACAAGGCATTTGCCTTGAGCTGCACTATTTAGGAGGCAGCAAAAAATGCCGCCCCCAAACACCCACTGAGGCGTCCCCTGTAATTTCCCTGTCATGGGGTGGGGGGGGCAAGATCTGACCTGCTGGCCAGCTAATAGAGCCCCCCTCCCTCCAGCGGGCGGCTGGCTGGCTTACTATCCCAAGCGGCGAGAGAGCTGTGATCTCTCTGCTCTGCTCCCTCGCGCGCCGTTTACTGATGCTGTAGGAGCCGGAATATGACATCATATTCCGGCTCCTACAGCATCAGTAAACGGCCCGCGTGGGAGCAGAGCAGAGAGATTACAGCACCTTCACCACCTCGGATAGGAAGCCGCCCGCCTCACTGCAGCCCCACTGGACCCCAGGGACGGATCCACGTCAGCTCTCCAGGTAGGGAGGCTAGGTGGACATTTTTTAATTACATTATTAAGTTGTGAGTGTGTGTGTGTGTGTGTGAGTGTATGTGTGTGTATGTGAGTGTGTGTGTGTGTGTGTGCATGTCTGTGAGTGTGTGTGTATATGTGTGTATGTCTGTGAGTATATGTGTGTGTGTCTCTGAGTGTAAATGTGAGTGTGTGTGTATGTGTCTGTGAGTATGTGTGTGTGTTTTTGAATGTATGTATGTCTGTGAGTGTATGTGTATGTGAGTGTGTGTATGTGTATGTGTGTGTATGTCTGTGAGTATGTGTGTGTGTGTATGTGTCTGTGAGTGTGTGTATATGTGTCTTTGAGTGAGTGTGTATGTGTATGTGAGTGTATGTGTGTCTCTGTGAGTGTGTGTATGTGTCTGTGAGTATGTGTCTGTGAGTGTAAATGTGAGTGTGTGTGTGTGTATATGTCTTGTGTGTGTATGTCTTTGAGTTTGTGTGTGTATGTGAGTGTATATGTGGGTGTGTCTGTGAGTGTGTATGTCTATGAGTGTCTGTTAGTGCATGTGTGTGCCTGTTAATGCATGTGTGTTTTTATGTGTGTGTGTGTCAAATCAGTGAGAGTATCTGATTGTGTGACTATTGTGTGACTATCAGTGTGTCTGACAATGAGTGTCGATGTGTGTCTGTCAGTGTGTGTGTGTGTCTGTCAATGAATGAGTGTGTCAGTGAAAGTGTGTGTGTCAAATCAGTGGGTCTGTGTTTGTCATTGAGTATATGTGTGTGACTGTAAGTGTATCTGCCAATGTGTGTCTGTCAATAAATGTGTGTCAAATTAGTGTGTCTGACTGTCAGTGCCATCTGTGTGTCTGTCATTGTGTGTCTGACTGTCAGTGTGTATCTGCCAGTGCGTGTCTGTCAGTGAATTTGTGTGTCAGAGTGTGTGTTTAAAGGGACACTATAGGATCCCAGACCACTTCAATTCAGTGAAGTGGTCTGGGTGCAGTGTCCCAATCTCTTTAACCTTGCAAGTGTAATTATTGCAGTTTCTCAGAAACTGCAATAATTACCATGAGGGGTTAACTCTGGTAGACAGTCACTAGAGGGACTTCAGGGTGGTTAGTCGCCTAACTGATGCTGGACGTCCTCACGCTGTACATGAGGACATCAGGCGTCTTTTAAAGCCCCATAGGAAAGAATGGATACAATTATTTCCTATGGGGAAGCCTAATGCAAGCGCAGAGGACCCAGGTAAGTGACCAAAGGGATTTTAACCCCTTCAGTGCCGAGGGTGGCACTATAGGGTACTATAGTGCAAGGAAAACAGCTTTGTTTCCCTGGCACTATAGTTTCCCTTTAAAAGTAGTAGGAAAAGGTGTAGTTTAAGAAGGAAGAGGTATATACAGGAAGGGGCCTTGACAGGAAGGGGTGAGGTAAATTTAGATTAGGGGAATGCCCAGGTTTAGCCATGCCTACGGCAGCGCTAAACTAAAATACATCACAGTGTTGCAGCTATATGTGAGGTGTGTTTTGTGGCTTTTGCTGTGAGTGATGTGGGTGTTTGGACTGTGTATGATATATGGAAGGGTGTGAATGATGCGTGTGACTGTGTGAATACCTGTGAAAGATATGTTTGGGTCGCTGTGAGTGATCTGTGTTGCAATGCAGAACTCCTTTATGAACAGCGGTGTGCAACTGACGAGTAAACAAAAGTAAGCAGGGTTAGGACGAGCACAATGGGAGTCACTAATGTGAAATTTACACGCCCAAGTGGCTATTGCCACAATGTCCCTGTCTGTAGGTTGTACTGCCGTCAAGTCCACCGTCCTGCATTTCTGTCACCCACAGGCCCGGACTGGCCATCGGGCACACCGGGCAAATGATCTCTCCTGCCGGTCTTTGCAGGGCCGGCGCTATCTGAACGCCGGCCCTGCAGTAGTCTCCAGCGGGCCGGTGGGGAGATCAGAGATCTCCCTCACCGGCCCACATGCAGGATAGTGTGGCCGCCGGGGGAGAGAGGGAGGGAGCCAGCCTGCCAGCAGAGGAACCCGGCGGAGCTTTAACTAACAGCTCCGCCGGGTTCCTCTCGCGAGATTCGGAGCGTTGCCATGGCAACGCTCCGGGTCTCGCGAGAGTGAACTCTAGCCTCATAGGCTAGAGTTCACTCACCACTAAGACCACCAGGGATGGATTGCAGCCCCAGCAGCAGGATCCCCCTCCAAGGCTAAAGGTAAGCAAGGAGGGGGGAAATAATCACCTAACTAACATCAGCCTCACAGACACCCAAAACACTCACAGCACCCTCATTCACACACACACACACTGCACCCCTGACACTCACACACACACACACTGCACCCCTGACACTCACACACACACACACTGAACCCCTGACACTCACACACACACACACTGCACCCCTGACACTCACAGCACACACACACACACTGCACTGCTGACACTCACAGCACACACACACTGCACCCCTGACACTCACAGCACACACACACAAACACACACACACTGCACCGCTGACACTCACAGCACACACACACACACTGCACCACTGACACTCACACACACTCACACACACACTGCACCCCTGACACTCACAGCAGACACACACTGCACCCCTGACACTCACAGCACACACACTGCACCCCTGACACTCATAGCACACACACACACACTGCACCCCTGACACTCACAGCACCCTCACTCTCTCTCACACACACACACACACTGCACCCCTGACACTCACAGCACCCTCACTCACACACACACACCGCACCCCTGAGATTCACAGCACACACACACTGCACCCACACACACACACACACACTGCACCCCTGACATGCACAGCACCCTCACTCACACACACTGCACCCCTGACACAGCGCACACACACACACACTCACATCACCCTCACTCACACACACACACTGCACACCTAACACTTACAGCACCCTCACACACACACACTGCACCCCTAACACTTACAGCACACACACACACTGCACCCCTGACATGCACAGCACACACTCACTGCAACTCTGACACGCACAGCACACACATACTGCACCCCTAACACTTACAGTACCCACACACACACACACACTGCACCAGCTTCCTCACACACACATAGCACTCTCACGCAAACACAGCACCCAATCACACACAGCACACACACACAGCACCCTTACCCACATAGCACCCTCACGCAAACACAGCACCCATCACTCACATACTACACACCTCAAACACACTGCACCCCTCTCGCACACACACTACACCCCTTACACACACACAGCACCCTCACACACACTGCACAAATGCTTTCCTAGCATTTTTGTCTCCTGGTATCCCACCTATGGAGACACCAGAGACAAATTTCAAGCAAACACAGTGCAAGTATGTTATTGAATTTGCTTGCGCTGTGCAGAACAAATACAGGGTCTTTTTCTCATGCCAGAGCTCTTCAGCAGAGCTTTGCGCATGGTCTACTCTGGAAGAGCATTGAACCAACATGCTCACTTTGTGATGGGGCGTGCTTGTCATTGGTGATGACAAAACACACCCTATCTGGCCCCGCCCCCTTTGTAGTGGGCCGCTGTAATTAAAAAATGCCCGGGCCGAATTATCTTCCCAGTCCGGCCCTGGTCACCCAGGTTGGGGAACAGATGACTACTGTAGCAGTGGGATGCATATGAGCTAGACCCTTTTCCTTTTGCTTATTTGAGAGGGTATCTGTGAGTTACGTGTGTTGCTGTGTGTGGATATCAATGATGGATGTGTATGGATAACTGTGAGTTATGTGTGTTGCTTTCTGCGGCTATGTTTTGGTAGCTGTCAGGGCTACCCAGACATTTCATGACAAAGGAATACACTTAAAAATTTTGCAAATGCAAAATTTGCTATGAATTAAAAAAAAAATAACAAGACACTCAGATGCACAAGAGATTGCAATCAGTCATAGAGTTATTAATTCGCAGCTACCCAGCCTCACAATTGCTGTCTGCTGGTGTTGCTGGTATCACATCACTAGGGGAGGACTGGAAGCCATCTATGAGCATTACCAGCCCTGAAAACCCTCTGCAAAAATCTCTGCATGAATGGGAGGAAGCAGAAACAACCACTCCTGGTTCTGAAAGCTCCTGAAGGAAAGAAGATGGGGAAACAAGCAGCTGGCCCTGGTACTTGTTGTCCCTCTGAAATTAAGGCAGGTAAAGGCAAGGCTGTGACCTGCATTACAGTATGTTACTAGACTGAGGCTGATGAAGAATTAATTGTTTTACCTCTGCAATACTTAGTGAATATTCCCCTAGACATACAGAGCTATACATAATATATAATATGTTACAGGGTGTCAGTCTGCTTTCTACTTCTGTATTTCTTATTACTAGCTAAAAGTATAAACTATATACAGGGCTTGAAAGATTGAATGGTCAGTAAGCCTGAGTATAATACAAGATACCCATGCTTTAAAAGGGTTAAATTTCTTTAAACATACTATATTTTTTCTGTTGAGAGCCTTTCACTAGTTTCCACTATTTTGTATAACCATCCTGCCCTTGGAAAACATAACATTCTTTCTAACCACCTGCAAATTTTAATTAGGTTACTAAATCAAAGACTGTCATGTACATCAGTTAGAAAAGACGTGCTAGACATGCGCAGTAGAATAACTGTAATACGTAATGTTATATGAGAAATTGTAGATTATGCCAGCTTTAGTGTGCCTGTGATCTTAATTTTCTTAATGACAGGAGGCGAGTATTTGCTTAAGTCTCTCTTTACTAGAACTCCACAGCAGCACAGAAAAAACAACCAATCAGAAAAAAGTTAGGTACTATAAATCTCCCCTCCCCATGCATCATTTCCTCTTTCAAGCTGCGACAAAACAGAACAAAGGGCAAAAAACACATTGGGGAAGAAACAAAGTCCTAGATACAATGAATACAATGTCCACCATCCGAGAAGAACTGCCAAACCAGATAGCATTGATGGACTGTAAACTAAAACGAGAGAAAAAACAGAATCGAACAGGTTGGTTAGCCAATGAAATGTACTCTGAACAAACATGTAGGTACCAAATGTAGTAACCAAAATACCTTAATATATAAATATCCCAACCCTACGTATTAAAAACAGACATAAGAACAAGTAACAGGTAGCAGAGACAACAAGCAGAGTTGCATACATGCCTAATGAACCCAAACTCTTAAAATTAAACAAGGGAGCGATAAGAATGGACAGGAAATACTTGCCTCCTGTCATTAATAAAATTAAGATTATTGGTACACTAAAGCTAGCATAATCTACAATTTTATAACATGACAGGAGGCTTCGTATTTGCTGTTTTAACGCTCAGTCATCAAATCCAACGCTGTTTGTTTCGCTGGTACCTATTCCGGGAGATACTATAGAAATCCGAAATGGACCTTCCAACTGCGAGAAATGACAGTAGACAGATAGATGAAGATGCCAGCTGTCGAGGCACCCCAAAACACCATCCGCTGTTAGATTCCTTGTACGTGGGGTTGCGACCTGTTTCCTAGCAACCGGTCCATGAGCTGCCAAGCTGACCTATTAGCCATTTTCCTGTAAGTGTAAAATGCCGAAGGTCATTTGCGGACTGAGGGCCGCGAGAAGATACTGCCACCAGGTCTCGACACTTGATGTGGAAGATGGCTCCTCCGATTATGCCAGGGTCACCCAATGATGTGACCTTGCAGGCAAATCTCCAACCTCAAGTAATGCGTCTAAGTCTACCACCAATACAGTAACAGAACGGAGTAGGGTCTTTTCGTTCCCTCAGGATCTACCCGTGAGTGGTCTCACCTGAGAATGAATTTATTATGCAGGCAAGAGTGCGGTCAAAACTAGCAGTATCCTAAGAGATTCCAGTACTCCAAATGGATTGTGTAACCCGTGACTGCGGTAGAGAAGGAACTCCCAAAGGACGTCCAATCAGGGTCCCAAACTGAACTTGTGTAGTGAAACGGTGGTCGACTACTCTGGGGAACTGTGAATCCCGGAAATATCCAAAAAGAGGGAAACGTAAACAGGGGTTGAGATTTCCATCCAGATATATCATCGTCGAAGTGTGATAAGTGGTCGGGTTCCAATGGTAATTGGGACCTGTATAATTAAGAAGAAGCCTCACATGTTGTAGTGAGAGAGTGAAATAATCCGATTACTCGTTCGTACGATCCTGTTCCATGCCCGACCTGTTAAAATTCGTGTAGGAGCTGCACGCCATATACAAGATAGGGTATAATACAGTGAGACCTTTAGGTCCCTTTACCTCTGACTGTCCGGGCACGTATCTCCAAGAGTAGGCCGTGGGACAAGGGACCCAGGAATGTGAATTCAAGAACCGAAGTCAAGGCATCCCTATATAGGAATACCTCCCTTCTTAACCTGGAGTCCCGCGAACTCATAGCGTTCTCTAACACGCAGGAAAGACGTAAAGTCCCTTCACTCACGACAGGTGACTCCAGAGAGCAGATGTAGTGAAAAAACAAGGATCTAGTTTCAACCGTCCGCAGCAAGGGTTGTCCAGTTTGAGAACGCCGGGAGCCATAACCGAGCCTGCTACACCTCCTGAGCAGTACTCCAGCGGCAGGTTGCGTCTCGACTTGTGACGTCTGTGTAGGAGCTGGGGACACACCGGGTTCCCCCATAGAGTCCAAGTAGGTCTCCTAGATGGTAGTTGAATAGGTGGGTTAGCGAGAGCCCAAAACCAAGACGGTTCCTGTGAGGGATTCAGAGTATAGAAGGAGAGCCCTCCATATCCAAATCATGTTCTCCCGATATGTTCTCAGAGGAGTAGAGGCAGCCCTGTCATCTTATCCCAAGATTGTTAATGACCAGGGAACCCAAGTCGACAGAGTATTCCGGTCTTTCTCTGCGATCCATGCATACGATGTACCTGCAGACCGGGCTGTGGGCCTTCCCCAGTCTTGTTACCCGAGCAAAGCCATGCACGTTTGCTCTATGAAGGCCTCAGGATCTCATGTCACCTTGACATGGGGAAAACTGTCTGCGCAGTTGTTCGCAATGGTCTGCATAACCTAAACAGAGTGCGATTGCTTGTTTGATATAGCGCAGATTATACCAAAAACCTGCACTCTTGTAATAACTGAGGCTCCTCCGTTAGCCGTACCGTCTACAGGAGTACATCCAATAGGAATGGTATAGGGTCACCAACAAAATGGCCCAATCCTGGGAGCTGGACCCAAGATAGTCTGTTCAAACAGCCCCTATACTGCCCAATAAAGTCTCCGGGGGGTGTGTAAATAAGCGGGGAATCTCCCCCAGTAATACCTCTGTGAGTATATCTCGCGTGGGATACAGAAGATCCATTGTAGGAGGTGAAATAGAGGAATCCTGTCTAAACATGTATACCCTGCATGATCAGGCAGGCCGCTATAATGAAAATGGTAGCACGGTCATTAGCTCTTATGGAGGGATTTTCTCCCCTTGCCCAGTCGTTATGAAGCATCGTCTCCCTTGCAAACCGGTGAGGTACTATACCCCTGTACCAGAGCTTAAGCATCAGCGGTACACTCGGCACCTCCATATTGAATTGACTGCAGGAGGGACGCCCCTCTATGTCATCATTGTTGTCCTGTACAGGTACAAGCCTGTGTGATGAACAAATGGACCGCACCGTAGCACGTTGAGTGCATGAGAGAACCGCACTCTCTAATATTGTAACCAAACTCCATGTCAGCATCAGGCTGATAGCATGAGCGGGCCGTACCCGTTAATAACAAAAATTAGTGTCTACATCCGTGTCCGGTTCCTTCTATGAGAGTGGGTCACACTCGAAACATGTCCTCTGAATCCATCTCAGTCCCAGACTGAGGTAGAGGGAGGGCCGCGCCCTCTAACAATGAATCAGTGTCCGGTTCAGTATATTAGAGGAGTTCGCTCTCTACTCTTGTAAATAAAAACATCAGTCTCGGGTTGAGGTGATGGAGGGCTGCACCCTCTTGTAATCCAAACTAGAGTCCATCTCAGACTCGGGCTGGGCGAATACGATGGTTCACCCTTAAAAATATGAGTGTAGAACTGAGGTCCTGAGGAGAGTCCCTCTCTGACCACGAGATCTCTCTCTGAAACACTCCCTGAGAGGTGGGATCAACTGGGGATAAACCAGACTGATGGAAGACGGAGTAGTATTTAACCTCAGGCTGTGCCCATTTCAACAATCAAAAGGAGATGCCGAGAAAATGTAACATCTGGAAAAAATGATTGAATCTACCAACGGACCGCCCAGGTCCCGCGTGCGCGGGATCCAGGATGACCGCCGGTAGCCTGGGGAAAGCTGGAGACGTTCTCCGTGATCCACAAGAACCCGGGAAGTTGGGGAAGGCCAAGTCAGGCCTCTCGACAACCCGAGCGATAGGATATGGGAAGACAAGAGAACAGAGAAACAACAAACCAAAGGATACGATAAAGGAAAATACGTACCTTGGGAAAACAACAGGCAGGAAAGTAAGAAACAGGTAAACCAGAATGAAAGGGCCAAGAACCAAGCATGACGCAGGAATAACTACCCAGACCCAAAATGGATACCAGATATGCAGCTAAAGGATAGTTGCTAAAGATAAGCGGTTACCGTTTTCCCCTGTTGGTGTCTGAGCACTGGTCCCTGTATGTGCATCACGAAACTCTCTGTGGAGATGTGCCACCGCCGGGCTGGAGCAAACCGTGGCTGCCCGCCCGGGGATCTTAGTAGAAGCCTTGTCCTCAGGGCGTGAGGTTTAGGGCCTTCACCCTTCCAATCATATTTAAGTGCATGTATACCGGTGTCACCTGAGGGCATATGGCAGCCGTGTCAATAGTGGGTACTGGGCTTTCCTCAGTAATATTCCCCCAGGCCTGTGGCCAAAAGGGGTTTCGGGTACAGCCAGAGCAGGTCAATCCAATGGGGCACAGACATAGCAGGCCGATCAATGGGGCACAGACATAGCAGGCCAATCAATGGGGCACAGATATAGCAGGCCAATCAATGGGGCACAGACAGAGCCTGCCACTCACCGGAGTTGTGTTCTGCCAGAAGCAGGGTGTGATGAGACCAATCTCGCCACATTGCATTGGAGAAGCCTGGTTGCTCGCCTGCTGCCTTTGGACTATGGCCCCCTGTTAAAAGACATCTTTTATACCTGCAGAAAAGCTTCATTCGTGCTTTTCTGCCTAGGGGTCGGTAGATTTGTTTGAATGTGTTATACCCCAGATAGGAATCCCATGGAGCCCATTCGTATGAAACTGACTGTAAAGACTTTGGCTCCATGGCGATTAAACTGTATTCGTGTGGTCTGAGCGCCATTCACTTAATAATGTGTGCTCAGACCTGAGCTATCTGGGAATATGTTAAATGTCTGTGTGTTATGTGTAAAAGGTGACTTTATGTATTTTAAAGTGTTTTACTGTCTTTGTGTCACCATGTGCATAATGGAGTCTTGTCCCTGTCCTGGGAGATAATTGAATTACTTCTCACTTATCTCCAGGGCAGAGGAGAGGAAGCCAGGATGCATTGTGGTAAAAGGTATGTGTATTGGGTTACCTCTCAGGATAAGGGGGGGGGAATCTGTGGGTTGTAACTAATATGTTACTGGATATTTTATACCTCCCTGTGGGCGGTCCTGTATTTGCAAGACTGTAATAAAAACCAGGCTGGGTGTGCCAGCACCTCAGACCACTGCTTGACCCTCAACACAGAGCCTTGTCTCGTTCTTTGGGGGATTCACTGTATGCTGTTAGAGACTGATTGCCAGGAGTGTAAGCTGCTTGGGAGCTTTTCCTGTTCGTCTGCTAGCAGCTATTTGGGAGGTTCCAGTTCGGGAGTTGGAGTGCTATTTTGTATCCAGTTCGGGAGTTTGGTGTTCTGCAGCAGCTGTGCCTGTATCTCTGGAAAGGGGGCTGATCGCCTAAACGGTTTTTACCCCTTTTGTGCAAAACGGTCCGTTACAATTGGTGGCAAGCGGCGGGATCGTTCCCACAGACAACAGGACAGCTACAGGTGACACCATTCCGTGGATTTACAATTTGAGGGCAACGCATGTCTGAGTACAGCGACCCTGACAGCAACAGCATGGAACCAGCAGTGGAGTACAGATACTCTGTACAGGAATTTGACCGTATGATGTGGTTGCGGCTGAACTTCTACGGGCCTAATCCAGCTGAGAAATCCGTGAAGTTCATGAGGAGTCTAGTATTCAAGACTCTGCTGTACCGGGCAGAGGGTGACGGTCAGCTGCCACGGTGGGTGGACCTCCACCGGCAGCTACAGTGGCGGGACAGAGAGAGCCCAGTCTCCTCTCCCCAGCGGCAGTGTGATATGCAGGGAATTGGGAGCCCAGTCTCCATTCCCCAGCGGCAGTGTGATATGCCGGGAATTGGGAGCCCAGTCTCCATTCCCCAGCGGCAGTGTAAAGTGCAGGGAGAGCAGCGTAATCCCTCCCCAGCGGCAGGCTGAGTTACAGGGGGCAGAGGTAGTTGTTCCTGTCCCCCAGCAGCAGAGTGATATGCCGGGAAGGCAGTGTGAAGTGCAGGGAGAGGAGAGCAGCGTCCTCCCTCCCCAGCGGCAGGCTGAGTTACAGGGGGCAGAGGTAGTTGTTCCTGCCCCCCAGCAGCAGAGTGATATGCCGGGAAGGCAGTGTAAAGTGCAGGGAGAGGAGAGCAGCGTCCTCCCTCCCCAGCGGCAGCGGCATTTTTTGGGAATTGGGAGCCCAGTCTCCATTCCCCAGCGGCAGTGTTATTTGTTGGGAATTGGGAGCCCAGTCTCCAGTCCCCAGCGGCAGAGTATCCAGCAGGGAATAGAGAGCCCAGTCTCCCTTTCCCAGCAGCAGGACACTGTATTGGGAACGGAGACAGTCGGTCTCCCTCCACAGAGGATGAAAGTATGTATGGGAGAGGAGCTTGCTACCACCTCTCCCCAGCGGCGGATCATTAATGGGCAGGGAATAGAGAGCTCAGTCTCCTTTCCCCAGCGGCAGAGTGTTCTATCGGAAGAGGAGCCTGTTAACCCCTCTCCCCAGCGACAGCTTAGAGTATCCAAAGGGGAGACAGTCGGTTTCCCCCTCCAGCAGCAGAGCTGTGTAACCAAAGGGGAGACAGTCGGTCTCCAGCAGCAGGACTGTGTATTTAAAGGGGAGACAGTTGGTCTCCCCCTCCAACAACCAGGCTTCAACCAGGCTACCCTCCCAGTAGCACTGGCAACAAGGCAGAGTGCCGCTGGTCTCTGCCCAGGCAGCACCCCACCAAGTCAGCGTACCCGTACCCAGCACAGCCGTGGTGAGGCACCTGGACATGGACAAGCTTCTCCTTTACCCAGGTGTAGTAACCATTTATTGTGGGTGGGCTGTGCTGTTGATTATTTGTTGTGGGTGGGCTGCTGGACTAACAAGGGCACTGACCGGCAGGGGGTCAGATACCCTGTTAGTCTGTTTGGAAAAGGGGAGAGATGTGACGAGACCAATCTCGCCACATTGCATTGGAGAAGCCTGGTTGCTCGCCTGCTGCCTTTGGACTATGGCCCCCTGTTAAAAGACATCTTTTTTTACCTGCAGAAAAGCTTCATTCGTGCTTTTCTGCCTGGGGTTCAGTAGATTTGTTTGAATGTGCTATACCCCAGATAGGAATCCCATGGAGCCCATTCGTATGAAACTGACTGTAAAGACTTTGGCTCCATGGCGATTAAACTGTATTCGTGTGGTCTGAGCGCCATTCACTTAATAATGTGCACTCAGACCTGAGCTATCTGGGGATATGTTAAATGTCTGTGTGTTATGTGTAAAAGGTGACTTTATGTATTTTAAAGTGTTTTACTGTCTTTGTGTCACCATGTGCATGGTGGAGTCTTGTCCCTGTCCTGGGAGATAATTGGATTGCTTCTCGCTTGTCTCCGGGGCGGAGGGGAGGAGGCCGGGATGCATTGTGGTAAAAGGTATGTGTATTGGGTTACCTCTCAGGATAAGGGGGAGGGAATCTGTGGGTTGTAGCTAATATGTTGCTGGATATTTTGTACCTCCCTGTGGGCGGTCCTGCATTTGCAAGACTGTGGTGGGGGCCAGGCTGGGTGTGCCAGCACCTCGGACCACTGCTTGACCCTCAACACAGAGCCTTGTCTCGTTCTTGGGGGGATTCACTGTATGCTGTTAGAGACTGATTGCCAGGAGTGTAAGCTGATTGTCTGTTTTTCCTGTTCGTCTGCTAGCAGCTATTTGGGAGGTTCCAGTTCGGGAGTTGGAGTGCTATTTTGTATCCAGTTCGGGAGTTTGGTGTTCTGCAGTAGCTGTGCCTGTATCTCTGGAAAGGGGGCTGATCGCCTAAACGGTTTTTACCCCTTTTGTGCAAAACGATCCGTTACACAGGGGGACCAATCTGCGTGGGTAGAGCCCCCTTTATCTATATATAGAATCTTAGAGTTAATTAGGTGCACAACCCACTCGATATACTAAACCCTCATGGTAGTGTGAAAGTGTGCTAAGAGCACTAAAATATGGATTCTGGCAGTCCCCCAAACGTCCTGCAGCCACTGGTTTCTGGGGTATCCATGCTGCAAAAATCCCAGTGTAAAACAGATAAAATAGTACCCAAACTGCATCCCAATCTAGTTTCTTCAACATTATACCTTAGAATGGGGTGCCATGGTGGTTGGTTTGGGTAAAATATGTAAGGCCACGGAAAACATATACAGTCTGATATGGTCACATGAAAAAACTGTCACAACATGTTTGTATGTAATATGATTTAGTGTAAAAATGGTGACATATGTTACTGCTTGTATTAAACACAAAAGGAAAAGCAAGCACAGAGAATCAAACACTCAATAAAATAGAGAACCAAGCTGTTAACTTATGAGAACTTTGTTCATTGTTTCAGTCACCAAGAATGCAAGGTTTAGTGAATAAACCAAGTTTTACACTGACTGTAGGTACAATAAAAAACAATCCCTAGTAAACAATATATCTACAGGAAGTCTAGCAGAAGAGCCTGACAGCCATCGGGAAAAGAAACCCGCAAAGAGACCTCCATAGAGCCATGTACAGCCGTGGGAGAGGCCGCGATCAAAGCGCCCCCTCCTCCACACGGTAGGACACGCGCAGTCTGGACCTGTAGACAGCCATGGGAAGCAGCCGCATGTGCAGGAAAATCCATCCTCCGGGTAATCGTACTCGATCATGAGTACCCCAGGGGGCGGCAGGGAAAGAACAGGGCCGCCGGAGGTGACTCCGTGGTCCCAGAGCCGGGGGGTCGGAGGCGGCATGAGACAGTCAGTCTCCACTAAAGCCCCGGGCGGCACATATAGCCTGCCATAGAAAGGGCAGAAGCTGATATAAAAATGGAGCTATAGCAAATATTGGAGGAAGCAAACACATGGCACAGTTATCCACAAGCAACATGAAGTGAATCAGATATCAGTTAATGATGGATTCTATATACGTATCATAAAGCTGTGATAACCCTAAAACATGAACATATTGGCCTTAACACTCTGGGAGAGAGGCAGGGGGGGAAGAAAAGAAAGATATAGTAAGGGCAGAAAAGGCCCACCAAGACCCCCTTGAATCCAAATGCACTACATCTAAACAAACAATGAGGCATAAAGCTACAGAACAATATATTAAGTTCCCAGACAGATAAACATAAAATGCTGGTTATAAACAAATCAATCCCAAAGCCCCCAACTATTAATAGCAGGAGGCAGTGGTACTCTGACCTGTACTGATGCGGAGCAGCAAAGAAAGAGGAAATGATGTATGGGGAGGGGAGTTTTATAGTACCTAACTTTTTTCTGATCGGTTCTTTTTTCTGTGGTGCTGTGGAGTTCTAGTAAAGAGAGACTTAAGCAAATACGAAGCCTCCTTTCATGTTATAAAATTATACTTTTTGGACTAAACGTCTATAATTGATTGATTTTGTCTTCTGTTGGATACACCCCTATGAAAAATGTGTTTGTTTCATATATACGCTGTATCCGCCTTAAAAAAAGAGCATTTCTTCCTTATACTTCATAATGACTGGACTTCTTTAATTGTACATTAATTGTTCTCTGCAGTGAACATATACAAAGATTAAGGAAAGCAGGATGTGTTACCAGCATAAGTCCATGGCAGCATTAAGGGTTACAGACCCTGTAACATTTTGCAGCCTATCAGAGGTCATGGTAATAAACAACCCCCATGTAAATGTCATTATCCCACTGGGTATTACAGCAAGGAGGCGCAGGGCCAGTAAGAGATCTTCTGATCTCTGATCTCTGCCAGCTCTCTGCCAACATGTACAGCAGCCAGTATGCCTGCAGTAATAGGGTGTTCCCTGTGTGTTTTGCCTAACAATGGATTCCACATATAAAAATGATTACATTTAATAAAACAATGATCTTTTTAAATTATGCATATTCATTTATGTGAGAACATGTCACTTTTTATAAATGTCTAAACAGCCATATTGGTTCAGACTTTGCCGGCTGCTGCAACTGTTGTGTGTTCTGTGCGAACTTACATCAAGTTAGGTTAAGTGACAGACTCAGTCGTTCAGAAGAGAAAATTTGATGACAGTTGCCCCTTAAGTTTCTGCTTACCTTTGCTGGTGAGACATATATGACTTCCATTTTGTTGAATGAACTGTGTAAAGTGTAAAGATGCAGCCACATACATGCCAGATATTTTATTTATGTATATTGATATAGCTTTGTATTGAAATGTTTAACAAGTCTCGTACATTACAAATTATAGTTAAATGTGCATAAAAAGTACACAATACTTGTCAAACATAATTTTCTAAATTGCAGATTGCATTCTTGTCCGTAATTGTAGACATGTTTAGTGGAAACGCTCAACATATCAGTAGATTTTTTAGACAGTGTACACAGTCTCATGGGTTGTGTAAGTAGCTGTGAAGGGAATTATTAAAAGTGTTGTACCTTTAAATTGTAGGGCAGATAATCTAAAAACTTTCTAAAATACAAGCATTTAATAGCATTAGTAATATGCCATTAAGCCTAGTAAACTCGTAGACTGTTTATGGTAAGCAGAAAAAAAGTGTGAATTTCATCCTTTACATACTTACACTAGAAAATGCATCTGCTATTAAATATATATATATATTGTACATTTTAACAGTTCTTCAACAAAACTTTTCAGAAAGCTGGAATTATGTATTTTCTCTAAAGGTCGTCTAGCCTCAATTTCATAAAGTGGAGCCTCAGGTATATCATTGAAGGAAATGACCCAGTAAAGCTCTCCTTCCCTTAAGCAAAATATACTTCTGCTAAATGGAAAGTTTAAAAAGCAAACATTTCGCTAGTACTGAGCTTATTTCTGCTGCTTAATCTCCCAGTAAACTGTGTGGCATTTTTCTTCCGATTGCTATTTGTGTTCAGTAGACTAACCCAACACTATACTTTTGCTTTATCACCAGCTGCCTGTTTCAATTCCCCATCAACAGCTCTATGTGATTACTGGCGTGTACACATATATTCACTTCAATTTCCTTATTCCCTTCACATTGAGATGTATAGTTTGCTGCAGCTATGCAGGTACTTTTCACAGTACAGTACACTGATAAACCTAATATATAGAAGAGATGGAAACCATCAGGAAAGCTCTATAAGCATCACAGTCGTTACGTGGGATCGTTATGCCAACCTATTTCAAATGTTGGCCTGATTGTATACCACTGAATTGTAGTTATAGATAAGCATGCCAATTAGATAAATCGGTTGATTATAGGCCTTATTTTTCCCAAACTAATTGTCCATGAAATTAATGCCTGGCTTACAATATGCTTGTATTTGTATTTCTAAACAAAACATCCATATATACTGATATGACTATTCAAGGTTTAAAGGTTGATATTTAATTGGGCAACTCAGTAGTAATTCATACGAATTTTGACCTATTAGTGGGTGGTCCGAATGTCATAACTCTGAAGCACCATATGAATGTATCATGAATAAACAACCAGTGCAATGGAAGGCAGATAAGTTTGTTTCATGATTTAGAGTTACATCGGTGGTACCAGAAAAAATGGGACAGAATGGAGAAAAGGCTGAGGGGGGAAAGGGGTTGCAAATAAGCTGCTTTGGTTGCCACGGTGGGCAAGACGTGTGCCCAGTGATGTGGGCTACATCTCCTGTCCAAGGAAGAAGTTGGGGAAAAGATTCTTAGGAAATAGTCGCTAAATGTTGATTTTATCCACAGTTTAAGTGACCAACAGAGAGAAAACAGTATTAAAAAATATATATAATACACTGAACAATATTATGAACGCAACACTTTTGTTTTTGCCCCCATTTTTCATGAGCTGAACTCAAAGATCTAAGACGTTTTCTATGTACACAAAAGGCATATTTCTCTCAAATATTGCTCACAAATATGTCTAAATCTGTGTTAGTGAGCACTTCTCCTTTGGCCAGATAATCCATCCACCTCACAGGTGTGGCATATCAAGATGCTGATTAGACAGCATGATTATTGCAAAGGTGTGCCTTTGGTTGGCCACAATAAAAAGCCACTCTAAAATGTGCAGTTTTATCACACAGCACAATGCCACAGATTTTGCAAGTTTTGAGGGAGCGTGCAATTGGCATGCAGACTGCAGGAATGTCCACCAGAGCTGTTGCCCATGGATCAAATGTTCATTTATCTACCATAAGCCGTCTCCAAATGTGTATCAGAGAATTTGGCAGTACATCCCACTGGCCTTACAACCGCAGACCACGTGTAACCACACCAGCCCAGGACCTCCACATCAAGCATCTTCACCTCCAAGATCATCTGAGACCAGCCACCTGGACAGCTGCTGCAACAATCGGTTTGCATAACCAAAGAAATTCTGCACAAACTGTCATCTGCATGCTCGTCATCCTCATCAGGGTCTGGACCTGAATGCGGTTCATCGTTGTAACAGACTTGAGTGGGCAAATGCTCACATTCAATGGCGTCTGGCACTTTGGAGAGGTGTTCTCTTCAACGTATGAATCCTGGTTTTCACTGTTCAGGGCAGTTGGCAGACAGCACGAGTGGCCCATGGTGGCGTTGGGTTATGGTATGGGCAGGCGTATGTTATGGAAAACGAACACAGGTGCATTTTATTGTTGGCATTTTGAATGCCCAGAGATAACATGATGAGATCCTGAGGCCCATTGTTGTGCCATTCATCCACGACCATCACCTCATGTTGCAGCGCGATAATGCATGGACCCATTTTGCAAGGATCTGTACACAATTCCTAGAAGCTGAAAACATCCCACTTCTTGCATGGCCAGCATACTCAGAGGACATGTCACCCATTGAGCATGTTTGGGATGCTCTGGATCGGCGTATACAACAGCGTGATCCAGGTCCTGACAATATCCAGCAACTTCGCACAGCCATTGAAGAGGAGGTGACCAACATTCCACAGGCCACAATCAACAACCTGATCAACTCTATGCGAACGAGATCTGTTGCACTGCGTGAGGCAAATGGTGGTCACACCAGATACTGACTGGTTTTCGGACCCCCCCAGGCCCGTCAATACAGTAAAACTGCACATTTTAGAGTGGCCTTTTATTGTGGCCTGCCAAAGTCTAATCAGCAGTAAATCCAATACATACACAGTATAAACACACTCTTAGGTAACAAGAACATGACAGGGCAAGGAAATAAGGACAACTAGGAAGTATGTATACCCTATACTGGGTTGTGATTGTCTACAGAGGACCATGATGTCACAAGTGTGTATACATCATCGAAAAGCTCCACATTGACTGACATTATAAAAGGAAACCAATGGCAAGGATCTGTGTCATATATGAAGTCATAATGAGGCACCAGGAAGCTAGAGTTGAGTGAGCATGCATCAGAACACATTTTGTAAGGCGCCACGAGGGACAGGTTTCATGACACTACATTTGTATGTTATTGGTTTAGAAACTGAAAAGGTCATTGAAGAACAATCTTGCACATTACCTGTTTTTGCAGAAATTGTGCACATTCACTGGAAATGTGCATAAGCATTCCCCCATTGTATACCGTACACTAAATATGTGCAAACGTCTATCTAGTTGGGCCTACACTAAGGCCTGTGAAATCTATATGCTACGTGATGTTTTTACACCAAATGTCATATTGTGCTCTACAATGTGCATGAGTTAAAATTATATTTAATATAAAACATATTCTAAGAATAAAAAAACAAAATGCTTTTCTTTGACAACATTGATTACAAGTATAGCTGAAGTATTACTCAAGTATTACTAGAATGGTACGTTCAATTAGACTTGGAGGTTATCATAAGTGGGCTCAGCAAAGATGTTGCTTTCCTATTGCTTCTGATCGATTTTATAATGTTTACTTGTTATTTTACTCAATGACTTCCTTGCATTTTTCTTCATGGGAAAGGGAGACTTTTTAATTGAAAGCAATTTAGGTAAACATGTATATTTTAAACGTATAGACTTGTGTCTTGTCAGTCTTGACAATCAAACCAATGTGTTTGGGACCAGGAGAGCTTTTAAAAACAAAACAAACAAAAAAAGCCCAGTAATCGTGTGCATCAAATGCTTGTTCTTTCAGTCCTTCCATCAGGTTTGGAAATATTAGCATATGAGACATATTATTTGTGTGACATGTAAACAATATCAGATCAAATATCCTGCGCATGGATATCTGTAAACTATCTTATGGGATTTTTTCTGAATGCATATTCCTAAAATCTCAACAGATTGGGTTTGTGTCCATGCTTGTCACAATCATTTTGCATCAAGTTGGCATTTGCTAGTTGTTCTTGTGACTATAGTGTCCCTTTACGTTAACTAAATATAATATAAACCAGAAATATTAAAAGTTATCACCAGACCTTAGAATGGCTGGATTTAACGTTTATAATAGAAAAGTACAGGACAAGTTGAGGTCAGGCAAATAGAAGGTACATAAACGTTAGACAAGCCAAAGATCAAGGGATGTAGAAGCCAGAGTAGTCAAAGTACAAACCAAGGTAAAAAAACACAAGACTCAATACAGATATTGCGCTCTTGAATAACCAAAGAGTAAACCATGACAAGACAGAGCACAACCGGCAGCGTTCCCATGGACCTTGTGGCGCAGTGACACCTTTGACTTAAGGCATCAGAACGTAGTGAAACATCTAGTTTCACTTGTTAGAACAGAAAGAGATATATTTACAAGAACTATTTGTGTTTAGCAGATATTGATCAGCAAAACAAAGACCATTTGAGATGACAGATGTTGGGCAAGAAGGACTACTATACGAAGATTAAATGTGAAATGACAAAGATATTTAACAACAGTATATGATAAATTTAACCAAGGACATGATAGTAAAACATTTTGGGATCTTTCACAAAGAAGGTTTGCAAAGTATAGCTATCATAAGAGGTTGTTATTTTAGGTTTGTCATTAAATACATTCCAGGGCCAGTTTGGTCCATCATCGCTTAGTTGTTTTTTTTTTTTTTTTTTAAAGATTCAAGGAACCTTGAAAAATTAAATGTACCACGTATTGAATATATGCATACATGCTTAAATGTATTTACATTGTGTATACTGTAAATAAGAAGAGCCTTGCGTTTATTCTTTTGGTAAATGAAAGGTGAAAAATGTCTTTGTGATAAACAGTATGAGAAAAAGTGAAAAAGAATGCAAATACATTTTATGACAAAAGACAAAAGAATAGTCTAAAACTAAAGGTGATGTAACATATGGTGATAAATACATAATCTATGAGTCAAATTGCTGCAGCATAATACAGTATGGAATTCATATATGGTTTAATATACATAAGCATTTTCTGAAAAATGAAAATGCTATGGGGCCAAATACATCTTTGGTTGTACAACAGGCAAAAAAGTCTGCAGTATACACATGCCAAATATTTTACATTTATGTTTAACCTTGGACGCTTCTTTCTAGACAATAACATTGAGGTCTGTTATTCCTATACAAACATAAATACTGTTCAGGTTTCATTTTTTATGGATGTATGGATGGCAGGAATGGTTTTATATATATTTTATTATTTTTATATAATTTTATAATATATATAAAACCATTCCTGCCCACACACATATAACCACTGGCTAGAGTTCTAAGAGTTCAAGAGGGTACATGGTAAATTCAGTGTGGAAATTCTGCCATTGGCTTGTTATATAACACATGAAAAACACCATCCTTGCTTCCCTTAGGGGTTTCAAATTTCCTGTTGGGCAACATCTTGGACTGTAGCAGAAAGAACATGTGCAATGGATGAATCACTGGAACCTTAGCATTACAACTACAGGCTGACATAGAGCTCAACATATTGTTTAAAATCAGCCTCTTGCGCTTCTGTGATTTTCTTAACTACTGTCTTTAGTGTTGTGTATTTGTTTACTGTCTTGAAGCAAAAGTTTAAATAAGCGATATTGCTTAAAGATCAAAATTTTTAATCAATTAAATTGTGAGAAATAGCAAGCGCAAAATGCAATTAGTGATGACATAGAAAAAGATAATTTAAAAGTTATCAAAGGTTGAATACAAAATTTACAAAACAACTAACTGATATTGAGGGGTTTATTCACTATTCAGGGAATTGCAGAATATTTAGAAAATAATTGCACATTTTAGGCTGTATTAGCTGAGCAGAAATGTACATGAAGTGGAGGTTTTTATTTTTAATTTTTTTATTTTGCCCTAATTTTTTATTTTTGCTAGTGAATAAACCTCTATTGATAATGAAAAGATTATTTAACAATAAAATACCAAGCGCATAGTATGACTGAGCTTCACTCTACACATAGAATTTTAATTTAAACCTAAATCCTAGAAATGTCTTCAGTGTAATTTAGTTTGGGGATTAGAGACACACATTGGTATGAAGGAGAGAGACAAGGGGTTTGGGTATGATCTGTTTTATTGTAAAAAATTATTGTTAATAAATCTGATGTTCATATAGATACATAAAATAGTTACCTAATTGGGGTAATATAACAGCTTACAGCAATGGAAGGGTGTTAGATCACAGGAAAAAGTTTGTAAATTAGGTTACTTCTTGTGTCCCTCTGACAAGGTGTTTACTTACCTTATCCCATCGCAGATGTCCCTCAGCACTGGGTCGATGCTCCACCTCCTCCTCCGCCCCGCGGGCTCAAATGCGCATTCGCCGCAAGTGCCATGGGTGCATTAGACCTCCCCATAGGAAAGCATTGAATCAATGCTTTACTATGGGGAAAATCTGATGCTGGATGTCCTCATGCAGAGCGTGAGGATGTCCAGCGGTTTATACTGGACCAAAGGTCCTTTCGATCCAGGAAGTACTAAATGCAAAAGAGACACTGCACCCAAACCACTTCAATTAGCCTATAGTGTACCTTTGGGGGGAAACTGGGAAGTCAGATATTCAAGTTCATAGATGGTCCTTAGAGGTATTTCTGGAACATTTATCTCTGCAATAGCGACGCTAATGCAAGAATTTCTATCTCTGTAATAGCAGAGCTGGTGCAAGAGGTTTTTTGCCACGCTTCCTTTCACAAGGTTGGCCAAAAGTTAGATCTGTTGTACAACTACCATAATGCTTTGCCATCTGGGAATCTACATCACTTGCCATCCTTACACGGTTAAGCAGTGTTTGTATATTTGGCATGTTTTTGTATGTGCACATGAATGTAGGGGTAAAAGAAAAAGAGGCTGAAATAAAGCCAATATCTGGTACACTAATGGACGGGGGGTAACCCCAAATGAAAACTAGTAAACAAACAAAGTATGTGTAACAGGAGGGACTGGGATAGATAAGATGTACTATGATGAAGATAACAGATCACTGCAGAATGTCATAAGACAAGGAGCAATGAGAAAAAATAGAAATAAGAAAGAAAATAAATAAATTTTATTGGATAATATAGTATAAATAATCAAAAATGTGCTTGTGTACAAACACGTGGATAAAGTGATATGTATT
The DNA here is from genome assembly GCA_933207985.1 of Pelobates cultripes. Lineage (NCBI taxonomy): Eukaryota > Metazoa > Chordata > Amphibia > Anura > Pelobatidae > Pelobates > Pelobates cultripes. The sequence continues at coordinate 102,556,607 of OW240915.1, read as the reverse complement.
AGGAAGTTAGACCAATACCATTAGTATAAATCTAACTCTGTTTGGTGTGGTTTAGCATTCAAGGATTCCCTAGGGCTGTAGAGGGAAAAGAGGTACGCAGAAACAGATTCTAATCTAAAGACCATGTCAGTGTGAGGGTGTCAGATAGCCCGTGGTGAACTCTCAGTCATAATAGTTGTGGTAGCAGGATTTGTGTATGCATTTATTTAGGAATCCTCTACCTAGTTGTTTGTGACTAATCTTTCAACTTTCTACTTTGATAAAAATCATACACAAAATACAGTGCTTATGTGATAACATATTCTGGTATTAAATTCCATATCTTTATTGTTCTTAATGTAAACTATTTTCTATCCTGCTATCCATGAATGTATCTTTCATTGTGTCTCAATGGATCACCTTAAACAGTCAATTGGGCAGCCAAATGACACCATATGATCAAGATTTCTATGCTTATTTCAAACTCTAAATTCAAGATTTCTGACCTGACCATTATGTGTAATGGGAGCTGAAGAATATAATGCATCATTTTTCATTCTTTCTTTCCTTTTTTAATAGAAAACTACGTATTAAGCAGTTGGCATTTAGTCAAGGACTGTCTCCCAGCAGCCCGCTATCTACATTGATTATTTCGCTAGAATATTCTGATGCTCTGCCAGTACTAACCCCTACAGCATATTATTTAATAAACAAAGTATTGGTTAAAAGATGCACACTGAGCTTATATTTTGCTTGTATTTAATATATGTTTACAAAAATGTAGGATGATTTTTTTATCTTTGGCGTAGCAGAAAAAGAGGGTGAGAAAGATGGATCATTATTTTTAGTACAATTTTCTAAAATATCACTTTATTCAGGCAAAGTTATTGGACAATTATTGCTGAACAAAGCAGTAAAGTTTCTGTTTGAGATGCTGCTGTTGGCAGTTCTTCCTGTGTCATCTAAGAATAATGAGCTGTGTTGACTTATTGGCAAAACATCTACAGAGCACATGAAACTTATGTGCAACTTAAATTTTGCTTCCTGAACTATAACTGACACCTTTTTCTTGTGTTATTTGACCTTTATAACACTTGTGTTATAGCTGCCATGATAGTGAAAAATGTTAGAATTAACAAACTTGAAGCCCGTCTGCAAAAACTGTGTAAAAACGTATGCAAAAAAATAAAAAAATGTCAAGATTACTGTTCTTATTTATAAAACATTAGTATATTCAGAAATGCTATATAATGTTTTAACTAAAATGTATATGATGACAAATGTTGGTAAATGGGATAGATAGGTGATGAGGGATCTGCTAAAAATAAAAATAATTAAACATGTTTTTTGAATTCTGCTTTATTCATAAAAGCTATAGGATAATATATACACTTTGTGATTCTCAAGTTATTTCAATTGGCAGGTCAGGCTCTCAAATCTTGTACTGCACGTTCTGTTGTTACATCATTCCATGCAATAAACACCAGACAGACTGGTGGAATCCATCGATCTTATGGGTTATCAAAACTGATGATATCCACTGTCTCCTGGGCAGCAGCATGACTCCCATTTAACTTGTACAAGTAAGAACATGCATACAGGGCCGGCCTTAGGCCTTTAGGCGCCCTGTGCGAAAAATCCTGACAGCGCCCCCTCATCTTCATCCATGTATAGTGTGTGTGTGTGTAAGCCCTACCCACCCGCACATGTGTGTTTTGGTATAGTCGGCTACCCGGGTGGTGAAAAATGAAATCCTCCACCCGGGTAGCAGGTGCACACAGTTCACATCCGGCCATGTATGAGCTGTGTCAGCTGCCAGGGCACCCCTGTTGCCATGGCGCCCCTGCCATCTTCATCCATGTATAGTGTGTGTGTGTATGTGTGTGTGTATAGGGGTGTAGTGTTTGTATAGGGAACAGTCATACACACAGTTAGTAATACACACACACTTGCAGTCACACACAGTTACAGTCACACACACACACACAGGCAGACAGTCACACACACACACACACACACACACAGGCAGAGAGTCTCTCTCTCTCACACACACACACACACACACAGTTACAGTTTCACACACAGGCAGACAGTCTCACACACAAGAAAAAACTAGTACCCAAAAGGGAAACTAGTATTAATGTGTGTCAGGGACAACCTTCTAGGGGGTAATCCTCACTGGAACGTGTTGCAAACAAAAGAGAAAGGAATTCCAGAAACAATGTCTCTGGAATAACTGGTAGGAAGTCCCTCTATTCACCACATAAATATATTGAAATGTATTAAAATATAACCTTTATTGATTGCAGAAATAAAATGTGGAAACAAAAATAAAAAGACAGGTGTGTGGATATATGCGCTAATAGTTGTGTGTGAGTGTATGAATTACCTACTTATATATCTAAGGAAATATTGTGGCAACTAGTGGATACAAAAATCTCCACTTCAAAGGACTGTATTAGCGATTGAATAACAAACTTGAAATGCTAAGTCACTGTGGTAGCAACTAATGGATACAAAATGCTACGATCTGGCATTTGTACTAATAATGTTACAAAGTATGTGTCTCTCGCTCAAAATACAAGCATGGGCTGTCTAAATAAAAAATTGCCCAATACTATTAGGAGAAACCAAGGTAAGGGAGGGGGGGGGATGTCCCTATAACAAGAGGAAAGTCCTAATCCCAATCTATCAGGCTGAAACTCCGCCACCCCTTAAAGGAATCCCCATTGCGTCCAATAGCATACCCCAAATGCTCACAATAAAAATAAATAAAAGGAAAGCTCTCACACACAAACACACAGTTACAGTTTCACACACAGGCAGACTTTCTCACACGCACACAGTCTCACACACACACACACACACAGTTACAGTTTCACACACAGGCAGACAGTCACACACACACACACACACACACACACACACAGTCATACACCGTCACAGACACACACACACAGTTACAGTCATGCACAGTTACAGACACGGTCAGTTAGTCATACACAGTTACAGTCATACACACACAGCTACAGACACACACACACAGCTACAGACACACACACACAGTTACAGACACACACAGTTACAGTCATACACAGTTACAGACATACACACACAGTTACAGACACACACAGTTAGTCAGTGGTGTATTTTGGATTTGTGCTGCCCTAGGCACGACTAAATTCGGGCACCCCCAAAATCTAAATTTGCCCCCGCAATTCGTGTCAAGGCTACTTTTTTGACTGACAGACACATGCCCTCATTGATACATGCACTGATATACACTCACTGACAGATACACAGTCATTGGCACACACTGGTTAACCAACCCACACTTTCACTGACAGACACACACTGACACACCCACTTACTGACATGCACACACTCTCAGATACACATAAAATGACATACACACACTGACACACACTCACAGGCACACCCATTCTCACTGAAAGACACATACACATTCACTCACTCATAGACACACACTGACAGCTGCACTCAATCACAGTAAGGTGGACAGCCCCAGAACACAAGGCAAACAAGACATTTGTCTGGGAGCCTGGGGTGGCATTTTTTGGTGCCCCCCCCCCCTCTGAAAGTGTCGCCCTAGGCAAATGCCTTGTTTGCCTTGAGGTAAATACATCCCTGCAGTTAGTCATACACAGTTACAGACATACACACACACAGTTACAGACACACACACAGTTACTGACACACACACAATTACAGACACACAGTTACAGACACACACACACAGTTACAGACACACACACAGTTACAGACACACAGACACACACAGTTACAGACACACACACACACAGTTACAGTCATACAGAGTTACAGACACACACACCCAAATGGAAGGTTACCTCTCTCTATTATGGTCAGTAATTGTAAGTGAGAAGTGGAGGCAGATGCAGCTCCTGGAGTTGTTGCAGAAGCAGGTACTCCCTCTGCTTCCCTTTTCCCGTGCAGCACCAATACCGGCTTTTGGGAGCACTTAGCCTCTGCTGCCATTTATAGCCCCGCCTCTGCGTAAGCTCCACCCACCACTCAGTAAGCCCCGCCCACCCGCAGATGTGTGTTTTGGGATAGTCGGCTACCCAGGTGGTGAAAAGTGAAATCCTCCACCCGGGTAGCAGGTGCACACAGTTCCCATCCAGCCATGTGTGAGCTGTGTCGGCTGCCAGGGCGCCCCTGTTGCCATGGCGCTCTGTGCGGCCGCACAGCTCACACACCCCTAAGGCCGGCCCTGCATGCATATCCCAATGCTGCCCTAACAAAAACAATTTATTAAATAGTATCTATCACTCTTTCTCTTTCAGAAACATTACTTGGCTAAAGAGAGACTAGTGTTGAGAGGAGAATTACCCAGGACGTTCATAAGCTTTGTTAGAAATTAGATTTTAGGAAAATCTTGAAGGACTGAGGACTAAATGAAAGTCTGAAACACTAATATAAAGCATTGTATAGTAATAGTGCTGCATTTGAGAAGTTTTTTTGTTTTTTAAATTCTTTATTTCTTTATTCTGGTAATGCTTATAAACACATGGGATTGACATAGCAACGCAGGTTAGGCATTACCAATACAGGGTTATACAGAGTGTACAAATGTCCAAAGAAAGACCCTGTCATACAAGTTTTGTATCGTAACAACAGGCTCGTGTTCAATTTATTACATTGTTCTAAAAACAACTACTAGATAGTTGTTTGTCTACATTACTTATGGCTATACTTCTGGGCATTGCGCCGCCTGGAGTAGGTCTGAAGACCCACATAACAATAACATAGTGTAGTATTAATGTATGGGATCCCGTTCAACGTAATACTATTTAAGACACCGGGTTATTTGCAAAAGTTCCCAGCACTGGGCTGGATTAGAGGAGCTTAGTGAAAAGAAGGAAAGTGACTAAGAAAAGAAAGGGCAAGATAAAAGCAGGTGGTTTACCTATGTGATGTGTAACGGTGAAGTAGGTGACTGGTGGTGTCGCTAGGTGTCCCTTTGGGTTCAACTGGTTTGCAGATGGAGGAGGGAGACGGGGCATATCCCACACCCCCCTCACCTCCTACCGTAAGTCTATTGCATCTGGATCTGCATTCACAAAGATATAGCTTGGCATCCCAACCGTTCCTCCCATTTGTCCCAGGCAGCTATCTTTTTATTTGACCTGATCCTTTCGTACTGACCATTAAGAGATACCTGTTGCACCACATCCCCTTTAGATTATTTCCAACCTCTAGATTTCCAACCTCTAGATAACAGTAGGTTTGCAGCTACCAATATATGAAATGTCAGGGCCCCTGTTTGGTTTGTAAGGTCATCTGGGAATATGAACAGTAGAAAGACCTCCACTGACCTCTTTATTGGTTTGAGTATAACTTCTGAGATCAGGGCGGCTATTATCTCCCAGAAAGACTTGATTACCAAGCATTCCCACTAGATGTGTAACATGGATCTCTTCTCTGTGGTGCACCTCCAGCATCTGTTGGATGCATTTGAGAACATGTGGGCTAATCTCGTCTGTACTAAATACTATCTGGATGCTATCTTCATGATTATTTATACATGTGAGTTACACATAGTAAATGGTTTGTGGATCTTAAAGGCTCTTGACCAAGTGGCATGTCATATCTCATATCCCATATCTTTTACCCATTCCTTTGTGTACCTAGGTGTAACGGACCGTTTTGCACAAAAGGGGTAAAAACCGCTTAGACGATAATCCCCTTTCAGAGACAGGCACAGCTACTGTAGAATCACCAAAACTCACGAACTGAATACAAGTGAATGCTCCAAACTCCCGAACGGCATACAAGGGAATGCTCCAAACACTCGAACTGCATACAAGGAATGTCCAAACTCCCGAACGGCATACAAGGGAATGGTCCAAACACTCGAACTGCATACAAGTGAATGCTCCAAACTCCCGAACGGCATACAAGGGAATAAGGTAGCACTCCAAATACACGAACAGGAACCATACGAATTGCTGCTACCAGACGAACAGGAAAAGCTCCCAAGCGGCTTACACTCCTGGCAATCAGTCCTTAGCAGCATACAGTAAATCCCCCCAAAGACGAGACAGAGCTCCGTGTTGAGGGTCAAGCAGTGGTCTGTTTAATGAGGGCTACCTGCCCGGCTTTTATGCAGGTCTCCCACCCAGTGGACACTCCCCTAGGGGACCAAATGGGAGACTGTGACAAGGGACAGACAAGTAGACAAATAGGACACACAGTCACAGTATATTCCCACAATGCATCCTGGCTTCCTCCCCTCTGCCCTGGGAGATAATTGAGAAGTAACTCAATTATCTCCCAAGACAAAGGCAAAACTCCATTACACATGTGGGGACACAAAACCAGTATTATACTTTAAAATACATAAAGTAACATGTATTACATAAAACACAGACATGTAACATATCCCCAGATAGCTCAGGTCTGAGTGCACATTATTAAGCGAATGGCGCTCAGACCACACGAATACAGTTTAATCGCCATGGAGCCAAAGTCTTTACAGTCAGTTTCATACGAATGGGCTCCATGGGATTCCTATCTGGGGTATAACACATTCAACCAAAACTACCGAACACCGGGCTGTTCGTGCACTTCCACCGAACAAGAAGGGAGGTCAACGGCTTCAGCGGTGTTCGCGCAAAACTGTGTCCGATTTTAGTTCCATGAAAATAGGGGCGAACACCGCTGTGCATTCGTATGTTTAAAATGGCCGCGACCTCGTGTTCGGGATACGAATGGCGGCCACCCAGCATTCGTCAATTAAGCTGCGGTTAACCGCAGCTTCAGGGAGGTTAATTGCCGGCACACTCCAGCTCCCAGGTGGTCTATTCATTCGTGCGGTTGTTTGGTAGATTGAATCTACCGAACAACTGGCAGAAAAGCACGAATACAGCTTTTCTCCAGGCGAAATAAAGTCTTTTAAAAGGGGGCCATAGTCCAGAGGCAGCAGGCGAGCAACCAGGCTTCTCCAATGCAATGTGGCGAGATAGGTCTCGTCACACTAGGGATGGGATGTTTGTCATCCTACAGTAGTGTGTCATAGCAAACTGATATAATTTTCCTCTTTGGTATTATGTCCATGCATATTTTCTCTATGATTGACATGTTTTGGACTTTGGTCAGGATGGGGGATCGTGTCTGTTTTATTTTTTTCAATAGGGATTTCAATTATAAGTATTGTAAATAACCCGTTTGGGGTAGGCCATGTGTAGATCTAATGTAAATAACCCGTTTGGGGTAGGTCATGTGTAGATCTCTCCTTCACGCCTCATGTTCAGTCTATCGCCAAATCCTGTCGCTTCCCTCTCAAAAACATTGCGCGCATCCGACCCTACTTAATGCCAGATGCTACTAAGGTGCTGGTCCATTGCACTGTCCTTTCTCGCCTTGACTACTGTAATCCGCTTCTCAGTGGTCTTAAGTGCTTCCAATTTGCGCCGTTACAGTCCATAATGAATGCAGCGGCGAGGCTCATCTTCCTGTCCGCCCGCACATCCCACTCCTCACCCCTCTGTCAGTCCTTACATTGGCTTCCTGTAAGATATAGGGCTCAATTTAAAATTCTGGTTCTTGCTTTCAAATCTCTACATAATGCTGCTCCCAGCTATTTATCTTCCCTATTACACAAGTATGTCCTGTCTAGGCCCTTACGCTCTGCTGAAGACTTACGTCCATCTTCTGTCCGTACTCCCACCTCTGATGCTCACCTTCAAGATTTCACAAGGGTTGCACCATTCCTGTGGAACTCACTTCCCTCCTCTGTTAGATGCTCACCCAGTCTCCACTCCTTCAAAAAAATCATTAAAAACCCACTTCTTCATAAAAGCGTACCAATTAAACTGTTAATAGCTCCCGACTGATTCCTCTCTTTCAACTGACATTAGTCTAATACTATCCTTACCTTTTGTGTCACTTTACCCCACTCCCTCTAGCATGTAAGCTCATTGAGCAGGGCCCTCAACCCCTCTGTTCCTGTGTGTCCAACTTGTCTAGTTACAACTACATGTTCGTCCACCCACTGTAAAGCGCTGCGTAATTTGTTGGCGCTATATAGATAATAACATAATAATAATGTGGGAGTAAGGTGTCAAGTCCTCTCCATTCCAGATTTGGTGGAGAAATTTTAGTCCCCTACTTTCCTATCCCCTGCTGTAGGAATGAAATATCGAACGTTTTGCCGCGGAGTGGCCAGTGACACCAGACTCACAGATGTAGTGGGTAGTATGTTTTGCATTTTTGGATGTAAGGCTTTTGGTAAAAGTTAGACATGCAGATGTGAACAAAACACTGTCTGTGTTGTGTGATTGAAAAAGCAGTATTTAATAATATGGAAGAAATATTTTTTTGGAGGAGGAGTTATTGAGAGCTATGCATATCACAATCAGTGTAATTAATTAAGGCAGGCTTTTAGCAGTGTTACTAGTTTTTCAAACAGCCTCCTCTTTTCCTCATTCCCCAGAACCAGCAGCAACAAAAACTGGACGGTGCTGTTGACTTGCCCTACTTCTCCCTCTAGATTTATTAGATTTATTACAGAATGTAATGAAGATTTCCATCTTTCACTCAATAAACTTCAGTTACATTTTTTTTTTCAAACTCTCTTTCACATCAGAGTTTGATTAGCTACAAATATTAAGTATTTAACTATATTTACCAAATGGTACTATAGGCCTACCAAGTTACATGTCATAGATCCTGGGCCGCCATCAGGGGGTGACAACCATGACGGGGCCCACGTGTAGCGGTGGAACTGCCGCCGGTGCAGTAGCCCTATATCTTCAGGAGCCTGGTCAGTTCTGTGGGCGTGTAAAAATGCAGCCGCAACGCAAGTGCTGCTGGGAGGAAGTGACGGCCGGTCACTTCCTCCCAGCTCACTCCACGCAGGAGGAGAGCCAGCGTAAAGGCCTTGAAGAGTGAGAGCCATGCCAACTCCCATCAACCCCAGTCATCCTCCTGCAAAGAAAAGGTAAGAAACAGGAGGGTGGCTGAAAAATTAGCTGTGTGTGTCATTGTGTATGTCTGCCAGTATGTATGCCTGTATGTCAGTATGCATGTATGTCAGTGCGTGTGTATGTCTGTATGTCAGTACAGGTGATACTCGGAAAATTAGAATATCGTGCAAAAGTTCATTTTTTTCTATCTTGCTTTGCATGTAATGCGTCTATCCCATATATTAGTTTCCCCTTTTACGTTGCATTACTGAAATAAATGAACTTTTGCATGATATTCTAATTTTTCGAGTATCACCTGTATGTATGTCTGTCAGTATGCATGTATGTCTGTCAGTATGTATGTCTGTATGTAAGTATGCATGTATGTATGTCTGTATGTATGTCAGTATGTATGTCTGTATGTCAGTAAGCATGTATGTCTGTCAGTATGTATGTTTGTATGTCAGTATGTATGTTTGTATGTCAGTATGCATTTATGTCTGTCAGTATGTCTGTCTGTATGTATGTATGTATGTATGTATGTCTGTCACCAGGGCTGCCATCAGAAATTGTGGGGCCCCTGACACAGCTCAAGGTCTGGGCCCCCCGGTGCTTGCACCCGAGTCCGCCCAAAGTGCTGCAGTGTCTGAAGGGCCGGTGCAAGGATTTTTGCCGCCCTAGGCAAAAGTTAAGTTTGCCGCCCCCCCCATGTGACATCACAATGCCCCACCCATATGATCTGCCATGTTAACTAACACCAGTGCTGCAGTGCCGCCGTGTTTACATTAAAAGGCTTGCAGGGACAGGCTAGACACCAGAACCACTAAATTAAGCTGTAGTGGTTCTGGGGACTATAGTGTCCCTTTAATGTGAGGTAAATTAGAGATTAGTGCCACAAATAATATACTAGATTGCCTACTTACAACCATATGAGGATAATGATGGGCTCTAGCTCCCGTCTGGCTCCACTGGTCTGGTGTAGAACAGGCTCTCTGGAGGCGGTTTGTAACTGTGGTCACAAAAATCAATGTTCTGGGATCAACGGGAAGCAGCTCCATTTTTTTGAGGGCCCTTTACACAGCTCAACGTCTGGGTCCCAGGATCCACCTTCATTTTCCACCAATGAGTTTGTTCACAGGGGGTGGAGTGTGTGTGGGGGGTATGTCCTGATGTGTGTAAGGAATGCATTGTGTGAATCTGTGTTTGTATGTGTAAGGGCTGCAAGGTGAGTTTGTGTATGTATGGGATGCAGTGTGTGCGTCTGTAAGGGATGCATTGAGTGTGTGTAAGGGGTGCATTGTGTGTTGCTGTGTGTAAGGGATGCATTGCTTGTGTATGTGTGTCTGTGTGTAATGCATTGTTTGTTTTTCTGTGTGCAAGGGGTGCATTGTGTGTGTGTGTGATGTATGTCAATCTCTCCCCCTCCCCCCTGTCAATTTCCTTCTCCCCCTCCCTCCCTCCAATTTCCTTCTTCTCCCCTCCTCTCCCCTCCTCTCCTTCCTTCTCCCCCCTCTCCAATTTCCTTCTTCTCCCCCTCCCTTCCAACTTCCTTCTTCTCCCCTCCCTCCAACTTCTTCTCCCCCCTCCAATTTCCTTCTTCTCCCCCCAACTTCCTTCTTCTCCCCCCCAACAACTTCCTTTTTCTCCCCCTCCCTCTCCAATGTCCTTCTCCCCTTCCCTCTCATTGCCTTCTCCCCTCCTTCAATGTCCTTTTCTCCCTTCCTCTCTATTGCCTTTCTCTTCCCTATCTCAGGAAATTCCTTCCCTCTCCCTCCCATCAAATTTCTCTCTTCTTTCTCCCTCCTCTCCAACTTCCTTTCTTTCTCCCCTCTCCTCTCCAATTTCCTTTCTCCTTCCTTCATATTGCCTTCTCCCCTCCAAAATTTCCCTTTCTTTCCTTCTCCCTCTAAAATTTCTCTTTCTCCCTCTCAAAAATTTCTTCCTCTCTTAAATTTCCTTCTCCTCCCTCAAATTTCCTTCTCCCTCCTCAAATTCTATTTCTCCTCCTAAAATTTCTCTCTGTTTTGTGTGTACTTTTTCTCTCCTCCTTAAATTTTTTCCTCTCTCCACCTTTCTTTTTTCTCTCTCTCCAATTTCTTTTTTCCTCTCTCCTCCCTTTACTTAAATTTTTCTTCTCTTTCTTCTTCTTTGTTACGTGCCATATTTTTCTTTAATTTCTCTCTGGACAGCCGCCAGCAGGGAAAGTACTTTCGTGTGTTTTTCGTTTCGCGCTGTATTAATGTGCTGCAAAGCTGGAAGATGACGTCATCTTCCGGCTCCAGCATCAGTACGGTGCGCGAGGGAGCTGAAGAGGAAGCACACAGAGAGTGCTCCCTCGCGCGCTGGCCGGCTGTCAGAGGGAGGGGGGGAAATAAATTTAAGGAAGGGAGGGAGGCGGAGGAAAAAATTGGAGGGGGGGAAAGAAATTTAAGTATGTACCCACTGAATGTGGGGCCCGGACGACCTGAGCAGTCTGGGCCCCCCAGGACCGCCGGGCCCATGACAACCGTTGCGGTTGTCATGCCCTGATGGCGGCCCTGTCTGTCACTATGTATGCCTGTGTGTCTGTATATGTGTGTTTGTCTCAGTATGTGTGTGCCAGTATGTATACCTATATGCGGTTATGTCTGTTTCAGTATGTGTGTCTGTTAGTATGTATCTTTGTGTGTGTGTATCTGTGTCCTTTTGTATCAGTGTGTGTGTTTGTGTCTGTATGTGTATTCATGTGGGTGGGATTTGGAGGCGGTCACTGTAAGCGGACAAGGAGGCGGGGCCCCAGGGGCCCAGACCCTGAGCCGAGTTAGGGACCCCAACATTTCTGATGGCTGCCCTGCATGTATGTTAGTGTGTGTTTATGTCTGTCTGTATGTCAGCATGTATGTCTGTATGTCAGTATGTACAGTGCCTTGCAAAATAATTCACCTCCTTGGCATTTTTTGTGTTAACCTGGAATTAACATGGATTGTTTGAGGATTTGCATCATTTAATTTACAGAACATGCCCACAACTTTGAAGATTTTTTTTATTGTGAAGCAAACAACAAATAGGACAAAATAACAGAAAAAGTCAATGTGCATAACTATTCACCCCCTAAAGTCAATACTTTGTAGAGCCACCTTTTGCAGCAATCACAGCTCCAAGTCGCTTTGGATAAGTCTCTATGAGCCTGCCACATCTTACCACTGTGATTTTTGCCCATTCCTCCTTGCAAAACTGCTCCAGCTCCTTCAAGTTGGATGGTTTGCACTTGCGAACAGCAATCTTTAAGTCTGACCACAGCTTTTCTATTGGATTGAGGTCTGGGCTTTGACTAGGCCATTCCAACACATTTACATGTTTCCCCTTAAACCACTCAAGTGTTGCTTTAGCAGTGTGTTCGGGGTCATTGTCCTGCTGGAAGGTGAACCTCCGTCCTAGACTCAAATCATGCACAGAGTGGTACAGGTTTTGCTCAAGAATATCCCTGTATTTAGCACCATCCATCTTTCCCTCAACTCTGACCAGTTTCCCAGTCCCGGCTGCTGAAAAACATCCCCACAGTATGATGCTGCCACCACCATGTTTCACTGTGGGGATGGTGTTCTTTGGTTGATGTGTTGGGTTTGCGCCAGACATAGCATTTTCTTTGATGGCCGAAAAGTTTAATTTTAGTCTCATCAGACCAGAGAACCTTCCTCCATACATTTTGGGAGTCTCCCACATGCCTTTTCGCAAACTCATAATGTGCCATTTTGTTTTTTGCTGAAAGTAATGGCTTTCTCCTGGCCACTCTGCCATAAGCGTGGAGCGTAAGGCTTATTGTCGTCCTATGTACAGATACTCCAGTCTCTGCTGTGGAACTCGGCAGCTCCTCCAGGGTTACCTTAGGTGTCTGTGCTGCCTCTCTGATTAATGCCCTCCATGCCAGGTCCATGAGTTTTGGTGGGTGGCCGTCTCTTGGCAGGTTTGCTGTTGTGCCATGTTCTTTCCATTTGGTTATGATAGATTTGATGGTGCTCCTGGGGATAATCAAAGATTTGGATATTTTTGTATAACCTAACCCTGACTTGTAATTCTCAACAACATTGTCCCTTACTTGTTTGGAGAGTTCCTTGGTCTTCATGGCAGTGTGTGGTTAGTGGTGCCTCTTGCTTAGGTGCTGCAGTCTCTGGGGCCTTTCAAAAAAAAGTTGTGTATATGTAATGACAGATCATGAGACACTTAGATTGCACACAGGTGGACATCATTTCACTAATTATGTGACTTCTGAAGGTAATTGATTGCACCAGAGCTTTTTATGGGCTTCATAACAAAGGGGGTGAATACATACACACATGCCAATTTTCTGTTTTCTATTTCTAAAAAATAGTTTTATGTATATATTTTTCTCATTTCACTTCACCAACTTAGACTATTGTGTTCTGATCCATCACATAACATTCAGATTAATAAAACATTGAACTTAAGGTTGTAATGTAACAAAATAGGTAAAAAGTCAAGGGGATGAATACTTTTGCAAGGCACTGTATGTCTGTCAGTATGCATGTATGTCTGTCAGTATGTATGTCTGTATGTCAGAATGCATGTATGTATGTTTGTATGTCAGTATGCGTGTATGTATGTCTGTCAGGATGTATGTCTGTATGTCAGTATGCATGTATGTCTGTCTGTATGTATGTATGTATGTCAGCATGTCAGTATGCATGTTTGTCAGTATGTGTGAATGTATGTATGTATGTATGTCTGTTAGTATGTATGTATGTCTGTCTGTATGTATATATGTATATCTGCCAGTGTCAATGTATGTCAGTATGAATGTATGTCTGTATGTATGTATGTCTGTATGTCATTATGAATGTATGTCAGTATGCATGTTTGTCAGTATGTATGAATGTATGTATGTATGCATGTATGCCAGTATGCATGTATTTCTGTCTGTATGAATGTCTGTCTGTATGAATGTATGTCAGTATGTATGAATGTATGTATGTATGTATGTATGTATGCCAGTATGAATGTATGTTTGTATGTATGTATGTCTGTATGTCATTATGAATGTATGTCAGTGTCTGTATGTATGTATGTCTGTATGTATTATTATTATTATTATTTTGGTATTTATATAGCGCCATCAAATTCCACAGCGCTTTACAATGGGTGGATGAACAGACATGTAGTTGTAACCAGACAAGTTGGACACACAGGAACAGAGGGGTTGAGGGCCCTACTCAATGAGCTTACATGCTAGTGGGAGTGGGGTAAAATGACACAAAAAGGTAAGGATAGTATGTTGTAAGGACAGTTGCAGAAGAGGAATCAGTCAGGAGCTATTAACAGTTTAATTGATATGCTTTTATGAAGAAGTGGGTTTTTAACGATTTTTTGAAGGAGTGGAGACTGGGTGAGCATCTAACGGAGGAGGGAAGCGAGTTCCACAGGAATGGTGCAGCCCTCGAGAAATCTTGAAGGCGAGCATCAGAGGTGGGAGTACAGACAGAAGATAGACGTAAGTCTTCAGCAGATCGTAAGGGCCTAGTATGTATGTATGTGTCTGTATGTCCTTATGCGTGTGTGTGTGTCTGTATGTATGTTAGTATGTGTCTGTCTGTCTGTCACTATGTATGCTTGTGTGTCTGTATATGTGTGTATGTCTCAGTATGTGTGTGTGTCAGTATGTATGCCTATATGCGGTTATGTGTTTCAGTATGTATATTTGTGTGTGTGTACCTGTGTCCTTTTGTATCAGTGCGTATGTTCGTGTCTGTGTGTGTATTCCTGTGGGTGGGATTTGGAGGTGGTCACTGGGAGCGGGCTTGGAGGCGGGCCCCCATGGACCCAGACTCTGAGCTGAGTTAGGGTCCCCAAAATTTCTGATGGTGGCCCTGTGCTACCCAAAGGGTGTTTACTATCTTAGATAGATGTGTAAGTCCATGGGCCATTAAGGGGTACAACACTCGTGGCAAACACCATCTTTAACCTTTCCTCCACATTCTGTCATCATCAGGTTCTGTATCTTGTTTCCTCCAGAGGTCATGTTCTTCCTTGCTTGCCTGTCTTTGTAAGCTTAGCAGTATATTGTAGTCAACGGCGTCATCTGTAAGAACAACTTGCAGGAAGGTATTACCTGTAGAAGGATGTACTTGGATTGCTGCTTGCTTTGCAGCTTCTTCTGCTTTGTGGTTTCCTCTTGTAATTTCAACTGTGATCTTCACCTTGATGATGCCTACTTGAGTGGGTAGCAGGATAGCATCCATAAGCACCATATATGGCCAAAATCATGGGCTACACCGAAGGCATAGCGAGAGTCTGTGTAAATATTATCAGTCTTACCAGAGGCCATTTTACATGCTTCAGCAAGTGCCTTCAGCTCCACCTCCTGTGCAGAGCAGTGAGGAGCGAGTGGTTCAGCTTTTATTACCTCATGTGCAGAGACTACAGCATATCCAGTGTGGAAATTGCCCTTCTCATCAGCATATCTGGAACCATCTACAAAAAACTCAAAATCTGCATTAGATAATGGAGAATCAATTACATGAGAAAAACCTGCTGTCTCTTGTGCCATTAGTGCTGCACAATCAAAGGGTACCTGGGCTTCAGCTAACTCCTCTGGTGAAAGTGAATTTGCAAAAAGATCAGAAGTACAAGTACCATTCCCACTATCTG
>OW240915.1:102307911-102540935 GCA_933207985.1 Pelobates cultripes | reverse complement strand
AGTTTGTATCTCCTGCTCTGTAAATTGAACTTTATTACATACAGGAGGCTCTTGCAGGGTCTAGCAAGCTATTTTAGAAATTCTAAATCAAACAGTGTTTAAAAAAATGAAGTGTAAACATTAGATGGCTCTTTACAGAAAGTGTTTAGGAAAGATGTGCAAGTCACATGCAGGGAGGTGTGACTAAGGCTGCATAAACAAAGTGATTTCACCCCTAAATGGCAGAGAATTGAGCAGTGACACTGCAGGGGCATGATCTATACATCAAACCTGCTTTATTAAACTAAAGTTATTTTGGTGACTATAAGCTTTAAGCACCAACACATTCAGTAGCATTGAACAATGTGTCCTCACAGCTTTCGCTTACTCCAACATTCACAACCACATCTGCTCTTCCAAGTGGTCATGGAGGAACAAATATGAATGTGCAGTGTTTCTGCTTGATACACTGCACATCCAGGATTAATTGTACTAGTTACACCCCTGGTACACATGATTTTGGCAGCCCGGAATTGTTTTCTGGACTGCCAAATGTCAATTCAGTGCATATCTTACATCTGTTGTCAGTACTGCTGCTAAATCAGGAGGGGGAGTGCTTTGCAGTTTCAGGCACTGGATTTCAGGCTCATTTAACTTAAAAAAAATAAAAATACACTTTTAAAAAGTCATTGTTTGGGGAGGAAAGGGTGGTGGTTGAGAATAGTTGTTAATTATTAAAATATGAATATATGTGTAAGAAGGGTTACCCCACTATAGTTTGTAATGAATTCTGCTGCCAGACTGATTTTTCTCTCCAGTCACTCCTCTCACATATCACCCCTCTGTCAGTCCTTACATTGACTTCCTGTATCCTATAGAAGTCAAGTCAAAATACTAATCAATACCTATAAAGCACTGAATAATTCTAGCACCTAGTATATCTCTTCACTGATCCATAGGTATGCCCCTTCTCAATATCTCCACTCTGCCTATGACCTTCTCCTCTCCGCTGCTCACACCCGTACATCCAACTCACGCTTGCATGACTCCTCGCGGGCGGCTCCCTTCCTATGGAATAGCCTGCCTACCGCCATCAGACTCTCCCCTAGTCTTAAATCTTTTAAAAAAGTGCCTTAAAACACATCTCTTCATGAAAGCTTATGGCCTCCCAGAGTAACCTCTACCTCACATACCTTTCCCTTGCTCTTTCCTAAAGGGCAACACACTATTCCATCCTCCAGCTCTGCTTCACTCCCACCTTGTTGGACTGCTATTCTCCTCTCCTGTTGTGTTTTATACCCCACCTCTTATAGACTGTAAGCGGTTGGCTGGGTGGTCGGCGTTCGTATTTTGGAATACGAATGTTGCAAGCGGTTTTTGGTCGTTGAGTGCATGGAACTAGAATCGGACACTCGATGGCACGAACACCGCTAAGACTTCCATGACTTATACACACGAAAAGGACGGCGTTCGGTAACATCTCCCAAACCACCAGGACTATGAGAACAGATGCACGAACAGTTATTTTCGCTATAGACAGTAGTTTGGTACTCCTGAAAGAGACCGGCCGCACAGCATGATTCTATGGAACTATTCTGGGACCTCGTGTGCCCTCGGTCAGAAATAAGACCTCCATACAAATCCTGAACCCCTGAACCGATCTGGGTGATTTTTGAAAATGTTGCTTCCCCAGACCGGGAATATATTCCCCAGATGGGGATATGATCTGTTTTGGGGTACTTTCAGATTGTATATAAATTATGTTCCTTTTTCGCCTGGAGATAATTGAGTTAAAGACAGTAGTTGACTCGATTATTTCCCAGGTAGAGAGGAGGGATTGTATGTCCTGTATGGGAGGGTCACACTGTATAACCCTGTTATTATTGGTTGATAATTCTATATCACTGCCCCCAACAAGATCCATGTGGGTGTAACCCTTGCATGGGGACTTGCATAAAAGGCCAGTGTGGCTACCATTAAACCAGACTTACTTCACCCTCAATACACAGTTTTGTCTCTTATTGTAGGGAACTGCTATACAAGCTATCACTACTAGCTCTTGTAAGAGCTTCTCAACTTGGATGCCTATTCGGAATGCGGTACCACACCTCCCATTTGGGAGAAAGACATCTCTGGCGTTGGAAACCCCTCTACTCTTCGGGGTAACCGCTACAATGTCCAAAATATGTCTAATAGTGTGCCTACTTGTCTGCACCCTCTCCAGCATGTATTAGTAGGGGATAAGGCTAACTTAAGCTATTTTGATTCTAATTTGAGTTTGGTAAATAGGCCTGCAAGTATCAATAGGAATAGGTTTTAGTTTGTTTTAGAGCTGTATACTCCTCATTTTGCCCAATCATTTAAAAGGTTACTCTAACTAAAAATATAATTAACATTATAATAACCTGAACTTTACTTCCGTGCTGACTAATGGACTTACACCTCCAGCAGCAGAGGGGTTAAGCTATGTTCATGGCAAAAGGCTGCGTATGCAGGGTCCAGGCACCATGGCTATTTCAAATCGCTGAAGCATTCATGGTGCTTGGTGTAACCCTTTAATATGTTCCACTAATACTGACTTACATTTACCATTAACAGCTGAAATACCCCCAGCCAAGAAAAAAAGCAGAACACATATTGAGAAGTTATAACAGTGGAGCAATCACTATAAAAACCAATGGGAGTAATGCATTACCCATACAGAGCTGTAATTACCAGCATGTGAGTCAAACTTGGGCAGCTCTGGTCACTAACGTGCTTGGTAAGAAACATATTTTTTGAAATTTTATCTGTTGGCCTTTCGTAAAGGTTATCAAATTCCACAGATAATGCACTGATCATTAACCCCTTTAGACCGGAGGACGTACAATTATGCCCTATTTTAAGCGGCTCTAAACGCCGCCGGGCGTAATTGTACGGCCTCCGGTTTTTGTTAACTTACCCGGTCGCCGGTGGTCCCACGCCGGCGATCGCGGTGGGGGGGACTCCCAGGGAGCCCCCTCGCGGTAGATCCTTCTCCTCCGGTGCCCCCCAGCCATGTGAGAGTGGGGTCCTTGTGAGGACCCCACAATCACATGGCCGGGTAGGCTGCCTCCTGCATTGCCAGCAGGGGGCTGCCTGTAATGACAGGTGGTCCCCCTGCTGGCTGAAAACAAAATTTAAATAAAATTTATTAGTGTAAAAAAAAATATATATATATATACTTAGATCATATATATTTTATATATATATGATCTAAGTATATATATATACACATATACATACACACATACACTGTCTAGGTAAATTTTACTATTAATATATATATATTAATATCAAATTACACGTAGACTGATACTGATTAAATATATATATAATTATTGTTATATGTATATTTATATATAATATAAAAAAATTTAATATGTAAATACGTTAAAAAGTAAAATTAAAAAATAATTAAAACAAATTAATTAAAAAATATATAGATGTGTGTTATTTTGTTCTAACTGTATTTTGATATTAATATATATATATTTATATCAAAATACACATAGAACGAAATAATATATATATCTACATACATAAATATATACGTATATATCACTATATATACCTATATATAAATAAAAATATTTTTAAAAAATTATATAGATATACACATATAGATTTGCATACGTATATATATACATATATTAATTCTACATATATATTTATGTAATGTTTTTCCATAATTAGGTATCTTAATTAATTACAATTAGCGGGACCTGCCTGACAACCCATGCGAAAAGTAAAGGGAATTTCATTTGCTAGCACTATATTTAACCCTATAACTTTCCAAGACACCATAAAACCTGTACATGGTGGGTATGTTCTACTCGGGAGACTTCGCTGAACACAAATTAGTGTTTCAAAACAGTAAAATGTATTACAACGATGATATCGCCAGTAAAAGTGAAGTTTTTTGCATTTTTCACACACAAACAGCACTTACACGGACGATATTATTGCTGTGATACTTTTTACTGTTTTAAACCACTAATATTTGTGTTTAGTGAAGTCTCCCGAGAATAACAGTACCCCCCATGTACAGGTTTTTATGGTGTTTTGGAAAGTTAGAGTCTCACATATATGGCTTGCATTTCATTTTTTTGACATTGAAATTCGCCAGATTGGTTAGGTTGCCTTTAAGACCCTATGGTAGCCCAAGAATGAAAATTACCCCTATGATGGCATACCATTTTCAAAAGAAGACAACCCAAGGTATTGCAAACGGGGTATGTCTAGTCTTTTTTAGTAGCCACTTAGTCACAAACACTGGCCAAACTTGGCGTTTTTTGCATTTTTCACACATAAACAAATACTAACGCTAACTTTGGCCAGTGTTTGTGA
Organism: Pelobates cultripes; assembly: GCA_933207985.1. Classification (NCBI taxonomy): domain Eukaryota; kingdom Metazoa; phylum Chordata; class Amphibia; order Anura; family Pelobatidae; genus Pelobates; species Pelobates cultripes. The sequence goes on along the minus strand of OW240915.1, from coordinate 102,536,588 downwards.
CCAAATGGCTACTAAAAAAGACTGGACATACCCCATTTGCAATACCTTGGGTTGTCTACTATTGCAAATGGTATGCCATTATGGGTGTAAATTTCTTTCCTGGGCTATTATAAAGTCCCAAAGGCAACATAAAAAATCTGGCGAATTTCAATTTCAAATGTAACGTGCTATATTTGACTCTGTAACTTCCCAAAACGCCATAAAACCTGTACATAGGGGGTACTGTTTTACACGTGAGACTTTGCTGAATACAAATATGTGTATTTTACTGCAGTAAAAGCAAACAGTATTATGACATTGACAGTTAAAATGTCATGTAGAACTAAAAAAAATTAAAAAAAATCTTATTTTCTCCCATTTTTTCATATTAAATTATGTTTCATAGCTAAATATTTGATATTAAATGAAAGCCCTGTTTCCCCTGAATAAAATGATATATAATAAGGGTGGGTGCATTTAATACAAAAGAGGTGAATTACGATTGGACAGACATGTAGCGCAAATGCCAGGTTTTGTTTACATTTTGTTTTGTTCACAATGTGTATGTTTGGCTCCGTCCTTAAGGGGTTAATATGTAAAAATAATATTTAGAGTATATATATAACATATCAGTTATGATCAGGGCTGCCATCAGAAATTGTGGGGCCCCTGACACAGCTCAAGGTCTGGGCCCCCCGGTGCCTGCACCCGAGTCCGCCCAAAGTGCTGCAGCCCCCACACCCCGAGTCCGCCCACAGGAATGCAGTGTCTGCAGGGCCGGCGCAAGTATTTTTGCAAAAAAAAGTAAAGTTTGCCGCCCCCCCATGTGACATCACAATGCCCCACCCATATGATCTGCCATGTTAACTAACACCAGTGCTGCGGTGTTTGCATTAAAAGGCATGCAGGGACAGGCTAGACACCAGAACCACTACATTAAGCTGCAGTGGTTCTGGGGACTATAGTGTCCCTTTAATGTGAGGTAAATTAGAGATTAGTGCCACAAATAATATACTAGATTGCCTACTTACAACTAGATGAGGATGATGATGGGCTCTAGCTCCCGTCTGGCTCCACTGGTCTGGTGTAGAACAGGCTCTCTGGAGGCGGTTTGTAACTGTGGTCACAAAAATCAATGTTCTGGGATCAACGGGAAGCAGCTCCATTTTTTTGAGGGCCCTTTACACAGCTCAATGTCTGGGTCCCAGGATCCACCTCCATGTTCCACCAATGAGTTTGTTCACAGGGGGTGGAGTGTGTGTGTGGGGGATGTCCTGATGTGTGTAAGGAATGCATTGTGTGAATCTGTGTTTGTATGTGTAAGGGCTGCAAGGTGAGTTTGTGTATGTATGGGATGCAGTGTGTGCGTCTGTAAGGGATGCATTGAGTGTGTGTTAGGGGTGCATTGTGTGTTGCTGTGTGTAAGGGATGCATTGCTTGTTTATGTGTGTCTGTGTGTAATGCATTGTTTGTTTTTCTCCCCCCCCTCAAATTTCCTTCCTCTCCCCCCCATCAAATTTCCTTCCTCTCCCCCCTCAAATTTCATTCCTCTCCCCCTCCCTCAAAATTTCCTTCCCCTCTCCCCCTCCCTCAAAATTTCCTTCCTCTCCCCCCTCCCTCAAAATTTCCATCCTCTCCCACTTCCCTCAAATTTCCTTCCTCCTCTCCCCCCCCTCAAATTTCTTTCCTCCCCCTCCCTTCCTTAAATTTCTTTCCTCCCCCTCCCTCCCTTCCTTAAATTTCTTTCCTCCCTCTCCCTCCCTTCTTTAAATTTATTCCCCCCCCCAATTTTTTCCTCCCCTCCCTCCCTTCCTTAAATTTATTTCCCCCCCCTCCCTCTGACAGCCGGCCAGCTGCGAGGGAGCACTCTCTGTGTGCTTCCTCTTCAGCTCCCTCGCGCACCGTACTGATGCCGGAGCCGGAAGATGACGTCATCTTCCGGCTCCAGCATCAGTACGGTGCGCGAGGGAGCTGAAGAGGAAGCACACAGAGAGTGCTCCCTCGCGCGCCGGACCGCCCGCCGGGTGTCTGCAGGGCCAGCCTCTGGGGGCCCCCCAGGAGAAGAGGCTGGCCCTCTGGGTACATACCGGGGTCGCAGGGCCCCCTGCGACCCGGTATGTACCCACTGAATGTGGGGCCCGGACGACCTGAGCAGTCTGGGCCCCCCAGGACCGCCGGGCCCATGACAACCGTTGCGGTTGTCATGCCCTGATGGCGGCCCTGTCTGTCACTATGTATGCCTGTGTGTCTGTATATGTGTGTTTGTCTCAGTATGTGTGTGCCAGTATGTATACCTATATGCGGTTATGTCTGTTTCAGTATGTGTGTCTGTTAGTATGTATCTTTGTGTGTGTGTATCTGTGTCCTTTTGTATCAGTGTGTGTGTTTGTGTCTGTATGTGTATTCATGTGGGTGGGATTTGGAGGCGGTCACTGTAAGCGGACAAGGAGGCGGGGCCCCAGGGGCCCAGACCCTGAGCCGAGTTAGGGACCCCAACATTTCTGATGGCTGCCCTGCATGTATGTTAGTGTGTGTTTATGTCTGTCTGTATGTCAGCATGTATGTCTGTATGTCAGTGTAGCGAATGGCACTGGGCTGTCCTGCAAATGTCCTTGAAATAATTGCATTCGTGTGATCTGCTAGTTTTCTATGTGTTTCAAGCCTTGTATTCTTTTGATTGTTCGGTAGTTTCATTCCCTTAGTTTATTCGAATGAAACTACCGAACAGCCAGACCTCCCCTGTGTAAAGTGTGTCCTCAATTACTCGTTGCAACATTGTTGCGAACGGGTCATTGACTAGGAAGTAGCCGTCCTTTGTTCTCGGGGGTGGCCGCCATTCGACAAACGAACACGTGGCGGCGGCCATTTTAAAACTCCCGAACAGCGGTGTTTTGCCGTCGAGTGTCTGGAACTAAAATCGGACACTCGAGTAGGCGAACACCGCTGAGACCTCCACAGCCATGGTCCGTTCGGTTCCAAACTACCGAACGGCCCCTCGTTCGGTAGATAGAAAATACCGAACGAGGGGATTCAGGCGAACCCTCCCTAGCCTCTATAGCTAGAGGTTTTCGTGTATTTCATTCCCTTATGCCAGGACCGACCGCAGGGCCCATTCACATGGAACCGGATTCGGCTATCTCCGTTCGTGCGGTCGGTCATTCTATTCCCTCCATACTTTTCCCGAACCCCTGGTCCGATCTGGGTGATTTTTGGATATGTTGGTCACCCAGATCAGGGCTACCAGGGGATGTATGATTTAAAGAGGTACCCCTACGTTTAGGGTACATCCAGAAACGGGTGGAATTGGTGTGCTGGATAAGGGGATTATGATGCTGGCTGAGGGGAGGAGATGTGTGGGAGGTTACCAGGACAGGATTGGCTACTGTAATAATTATTGTAAATCCCTCCCTTGCATGGGAGCATGCTTTATAAGGAGACTGTGATTAAAGGCTTGTCAGTTCTGCTCCTGAAACTGTGTGTCGTCCAGTTATTGGGATTGCTGTGGGGAGATTGCTGTTATTTTTACCTGCTGGAAACTTTGCCTATGGATTTATTATTTACTTGTTCCTGAGCCTCACTTGGATTACAAGCGGAGATAACCCGTGGAATATTGCATCTCCGCTACATTGGTTGGCAGCGCTGGGATCCAGACTCACAAGGGAACAAGTACTAATGGAATACGGATGGAGAGTGATTATGCCAAGCTTAAAAGATCCACGCTAAAGGATCTCCTGGAAGCGAAAGGTATTGCAGCCAGCAACAAAAAGAAAGCAATCCTCATTGCAGAAGTGATGGCTGAATACCAGCAGGAGGACAGGGTAATCCCTGAGCAGCAGAGTGCAGCAGAGGGAGCTGAAAAAGAAGAGTTCCGGAGAGAAGTGCAGTTCAGGCTGTCCTTTTATGGAGAGAATCCAACAACAGATATTATATCCAGGACAATGACAGAGGTACAGGAGTTTATACTGCGTCAAAGGCCACTACAACAGCTGGAGAGGAATGCTACCACAACTACCATCACACAGGGTAAGACAAAAATTCCTTACCAAGCCTTTAAAACGTATATAGAAGCAGAGGAAGATATAGATGCTTTTCTCCAAGACTTTGAAAGGCTGTGTGCATTGCATAGTATTAGCTCAGACGAGTGGGTGCCTATTTTAGCAGGGAAGCTCACAGGGAAGGCGGCTGAAGCCTATAGAACTGTACCTGATGAGGAGATTCGGAATTAAAAGAAGTGATCCTGGCCCGATATGCAATCACACCAGAGGCATATCGGCGGCGGTTTAGAGACCTAAAGAGAAATGATAAGGACTCTCATGTGGAATGGGCTTGCAAGTTGCATCGGGCCGCTCTGGGGTGGGTACAGTCCAATAAGGCTCGGTCCATGGAGGACTTGTTACAAATGGTGTTGCTGGAGCAATTTTATGAGGGGGTAACCAGCGATGTCCAGGAATGGGTGAGGGACAGAAACCCTACCTCCCTTACCGAAGCTGCCAGGAAGGCAGATGAGTACTTGGATGCACGCAGGCAGCAGAAACCTGCAGCCCCAAAAACCAGTTTTAAAACATTTGGGGGAAACAGCTACAACCCAGCTCCACCCAGGCAACTGCCACCACCACCACCACCCGCTGCACAGCAACGTTTTCGCCAGCCCGCTTCCGGCCCCTGTCATCACTGCCAGAAGTGGGGACATTATAAAAGGGAATGTCCCCAGCTGAGGGATCGTTCAACCTGGATTCGCCCCGGACCACCACCACCACCAAGAGCAGCCGCCGCCCATCACTACCAAGATACAGTGGCCACACCATATGGGTCAGCTATTCCCATAACAACCGTGGAACAGTGGGAAGTACTGCACGAGGCGGATCCAGTCCAGGCCAATGCGGATAACAGACAGCACCACAGGCAGACCGTATACCTGGAAGGTAAAGCAGTACAGGGACTACGTGATTCGGGGGCTACTATCACCTTGGTAAAGAGTCACCTGGTGTCGGATCAAGCGAGACTAAGTAAAACTGTGGCCGTCAGGGTAGCCGGGGGAGCAGTGTACCGGCTACCTACAGCAAGGGTACATTTACATTGGGGAGCGGGGGCAGGACATGTGGAGGTGGGGTTGATGCCGCAGTTACCGGCGGAGGTTTTATTGGGGAACGATCTGGGGAGGCTCACATCTGCTTTTGAGCCCCAGACGTCCACCACAGGAGAAGCTCACCCTGTGGTCACCCGTCAACAGGCCCGCACCCAGGACTACCACTCACCTCCGGAGGTTCAGGTAAGAGACCCTTCCCCTTCCCTTGACTGTGTCCCCTGGGCCCCTCCTAACGAATTTGCAGCAGAGGTAGTGACTGACCCCACCTTGCAGGTATACAGGGACAAGGTGACAGCAGACCCTCCTGGGGGAGAGGGGGAGAGATTTGTCTGGGACAAGCAGCTTTTGTACAGGGAGACAGACAAGCAGATTGAGGGGTCAGACCCAATAGTGATGAGGCAGCTAGTGGTGCCGCAGCGGTACCGAGCAGAGCTACTCCGGATAGCGCACGATATTCCGCTATCCGGACATCTAGGGGTCAGCCGCACTAGGTACCGACTGACCCAAAGTTTCTTCTGGCCAGGGATCAGCCAGGAAGTGCGCAGGTATTGCACCACCTGCGATACCTGCCAGAGGGTAGGCAAAAGGGGAGACCGGAGGAAGGCAAAACTACACCCCTTGCCAATAATTGAGGAACCTTTTAGCAGAATAGCGGTAGACTTGATAGGTCCCCTCAAGAAAGCTAGCCCGTCAGGCAAAAGGTACATTTTAACGGTAGTAGACTATGCTACCAGATATCCAGAGGCAGTGGCTCTGACCAACATTCATGCTGAAACGGTCGCGGATGCCCTCATGCAGATATTCTCCCGGTTGGGATTACCCAGGGAGATTATCTCGGATCAGGGTACCCAATTTACCGCAGAATTCACCCAACACCTCTGGAGGATCTGTGGCATTAAGCCTATTATCAGCGCCCCTTACCACCCCCAGACTAATGGGCTCTGCGAACGGTTCAATGGCACATTGAAGCAAATGCTCCGAACCTTCGCAGAGACCCACAAGGACTGGGAGAGGTTCCTGCCGCATCTCCTATTCGCTTACCGGGAGGTGCCGCAGGAATCCACGGGATTTTCCCCGTTTGAACTGCTGTTTGGGAGGAGGGTCAGAGGCCCCTTAGATCTTATAAGAGAGCACTGGGAGGGAGATCGGAGCGCAGATGGCACCCCCATCATACCATATGTGTTGGCTCTCCGAGACCGCCTGGAAGCATTAACCAGGACGGTAAGGGAAAACCTTCAGGCGGCACAGACCCGCCAGCGCACATGGTATGACCGGGGAGCCAGGGACCGTAGCTTTCAGGTCGGGCAGAAAGTGCTAATTTTAAAGCCGGTCCGACATGACAAGCTACAGGCCGCCTGGCAGGGACCTTATAGGGTGGTGGAACAGAGATGTGACACCACCTATATAATTGGCCCCTGCACAGGGACGGGAGGGCGACGCATGCTCCATGTGAACATGATGAAGCCCTACCAAGAGCGCTCCGAGGAGGTAACCGCCATATGTGCGCCCAATTCTGATGAGTTTGACAGCTTACCACTCCCAGATCTGCTGGAAGATGGGCAGTTGTCTGGGGATTTAGGGGAAGTCACACTGGGAGACCGGCTGAGCCCACAGGAGCGCATCGAGGTACAGCAACTGCTGGAGGAGAAACGAGACACGTTCTCTAATGTACCTGGGTACACCCCTCTGGCCACTCACCGGGTAGAGACCCCAGGGCAACTACCGATGCGCCAGACCCCCTACCGCATCCCAGAAGCGGTAAGGGAAAACATGCGCAAGGAGATCGATGAGATGCTCCAACTGGGGGTGATTGAGCCCTCAGATAGTCCCTGGGCTTCTCCGGTAGTACTCGTACCGAAGCGGGACGGTACGACCCGCTTCTGCGTAGACTACCGGAGATTAAACGAGAAAACTGTGTCCGATGCATACCCTATGCCACGGATAGATGAGCTACTGGACAGAATGGCCAGGGGTCAATACCTCACTACCATTGACTTATGTAAGGGGTATTGGCAAATCCCCCTGGCCCCAGAGGCCATCCCAAAGTCGGCCTTTGTCACCCCATTTGGCTTGTACCAGTTTAAGGTCATGCCATTTGGGATGAAAAACGCCCCAGCTACTTTCCAGCGGATGGTAGACCGACTTCTGGATGGGTTCCAAGACTACACCTGTGCCTACCTGGACGATATTGCCATTTTTAGCAATACGTGGCAGGAGCACTTGGCCCATATAGGAGCGGTTCTAGACAGGATTAAGGAAGCTGGTTTGACATTGAAACCGGCCAAGTGCAGCATAGGGATGGCCGAGGTGCAGTACCTCGGACATAGAGTGGGTTGCGGCAAACAGAAGCCCGAACCAGCCAAAGTAGAAGCCGTGGCCCAGTGGCCCACTCCTAGGACTAAAACCCAGGTGTTAGCTTTTCTAGGGACCGCTGGGTACTACAGAAAGTTTGTCCCTAACTATAGCACCCTCGCCAAACCTCTCACTGACCTTACTCGGAAGAATTTGCCCCGCCAGGTGACCTGGACCCCGGAGTGTGAGCAGGCATTCCAACATCTGAAAAATGCACTGATAAATGCCCCTGTCTTGGCCGCTCCCAATCCAACTAAACGGTTTCTTGTCCACACAGACGCTTCTATGTTTGGATTGGGAGCAGTACTGAGCCAAGTCGGAGCCGATGGCGGAGAACACCCCGTGGCTTACATCAGTCGCAAGCTGTTACCCCGAGAAGTAAGCTACGCCGCCATCGAGAAGGAATGCCTGGCTGTGGTGTGGGCCTTAAAGAAACTGCAGCCGTATCTATATGGACAGCCCTTTTCCTTACTCACGGATCACAACCCGCTGGTATGGCTAAACCGGGTGGCTGGGGACAATGCCAGGCTGCTGCGCTGGAGTTTGGCGCTGCAGCCTTTTGACTTTAATATTCAGTACCGCCCGGGTAAACAGAATGGGAATGCCGACGGGTTGTCGAGACAAACTGACCTGGAAAAATGATCCGTGAGTCCCCGGACATCCCCAAGCCGATCCGTGTTGGATCAGACTGTGTATGCCGGCTTGTGGGCAAGGGGGAGCAGTGTAGCGAATGGCACTGGGCTGTCCTGCAAATGTCCTTGAAATAATTGCATTCGTGTGATCTGCTAGTTTTCTATGTGTTTCAAGCCTTGTATTCTTTTGATTGTTCGGTAGTTTCATTCCCTTAGTTTATTCGAATGAAACTACCGAACAGCCAGACCTCCCCTGTGTAAAGTGTGTCCTCAATTACTCGTTGCAACATTGTTGCGAACGGGTAATTGACTAGGAAGTAGCCGTCCTTTGTTCTCGGGGGTGGCCGCCATTCGACAAACGAACACGTGGCGGCGGCCATTTTAAAACTCCCGAACAGCGGTGTTTTGCCGTCGAGTGTCTGGAACTAAAATCGGACACTCGAGTAGGCGAACACCGCTGAGACCTCCACAGCCCTGGTCCGTTCGGTTCCAAACTACCGAACGGCCCCTCGTTCGGTAGATAGAAAATACCGAACGAGGGGATTCAGGCGAACCCTCCCTAGCCTCTATAGCTAGAGGTTTTCGTGTATTTTATTCCCTTATGCCAGGACCGACCGCAGGGCCCATTCACATGGAACCGGATTCGGCTATCTCTGTTCGTGCGGTCGGTCATTTTATTCCCTCCATACTTTTCCCGAACCCCTGGTCCGATCTGGGTGATTTTTGGATATGTTGGTCACCCAGATCAGGGCTACCCGGGGATGTATGATTTAAAGGGGTACCCCTACGTTTAGGGGTACATCCAGAAACGGGGGGAATTGGTGTGCTGGATAAGGGGATTATGATGCTGGCTGAGGGGAGGAGATGTGTGGGAGGTTACCAGGACAGGATTGGCTACTGTAATAATTACTGTAAATCCCTCCCTTGCATGGGAGCATGCTTTATAAGGAGACTGTGATTAAAGGCTTGTCAGTTCTGCTCCTGAAACTGTGTGTCGTCCAGTTATTGGGATTGCTGTGGGGAGATTGCTGTTATTTTTACCTGCTGGAAACTTTGCCTATGGATTTATTATTTACTTGTTCCTGAGCCTCACTTGGATTACAAGCGGAGATAACCTGTGGAATATTGCATCTCCGCTACAGTCAGTATGTACAGTGCCTTGCAAAATAATTCACCCCCTTGGCATTTTTTGTGTTAACCTGGAATTAACATGGATTGTTTGAGGATTTGCATCATTTAATTTACAGAACATGCCCACAACTTTGAAAATTTTTTTTATTGTGAAGCAAACAACAAATAGGACAAAATAACAGAAAAAGTCAATGTGCATAACTATTCACCCCCTAAAGTCAATACTTTGTAGAGCCACCTTTTGCAGCAATCACAGCTCCAAGTCGCTTTGGATAAGTCTCTATGAGCCTGCCACATCTTACCACTGTGATTTTTGCCCATTCCTCCTTGCAAAACTGCTCCAGCTCCTTCAAGTTGGATGGTTTGCACTTGCGAACAGCAATCTTTAAGTCTGACCACAGCTTTTCTATTGGATTGAGGTCTGGGCTTTGACTAGGCCATTCCAACACATTTACATGTTTCCCCTTAAACCACTCAAGTGTTGCTTTAGCAGTGTGTTTGGGGTCATTGTCCTGCTGGAAGGTGAACCTCCGTCCTAGCCTCAAATCACGCACAGAGTGGTACAGGTTTTGCTCAAGAATATCCCTGTATTTAGCACCATCCATCTTTCCCTCAACTCTGACTAGTTTCCCAGTCCCGGCTGCTGAAAAACATCCCCACAGTATGATGCTGCCACCACCATGTTTCACTGTGGGGATGGTGTTCTTTGGTTGATGTGTTGGGTTTGCGCCAGACATAGCATTTTCTTTGATGGCCGAAAAGTTAAATTTTAGTCTCATCAGACCAGAGAACCTTCCTCCATACATTTTGGGAGTCTCCCACATGCCTTTTCGCAAACTCATAATGTGCCATTTTGTTTTTTGCTGAAAGTAATGGCTTTCTCCTGGCCACTCTGCCATAAGCGTGGAGCGTAAGGCTTATTGTCGTCCTATGTACAGATACTCCAGTCTCTGCTGTGGAACTCGGCAGCTCCTCCAGGGTTACCTTAGGTGTCTGTGCTGCCTCTCTGATTAATGCCCTCCATGCCAGGTCCATGAGTTTTGGTGGGTGGCCGTCTCTTGGCAGGTTTGCTGTTGTGCCATGTTCTTTCCATTTGGTTATGATAGATTTGATGGTGCTCCTGGGGATAATCAAAGATTTGGATATTTTTGTATAACCTAACCCTGACTTGTAATTCTCAACAACATTGTCCCTTACTTGTTTGGAGAGTTCCTTGGTCTTCATGGCAGTGTGTGGTTAGTGGTGCCTCTTGCTTAGGTGCTGCAGTCTCTGGGGCCTTTCAAAAAAAAGTTGTGTATATGTAATGACAGATCATGAGACACTTAGATTGCACACAGGTGGACATCATTTCACTAATTATGTGACTTCTGAAGGTAATTGATTGCACCAGAGCTTTTTATGGGCTTCATAACAAAGGGGGTGAATACATACACACATGCCAATTTTCTGTTTTCTATTTCTAAAAAATAGTTTTATGTATATATTTTTCTCATTTCACTTCACCAACTTAGACTATTGTGTTCTGATCCATCACATAACATTCAGATTAATAAAACATTGAACTTAAGGTTGTAATGTAACAAAATAGGTAAAAAGTCAAGGGGATGAATACTTTTGCAAGGCACTGTATGTCTGTCAGTATGCATGTATGTCTGTCAGTATGTATGTCTGTATGTCAGAATGCATGTATGTATGTTTGTATGTCAGTATGCGTGTATGTATGTCTGTCAGGATGTATGTCTGTATGTCAGTATGCATGTATGTCTGTCTGTATGTATGTATGTATGTCAGCATGTCAGTATGCATGTTTGTCAGTATGTGTGAATGTATGTATGTATGTATGTCTGTTAGTATGTATGTATGTCTGTCTGTATGTATATATGTATATCTGCCAGTGTCAATGTATGTCAGTATGAATGTATGTCTGTATGTATGTATGTCTGTATGTCATTATGAATGTATGTCAGTATGCATGTTTGTCAGTATGTATGAATGTATGTATGTATGCATGTATGCCAGTATGCATGTATTTCTGTCTGTATGAATGTCTGTCTGTATGAATGTATGTCAGTATGTATGAATGTATGTATGTATGTATGTATGTATGCCAGTATGAATGTATGTTTGTATGTATGTATGTCTGTATGTCATTATGAATGTATGTCAGTGTCTGTATGTATGTATGTCTGTATGTATTATTATTATTATTATTTTGGTATTTATATAGCGCCATCAAATTCCACAGCGCTTTACAATGGGTGGATGAACAGACATGTAGTTGTAACCAGACAAGTTGGACACACAGGAACAGAGGGGTTGAGGGCCCTACTCAATGAGCTTACATGCTAGTGGGAGTGGGGTAAAATGACACAAAAAGGTAAGGATAGTATGTTGTAAGGAAAGTTGCAGAAGAGGAATCAGTCAGGAGCTATTAACAGTTTAATTGATATGCTTTTATGAAGAAGTGGGTTTTTAACGATTTTTTGAAGGAGTGGAGACTGGGTGAGCATCTAACGGAGGAGGGAAGCGAGTTCCACAGGAATGGTGCAGCCCTCGAGAAATCTTGAAGGCGAGCATCAGAGGTGGGAGTACAGACAGAAGATAGACGTAAGTCTTCAGCAGATCGTAAGGGCCTAGTATGTATGTATGTGTCTGTATGTCCTTATGCGTGTGTGTGTGTCTGTATGTATGTTAGTATGTGTCTGTCTGTCTGTCACTATGTATGCTTGTGTGTCTGTATATGTGTGTATGTCTCAGTATGTGTGTGTGTCAGTATGTATGCCTATATGCGGTTATGTGTTTCAGTATGTATATTTGTGTGTGTGTACCTGTGTCCTTTTGTATCAGTGCGTATGTTCGTGTCTGTGTGTGTATTCCTGTGGGTGGGATTTGGAGGTGGTCACTGGGAGCGGGCTTGGAGGCGGGCCCCCATGGACCCAGACTCTGAGCTGAGTTAGGGTCCCCAAAATTTCTGATGGTGGCCCTGTGCTACCCAAAGGGTGTTTACTATCTTAGATAGATGTGTAAGTCCATGGGCCATTAAGGGGTACAACACTCGTGGCAAACACCATCTTTAACCTTTCCTCCACATTCTGTCATCATCAGGTTCTGTATCTTGTTTCCTCCAGAGGTCATGTTCTTCCTTGCTTGCCTGTCTTTGTAAGCTTAGCAGTATATTGTAGTCAACGGCGTCATCTGTAAGAACAACTTGCAGGAAGGTATTACCTGTAGAAGGATGTACTTGGATTGCTGCTTGCTTTGCAGCTTCTTCTGCTTTGTGGTTTCCTCTTGTAATTTCAACTGTGATCTTCACCTTGATGATGCCTACTTGAGTGGGTAGCAGGATAGCATCCATAAGCACCATATATGGCCAAAATCATGGGCTACACCGAAGGCATAGCGAGAGTCTGTGTAAATATTATCAGTCTTACCAGAGGCCATTTTACATGCTTCAGCAAGTGCCTTCAGCTCCACCTCCTGTGCAGAGCAGTGAGGAGCGAGTGGTTCAGCTTTTATTACCTCATGTGCAGAGACTACAGCATATCCAGTGTGGAAATTGCCCTTCTCATCAGCATATCTGGAACCATCTACAAAAAACTCAAAATCTGCATTAGATAATGGAGAATCAATTAAATGAGAAAAACCTGCTGTCTCTTGTGCCATTAGTGCTGCACAATCAAAGGGTACCTGGGCTTCAGCTAACTCCTCTGGTGAAAGTGAATTTGCAAAAAGATCAGAAGTACAAGTACCATTCCCACTATCTGCACTTCTCTCTTTTAAATCCAGGGGAAGTAATGTAGATGGATTTAACTCCATACACCTTTTCAGTGTAACATTAGGTGGCATAAGCATTCTGAGATGCCTTGCAGTATGTATGTGTTTTGGTTGAACTTGTGACAGTATGCTGTTGATGTCATGCGGTGCGTATATTGTCACTGGGTTATCTAAGACAATATCAGGGCAACAGCCGCCACTGCCCTAACACATGAGGGGGCACCCTGGCAACAGGGTCCAATCTGGTGGAGTAGTATGCTTGGTCTTTGTTAACCACCATGGTCCTGTGTAAGGAAATATGTAGCATAACCTGATTGCTCAGTACAGAACAGGTTAAAATTATTTCTGTAATCTGGGAGACCCAGTGCCGGGGCTGACATCACCAGAAACTTAAGGGTGTAGAAAGCATTTTCTGCTGCATGGGTTAATTTAAATGGTTTGTTTTCATTGGCAAGACAATCATACAGGGGCTGCATGTAGATTGCTGCAGAGCAAAGCCAAGGTGGGCAGTATGAAACCAGGCCCAGGAATGTATGCAGCTAGGCTAGGCTGTTTAATATTTTGAACTGCAGTTTTTCTACAATACAATGTCCTAGGAAAATAACTTTTTCTACACATGCTTGCAATTTCGCTTTTGTCGCTTTGCAGCCTGCCTTTGCCAGGAATATCAGCAAGGAAAGAGTGTATACAATACAAGTTTCCATATTATCGCAATATAGGAGTAGGCTTGGTGGACTTCTCTAATTAACCTACAGGTCTTACTGGGGATGCTGGTGAACCATATGAAGTCCCACTGCATAATATTACAGGAAAGAGAGGTTTTGATTTCTGTAAAAAGGAAATTTCCTGGTCTTTAGGGACCAATGAGTCCCTGCATTATCCTGGTAAAGGGGTGGGTTAACAAGATTTTTCCCAGGCTCTTGCCTACTCTGGGACCATAGAGGTCCAAAACATTGATAATATGGTAAACATTTTCTGGTGGTTTCTCTACAACCACATTTAGTTAATTCAACTACAGTACCATGCCATTTTTTGGTGACTTCAACTAAGTCATTATCTTCTAACCAACCTCTGTAATTTGCCATAAATTCCCTCCATATATGTAGGTCTAGAGTGCCCTCTGAGGGAATGCCAGCTTTCTTAAGTAACCTCTTAATATTCTTAATTGCTCCTTGTCCTTTGTGATGCTTGACAATTGTCAAAGCCGTAAATCCCCCTTGAGTGCTTTGAGTGCTACCCAGAATTTGTAAGGGTTAATTACTTCCTTACACAAGATAAACAGTGTATAAGACACATAGGACCACTGAAGTGGAATTTTTACAGTCTTGTCTTTGTTATTCTAAACACAGATCAGGAGATCTGCCCTTGGAGGATTCTAACTCGAATTATAAAACAAATGACAAGGCAAACAATAAAAATAACTTAAAACACACAGTTATATTCCACTAACTCAAGATTCCTTTCACAAGACATAACACAGCATCCACCTGAATATAACTATAATACCACAGAAAACAAGTCCTTTAGATCAGATGTTTTTAAGTCATTCCTTACCCAGACAGACCAGTAGGACATGGATCTGAGAGTGAAATTGATAAAGCTAGAAAATAAGTTTTCCTTACCTTGCTGCAGCTGATTTCGCTGTCAGAGGGACGTCCACCTGTACGCTAGTGTCCAAATATTTTAACCGTCAGATCCCGCGGTCATGGCACCAAATTGGCACCAAATTGACATAGATCCAAATATTGATCTTTTTTATATTCAGAGGAAGCCCAAATTATTATTATTTCAAGTGCACTTGGAGAAGCATGAATTAGACACCAGACACGTGTTGGTTATCAAAATAAGCCTCTGTCGTTTATTCTTCAGTTGGCTTCTTCAGCCAATCAGTAACTCCCCATCCATAGAAAAATAAAACATTTTTATAAATAGGGAACTAGAAATCGGCTTAGAGCATCAGCTAACCACTCTAGTCAATTAGCGGCACCCTTGCTTGGCGTCAATCTGCACTTCCTGAAACTCAGTTTCAGAAGCCGAATGCTACTGGGTGACACGGAGATCTTGTGCTGGAGTCAGCATTTGGGGTTAAACCATGTGAGAGCATTTTAACCCCGTTAAAGGAAAGAGAGCACCCAGGAGCCCCTTGGCATCATACCATCTTCATTTAGAGGAAGTTGTTATGGTGACTATAATGTCAGGAGTACAAACATGTATTTCTTACACTATAGTTATAAAAAACGCTGTTTAGGATTCTTGTACCCCCTCACACTGTTCTTGTTCTAAATTAGATTTTAGTTACATAAACAGTTATTAGTTTCTGTTAATTTCTGTTACCAATCTATGTTCTTCATTTGCTGTTATTGTGTTATCTTGTAACAATACTTCAATATTATTGAAACTGTGAAATGCCATTAAGGCACCACATGCATATGTCTTTAAAAAAAAAAACTAAATAAGGAGTTAATTTTTTTGTTTGTTATTGATAGGTCACCTAAAATAACAGTCCCTCCATGGCCACACACCCGATAACCCCCATACATTTAAAGTGTCCCTATTTGTCCATTTGAGATGTTGTGAAGTATGGGATTGCCTTTTTTTAACAGCAAAAGGTGCATTTAAAACAAATTAGATATGTTGTGTAGAAAAAAACATGGTCTAGCTGACCTTCCTAAAAATCAAAGTTGTTTACTTATTGATTAGCCTCTTGTTGTTTTCAGCCAGTGAGAATGCAATTTAAATTATGGAAAGTAACCAGGCTGTGCACAGACAAGAAATATACAATTGACAGTTTCATATTCGCAATAAAATGCAGACTTTTTCTAAAAGTTAAAGTAAAAAAGTTCATTTTTATAAATTGGCATTATTTTTTTAACTTTGTCAAATGTACTTTTCATATTTATTGGGCTTAAAAACTTAAATTGATTGCTATCTCTTTAGTATATGGGTTGTGAAATGGGACCAATTTACTGTTGCACTGATGTATATGATAACATAAATTTCTGACATATGTTTGCTATTATAATACCCAATCTGTATTCCCCGAAGTGCTGTGGACCAACTGCTGTTCTGTTATGTTTGGAACATAAAGTCATTGTCCGTTCACTGGCTTTTAATTGCGCGAGGAGAAGAAAACATATTAAAGTGGAAGTAGGTAATTGGTAAAGCCGACACTTCTTAAGAAAAGTGAATGATGATATTGATTGGGTCACTGAAGCTGGATTGTCTTCCTTTGTCAAAATGACAACATAATAGCTTCTGAAGGCATTTAACGTTAATCTTTATAAAATTGTCTTATTGCTATATTATATATTATGTAACTGAAAAAATAATGAGTTTTAGAAAAGGTGATTCTTTCATATGAGATTGCAACAGCCACATATTAAAGTAATTGTGCCACAAATATATTAATGAGTATTTTATAAAGATTTTATAAAGATTAAATGTTTAAATGAAATTCTAACTCAGTCAAAAGAAAAATCATAAGACAAAGTAAGGACTAAGTTTTATCAGTTCCCACAGCTGTTGCTAGAGATTGTTTAGGGAATAAGGCATAGTCTCAGTTATCATTAAAAATGATCTAGCGGTTTAGCTGTTAAAGAGTCACTGTAGGCAGTATAACCATTTCATCTCATTTAATTGTATATAGTGCCTGGAGTCCCCTGGCACTGTCCCTACATACGTTGTTAAACAGTTTTCAAGAAGCTGAACACTAAATAAGGGTCCACAGCCACCCCTGCCCATACCAGTAACAGGTACTATGATAGTCTGATAACATCCAATCACAGCTGCTCATTACTGCTCAAGCTAATGATTCCTCATTACCTCAAGTAGGACCCTCGTTTAGCATTAGAACATTGAAAATGATTTCATGCTGAATTGAAGTACAACTCCTTAGGGCTCCAGAATATATATATATATATATATATATATATATATGTATATATATTTACATATATATATATATATATATATTATTATTTTTTTCAGACTTGTACCTGCCCTGCATATGTTTTGTATTACTTGTGTAGAGCGGGCCTTGGTGATATGTCATCATCAATATATTGCTGGATTGTTAGTCATCCCATCCCTCCCACCCAGGTCCCCCCATTTCTATGTATTTCTTAATGTAGGTTTCTTGTCTATCCACTCTGTACATTTAATCTTGGAGAGAACGAGAGCCTCTTATATCCTGTATGTTTTCAATGTTTAGTTATTCTCTTTGTCTGTCTGCCCGGTTCAGGGTTGTATTTCTCCCTTTTTTTTCCCCCTTCTCTCTTTTTTTCCCTTCTCACTTCCTCTGATCTTTTGCTGCCCCTTGATAGAGGGCGAAGGAAGGAAAGATGAATCAGAAAGAGAAGAGTCAGGTCACTGTGTGGATGTAACAATTTACCAGGAGTTGGAGCCCAGTTGCAGGAGATGGCACAGGGAGGAGGCAAAAACCAAAAGTGCAGTACAGATGAAGGGGAAATCCAAAGGCAGGGTCAGACGAGAGGCAGAAGTCAGGGCTGGCAGCAGAGAAACGTAGTCGGTAAAGCAGGCAGAGGTCAGAGTCCAGGAAATCAGTCACCAGAGTAACAAAATGGTCTCAGGAGCAGCTGACCCAAATTGGTAAGAGGCTGCAGGTGGATCAGCAATGCTCCATCCAGGCAAGGAGTCCGGAAGCAGAATAATGCAGCCAGATACTGAAGCCCTCTGGTGAATAGTATGGTACAGAACCCAACTGGGATGCTGGAGCTGTGAGTTCATACCCAGCCAGGTCCTTAACCCCTTAAGGACACATGACATCTCATGATTCCCTTTTATTCCAATGTAACAAAGGAAGAATGTAGCAAGTAATTGGCTCTTCTAATGTTAATAATATATCATCATCTGAATAGATGTTTAATTTGGTTTGTGCTAGTAAATTTGTGAATCCCTTAATATTTTTATTCTGTTTTATTGAAATCGCTAAGGGTTCTAGCACCATTATATACAGTAAGGGAGAGAGGACACCCTTGTGTGGTCCCATTTTTTATATTATAATTTTGTGATGTAAAACCTGACCCTATTATCTTAGCTGATGGAGAGCTGTAGAGAGCAGATTAGTCCGGTAATTCCAAACCGGTTTAAAGCGGCGAACATGAGAAAGTTTTCAAAGAACTTCTCAATTTATTTTGCCTTACCAAATGTTTCTTCTGGTAAGCTGTATAAATTCTGATAAAATCTTTCAAATGCTCCTCCAATTTTTTTTCCAGAGCCATTAGATAAATATCGTTCTCTTTTATTTTATATAATACTCTTTTATGTTTGTCTTTTTTCAATTTATTGGACATAATTGTTTCTGGTTTATTGCCTTTTAAATACCATTTAGCTTGCAATGATTCTAGTTGTTTGGATGCTTTGTTTATTAGTTGATTGCTAATCTGTTTTCTATTTATGCTATCTTACTTGCTGTTTGTGTAGAAGGTATTCATTTATTTTGCCTTTTATGTTCACTTAATGTTATGTATAATTTTGATAGGGGTGGCAATCCTCTTTTATTTTACAACGATACCATTTATATCAGGTGACCTCTAACTAAGAGATTTGTTATTTTTTCAATTTCTTCAACACTACTTTTTTACTGTAGTATAAAATATTTTATACACCACTCTTTGCGAAAATTATCAAAATTATATTTATATTCCACCATGATAGGGCTATGGTCTGGCCATGCTATATCCTGTATCTCTATTTTTTTTTGACAAGATACAGCATGGCCACATCTCCCAAGATATAATATATTCTGAAGTAAAAATTGAATGTTCTAGAATAGCATGTATAATCTAAATCTGTGAGTCTCTTAAGTTGTGATTATTGTAAAGTTAATACCCAATATGCAGAGTGAAAACCACCAGAACAACAGAGACAGGTAGAAAGTCCCTAAACCAATCCTTAAAATGGCCGGATAAAATAGAAACTACAAAATAGAAACTACTAAAAAGAAATGTCAGAAACAAGCTAAGGTCAAAGGCAGCAAGAAATACACAATAGCGAGGAACACAATAGGCACAGTAGGAACCACAACAGGGCACTGATTTGGAGGCAGACTGGGCTTTTATATGAATGGGGGTGTGATTATAATCACCACGCCCCCAAAAGGTAAGTGTGCATTGAGCTCTCTTGTTTAGAGCTCTTGCGACCTCATGGAGCCAGTACGCCTGTGCTGCCTCTTTGAAAGCATCCTTTCCCGGCGTGGGAAAGGTGTTCTGACCGATCCCCATGTCAGCAGATCGGCGGACTGATAAGGTAAGTGGCTGAAAGCTTACATTACCCCCCTCTTAGAACCGCCCACTGGGCGGGAACCACCGGGACGATCGGGAAAGCGAGACTGGAAAGCCCAGAGAAGACAAGGAGCATCATCAACCCCAACCAAGGACCTCTCTTCAGGACCATAACCCTTCCAATTAATTAAGTATTGAAGGACTCCCCTGGGGAAACAGGAATCCCTAATAGACTGGACCTCATATTCATCTTGCCCTTCCACCACAACAGGAGCAGGAGCAAGAAAGGGTCTAGTGAACTTATTGCAAGAAAGGGGTTTCAATAACAAAACATGAAAGGTATTAGGGATATGCAAAGCAGAAGGTAATTCTAACCTGTACGATACTGGGGTCACACGTCTCAGTATGCGACAGGGGCCTATGAAACGAGGAGCCAATTTCTTGGAACGCACTTTCAGGTTGATATTCTTGATACTGAGCCAAACCCTATCACCCACTTGATAAATTGGAGCTGCATGTTGGTGTCTGTCAGCGTATTTTTTCTGCAAGGCAACTTTATGAGTCAGGATATGTTGAACATGCTCCCATGTGGCCCTCAGGTCACCCAAATATTTCTCCACAGCCGGTACCTCCAATGAAGGAAATACAGCAGGAAGAACAGAAGGATGGAAGCTATAGTTGAGGTAAAAAGGACTGCGGCTCGTGGACTCTCGTTGGGTACAATTGTGAGCAAACTCAGACCAGGGAAACAGTGTCGCCCAGTTATGCTGGCTGTCCGAGATAAAACACAGTAGGTACTGTTCCAAGGATTGGTTAGTCCTCTCAGCAGCATGGTTAGATTGAGGGTGATAGGTTGAAGAATGACAACTTGATACCTAGTTGGTTTGTAAATGCCTTCCAGAATCGAGAGACAAATTGAGGACTCCTATTGGACACCATATCTTCGGGTATGCCATGTAAGCGTAATACTTCTCTACCAAAGATATCCGCTAATTCGCTAGATGAGGGAAGTTTAGGCAAGGACACAAAATGTACCATCTTGGAAAATCTATCCGTGACAGTTAAGACAACGGTATGGCCCTTCGATTTAGGTAAATCCACTATAAAATCAATGGAAATGCTAGACCAGGGCTTTTTGAAACAGACTGCAGGGTAAGACATGTAGAGTTTTAGATTGGGCACATACGTGACAAGTTTGCACATATTCTTTCACATTCTGCCCAAAAGAAGGCCACTAAAACTGAGCAGCAATGAGGTCACTGGTCTTCTTGGTTCCAGGATGGCTAGCGGTCTTGTTATTGTGGCATAATTCTAGGACCTCTCTAGGTAATTCAGAAGGGATGAACAGCCTATCCTGTGGAGTCTGACTAGGTGCTATGATTTGTACATCTTTTAAAGACTTAATGAGACCTGAACCAATGTTGAGTTGCGTAACAGCTATAATCTTGTTTTTAGCGTTGATAGGAGTTACTTCTTCCACTGTAGGAGAGGAAGGTTCGATTTGACGAGATAATGTGTCTGCTTTGGTATTGTTTGGTATTGTTGGTACCTGGTAAGTACAAAGTTAAAACGTGTGAATAACAAAGACTACCTTGCCTGTCTAGCTGTTAGTCTCTTGGCCTCACTCATATAGGATTAGTTTTTATGATCTGTCAGGATCGTAACAGGGGTGGGTGAGCCCTCTAGCAAATGACGCCATTCTTTGAGGGCCCGTACATAGCCCCTATGCCTGTATCGGATGCATCTACCTCCAAAAGAAAGGGGAGTGAAGGATCCGGATGGACTGGGATAGGTGCTGAAGCGAATGCAACCTTCAGGGTGTCAAAGGCAGTAAGTGCTTACCTGAGTCCATACCTGATTGGACTTGCCCTTTTTTGTCCCATTTGAGATGGTGACATTATAGAGGAAAACCTCCTATAGTAGTTAGAAATCCCTATGAAACGTTGGATGGCTTTTAACCCTGTGGGTAAGGGCCATTTGCGGATGGCATCTAATTGTTTGGGGTCCATTTCAAAACCGGACTCCGTGAAGATATACCCCAGAAAATGCACCTTTTCCTGATCGAATAAACACTTCTCTAATTTACAATACAAGCCATTGTTCAACAATTTACGTAAGACTTTTCTCACATGCATGTGATGGCTGTCTCTATCTGGAAAATAAATTAGAATATCGTCAAGGTATATGATAACAAATTCCTGCAAGTATTCTCTCAATACATCGTTTATCAGGTCCTGAAAGACGGCTGGGGATTACAAAGTCCAAAAGGCATGACTGTGTATTCATAATGCCCATAGCTGGTATTAAAAGCCGTCTTCCATTCATGTCCCCCTTTAATCCTCACCAAATTATATGCACCTCGTAAGTCTAATTTGGTGAAGATCCTGGAACCCTTCAACCGGTCAAATAGTTCTGTGATCACGGGAGTGGGATAGACATTACAAATAGTGATTTTGTTCAAAACCCTGTAATCTATACATGGCCCTCCTTCTTCGAAACAAAAAAAGAACCACGCTCCAGCAGGAGAAGAAGACCTTCTGATAAACCCTTTCTATAGGTTTTCCCGAATGTACTCCTCCAATATCTGATTCTCTTTGAGAGAGAGAGGGTAAACAGTGCCTCTCTGTGGCATAGTCCCTGGCAACAGTTCAATAGGACAGTCATACGACTGATGCAGTGGTAACTCATCTGCTCTCTTTTTGTCAAATACCTCTTTCAAGTCTTGATAGACCTTGGGCACATCTGTGGATAATGGAGGTAAGACAGGTACGTTTATGAGATGGGTCTAATCCTAGTGGTACATCCTTTTGTGCAAGAAGGACCCCATTTAACAACCTCACCTGACTCCCAATCTATCTGTGGCTTATGTTTATATAACCATGGATACCCCAATACTACAGGGAAGGATGGAGAGCAAATAACTTGCAAAACGACGATCTCCATATGAAGAGCCCCAACCATCATAAGGACCGGAATAGATTCCCTAGTAATGGTGGGCTCCTCAATAGGTCTACCATCTATGGCCTCTACGGCCAAGGGTGTTGTTCTTTCTCGGAGAGGGATAGCCTATTTCTCAACAAAGACTCTATCTATGAAGTTCTCTGTTGCCCCAGAGTCTATAAGGGCATGTGCATGGATAACATTACCCTCCCATTTTAAGGTGATGGGTAGTAGAAGCCTTTTTTCATTTTGATGTATGGAGGACTCATTAAGTACACCGAAGGCCAGTCCCCCATAGGACCTTAGGCTCTGAAGTTTCCCGACCTTTCTGCACATGACAAACGAAGATATCCCCTCTTACCACAGTACATGCACAACCCTTCTTTCTTTCTATGTAGACGCTCTTCCTCAGACAACCTTGCCATACCCAATAGCAACCGTCATAGACTCAGAGGGGAAAGTAGGAGCAAGTCTAATAGCTGGTCTTCACTGCCTTTCTCTGGTGTTTTGCCTGTGTCTAAGCCTCTCATCTATGTTCCCAAAATAAGTAATGAGCTTCTCTAAGGTCTCAGGTAGATCCCTAGTGGCTACCTCTTCTAAAATAGTATCGGATAAACCATTATCCCTACATATTATCCCATACATAACGTATGGGTTGATTTGGATTAGAAGTATTGCTGAGGGTAGAAGAGTCCGCACCAGCAGGTACAGGGCTAAGAGAATGGGTTGGCGGTTCATTAGAACGATTAATCAGGGTTTGTATGGCTTGGGCGAATTGATCCTTCAGAGATCCTGTTCTACACCAGACCAGTGGAGCCAAACTGCAGCCCATCATCATCCTCATCTGGTTGTAAGTAGGCAATCTAGTATATTATTAGTGACACTAATCTATAATTTACCTCACATTAAAGGGACACTATAGTCCACAGAACCACTTCAGCTTAATGGAGTGGTTCTGGTGTCTATAGCCGGTCCCTGCAGGCTTTTGATTGTAAACACACACTGTGTGCAGCATTGGCATTAGTTCATATGGCAGAACATATAGGTGGGGCATTGTGATGTCACATGGGGGGCGGCAAATTTTTCTTTTGCCTAGGGCGGCAAAAATCCTTGCATCCGCTCTAATCCTGGGCAGGTGCACTAGTCTACTGGTGACCCACAGGAGGGGAGTGCACTGATTGCACTGCACTCTCCTCCTGCCCAGACCTTTCTTTACCGCAGTGCAAGTGCCCTCTGCCCCTAATTTACAGTGGCTCACACTCACAGCAAGCAGTGCCTGGAGCCATTTGCAGAGACGGGAACAAGGAGGTTCTGCGGCAGCTGGACGTCCTGTAAGCATTACATTAACCAGCTGTTCCCCATGCAGCCACAGGTGGCGCTGTGCTGGGAGAATTCTTCACTTCCTCCCAGCCTACAGAGCAGCGCATGGGAGAGAGAGAGGAGGAGGCATGATTTAATCTTACAACAAAACCACTAAGCAAATCTTTGGGGGGATCAGCTCTGTTTCCACAGTTTATTGGTGTTTACTCTGATGTCTGTATTAATATTGAGGGATTTTTAAGTAGTAACATCAGTGTGTATCAGCAGGGCCAGCCGTTGGGGTGTGCACGCTGTGCAGTCACGCAGGGTGCCATGACAACAGAGGGGCCCGGCGGCCAACACAGCTCACAAGTTGGGGTCACCAGCATATTCAATTTAAAGATTCGCTAGTGGTCCACTGGTGCGCACCAGCAGTAGGTGCAGTCAGATCATATCCTCTCCCTCGTGGTTCCGGCGCTCAGTTAGTGAGTCAGAGCACAGGCTCAGAGATTCTCAGCCTGCGCTCTGACAACATTGAAAGTCAGAGCCGTGAAGAAGCGGGTATGGCAAAGAGCTACTGATCAGCATAACATCAATATCCGTTATAAAACCAGGAAAAGGTGGGCATGGATGGTGAACTTATTTGGTGGTGCAATGGGCCACTTGACTGGTTTTGCCCCCCAGGCCTAAGGCTGCCAGCCCTCCCCTGGTCATGGCTGCCTAAAATGCATCCAAACATTCAGTGTCTCCTCCCTCTGCATGTAGACACTGAACTTTCCTCATAGAGATTCATTGATTCAATTCATCTCTATGAGGAGATGCTAATTGGTCAGGGCTGTGTTTGAATTGTGCTGGATCTGCCCCTGATATGCCTCCTTGTCAGTCTCAGCCAATCCTCTGGTGAAGTACTGTGATTGGATCAGGCCAGCACTTGTGATGATGTCAGCAGACAGCTTGCTTTTTCTGAGGCAAACAGCATGCAGAGCTACAGCATGCAGAGCTACAGCTTCAGGCTTGAATACAAGTAAGATTTTGCTATATTTATGGAGGCATGAGAGGCCCAGGGGGGCTAGATGGTGGTTTTAACACTATAGGGTCAGGAATACCTGTTTGTGTTCCTGACCCTATAGTGATCCTTTAATGCATCCTTTGCCAGCGTGGGAGCAGCGGTCTGACTGATCCCGATGGCGGCAGATCGGCGGACCGATAAGGTAAGCGGCTGAAAGCTTACGATTATTAAGTATATTTTGCAGTCTGTTCTCATCTTTATTTTTCTTATCATTCTGGCTCTTTCTATCTCATATTGGGTCAACCACAAAATTTAAATCCCCCATAATTAGTACCAGCCCTTGTCTTATCTGCTCTATCTTTTTTAATTTTATTGCTGCTTTATTTGGTGTGTAAATATTGGCTAATTTAAATGATTTGTTGTTAATTTCACATATTAAGATAATATTTCACCCTTCTGGATCTAATTCTTGATATTTAATAACTAGGGAAACATTTTTTGAAAAAATAAGTGCAACACCCCTTTTTTTTCCTAAGGCTGTGCTTAAAATTTGTACCCGATTTTTTATCAGAAAAACTTCAATTATTGACCTTTTACATGGTGTATTTATCCCCAGGGCATTTATAGAGATCAACTTAATTTATGATAATTTCTTATTTTTGGGGGCTCTCTCTCTCTTCAAGTGTTATCATACATATAAAGAAATAAAAAAAACCTTTCTTTATTAGTATTTACATAAAAATAAGACGGGTTGATCCAAAACAATGGCATCAACCTAAAACAAGTGTAGTGTGTGGCGGCTGACCCCCGCCATACTGTATCTCGAGTAGTGGAACCCATAGGTCCAACATTTTATATGGGAAATGCGTACTGAGGGTAAGCTACCTATGACGAGCACAACGGGGACACTACTAATGAGAGGGAGGGAAGGGAGAGGGAAACACAAATAATGGGAAGAAAAAAAAAGTCATAAGGGATATACAAATCGATTACCTTAGTGATTTCACCTTTGTTATTTGAATTATTCTTTAAGTGCTGCTTTCTCATTCTTCCTTATTGCTTCTTTACGAAGCGCTAGTGTTATTCTTGGAGTATCACTCTTCCCTTCCCCTTAACTTTGTTGTCCTCCCTATCTGATTGTGTATCTTCTGTGATTTAATTATTTTTCCTTTTCCTCATCTTTTTCCCCCTTCCCCTCTTCTTCCTTGTCTCTTTATTTTCTTTGGTGAATTTCCCTCTTCTCTTACTTCATTACTTCCTATTCAAGATCCTAGTGTGAAAATTTTCCCTTCTTATTATAGATTCATTTCTATGTGGAGTGCCTGTTTAATATTTTTTTTCTCGTGGTCTATAATTATATTTGTTTATTTATTTGACCTTTTAGTATATTAATGTCTCCCACAGGTCCTCAATATGGATTATAGAATAAAAATGAATATATAAAATAGTAAAGTAAAAGAGAAAGAATAAGAAAAAATAAAGGAAAATTCCTTATTTATCAAGAAAGTTAAGAATCTCCACTACTTGTTATTTTCCCTTTCCCCCCATCTTCCTCCCTCCCTCCCCCCCCCCTCTTCTTTCTTTCCTTCTCCATTTCTTTAGGTATTTAAAACCTCCCAGTTCTTTGGCTAGTTCTTATATCTAGCCAGCTTTTCAGGTCTTCTGCACTATTGCTATAGATGAGTTTCCCTTCATGTGTTATAATAATTTTTGTGGGGAACCCGCAACGGTAATAGATGTTGTTCTGTCTTAGGGTCAATGTCTTCCTCTTTTGTCTAGTTGACCATGACAAATCCTGGAATACTTTTAGGGTTTCATATTTTTCTGTACATCCATTATTTATTTCTTATGGCCCTCAGAATTTGCATCTTAATTCTAGAGGAGGAGCGGCATATCATTACGTCCCTTGGGAGATGTTTTGGGACTCCTTTAGGTTTGTATACTCCATGACATCTTTTCGTCATAGGGATTCTATGGTCCCATTCAACCTTCAAATATTTAAAGAATTCCTCTATATATGGTTCCAAATTTCTTTGATTTGTTTTCTCTGGTATTCCTCTGAGTCTTAAATTGTTCTATCTTGACTGGTCTTCTAATTCTGTCAGTTTATCTTCCATATCCTCCATCTTTTTCTCTAGCGCCTGATGTTCTTCTTTATGGAAGTTTTCCTTATATTCTAGTCACTTTAATTTTTCTTCTATTCCTAGAAATCGTTGATTAAGGGTCAACAGTTTTGTCTTGATGTCTGTAGTATCGGTTTGAATTTCTTCTCTTAATTTCTCGAATTGTGTATCTGGATGTCTGAGTAGATCATCATATTTGCTTTTTGCATCACTTTGATGTAATTCCTGGGTTTCCTCCCTTTGTACTTTGTTAATGCTTGGTTCTAAAGGAATATTAAAGAGAATTAGAATATTCCTCCATGTTTGTTTTATTATTTGTTGGATTTGGTGAAAAAAGGAAAGGCTTTTTTTTTGTTTTGTTTTCCATCTTTTTTTCCTTTTTTAAATGCTTGCCATTTTGTGTCTTTTTTGTAGCCATTTTTTTTATTATTATTATTATCTATTTATTTTCCCTTTTCTGTGCCTTTGTCTATTGTTTCTTGTGTTTTCCAACCGTCTTGTTTTTTACACCCTTATGTCTCTATCCTGGTACACCTTTATATTTGGTTTTGTTATAGTAATATAACACAGAGAAGCCAATCAACTACCCACTGGCTTGAGTCTGAGGCAAACACACGTATTACAGCTAATTAATAATCTGCTCCTTATTATGGGGAAAATTAAATTAATTTCATTAGTTTGTCAAATCTAGTTATTGCCCTCTTTATACTGTTTCCTAGTATGACAATAGTATTTCTTTTTATCACACCCTACTATGGAATTTATCAGTGTGTAAAAACAGATTGCCACTTATTTTATAGGTTCTATCCCAGCTTGCAGTCTCCGTCTGCCGCCAGCATCAATGTTCTCGTCACGTGGTTCCTCCCCGCTGGGCTTCCCTCCCTCCATCCACAGCACCAACCTACAGCAATCAGCGCACTCTGAGTCAAATTCCAGGGCTTGTGTAGCCTGTTTAGTCCCTATTTTGCCTTATGTTTTGAAGAAAACTAGATTAGAAAGGAAGAAATGAAGAAGAACAGATCCTGAGAGAGGAAGAAAAGAAGAAGCGATGGGGAAAGGTAAGTTTGGCATGACAGTGCCGCTTTACTGTTGTGGCTGATCAGTGTATCAGTGTTCCTCTTTTCCAATGGTCTGAAGCAATACTGATAAATCTGATAGAGTTTAACACTTAAAACACTTGATGTTAGAGAATATTGGGGCAGGGTGAAAGGGGGGGTTGGAAGGGGGAGTGGGGTGTCATAAATAGCAGAAAGGTGCCTGAAAGTGAAAGGTGCAGGTTGGCTGATAATAGCCAGGAAAGGTAAATAAACAGTGCAGAGTCAATTAGCTAGAAAAAAACCCCACAAGAAAACAGCAGAGCAGGGCATACAAGTATATTGCTGCATATATATATGTATATAAATTGATCCAATAAAGGTGAATATTGAAAAATAACTATACAAGACATTAAGATGTGTGTTTATAAAACGTTTTGGTAGTGTGTGACAAAGCCAGAGTCTACATTAAGTCCTTCATTTCTTTCGTCCATGAGAGTCTTTGAAATTCCATTTAAGAACTTTAATCTTGAGGTTTTGGATGAAGTGACCAGTCTGGGTGAAGTGATGACCAACAGGGGTACAATATCTGTTTTCCTTGTGGTTCTTGATTGAGCGTCTGTGTAGATTCATTCTGAGATGAAGCTTAAGGCCAGTTTCTCCAATGTAGCAACCTTTGTCACACACTGTAGACTGTGTCATGTACACCACATGTGCAGATGTGCACGAATATGATTCCTTAATGTTGTATGATTTGTTATTGTGTCTGGCTGTGTTATTGCCATAGGCGTGCGCAGCCTATTGTATAAGGGTGTGCACCCTAAAGCAGAAACACACACGCCACGTATATATACATATATATATATATATATATATATATATACATATATACATATATACACATACATACACACACACACACTGCTGTGTGTAGGTGCTGTGTGTGTGTAGGTGCTGTGTGTGTGTGTAAGTGGTGTGTGTTTGCGGGCGCTGTGTGTGTGGGCGTGCTGTGTGTGTGAAAGTGCTGTGTGTGTAAGGGTGCTGTTAGTGTGTGTGTGTGAGGGTGCTGTGTGTATGAGGGTGCTGTTAGTGTGTGCTTTGTGTGTGTGGGTGAGGGTGCTGTGTGTGTAAGGGTGCAGTGTGAGTGTAAAGGTGGTGTGTGTGTGAGGGTGATGTTAGTGTGTGTATGTGTAAGGGTGCTGTGTGTGTAAGGGTGCTGTGTGTGTAAGGGTGCTGTGTGTGTGAGGGTGCTGTGTGTGTGAGGGTGCTGTGTGTGTGAGGGTGCTGTGTGTGTAAGGGTGCTGTTAGTGTGTGCTGTGTGTGTATGTGTGAGGGTGCTGTGTGTGTAAGGGTGTTGTTAGTGTGAGGGTGCTGTTAGTGTGTGTGTGCTGTGTGTGTAAGGGTGATGTATGTGTGTGTGCTGTATGTTTGTGTGTAATGTGTGGGGGCCGTTTAGTTAATATCCCCCCTCCCTTCTTACCTTATGTAGGGAGGGGGGGCCGTGCTCTTGCCTTCCCTGGTGGTCCAGTGGAGAGTGAACTCTAGCCCCCTGTGGGGCTAGAGTTCACTCTTGCAAGATTTGAGCTTTGCCGCGGTAACTCTCCGACCGCGCGAGAGGAACCCGGCGGAGCTGCTGGCAAGAGCTCCCCGGTTCCTCTCCTGCCTCCCTCCCTGCCTGTGGGTCGCTGAGAGAGATCGAGAGATCTCACCGACCCATGGAGGGAGGCACATAGCGCATGCCGCGGGGATTAGGGTGTGCCTAGGCACACCCGGCACACCCCGTGCGCACGCCTACGGTTATTGCCACATATATGTTGACACAGTTTGCAGAGTGATTTGTTGCATCGGACCATGCCATTCTGTTTGAGCTCCTGTTCTGGGGTCAATTTGCTGCGGACCAACTCTGTCTCAGGTTAGGTGGTTGTTTGAATGCTAGTATGGTGGGTTCAAGAAATATTTATTTTAGTGTGGGGTCCTCTGAAATGAATGGTTGTAACTCTTTTATAATTTTACGTACTCCTTCTAGAGTTAGGTTGTATGTAACTACTAGAGGGATTCTTGTTTTGCTTTCCTTTCCTCTGTATTGCCTTTCCTGTTGTGTTTTTAGGGCAGATTTAATTTTTTTTAGATATTGTCCTTTTCTTGTAGCTTTTTTGCCTAAATGACTCTGACAGTGTACTCAGGTGCTGATTATGTTAGTCCAATAAAAAAGGTATCGTTGCATACTGCCATACTCTGGTGTATATATATATATATATATATATATAGTTAATACAATGCTAAAGGACCACTATAGTGCCAGGAAAACATACTCGTTTTCCTGGCACTATAGTGCCCTGAGGGTGCCCCCACCCTCAGGGTCCCCCTCCCGCCGGGCTGGATGGAGAGGAAGGGGTTAAACTTACCTCTTTCTCCAGCGCCGGGCGGGGAGCTCTCCTCCTCCTCTCCTCCTCCTCTTACAGTGCTTTCCTATGGACGTTGGCGTCTTCTCAATGTGAAAACCACAGTGAGAAGCACGCAAGCGCCTCTAGCGGCTGTTAATAAACAGTCACTAGAGGCTGGATTAACCCTAACATAAACATAGCAGTTTCTCTGAAACTGCTATGTTTATAGAAAAAAGGGTTAACCCTAGCTGGACCTGGCCCCCAGACCACTTCATTAAGCTAAAGTGGTCTGGGTGCCTATAGTGGTCCTTAGAACAAAAATCTGCACACCAGTCAAGCCATAAGATTTGCTTTTCCCACATAAATGCTTCCCAACCACTACCAAGCCTCAATAAGAAAACCAGTAACCAACCTCATGCTGATGAGTTGCATTAACAACAAAACAGCTGTCCATGAGTGGTTCACTGGTTTTGCATCTTTTCCTAAATTGTGTTCCAAGCAGTTGTATACTGCAAACACAGATTAAAAGGAATCCATGTTTAAAATGGAATGAGGCAAAATGTGATTCTTTGTTAAACTAATTTGCATATGCCCACCCAGAATCCTTTGCGGTTGTAACATCACTGCAGATTTGGGATTTCTGTGGGAAAAGCAAGTCTTATGGCTTGACTGGTGTGCAGATTTTTGTTTAACATTGTATTAACTATCCACAGACTTCAGGTGGAAGGGGTTTTCAATCACAATTTTTCCCCACCATAACCTATTTGGATTTTGCTTCCCAAGCACTACCAAGCCTCATTACGAAAACCAGTAACCAACCTCATGATGATGAGTTGCATTAACAACGAAACAGCTGTCCATGAGTGGTTCACTGGTTTTGTATCTTTTCCTAAATTGTGTTCAAAGCAGTTGTATACTGGAATCCATGTTTAAAATGGAATGAGGCAAAAATGTGATTCTTTGTTAAACTAATTTGCATATGCCCACCCAGAATCCTTTGCGGTTGTAATATCACTGCAGATTTGGGATTTCTGTGGGAAAAGCAAGTCTTATGGCTTGACTGGTGTGCGGATTTTTGTTTAACTTTGTATTAACTATCCACAGACTTCAGGTGGAAGGGGTTTTCAATCACAATTTTTCCCCACCATAACCTATTTGTATATATATATATAGAGGCTGAGCCTGTGGGCGGAGCCTGTAGTTGTGGGAGGGGATATTGCTATAAATACACAGTCGCCACCCTTCCTCTGGGCTGAGACAGTCTGGTTCAGTACAGATCAATCTACTTCCAGTTTAAAGGTCATCAACACAAACTGCCTAACCTCCAGACAAGCTGGTCTTGGCCTACTACTACGGCCTATGCAAGTATTAATTTTACCTCAATTTTGTAAAGAGCCTCCTCCCTTGAAGCTTATGGGGCACCTCTGTGTCTGGCCAAATCAAGTAACGTACAACATTGCAAAAACAGGCCGGTCCTTAAGGGGTTAAAAAAATAAATAAACAAAATACTGGATTTGTTTAACTGTAACAGCCTGTTTGAAATGTGTTCAGTTATTGGGATTTGTTTATTGCATGCTTACTAAGTACTAAGCCATCCCTGCATATTTAAGCCTTAACTAATTTTGGCTCGCAAATGTTGTCCTGATTTCTCACATGTTTGCCCAAAGTTACCTTCATATTTTTCTGCAAATAACATCTATTAATAGTTTGTTATTGTGGCAAACCTAGCCACTTGTAATAATTTGGACAATGTATATAAAATGGTTGCCTGTATTATTCCTGTAACTCTTGTATTGCCTGGCTGTATCCTGTGTGCGGCAGGTGGGGGCCATAAATAAAAATTGGGGGGGGGGAGGGTGACAGCCCCCAACCCTAAACAGTGGGTGGGGGCCATAAATAAAATTGGGGGGGGACCTAATGTCCTCCCCCCCTGGCCCCCACCCCTGAAAGGTGGGTGGGGGCCATAAATAAAAATTGGGGGGGAACTAATGTCCTCCCCCCCGGCCCCCACCCCTGAGCGGCAGGTGGGGTCCCTAAATAACAATAAGGGGGCGGACCTAATGTCCTCCCCCCTGGCCTCCACCCCTGGCGGCAGGTGGGGGCCCTAAATAACAATAAGGGGGGACCTAATGTCCTTTCCCCTGGCCCCCACCCCTGAGCGGTGGGTGGGGGCCATAAATAAAAATCCCCCCCAGGTGACTAGGGGTCCCCAAACCCCTAGTCACCCTCCACCCCCCAAAAAAATTACCCCTACCTAAACCCCTCATCCTAAAAATAATGAGGGGACACCCTTGTCTAAAAACCTGTAAAAAAAAATAGACTTACCATTTGATGTCTTCTTTCTTCTAAAATCTTCTTTTTTCAGCCCCAATAAAGGCCAAATAAAACTCCAGAATAACTGACGCACTTAAAAAAAAAAAAAAAACGAGCGCAAAAAAATAATAATCCTTCTTCATCTATGGAGGGCTCCGTGCAAACTGAGCTCTGCAATTAGGCTCAGAACACTCTGATTGGTGGGTTTAAGCCATCCAATCAGTGTGCTCTGACAGGTAAATGAAGAGACTGACAGGTAAATCTCTACATTCACCTGTCACAGCACTCTGATTGGTTGGCTTGAAATCCACCAACCAGAGTGCTCTGTGTCATTTTACACAGCATGGGAAAGTTCTTTGGAATTTTCCCATGCTGTGTAAAATGACACAGAGCACTCTGATTGGCTGATTGGCTCCCATTATATGGCCCTCTGTGGGCAGCTCAATACGACCAATTCAGCCCATCATTTGGACTTTGCATAAGTACCTTCCTGCTTCATGGGGATTATATGTATACACCACTCTTTCTTACAACATTTTGTTACACCACTTATACTCGCTGGGCCTATACCAGCCAGCCTATACGGCCCTAACTTTGCCTGCAAAGCTCCATGGTATGTTAATCCCTTATGCTATACATTGTATCCTTACTTCACATACTGTCACTTTGGTCCTGCACAGTATTAGCAATGTTATGTCTCAACTCACCTACATTGAGACACCACATAATCTATTGTGTTGGTTGTATACTGGTCATCCTCTGGTATGTGCCTTATAGTCAGCCTCCACTGCATGCCACATTACCATCCTTCTAGCCTAACTACTATTCCTACCTTTACAAATGAACTGGACCGAACACTAGGGCTTCATTATTGGCCATTTCACAACACCTGCACCATGGTATGTTTATCCATCTTTTATTTGTTCCACACATCCGTACCCCTCATACAGCCCCATTTTCCATACGTCCAATCGGCAGTCATAACGAGTGGGATGTAGTTGCCCATTTATCACAGAACAGGTAGCATTGAAAAGGTTAATACAACAAAATGCAGTTAATACACATGGCCCTCACTTGGCCTTCACTCTATACATTTCCACATGGCCCTCCACAGGCACTACGGCAATTTCGGCCCCTCATTTGGGCAATTACATACGTCATTTTCCTGATATATGAGTGTCAAAGTAATACAACCTTTCATACTACATTAAAATATTACATATGGTCTTGTTAGGCCCACGCAAGTATTTTCCATACGGTCCTCTCTCGGCACACTCCCGAGAACCTGGAACCTATCACTACGCTTTTAACATATCCAGGCCTCTTCAGTCTGTCACTTATTTAACTGTATCATACTTCCACTTTAAGGCACTTACTAGTTCTGGTATTTTGCTTCCTGCAGTATGCTATTGGATTTGATTAGATGTGATAGTTGGTTATTTCTCAGGGTGCTCTTTTTCATACATAGTTCAGGTCCTTCTAGTGGAAGGATGTGCAGTGGGAACTCCTTTCTAGATTCGGTACCAGCTTTTGACATAAACTGTTAATTTTCAGTTACTACACATCTGCACTGTTATGTTTTATATTATGCCTTACTTGCTCCAAACTTGCGGCTGGTTATCCTTAACTTGATAATTTGTGAACTGTACCCTCACCTCTTGACATATACTTCACAGGGGTCTTGTTGTTCAATTATTCTGGTCACCTCCTTAATGGCCTATATCACAATAAAACACAAAAACAATATATACAAAATGGAACATAGAACATGTAGGAATTGCAAATGAGTAATGTATTACACTGTTCAATTTCCTTTGGTTAGTTTGGGAACAGGTATTAAGAGTATTTTGTCACCTGGGCTCATTGCACTTACTTTACCTGCCTTACTGGCAATCTGTTGCATTTTCATTAGTGTTGGTGTCTTGGTTCTGCATTATGAACACTAAGTTCTTGGGTCCCTCTCTCTGGTTGCATTTCAGTTTTGGATCACTGTAAACATATTTTCTTTTGCCCTCCACTTTCTATTCTCCTATTCTTACCATCAACCTTTCATTTATCTGCCAGGTGTATGTCTAATCATGCCACATTTATTGTTTTGCAATTAAGTTTTTCAAGTCACCACATAAGTGACTGGCTTTACGATGCTACCTCCCTTCTTACAACAACCACTCGCTCTACAGAACTTATATTTAGCTTGGTCTGGCTGTTAGGGTACCATAAGTGGCCACAGGTAGTTTTCGGCTTCTTGTGTCTTTATATAGCTGTCCCGTGAGCCAACTCCCATCCTCAACTACGGAAGTATTCGCCCTTTGGGCCAAATCATAGTTACTGCCTCACATCTCCACCCTCTTGGCAAAAGCAGTTAGGGCCTCACCTGTCACTGCCAACTTATTTTGAATTTCTTTAATCCTCACCGAGAGGCCAACACCCTGCCACAACGCTCGGTGGCAAACATACCCAACGGGCCAAATCCTAGGTAGAGCCTCTCATTAATGGTTTCTCTGAAACTGCTATGTTTGCAGCTGCAGTGTTAAAACTAAGGGGACCTGGCACCCAGACCACTTCATTGAACTGAAGTGGTCTGGGTGCCTATAGTGGTCCTTTTAATAATTTTTTCATTTGAAAGCATTTACTGAAAATCCCGTTGAGGCTTTCTACCGTAGGTAAGATTAAAGCATTCTAATTCTAAACATGGAGTCGTTTTTGTCATGATTTGCATCGACCTCTGAGGCCAGAAATGCTAATATCGAAGGATACAAGGGCATCTCGTTGTTCTATAATAGTCAGGAACTCTTTCCTCAAGAGACAGAATCAGCAGTAATTAAAAGGAATGTTTGGCTTTTAAATGAGCCGTTGAGTCCTTTAAATATCATTTGATGGGTCATAAATGTGTATTTATAAGAGAAAATATATTACCATCTCAACTCATTCAATAAGGAGACAAGAAAATCAAAGTGCAGCAATAAAATTTCTACACGCAAACCAGCATACACTTATGAAATATCTATTTTTTTGTTA
Source organism: Pelobates cultripes (assembly GCA_933207985.1). Classification (NCBI taxonomy): domain Eukaryota; kingdom Metazoa; phylum Chordata; class Amphibia; order Anura; family Pelobatidae; genus Pelobates; species Pelobates cultripes. The sequence goes on along the minus strand of OW240915.1, from coordinate 102,501,272 downwards.
TTGATGATTAGCTAATATATCTGAAATTAATATGTATAGATCTACACTTTATGACTTACTACTGAGAAAAAAAAATGATGAAGGCAAAACAGGTGCCGGTATATAACATCCTCTATAAGAGCTGGGTGGCGGCTTCCCTGATCAGCGTGCCTCCTTCCAGGGTGACGTGCCATCAGTCCACGTCACTTCTCTACTTTGGCTAGAATGCACTGTGTGTTTCAAAGTTTGTTTTAATGTACCGCCTTAATTAACTAAAAAAAATTTCAATAGAAAAAAAAAAAAAAACAGAATTGGGCTGGAAAAGCTGTATAGAAAGCTAAGAACAGGTGGAGGTGTCTTCTATAAAGGAAATAGGTTTCTTATACAAGATAGTAGATAAAAGAACCCAAGGCACACCGGAATCAATTTGCACATAATCTTGTATTTGTTAATAAAGTGAATGAACATAGATAGTAGTACAAACAAAGTGCAAATAATAGTACAGGCATGTAACTATAAGATAGTATACCACTTAATCACTGAACCAATAATTGTAAGTGCTTAAAAAAGAAACCTAAAAACCCATAATAAAATAGGTTTCTTTTATCTACTAGGTTTATGGATCTGGTGGGGGATCAGATTTTCCCTTTGAGCACCTGGTAACTCTTCATTTATACTAACCCATATATACCGTTTGAGCGCTCATTATAATCTGCTAGACATGTGCAATTAGTTTTGTTCCGAATGGTAATTCGGATACTGCCAAAGATTCGAAGCACAGAATTGCCGAAGTACTAATATACCCAGTGGAAGAATAAAGAATGTTACAATGTATACCAGTTTAAAAAAAAAAAAAAAAAGTATACAAACATAGCCAGGATTGAGCTGTAAGCATTTTCAACACTTACAACAATCAAGTAACACATTCATATAAAATGTAAGTTACTTAACAAGTCAATGGAATGACAGGAATGAATAAGTAGATAACTCCCTATTTCCCAAATCAGCCAAATTTACTAATTCTAAATAAAGAGTACGGGCATGTTTTTTAAACAGTGACCAGCCTGTGTCCCCCCTCCCAAGCCCCTACCCGTGCCGTGCGAGTGGGGGCTTCTAACCTGAATGGGGACCTATTGCTTCCACCCCTGAGCGGCGGGTGGGGGCCCTAAAGTAAAATAAGGGGAGGACCTATTGTCCTCCCCCGGCCCCCACCCCTGAGCAGCAGGTGGGGCCCTAAATTAGAATAAGGGGGGGACCTATTGTCCTCCCCCTCTGGGCCCCTCCCCTAAGCGGTGGGTGGGGGCCCTAAATTATCCTCTTGTCCTCCCCCCAGCCCCCACCCCTCAGAGGCGGGTGGGAGCCCTAAGGTAAAATAAGGGGGGGACCAATTATCCTCCCCCCTGGCTCCCACCCCTGAGCAGTGGGTGGGGGCCCTAAATTAGAATAAGAGGGGGGACCTATTGTCCTTCCCCCTTTCCCCCACCCCTGAGCGACGGGTGGGGGCCCTAAATAAATACTGTAACCCCCCCAGGTGACTAGGGGTCCCCAAACCCCTAGTCACCCCCCACCCAAAAAAAATTATGAACTCCTACCTACCCCCCTCACCCAAAAAATAGTGAGGGGGGACCAATAACTAGGTACCTGTAAAAAAAATAAAAAATAAAACTTACCATTTGATGTTTTCTTTTTTCTAAAATCTTACTTTTTCAGCACCAAAAAAGGCCAAATAAAAATCCATAATAACAGTCGCACTTTGAAGAAAAAAAAAACAAAACAGAGCGCAAAAAAAAGTAATCCATCTTCACCCATGGAGGGCACGACTGAGGGAGACTGAGCTCCGGAGGGTGGGGAAAGGTGTATAAAGCCTTGCCCAGCCCTGCAATTACCCTCAGAGCACTCTGGTTGGTTGGTTGGTTGCTTGATTGGTTGGTTTAAGCCATCCAATCAGAGTGCTCTGACAGGTAAATGAAGGGACTGACAGGAAAGTCAGCTTGAAATCCAGCCAATCAGAGTGCTCTGTGTCATTTTACACTCATACTTTCAATCAACCAATCAGAGTGTTGTTATAAGTCAAATTACACAGCATGGGAAACAGGCTGGGTGGGGACACAGGCTGCTCACTGTTTAATAGGCATGCCCCTACTTGCGGTATAGCGAGTAGGGGCAGAATTGACTAATACTAAGTAATTTTTACTTAGTATTAGTAAATTTGGCTGAAAGACCAATTTAGGTCTTTCAGCCTTTTGGTAGATAGCTCCCTAATACCATGGGAATTAGGGAGTTATCTAATAAGCAGCTGCAAGAGAACATTTGAAGTGCTGAAGTTCTGAATTTCCGAACCGAAGTGCTGAAGTTCCGATTTGCCAAAGTCCTGAATTTCGGAATGCCGAACCTAACCAAATATTTTCCCCATGCACATCCCTATAATCTGCTATGCAAATATTCTTATATAAGATAGAAAGGGAGAAGAAGGCAAAAAATCTTAGAAAAATTGCAAATTTAGAGAGTGGAGTTAGTATAAAACTAGTTAGACTAAAAAACAGGAAAGGATCCCTAAGCTATGAACAACACAAAAAATATTGGGAATCCATAATAATTAAGAAAAACAAAAAAATATAGTATAGAGTGCTTTTAAATGGACACTATACCCACCCATTCATCTCATTGAAGTGGTCTTGGTGCAGTGTACCAGGTCCATTAACCCTGAGGGTTAACTCTACCTCTAGTAGCTGTCTACCAGACAGCCACTAGAGGGACTTCCGGGTCATTAGATGACCTTTGGTCGTCGGACTGATGCTAGACATCCTCATACATAGCATAAGGACATCCAGCGTCATGTAAACCCCATAGTAAAACGTTGTACATGCTTTCCTATGGGGGGGGGAGGGGTGGGAAGTACAAATGTGAGCAGAGCGCATTAAGTCTCCCCTGCCAACTGAAGGCAGGGGAGGAGCAGAGACAGAGTCCGAACCAGCGCCAAGGAACATTGGCACTGAAATCAGGTAAGTGACAGCATGGATTGTTAACCCCTTCCCCCTGCACCATAGGGGGAAGAGAGGCATGAGGAAGGGGAGCACTATAGGGAGCTATAATGTTAGGTACTATAGTTTCCTTTTAAGCTAACTTCAATCTGTGGACAATTTGTAAATATATGGGGAAAAAAGGGGACAGATAAAGCTAAAAAAAATGAAAATGAGAGTGAATAATTTACCTATAAAAAATGTGTAAAAATAAAATAAAATTACTATCATGAGAAGAGGGGAAACAATGAACCCTAAAAACTGAATAAAATGTTGCATACACAAATGTAAAAAAAGACCACAAGGACATTTCAGCATATAGATTACACATTTAGAAAAAACAAATGAGTAGGTTTGCACATGCCACAACAAAAAAAAAATGTTTTTCACTGTGATATGATTTTTGGTTTGTTTGGTAGGAAATATTTCAAGATTTAATCATCTTCAAGTTTTATATGTATTTTTTATTTATTCCAATCTTAAGGTACCAAAGAATTTGTTTTGTTCAATTATATTAAATATCTCTCTTCATTCTATAAACCTACTATATCCATCATGTAGGTAACATTCATATATATTTTTGTCTATTTATATCCCCCAACAGTATAAAACTATGTGCTTTTTATATCTCTTTTTTCAGAAATATTTTCCTCAAAAAATGAATACAGATCTGCACCCTTCACTCCAAAATGTTTATTTTGTTTGCCTTCTTTTGGATCAACCGCAAAAAAACAAATGTGAAGAAGGCTGAACTTGATGGACGCAACTCTCTTTTCAGCTATGTAACATCATTGTTGCCAAGTCCAGCACAATGACAATTTTTTCAAAGATCACCTTGGAACCATTTTAAATATTAGGTACATTTGGAATATTGTTTTTATATTGTGAATGTTCTCACTTACATAGCTTACACATTCATTTTAATTCTCACATATATTGTGATTTATAAACCTATATTGACATTTTATTTTGTTTTTTCATTTTTATTGTTTTGCCCATCGTACTTACAACTTGGACCTTAACTCAAATAAAAAAATGTTGGGGGATTTATAAACTAAACTCTGTATTTTAGGAAACCAACATCTCAATGATAAAATGTAGGCTAAAAAGGCAAAGCTGTGGCTATAGTTGACTTTTTTCAAGATGAAATGTTTGGCTAAATCTCTATTCCTATATTTAAAGGACCACTATAGTGCCAGGAAAACATACTCGGTTTCCTGGCACTATAGTGCCCTGAGGGTGCCCCCACCCTCAGGGACCCCCTCCCGCCCGGCTCTGGAAAGGGGAAAGGGGTTAAAACTTACCTTTTTCCAGCGCTGGGCGGAGAGCTCTCCTCCTTCTCTCCTCCTCTTCTCCTCCCCGTCGGCTGAATGCGCACGCGCGGCAAGAGCTGCGCGCGCATTCAGCCGGTCACATAGGAAAGCATTTACAATGCTTTCCTATGGACGCTGGCGTGCTCTCACTGTGAAAATCACAGTGAGAAGCACGCAGGCGACTCTAGTGGCTGTCAATGAGACAGCCACTAGAGGATTAGGGGGAAGGCTTAACCCATTAATAAACATAGCAGTTTCTCTGAAACCCTAGCTGGACCTGGCACCCAGACCACTTCATTAAGCTGAAGTGGTCTGGGTGCCTAGAGTGGTCCTTTAAGAGGAATTGTCACGGGGAACTGCAAAAGTGGCACAGTAGATTTTGCAAAATAGGTAATTTTTCCACTGCATTGCTGTCAGGTGGGATTCCCCGAATGAATAGGGATAGAGATGGCCAGACTCCAACATCCAATATTTATCTCAAAGTTATACTGTGAAGTGCATAAATTCTAACATTTCAAATAGACAAAAAGGTACACTTTGATTTTATGGAAGTGAGTGGGGGATGGACATGGACATAGGCAGGGCTTTTGTAAGACATTTTAGGTGACTTACTAATAACAATGTATGCAAATCGAATACATCTTATTTACACATATTGCTTTCTAAATGTATTTATGGTAGTTTAGAGAGACATTGATGTGAGTATTATTGCTGAGGAGCTCTGTTATACACACTGACACACCAACACCATGGAGTTTTCATAAAAGAGGGACACTGGGAATGAAAAAGAGGGGCAGAGGAATTTGCACCCAAATTAGGACTGTCTCTCAAACATAAGGACACTTGGGAAGTATGGCAATGTACAGTGAACATTTACTTTTATAGGAAATACTTGTCAACTGTCACAAGGTTTGGACTGAACATCAAAACTAAAAGTTTTTAATGCAATTTAATCAGCTATATTTGCATTTCCTTTAAAATTGCATTACCTTTAAAATGTTGCCCTCCATGTATAAGTTTATACAATCACTTAATCATTTCTCATTTGAAAGCATTTACTGAAAATCAGGTTGTATTGTAAGCAGTATTTACCATCATCTATAATTACTGTATCACAAAGGGTTTCACTTGATTACCAGTTGTAAAGTATATATTTTTTTAACTGTAAATATAAATGTCTGCAAAGCTAATTAAAAAAAAAAAGTCTTGATGGCAAACAGCTCTGAGCAGGGCCCTTATTTTTAAAGGTAATAAAGAACATTTATTAGTTAGGCAGAGATGAGTAAACATCTTTCAAGTTGTACCAGTCCTGAGAAATTGATGAAAATTATAGATCAGATATGGTTTGAATAGATAGAATGTTCTTGTTAAAATCCAGTTTTTGGATCCCGTTCCAGGATTTAAAGGAACACTCCAGGTTCCATAACCACTGCATGTCTCTGCCCTGACACTGTTCACCCCATTTCCATTGTAAGGAGTCGACCCATATTTAAACAGAATGACTCTTTATGTGAGGTCCGCCAAGCACCGTTCCCCACCTCCACTATTAATGCTGAAGAAGCAGAAGTTTCATGCAGGGTTCAGATCACTGGCTGAAAGCATTCGCTGATCACTGGTTATGGAGCCTGGAGTGTTGTAAGAACGACTAGAACTCTTTCTCATTAAATCCAGGTAAATGTGTGGTAAAATGTGTCAACATATTTAGATCAGTATACACATTTAGGAGCAATATTATTTGCAGCTACCATGTATATACATATGTTTTTAGTGTCACAATGCTATGTATGCCTACTTAATGGATTTGATTACACATATTTTCTTTACAAAGGCACAGCAAGGGAGTGCACTTCACCAGCCATTGAGGAGAGAGACATAAGTAAAAAGGAAAATCAATGCAAAATGGTTTGCCCTATTGCCATTAAATGTTTCTCCAGTATTGTTCATATATCATAACCATTGCATCGGACTGTATTGGTTATGATTCTCGCAGTAATCTTTCAAACAAAACACCTTTTAATAACATCTTGAGACTCTCAATTCCAGATCCCCCTATACTAATACTCTGCAAAAGAAGCTACTACAGCCAGTGCCGTTATTCACTAATGCACATTCAAATAGAGAAATACTGTACAATAATTGTGATTCAGAATGCCTAAACAGTAAATATATTTTTAAAGCATTTGAATTTATTCTTCTTTTATTCATTTAAAAAAAAAAAAAATTTAATGATTTTTTTTTTTACTTTTTTTTGAGAAAGCAGCAATCATATTTCTATATTCACTTGACTGCTATTTTTTCTTTAAAAGTCTGATACATTTCTCTAGAGCAGTGGTTCCAAAGCTTTTATGACTTGAGTACACCTTGGCAGACCATTTCCATAAATTGTACCCCTCATATTAGCAAAATGTTTGTAATTAATATAGATGCTATTATTTCTTCAAATGTATTCGTTTTTCTCTGCACAATTTCCCTTTTCTTTTCTGCCTGCTTTTCCTCTGACAGTGTGTGGACTCCATTGTGGAGTGACTGTGTGGGGGGGCAGGGTGTGGGAGGCTGACATTGGGGTGGGGCAATGTGGGGGAGGTGGGTGACAGTGTGGGGAAATGGGAGTGACAGTGTGACAGTGTGTGGGAGGATGGAGGGGGTGACAATGTGGGGGTAGAGTGACAGTGTGTGGGAGGGTGACAGTGTGGGGGGGAAAGGACAGGTGACAGTGGGTGGGGGAGTATGTGGAGAAAGGGGAACAGTGTGTCTGTGGGGTAACATTGTGGTGAGGGCAGTGTGAGGACTGTGCGTGGGGGCAAAGTGTGGGAGGATGACAATGTGAGGGGAGGGTGACAGTGGTGGGGGAGTGTATGGGGAAGGTGACAGTGCATTGGGGCAGTGTGTGGGGTGGGTGACAGTGTGTGGGGAGGGTGTGACAGTGTGGGAAAAAGGTGTCAGTGTGTGTGGTAGGAGGACAGTGACAGTGTGTGGTGGCAGTGTGGAGAAGAGGGTGACAGCCATAGGCGTGCGTACGGGGTGTGCACCTCCGTACTGCACTGCCTTAGGGCAGACTAACATGTCGAGTCCTCGGTCATAGACCGGGTACCCGACACAGGAGGGGGCCCGGCGGTTTTCCCACAAGGCCACCGGGTGCGAGGCCCCTCCTGTCAGTCTGCCCTGACGGAGATCCAGCTTCAGTCTGCAGTTCCGCCGGGAGTGAGCTGCAGACTAAGGTGTCTCGCAATCTCCAGCCTGTCAGAGCCTTGCCGCGGGTTACCACGGCAACGCTCTGCCTGGAGATCGCAGGCTCACCATGTGTTCTGCAGCTCACTCCCGGCGGAGCTGCAGACTGAAGAGAGAGGGCGCCCACTGGACCACCAGGGCAGGTATTTATAAACCCCCCGCTACCCCTTGTCACTCACTGCCCCTCCACCCCCCTTTTATCCCCTGTCACTCACTGCCCCTCCACCCCCTTCTACTGCCTGTCACTCACTGGCCCTCTACCCCCCTGCCACTGCCCCCCTGCCACTGCCCTCAGCCTCCTGTCACTGCCCCTCTACCCCCCTTAACCCCTGTCACTACCCCCCTACCCTCTGTCACTGCCCCTCCACTCCCCCAACCCCCTGTCACTGCTCCTCTACCCCCCTGTGACTACCCCTCTGCACCCCCTAACCCCTGTCACTGGGTGGCAGTTTGTGAAGAGGAAAGTGTCAGGTGTGGGATAGGCAGTGAGGAGGGAGAGGTTATAGTGTGGGAGGTTGACTGTGGAGAGGGGGGCAGTAACAGTGTGGGAGGGAGGTAGTGGCAGCGTGGGAGGGGAAACAGTGGGGAGGGGGGTGGTGGCAGCGTGGGAGGGGGGACAGTGGATAGGGAGGCAGTGGTAGTGTGAAAGGGAGATAGTGGGAGGGGATAGTGGTAGTGTGGTAGGGGGACAGTGAGGAAGGGGCAGTGGCAGTGTGGGAGGGGAAACAATGAGGAGGGGGTAGTGGCAGTGTGGGAGGGGGACAGTGGATAGGGATGCAGTGGTAGTGTGGAATGGAGATTGTGGGAGGGAGACAGTAGGGATGGGGCAGTGGCCTTGTAGGATTGGGACAGTAAAGAGGGAAGCAGTGGCAGTTTGGGAGGGGGACAGTGGGAATGGGGAAGTGGCAGTGTGGAAGGGATACAGTAGCGAGGGGGGCAGTGTGTAGCGTTACTTACCTTAACCGGGGGCCGGTCGCGGTCCTCTCTTCAAGCCACGCGCGGTCCTGCGGCTGCACGAGCCGCGCGCGGCTCATCCGACTGCTTTAGATGGAAGGCGGGCAGTGACCGCGTGAAGCGGTCACGTGTCCCGCCTGAAACTAAGAGCGCGCCCCGAGTCTCGGGCGCGCTCTTAAAGAGACAGTGGGAGCCTAATTGCCAAAAGGCTCCCATTGGCTCCTGTCATACCACACTCCCTATACAATTACCTTTTGGGGGTGTGGAAGTGACAGGAGCTAATCACTTTCGTTTAAAAGCTATTTAAACTTACCTTTTTCCCTTAGCTCGTTGCCCTATCGTGGTTTCTGTTTCAGTTCCCTTTAGCGCTTGTGGTGTTCAGTTGTGTTTTCTCGCATTGACTTTGGCTTCGTATTCTGACTTCGTTTTCGCTTTATCCTTATCTGTACTGTTTGCCGGCTTGCTGTTTTCCGTGTACCAGACCCCGGCTTGTCCTAGTTTACGCTGTCTCTGTGCCCTTGACCTCGGTTTGTTCCTGGCTCTGTTTCCTCTCATATACGTCGAGTCCGGCCATTCTAAGGTCCGGTAGACGTATCTCTCCTCTGTATTGGCTTCTGTTTAGCTGGATCCTGCGTGTAGGGGTATATTCTCGTTACACAGTGGCAACGTGAGAGGAAGACAGTGGGGAGAGGGCAGTGGCAGTGTGTGGGGGACGATGGGGAGGGGGCAGTATAAGTGTGGGAGGGAGAAAGTGGCAGTGGCAGTGTTGGAGGGAGACCATAGGTAGGGGGCAGTGACAGTGTGGGAGGGAGACAGAGGGGTAAGGGGCAGTGTGGGAGGGGAACAGTGGGGAGGGGGCAGTGACAGTGTGGGAGGGGGCCAGTGGCAGTGAGGAGGGGGTCAGTGACAGTGCAGAGGGTGCACAGAAAGGAGAGCTCTTACTTTTCCCACCATGTGTGCACAGCTCCTATTTCTCGTGTTGCTCTGTGGCGCCCTCCTACGCGATGCAATAAGCCCCAGCCTCTGTTTGCTCTGCACTTCAACAAGGAAGCAAGGGGGCCAGAGCCGAGGCCGCTTGTCAAACTGTCCTGAATGGGCATTTACACTGAACAGCAGGACACGCCTAGAGAGCAGCAAGGTTGCTGCATCTTACTGACCTGATGGAGAAGCAGTGTAAGGCTTCTCCATCCATCCTGTCACTCCGTTCCAGACATAAAGTATGCCAGTCTTGAGGGCACCCATGGATCAGCCCTGCAGAACTCAGTTCCTCCATTAAAGAATTTTTTTGCGTACCCTTGGGGGAGCTGAATTGTGGCCCTGGGGGTGCGCGTACCATGGGATAAGAACCCCTGATCTAGAGGATGACCCATATTGAGTGGAGTAAATAAAAACTGAAACTTAATTATTACAGTTTTTAATCCCTCTGTATCTATTTTTCTAACAGATTCTGCTGTGGTATCCGTATTAGGCTTCAATGGATCAACATTAAGTACAAATGATTTGATAAAACCTGAAGAAGAATGTTATTTTGACAGAACAGTTAGCACAGTTAGTAATATCAACAGAGTATCAGAGGTTTTAAAAACTAGTGTATCTATTTTTATTTTCTACTCATTCTGGATATGCTCTGGACAGTCCAACATCTCCTGTCCCTCTGGGTTTTCTTGCATAGTAAAGACCTGTTTTACTCATGAAATCTGAAAGTTCCCATGAAACTGAAAGTTCTGTGCCGTCACCACTCTATCAGACGTATCAGCTAAGGGGAATTGACTTTGTGGTGTCTTGACATGCCTATATTACTGTGGTCTTTCATCTGTGCATTAATTAAAAATCTGCACTCTTGCAAAATACTTAGTATGGTCCTGGAATTTTTTTAATGTTCCTTGATGTTTTAATTCTGGAAGTTTTCATTGTGTTATTGCTATTTTATTTTTGTCAATCTGTGTTTTATTGAGATTTTAGTACGAGGCATGTAGAATTTAACATTGAATCAGAATATATCAGCATGCCAGACAAGAATAATATACAATGTTATTCTTATAACATTCCAATGAATAAAAACTATTTTTTTTAATGTTATAAAAGTAACAATAACAGAAGTAGTAGTAGTCATAAGGGCATAGTTAGACTTTACTAGAGAGATAAGGTAGGTGAAGATGCAGGTAGCACACAGTGTTAAGACTGCTTATATAGCAACATACACCCTTTGCTTTACACCCCTAAGTTAGCCCTCCATGAGGCCCTTGAGAAAAACAGCAGTTGAGGTGACTAGATACTGCCATGAAAACATAGGTGATCAATAAAAAAGATAACAAAGTCAAAGTGAAAATAAACTGGTTTCTCTGAGGTGACTTAAGTAGATGACTTGGTAAGGAGTGGCACCATACTCATCTTAGCTGATATCCTCCTGGGGCAAAACGTAAGCCCATATTGGAACTCTTGCTTCTAGGCTTGAAACACCAATTGTCAGCAGGAATAGCCTCCGAGTTGATCATTTAGACAGGCCTGCTGTGTGTTTTGGCCTCCCCTTCCGATGCCTTGTTCCCTTGGAAACCATAAATTTGCCTCTTGAGCATCAGGGTCTTGCAGGGAGGCAGACACAGCCTTCACCATCTTGCATCTCCATCTGTCTGTCTCAACCCAGTGCTTCTCAGGATGGATCATCAGTGGCAATCTCTGGGGTAATTTTTCACTTCTTCTTTGCTGAGCTGAAGGACGCTGGCATTGGTACAATATCCATCAAAACTCAGCGAATATATTGTCTAGCCTAGATAAGAAACTAACCTGGTCCCCACAGGTAGTATTGCGGCACCTGATATCTGCCATCTTAGGGAATACTCAAAGACACTCAGCAACTGGTCGCCAGTAAATCGGTAGGGCATCCATGGTGTGGACCAGGATAACCCCCAATGGTCCAAAGGTGGGGAAATGGAGCACCAGAGGAATTCCACAGGTTCTCAGGTCACTCCAGACTGGGAGGTCTGCTGCTATTCCTGCCTGATGCTTATGTTAGGCCTCACTGCATAGAACAGAAGATTCCTTTACACAGTAATCTGTGAGGTGGCCAGCTAGACCAAGATAGTCCAGCCAATTAGGGGAGCCTGTAAGATACCTTTAATGTTGTTTAGAGAGCTAGAGCAGTCGAGAATATAGGCATTAATTATGCTTAACTGAGGAGCTCCATCTGCCATGATGGACAGGCACCAACCCCCCTGCATTGCTATTTTTGCAAAAAATGGCAGCTCAGACTAAAATTTAGAAATAAAAGTTTTATTGAAAAGAATAGAATGGCATCAAAAGTTATTTCCCTGAAAAGTAAGCATCCCACATAAAAATAAATGCATAAAAACACATTGTAGCAGCAAAACTTTAATTATTTTTAATTATAGTGATAGTTATTCATTTGTTCAACCAGGGCTAGACTGGGAGAAAAATTAGGCCTGGGCATTTTTAAATCACTAATCAGAAGGCAGGACAAGAGCGAGGGTGTTTTGTCATCACCAATGACAAGCACACCACTTATTAAAGTGAGCATGTTGGTTCAATGCTAAAGAGCACTTGCATAAGAAAAAGGACCTGTATTTGTTATGTGCAGCACAAGCATATTTATTAACATGCTTGTTCTGTGTTTGCTAGTGACTTGTCTCTGGTGTCTCCATAATTGGGATACCAGAGTACAAAAGGGCAAGGAAAGCATAATGTGCATGTTTTTGGATCTTGCTTGTGGAATTGAGTGTGTGTAGAGTGAGCTGATTGTGGTATGGTGTTTTGTGTAAATAAGTCGGTTTTAGTTGTGTTTTGTTGTTTTGCCTCTCTCTCTCTCTATATATATATATATATATATATACTTTATTACCTTTGGCCTGGGTAAGCATTGTTGGTCCGGTGGTTAAGTCCTGGTGGTCCTAGTGGTGAGCGAACTCTAAAATGCAGAATCTCTGGCTAGAGTTCATGCTTGTGAGACAACAATACTCTGAACACTTGAGAGGAAGAACCTGACAGAGCTGCGGGCTAGAGCTCCCATGTCCTCTCCCCTGACGACTGCCAAAGCTAAGCGCCAGTGGACCGGTAAGGATGATTTATGATCTCCCCATCGGTCCTCATAGCACACAGCAGGGCTGGCATTTGGATAGTGCTGGCTCTGCATGGGCTAGCAGGGAAGATGAGAGGATCTCCCCTGCTGGACTAGGCCCATGGTCATCGCGGCCCACCGGGAATTTGCTTGGTTTGCCCGAAAGCCAGTTTGGGCCTGGGCTGAACCTTCTTGCAATTTGAAATGCATTTTTGTTTAAAATTTTATGAAATTCAGGCCTCATAGGGGTCTCACAGCTCCTCTTCTTGCCTCATTAATTGGATCTGGCTGAAGAAGAGCTCAAGAAAATAATGAGTATTACTTAATAAAGTGCAAGCTGTTGATAGGAAAATAACGATTTAAACAGAAATTGCTGCCCAATTTATATCCCGTGTACCTTGTAATTTATTATATATGTGAGGTTCTACCATAGAAATTTGTCAGGGCATCCACTATCGTAAATATATAGCTTTGATTTCAATGCTCAAATAATACATATATAAGGTGGAGCTGAAAGGATTAAATCTAATATAAATCTGTAAAAATAAATGACAGAAAAATAGTGCAATATTGCTGGAACAGGTTATGTTATGGTCAATAGGGTTAAGAGTATGATTCACAAGTGAGGAGCCATTCACATCATATGGCTCGGATGGTAAACATAGATGGACAAAAGGTTCTTTAATAAAAAACCCCGAACAAGAGCCTGACAGTTGCTTTTCACATATTACACATGTTCAATCCCTTTGTTGATATACACGTACCTGTTGTAGAATCCACCTAACATGTATATCAACGGAGGGATTGAACATGTGTAATATGTGACTTGTGATAAATAAATCCTGGCTGATTAATAGACGAAATGTGTTGATTAGAAAAGCTTTTGGCTAAAAAGCAGACCCTGACAAGACCGTGTGAGTGATACTCTTAACCATATTGACCATAACATAACCAGTTCCGGCAATATTGAACAATTTTTCTGTCATTTTTTTTATTTTTACAGATTTATACTAGATTTTATCCTTTCAGCTCCATCTTATGTATGTATTATTTGTATACTGTATAGAGGTGGTTTAGGGGATACCACTCAAGGTGTTTTGAGCTCTCATTTTAATTACTTCAAATTGTGCACTTTTTGTAATATTGATTTCAATGCTGACCTGACCAGTAGAGATAAGCAAGCATGTTTGCAAACTGATCATAAAATTCTATTTTTAGAATAGTAATCTTACAGCGAAGAATATATAAAACACATTTTTAGGAAACAGTAACCAACATGCCTATTTACATATTAATATCTAAAATGAATACCAGTAAGGCTTCTCTATTTCCTACAACTTTCAATGAACTAGGATTTAAATCCGGGTTCTAAGTTACCAAGGATAGTTTGTTTGTCTCTTGAAATGTCTGATTAAAAACAACACGTTTTTTTCTCCTTTGGTTTTGTAATGAGTTATTTTTCATTTTTGATTATCATATGTCTTATTTCACTAAATATAGCCTCATTTTAAAACAGGTATTCTTTTATGCCATAATCTCTTATTTACAGGTTGTTGTTTTTTGCCTGCCAATAAGATTTCACTTGGGAGATTAGATGAAGATAAGTGATGCCATTTGTTATGCTGGCATGTTCTCTCTATAATCTCTGCCTAATAATTACAGTGTCATGACTATGCATTTGTTATATTCACTTGTCTACATTATTCCAATTAAAGTTCACCATGGCCTCATTTTCAAGATTAACTTAGTTTTGTAGCATGCACAACTAAATGAATGGTGCTGTTAAATTATTTACCGTTCTTGGTTATACTTCAATTTTATAATTTAGGATTCATAATTTGTAGACCGTGTTTAATCATACTTCGATCAATTTACATTGAAACTCTGCAAGCAACGTGAAAAACCTCTATATTCAATAGTACATAATAAGGTACCGGTAATAAAGAAATAAAGTACATTTCTCATATACTGTTTTAGCAAAATGGCCCATTTAAATGTTTATAAATATGATTTTGTTTTCCCAGAAACACCTCCTTAGTTACCTAATTGAAGGTACAACATTATTATTAAAAAAAATGTATATTTGAAATTCAAACAATTCCACAGAATTTGTTTTGCATCACTTTTTGTTTTGTAAATGTTTTAAAAGCTGTAGATAAAATTACATTCCTAAATTGCAGTTCACACTAATTTACTGCCATGTCTTGATTTATTCAGTAAATCCCAGAACATCCGTCTGTCTTATATCCAAAGTTGGTGAAAATACATTAACTAATGCATAATAGACCAATATGATGCAATTTGTTTAATCTATTCACCCCTTTCCAGTAACTGGAGGGGGAAAGGGTGTAGTAAGCAATTCTTCTTCCTTCTGCTCAGTTTACATGGCACACAAAGAGCAGGGTTCCAAAAAACAAGTGATCACGGGCAAAAGGGATGATTCAATCTCTCTATAGCTATATCTATACAAATACTCCTCCCATTGTGGTGATTCAATCCACCACCCAACAGTAAGAGTGAGAGTGCAAAAAATGTGATAGTTACAGGCACTTATCCCTTTAAACAACTCTGAGGGGGTGTATCACATATGATAACTAAAATGGAAAGAAAAACACAATAGGGTAGTAATGTCTTACTGGATAATCCAAATATAACACTTTAATGAGAAACTCACACGGTATAGAGCCTTTTCAAGGTATTGGCTCTAAACAGCAGACACTCAAGCACTTATAAGGTGGCAATCAGACCTCTGAAGCTCCAAGTGTATTGCTGTATCTCAGGTATTCCTATGCAGAGAAGGGATCAGAAGAAAGAAGAATCTAGGTGCAGCGTAATACATACTCAAAACTCTTTAAATATATTATAATACTTGCTCACCTTTTGTGGAGCCTTAAGAACTGGATCCAAGTATACAGGTTTTGTGTCAGCTTCAGGGTTGACACCACCCTCCTTTAACCGCATAGAAGGTGCAGCAGGAGAGGAGAAAACAAATACTTTTATTGCAATTGTAAATAAAAATAATACACTATAAATTGTGAAAATAACCTCCTCCCCTGCCAAGGCGTGTTTTGCCTGATTTGTGGATTTTTCAATCGACAGATTGCATCTCTCCAGTTCTTTAATTTAAACAGCTTCAAATGCTGCCCCTCAAACTCTATCGTCCTATCGGGTTGTACTTCATGTGGGTATGTGTCTTCGAGGTGTGTCCTCCCCTTGATCCTCAGCTGTTCCATATTTTCCGATTTGCGTTCTCGCTTCCGTGTTCTACCTCCGCCTACAGAGACCATAATTCTCATTGGTGTTCATTTCCTGAATCTGTACGGAAATGACGTGTATGAACTATTTGTCGTCACGTAATTTCTGAATTGTATTGAGCATTTGTATATATTTGGTATATTTTGTTGGTTTGTTGGGAAAGCCACTGAGTGTTGCTGCATGTTTTTTGTGAAAGAAAATGTTTATATACTCTAAGCGCCTGTTCACACACAAGTTCTTGTTGTCTTATTCTGATATTTAGTATGGGACCTCAAGCTTGCTTACAACAATGGCCAGACTATAACATCATTGTGCTTCAACAACTCTTGTCAGCCACAATTGAATCCCTACTGTACCTTAAACGAGGAACTAGTAATCTCTCATGTTGAACAAGTAAAGTGCATACAATAGACTTTTATCTATGAAAGGGAGTTGGAAATAGAAGCCCCTCAATCTGGAAGTATACATGGGAAATCTGTACAATAAGTGTCAACCCATTCACCAGTACTAGCCCAGTAACCTGAAGCTAAGTTCTTCAAGTCACACCACAAAATAGCCACAAATTATGGTTTATGTGAAATACGGAAAACTTAATGCTGGTCTGCTATGATTACCAGTGTAATGCAATGCATTACTAGAGATGCAAACCACATTTAATTGTGCAGGGATGCAGGGAAATGTAGCCCATGGAGCAGCGTAGCTAAGGGGAGTGGGCCTTGACATTGCTAGGGGACAGGCACCTAGTTACAATTAGCTGGGGATTGGTCAAAGAAAATGGAAGTGGGGTGGTGTTATAAGGGGAGTATAATAAGGGGCCATTTTAAGTCTAGGGGACATTTTAATCTCAGTTGCACTTACCTGCTGTTGTCCCACCCACCCTCCATTTGCTTTCAGGTGTTTCCCATTTGGTCACGGCGGCGGGGGATGGAGAGTAAAGTTGGGGGGAGAAAAGAGTGAGATGGGGTAAAATTGGAGTTCAGTGCAATGGGTAGTGCCCTTTGGTGGCAATGGTGATATGTTCAATGTTAAGTACATGGTGTCACAATGTTTTCGGTATTATGTTTATGTAGGAGTGGGTCATTGTCAGGGGGTTTAAATGGTAAAATGCAAGATGGAAATTGTGCAGGCCAATGTTGGCATGCTGTTGACAATGACCTTTATATTTACTCTTAAATGACCACTACAGTGCCAGGAAAACATACTCGTTTTCCTGGCACTATAGTGCCCTGAGGGTGCCCCCTCCCTCAGGGTCCCCCTCCCGCCGGGCTCTGGGGAGAGGAAGGGGTTAAATTTACCTCTTTCTCCAGCGCTGGGCAGGGAGCTCTCCTCCTTCTCTCCTCCCTCTTCTCCTCCTCTTCGGCTGAATGCGCATGCACGGCAGGAGCCGCGCGCGCATTCAGCCAGTCTATAAGAAAGCATTTACAATGCTTTCCTATGGACGCTGGCGTCTTCTCACTGTGAAAATTACAGTGAGAAGCACGCAAGCGCCTCTATCGGCTGTCAAGAGACAGCCACTGGAGGCTGGATTAACCCTAACATAAACATAGCAGTTTCTCTAAAACTGCTATGTTTATAAAAAAAAAAGGGTTAACCCTAGCTGGACCTGGCACCCAGACCACTTCATTAAGCTGAAGTGGTCTGGGTGCCTATAGTGGTCCTTTAACAATTAATAAAGCTGTGATATAATTTTGCCAAAATTATGGTGTCCGTGTTTTATTGGGAAATGGGTAATGGTGGGGTTATGCATATTCTGATAAGGCGACTATGCAAATCTCATATACATTAAAGAAATGTCAGGAACAACATTTAAATGGTCTACTAAAATATTATTTATTTAAGAAACATTTTAATACCTATCTACTTTACATATAGAAATTGGTATGTAACATTGGAGAAATGCTATTAGTGAAGATCTGGATAAACATTTTAAAAGCTTTAGATCTTGCAAAATTCTTTACAATATTTGATGTTGCTCATGTTATGTTTCATTCAAAATCATTTAAGCTGCAAGAGCAACTAAAGGAAAGTAGTTAATTTGTGCTTGAAAGTATTGTTTACGTGTTAGGTGGGTGGCCAAATGCATTACTCAATTGCGTTACTGCTGGAAGGATTAAGGATTACGAAACAAAGAGAGGATCAAGTGTTAAGTCATGCTTTCAGTACTGTGAGTCATAGTATGACTTATATAGTGTTATTGTTCTACAACACTACAGCACTACTTCCTCCTGCCATTAACAAATACAACATTTGTGGTATAACTCTTGGGTGAAATATAACTTTTAGATGCTTATCAAAGGTTTTATTATATTATAGCATAAGTTGCTGTCTTGTGACTATGTTCAAAGGAATAAGAAAAATATTCAAATAATTAGACCAACACCGTACAAGCACCATATCGCCCATAAATCATCTTCATAATGATCTCACAGATTTCCATCAAACTACTTGATTGATAGCCTTCTCACCTTCTTATATACACTCTCTAACCCCGTAAGTCTTGTTTCAAGCACATTAAAGCTTAAAAAAAACTGGAAAAACAAGTGAGTAAAACAAAATAAACTGATGGAAGAAAAGTCTCAGCAGTTTGTTTATCGTTTGGCTTTAATTGCTAAGTTAATAACTGATTTGCTAAAAGTAGCTTTTCATCATCATACTTAAGGATCTTAACTTTTTTTTGACAGGGACCAAAAAATGTACTTAGATTCAGCTCTAAGACCCATTCTACGACTGTAAAAATAGCTTAGTAACCCATTGTAGCATAATACTTACATTAAAATAAGTTCTGCAAAATACCTTTATTAGACTCTATCAAGAGTCCATGTCTCTTGGGAGTAACCTGGGGTCCGATTAATATAATATAATCCAACCATAGAGAACCACTGAAAATATAATGGGGACTTAATTTGTGGCTACAAAGACAAAGATGCAGCAGGGACCTGGCATGACATCACATGCAGACTCACTGCATCACTACACCTTATGGACCACTGCACTTCAGCAAAGTTGACCCATGTGGAGCAGAGCTTCCTTGACAGTTTAAGTGGGAATTTTCTCAGCTGGGTTAAAGGGACACTATAGTCGCCATAACCTCTATAGCTTAATGTAGTGGGTATGGTTTCTACAGTCTGTCCCTTCAGGCTTTTCAATGAAACACTGCATTTTCATTGCTGGCTAGTAACACCTAGTGCTGGACAGTGTCTATGTTCAGTGTATATAATGGTTTAATGCATCTCTTTGACAAGATGCTGATTGGCGCAGTACAGCATTTTGCAACGCATGCGCAATATCACGCCAAATGTTTCCTATCAGAAAATGGTGAGTAAAATCACCTTTTTACTGCGATTGGAGGGGGGCTGGTTACCTTAACAGCCACTTCAGGACTGTGGTGTCAGGAATACATGTTTGTATTCCTGACTCTATAGTGTTAATTTGATTATCTGAATGTAAAGATAAACAATGGATCATTCTGATCCATCTGCCATCACATTGCAGGGAACCATACGGAGAAGTAACACAGGATACTGTAGGTAGCTCTTTAACATTCATAACAAACTAGGAAACTTGACAAAAAGTATACATTTCTTTCTGTAATGGGTAAACTGATACTCAATAAGCAATTGTGTCTGGATAGATTGATTTGATAATCCAATAACAAACACATAACGCACAGTGTAAACTGCAAAAAGTGCCAATCTTGCATGTGCTAACAAGCTTTCAGATGACTATAGTACTATAGGCCTTGAATCTATTTGTTGACTTCTGGTAATATTTTATAGATTCAGCTATTTCAAGAGGTTTGGGCTGAGACTGCAAAAATAAGTGTAGTCAGAAGCTTGGTTACTGGTTTATCTAGTTACTTAAAATACTATATGCAAGCATGCCTACTGCTGTCAGAAAAATGCTACCTGCTTTTCATTCGACACATCATTAGCTTTGAAATTGTGCTCCATTCTTTCCACCCAGATGCTCCATGCTTCTCTTTCTGGCAAGAATTCACATACTGTGCCAATTAGTGCCATGTCGAGTATTTAGTCATCAGCTTGTTGCCACTGTGATGTCTGCAAGTTCACTTCTTATGATGGCACTTATTAAGTACGCTATAACTATAGACAGAAAAGTCAGTATGTTCTTAAGGATAACTGTCATCAAATTTTCATTTTTTTAAAAATGTATTGCATATAATGAAATGTAATGATATTTTCTTAATAATGTATTTATTTTTTTTAGAACATTTACATGTTTCACCAGATGTTGCTCAACTAGCAACCAGTAAGTGTC
Organism: Pelobates cultripes; assembly: GCA_933207985.1. Classification (NCBI taxonomy): domain Eukaryota; kingdom Metazoa; phylum Chordata; class Amphibia; order Anura; family Pelobatidae; genus Pelobates; species Pelobates cultripes. Next base: position 102,481,173 of record OW240915.1, on the reverse strand, counting down.
AAAGGGCAAGTTAGCTGATGATATATATATATATATATATATATATATACATACATACACACACCAACAGAGTTGTGGTGGGGAATAAAGTGTGGATGAAAACCCCTTCCACCTGAAGTAAGTGGATAGTTAATACATTGCTAAACACAAATACACACACCAATCAAGCCATAAGACTTGCTTCTCCCACAGAAATATCACTTTAACAGTGCTCTCACTACTGCAATGGATTCTGGGTAGGTGTATGCAAATCAGCTCAACAAAGAACCAAATTTTTGCCTCATAATTCCACTTTATACACGGTTTCCTTGGTGTATGTGTCTGCTGTATACAACAGCTTTTTTAGTCAGCATAGAATGCATTTACTTAATGCTGGTATGCCAATTTTTGGGTGTTACCAGTGATGCATGTTGTGTTGTGCCCATCTCTGTCCTGATTGCATGCCTTCTGGTATTGGGAGGTATGATATTTGTTATATATATATATATATATATATATATATATGTATTTATATATATATATATATATACACATATATGTCATATTGTTTTTAAGTTATTAATTTTTTACATTCACATACTAAACTGTTGACAAATCTCATGTATATGTATGTGTTTATCTCATTCATATACATTTTATTTGCTCTGAACAAATTAAGTTAATACAGCAGTTACCTAAATTGATCCTTGAATTTAATTTAATAAATTAAATAAATGCCATAAAATTTTGTAATATGGGGTCTTTTTAGATTGGTGAACAACCTTGATGCCCACTAAAAAGGTAATTTAGATAACCGAAAGACATTTTCTTAAAGTAACAACTCAATCTCAATGCCATTCTATCATTTGATATCAGATTCTGAACTACATTTTTATTTTCAATACTATCACATTTCAAAACATTCTTAACTAATTCTACCAACTTAGAAATCTTTATCAACCTAAACACGGCTTAACATTTGTAATCATAATAAATTGGCATTAGTTATCATGAATAATTGAAATGCCAAGAATGTGAGCTTAATAATATAAAAGAATATGCAATTTTGAAGGCTTTGCTATTCCGTTACAGGCTGAAGTTTATTTACAGTCAGCCTAATAATGTACATGATGCGCATTCTGGGAGCTGCAGATATCACTATACAATTTTTTTAGATGTGTATAGTGTTTCTATAGTGTGTCTGTTCTTTGTTCTTGTTGCAATGCATTAATTTGGCTCTCCCTACATTAAAAGGGTAATCTAAATATGGATACCGTGCTCACTGTACCTAGAGGAGTATCAGCTACACCTCACCGATGAGGCCCAAAGAATGCTGAAACAATCATCTGGGGTTGCTGTATCTCTCGTGCAGAGAGAACTTGCTGGCATTTTGGTTATTGACTACCCTTATCAGTATGATATAATTCAGAATATGTTCTCTCTGTTATGGCACATGCGAGCAGTAACAATTTTGAGACCTGAGCGATGATTTAGCAAAGGGCAAGCTACTCATTGTGATCACTTACATAATCATAGTGATCGCATAACAACATAATGGCGCGATTCCCTGGTCCACAGTGGTTATAGTGTCTGTGGCTGCTGCACCCCAGTAGGAATCCACTGATCCTTGATTTGTGGTCAGGGAACTTTCAGTGGTCGCATTCAAAGATTTCGGCTGCTGCATGAGGAGACTGGTCGACGGGTCAGAGGTGGTGTGACTGGGGCGGAACAAGGAAAATTATGTATCCAAGATGGTGCCCACAGTCAGTCATATTGACTTCAGGTAATCCCTCCTACAGGTTAAAGACCAGGTTATGTGAGCCATTCCTTCAAAAGCAAAGCACACCTTTCAGTCAGTGCTTGGTTGTTTTGTTGCCTGCCTTGAAACTCCTAGAGTTTGCCTCCCTTTGTTTCCTGTCCTTGGAAAAGTGGAAACATTGGAAAAGTGAGATTGTAATCGTGTCAACTTTGTTAATGGCTCGTTGGCAGCCTTTATCATGTATATAATCATTTATTTTGGGCTAATGCTCACAAGTCTATAGTCAACTGTTCATAATGCATTGGTTTATAAATAATTCACTGGTTAATGAAAAATACTTTTTATTTTCAAAAATAATTTACTAGGCACAAACTGCTGATATTAATTAGTGTGATGGTGGTAATTTCTTTACCTGCATGCTGTTACGGGTACAACAATAGGAAAACATGTAGTCATCTGTTCTGACTCAATATTAAACACACAACCTCTCAGGTATTTGTTATTTATGACTATGCAATTTGGTTATTGATATCATTTCATTTCCATAATTTACAAGAAGGGTGCTTCTGGCCCTGGAGAAGATTCTCAGTCTGTTGTGATTTATGTGTATTTTATAAGCCGGTGTCATGCATTTAAAATTTACAACATTGCTGATAACTATAAGTTCAGAGATAAATTGTGGTTTATAGACAATAAGAGAATTATAACATCTAATTGAAGGTGTGTGTGTGTGTGGGGGGAGGGGTGGGGGAATCTAGTGCTTTGTATGTGGGATTTTGTTTATTATAAAATTAGTCCAAGTCTTGTGGCGTTTTGACATATGGGATTATTTAGTTTTATAAAATTATTTTATTATACTACTTATAATACAATCAGATGTACGAAATCTCATATCCCACTCACAAAGCTTTCTTGCTTTCCTGTGACAGTAGTGTCAATTATTACATTATGGCTTCAGTGTTAATCCTTTACCACAATTTGTCAATAGGGTATATTACAAACTATAAAGTGGATATTTGTTAGTTTTATGTGGTAAGTACAGATAAACTGATCTCTTGTGTTTGTTTTGGTCACCGGATGTGTGTTTGTTTGCTCAGTTGTTGACCTAGAACAAACTTTGAGAGCTTTGTTTGCTTAAGCTATTGACCAGTGTGGTGTGCAAACTGTGTAAGTTTGACCTATGTGGCACAAAAAAAAATGTTTTTTTCACTTGATCCAGAGAAATTGAAAACCTGCTTAAGATTGTACTTAAGAGCAGTGGTCTAAAAGAACAACTTGTGCCAATTTAAATGGTCACTGTCTGAAACTGCACATATCCGGTAGCTGGTACACTTGTTCTAATATGGCTGGAGTTATCCAGGTCAAGTTAGATACACCATATTTTTATTTAACTTAGATATTGTATGTTTCATATTATAAGACACACCAGAATATAAGACATTCCCATATATTTCAACTTGAAATTTATAAAAGAAAAAAAAAATATATTTTTTTTAAATGCTTTTGAATGTTTTACCTTTCTTTAGTGTGTTTTACCCCTTCTTTACTTTATCTTAACTCATTTATATCTTAACTCCCTATAGTTTAAATAGCACCCCCTTCATGTGTCTCTTACCCCCTTGTGACCTTTGCACCCCCATGAGTATCTTTTCCACTTGTGTGTTTTGCACCCACCTTATGTCTCTTACATCTCCTTGTGTCTCTTACCTCTTCACTCAAAATATAGAACAATTCTTTTACACCCAATTTAGCATCTTATATTACGGAAAATGCAGTAATTGTTGCAGAATACATGCATTTACTACATTTTGTACAAATATTTCCTGTAGCCCTAAAAACTTACCTTCATTAACTGCAGAAATGGCTTCTGCAGCTAATGATGATCCACCCCTTTTGTGCCCATCGCTTACACTGATCAGCCATGTTAAAACCACTGACAGGTGATGTGAATAACATTGAAACATAGAATGTGACGGCAGGTAAGAACCAATTGGGCCCATCCAAGGCCGCCACCAGAAATTTTGGGGGCCCTAACTCAGCTCAAGGTCTGGCCCCCTGGGGCCTGCCTCCAAATATCGCAGACAGGGTCCGCCTCCAAATACCGCACACAAGAATACACACACAGACACAAACACACACACTGATACAAAAGGACACAGATACATACTAACAGACACACATACTGAAACAGACATACACGCATACAGGCATACATTTGGACATACACATACTGAGACATACACACATATACAGACACACAGGCATACATAGTGACAGACAGACACATACTAACATACATACAGACACACATGCATGAGGACATAAAGACACAGACATACATACATTCATACATACAGACATACAGACACTGACATCCATACACACATACATTCATAATGGCATACAGACATACACAGACATACATACATACATGGATATATACTGACAGACATACATACATACTGACATACATGCATACAGACATCCATACACACATACATACGTTTATAATGATATGCAAACATACATTCATACTGACATACAGACATACATATATACATACATAATGACATACAGACATACATTGATACTGGCATACATACATACATACAGACATACATTCATATATACATACATACATACATATATACATACATACAGACATGCATGCATACATATATACATACATACATGCATACATATATACATACAGACATACAGACATACACTGATACTTGCATACATGCATACTGACAGACATATATACAGACTTACATAATGACATACATTGATACATGCATACATACAGACATACATTCATAATGGCATACATAATAACATACATACTGACAGAAATACAGACATATATACAGACATACACACACACACAGCTCATTTTCCAGCCACCCTCCTGTTTCTTACCTTTTCTTTGCAGGAGGGTGGCTGGGGCTGATAGGAGTCGGCATGGCTCTGCCTCACTGCCTGGCTTGCGGTCCTCCCGTGCGGAGTAAGCTGGGAGGAAGTGACCACTTCCTCCCAGCAGCACTTGCTGTGGCTGTTTTTTTTTCTTTTTTTTTTAAAGGTGCCTGGTCGCGCTATACCATGGCCACAGCGCTGACCGGGCCCCTGAAGATATAGGGCCCATCGGGTGGCCCTAAGTGCATGGGCCACCCGATAGGCCCCATCAGTGTGCGGGCCCCGGTGCAACTGCACCGGCGGCAGTTCCGCCGCTACACGTGGGGACCGGGCATCCGGGTCCCCCAGGGCCACCGGGCCGAGACAACCGTTATGGTTGTCACCCCCCGATGGCAGCCCTGGGCCCATCTAGTCTGTCCAATTTTCTAAATACTTAGTCCCTGGCCTTATATTATCTTGACTATATCATTACAATGGGGTGGGATATATTAGTCAGCTCTTTAACCCCTTAAGGACCAAACTTCTGGAATAAAAGGGAATCATGGCATGTCACAAATGTCATGTGTCCTTAAGGGGTTAAACAGTCAGTTCTTTAATTTAATGTGTTGGAAGCAGGGAAATGGGCAAGAGAAAAGATTTGAGTTATTTTGACAAGGGCCAAATAGTGATTGCTAGACAAATGAATCAGAGCATCTCCAAAATGGCAAGTCTCCTTGGGAGTTCCCAGTATGCAGCGGTTAATACCTACTAAAAGTGGTGCAAGCAAGAACAACCAGTAAACCGGCATTAGGATCAGGGCCATCTCCCTGACATGAATCACGCTCTCCACTTCCCAACGCAGTAGCGGAACCATTTTCCCATGCTTGCAGAGTTGTATTTAGCACTGAGCTGTGTTTGTGTGTTTGAATGGAAGCATGTTTTTGTATGGAGTATGTTTGTGTAAATGTAGGGGTGTGTTTGAATGTGGTGTTGGTGTTTGAATGCAAGCATGCATCTATGAGTCGTATTTTTTTTTTTAATGCTGGGGTGTGTTTATATATATTTTTGTTGTTTAACACATTTGAATGATGAGATGTATACACATGTACACATACATTGCCACACGCACACACACACACACACTGAAACACATGCAGATACACAGATATAAACACTGACACTCACACTAACACACATGCAGATACAGACTGACACAGGTACACACACACTAACACATACAGACACACAGGTTTGCAACCTGACACACATACAGAGACATGTATACAAACACTGACACATATGGATACTCAGACACACTGATGCATGTACTGATACACATGCAGATACACAGATTAAAAACAAAGACTATATACAGATGCACACGCAGATATACACACACAGGTTCACACTGACAACATACAGATACACAAATACGTGTAATGATAACATACAGATACATACACTGACACACATACAGACACACAGATACACAACCTGACACACATGCAGATACACACAGACCACATAGAGAAACATAGATATAGTAAATACAGATACACAGATATACACACTGACACACACATATACATACTGACAACATAGATATACACTAACAGACATAGTGATACCCACACAGACACCCTGACAGACATACTCACACACATACACAGACACACACACAAATACTGACACACATACATACATACTGACACACATGCAAAGTTTACATTTTTACACACTGACAGACATACTGACATACTGACACACACTGATAGATAAACTGACATGCACAGACAGACAAACTGACATACACAGAGAAACTGGCACACAGACATAGGGACACACACACATATGCCCTGACAGACATACTGACACACACAGAGACATACTGACACACACACACACATTCTGACAGACATACTGACTCACACAAATACTGACACACACACACACACACATACATACTGGCACACATGCAAAGTTTACATTTATAAAGCCACCCTCCAGCCCTACCTTATGGGTTCAGGAGGGTGGTTCCCTGGGGTCCAGTGGCAGGCTGTGGTAGTTGGGAGTGTGAGGGTCTGACAGCTCCCTCCTGACGGCCTTCTCCTCCATACTGCGCGGCTTCACTCTATCTGGGAGGAAGTGACTTACGGCAGTCATTTCCTCCCAGCCTGCTGCTGTAAAACAAGGGGGCCCGGTCACGCTGTTAAAGGGCCACAGGCCCACAGCGCCCGACCTGGCCCTCTTAGTGTGTGAGCTCCTGGTGCAGTTGCAGCATCGGCGGGCCCATGGGGCAAATAAAAATATTTTTGCACGCAGCGGAGCCCATGGGGTAGCTGCTTTGGGCCCCCAGGAATAACTGGGCCCAGGCAGCTGCCTGTTTGCCTCGCTTTAAAGACGGCCCTGATTAGGATCATGGGCAACCAAGGCTCATTGATGGATGTGGGGAGTGAAGGCTAGTCCGTCTGGTCCAATCACACAGAAGAGTTACTGTAGCTCAAGTAACTGAAAACCTAATGCTGGCCTTGAGAGGAAGGTATCAGAACACGGTGCATTGCAGTTTGCTGCATATGGGGCTGTGTAGCAGACCGGTCAGAGTGCCCATGATGACCCCTGTCCAACCCTAGAGCCTTCAATGGGGATGTGAACATCAGAACTGGACCATGGAGCAATGGAAGAAGGTTGCTTTGCCTGATGAATCATGTATTCTTTTAGATCAGGTAGATGGTCAGGTGCATGTGCATTGTTTACCTGGGGAAAAGATGGCAACAGGATGCACTATGGGAAGAAAGCAGGTTGGCAGAAGCAGTGGGATGCTCTGGGTCCTGGCCAGTCGTGTATTCTGGTTTTGTGCTGCCCTAGGCATAACAAAACTCAGGCACCCCCCTGCCCCTTCTTAATTTCACTTCCTGTTAAAAACCAACATGCTCCTTGCCTAACAGACACACACCTTCCCTGATGCATACACACCGTCATTATCACACACACTGTTTAACCAACACACACTAACACTGAAACATATTCACTGGCAGACAGACACGCACACTCACATTCACCGACAGAGACACTAACTGACACACGCATTCACTGACAGATACACATACACACTCACTGACAGACGTGCACTCACTCAGTGTCAGACACATACACACACACACACTTGCACACATACACACTCACTGACAGACACATATACACTTGGTGTCAGAGACACACATTCGCTAACAGACATACACATTGACAGATACACACTCCCAGTGACAGACATGCATACATTCACTAACAACAGATATACACATTCTCACTAACAGACATACACACTCTCACTAACAGACATATTAACACTCACCAACACACACACACTCTCACTGACACACTCACAAACAGATACACACTCTCACTGACACACTCACAGATACACACACTCTCACTAACAGACACACACACTCTCACTATCAGACACACACTAACACTCTCACTAACAGACACACTAACAAACACATACACTAACACACTCTCAATTTTTTTTAATTATTATTTGCTTTCATTTTAATGGCTTCTTCCCAGTGGGGCTGCTGCTGGCTGGCTGGCAGGCATGCGGGCAGGCAGGCTCATAGTGAGGCGGCAAGTGAGCAGTGATCCTCCTGCTCTGCTCCCTCACGTGATGCTGGAGCTGTGGTGCGCATGAGGGAGCTGAGCAGGTAGAGCTCAGGGGACAGTGCTCCCTCGCCGCCCGCCTCCCACATCAGTCCACGCCAGCCTCGGCGGGGCCCAGGGCGTTTGGGGGGCGTTTTCTGCCCCATGAAAGGGCCTGTCATGCCAAAAGCATGAGTTGGTGTTTGATGTGTGTTTATATATGTTAAGAGTTGTTTTTTTGTAAACCTTGGGATGACATTTATTGTGGTCTTTGATCTTGCACCAGGCCTAGACCATAAAACATCTAGATAGCCATCACCAGAGCTGGACACAAGGAATTTCATAGAGTGGGCAATAGACTGCCAGACCAACCCCCTCTGATCCCCCCCAGGGGTCTGCCCACTGAGAAACAACTAGTTTAGATATATGAGGGTGTTGGACTATCCAGGGAGTTCAGTTATTCATTTTTCTTTTGTCAGTAACAGGTAAACACGTTACCAAAAAGGGTTAACTATATATTCTTTATCAGTAAAAGTAGAACTGTGATACTATAATTCTCCTGTGTGTGGGGTAACCTAAGACGCCCGGGTTTAAAAGTCTTGGTGGTGGCAGTAGAGTATGTACTAAGGGAGATAGTGTAGAAGGGATTGCAGGGGTTAATTGAGTGGTTGCTGGGACTAGCAACAGGTAACCAGGGGTCTGGTGTCATTAACCCTGTCACTTCCACACTCTTCCCACTGTCTCGGCTGGGCCTATAGCCCACGCACGTGACAGGGCCGTCCAAGGCAAATGCCCTGTCAGCCTTGTGGTAAATACACCGCTGGTCCTGGCATTCATGTAAATGCTACTTTGACATTTCCCACTTAACTAGAGATTGTTGCAGACCATGTACACCCCTTTATGGCAATGGTGTTCCCTGATGGCAGTGGCCTCTTTCATCAAAATAATGCACCCTGCCAAACTGCAAAAAATGATCTGTAATGGTTTGAGGAACATGTCAAAGAGTTCAATTTGTTGCCTTTGTCTCCAAATTCTCCAGGTCTCAATCCAAATGAGCATCTGTGAGGTGTACTGGAACAAAAAATATGATTCATGGTGCCATACATGTTTAGAGGTATTGTGGAGTCCATGCCTTGATGCATCAGAGCTGTTTTGACAGCACGAGTAGGACCTACACAATATATGGCAGGTTTTTATGTTGTGGCTGATTAGTGTATTTCCCCATTGATTCTGGGCATTGTCAAATAAAATGCTTTTCAGAACATTGATGAGAAATCTCCAGAACATCTCCTAGATATGAGCAGTGTTAATGAAAATTAGGGATTCATATTAAACAATTCATTCTGCATTAGTTAAGCCATTTTTATATATTTATTTGTTTTAAAATAATGACTTGCTATGTAAAGCTATCAGACTCAGCCAACCAATGGATAAGGGTTTTATTAGTTATATACTACAAAAGCTGTTTAGAAAGAGGTTACCTCACTATCCAACTTTATCAGATGTATACTTAAACTCCCACCAGGTTTATCCAGAATATCTCTGAGCATGATAAGAGTTGTAGTCCAGCAGGGACAGTAAACTTTTTGCACTCAGTTGGATAAGACTCTGTACTTAGGAAGAGCAGAGGTAAGAAAAACTAGAACCGATTTATGTACTTTCATTAGCGGGAAATTATAGAGTTACGTAACATGAGAAACACATAGTAGGAGCTTAAAGCCAGTAAGGTATTGTCATGCATGAAAAAGGGCATTCATTCTCGGGACGAGAATATAATTTTGCCTCTTTATAAATCACTGGTAAGACCACATATTGAATATGCTGTGCAATTTTGGGCACCTGTTCTAAAGAAGGATATTATGGCACTAGAAAAAGTGCAGAGGCGGGCTACAAAACTAATAAAAGGAATGGAACATATCGCTATGAAGAAAGGTTAACAAATTTAAACCTATTTAGTTTAGAAAAACGTCGCCTGAGAGGGGATATGATAACATTATACAAATATATTCCAATACAAACCATTGTGTGGAAATCTATTCACAAACCGGACTTTACATAGGACACGAGGTCATGCATTTAGACTGGAAGAAAGAAGATTTCGTCTAAGGCAAAGGAAAGGTTTTTTTACTGTAAGAACAATCAGGATGTGGAATTCTCTGCCTGAAGAAGTGGTTTTATCAGAGTCCATACAGATGTTCAAACAGCTACTAGATGCATACTTGCAAAAACAGAATATTCAAGGATATAATCTTTCAATGTTGATCCAAGGATAAATCTGACTGCCATTCTGGGGTCAAGAAGGAATTTTTTTCCTAGCTTGTTGCAATATTGTGCTTCAAACTGTTTTTTTTTTTGCCTTCTTTTGGATCAACAGCAAAAAACAAATGTGAGGAAGGCTGAACTTGATGGACGCAAGTCTCTTTTCAGCTATGTAACTATGTAACTATGTAAAGCAGCACTGTCGTGCCGAACTTACCTTTCTCCTATTGCTTCCTCTTCTCTTCTCAGAATCTCTTATTCTTCTCTTCCTTTCTGATCTAGTTTTCTTTAAAACATAAGACAAAGTAGGGACTATTTGTCTTGTGTATTTGTCCTATGCTTGACATTCATTGACACAAAAATGAGCTTAAGTCTGTTCCCAAACATCCTGTCAATTAGACTAGCATTGCCAGTAATTTGACCGAATTTCGTCCGAAGCGAATGCCCACAGTTTGTCCATTCGTGTTCGGGTGAAATTCGGTTATTATGTTCCGTTCGGAATTTAATCCAGAGAATGAAATTCCAATCTGATTCTTGCTGATGCTTGCAGCCATTTAGTAGATAGCTCCTTAATCCTTGTGGGAATTAGGGGGCTATCTACTAAAAAGCTAAAAAGACCAAAATTGGTCTTTCAGCCAACTTTACTTACTAAGTAAAAATTAGTCAGTATTAGTAAATAAGGGAGATTAAAATCTCCCTGCTGCCCCTATTAAACAGTAAGCAGCCAGTACCACATGAGTGGCGGCTATTAAACTAGTGCCCACCCCAGCGCCCACCCATTAGTGTTGGGTGGAGGCCCCAAGTGACAAAAGGTCGGGATGACCTACTGTCGCTCCCTGGAACCCCAAAATTGAGTCTGACCTAATACTAATATAGTGGTTATATTGAACACCATTACAAATGGTGGTTCAAAATAAAACATGACGTGGCCATGACAGTGCCGCTTTAAACATTGTCAGGGTTATTGACTATAACCTGAATGGACCTGAACCAAATGGGGCAAAATCATACATCTGCATATGGACAATTTGGGCTGCAAAATCTCGATAGTAAACCAACCAATCAGAGCACTCTTGGTCATATTGCAACGCGTGTGAAATTGCCATTGTGTGGGAAAGGCTATATAAGAGTTTCTCCTGCTTTGGGCACTCATTCTGCAATGAGCCCTACATGGGTGAAGGATTCTTTTTTGCTGCAGAGTGGGGTTCTTTTTCTGCCTTTTTTTTCGCAGTTGGATCTTCGCAATTTATGGCATTGGAGATTATGGATATTTTTTGTGTGCCTTTTTTCAGGTGAAGAAAACAGAGGAATGAGAAGAAAGAAGACTTTGGATGGTAAGTATAATTTTGTAATTTTTTTTTTTTTACCTCCTCCTCACTTTTATTTGTGTGCAGGGGGGAGGTTGGGACTTTATTTTAAGGGGATGGCTAGGGGATTGGGAACCCATTCCTATCAACAGGGTCTTACTATTATTTCGGGGTGTGGAAAATGGCATGTACATTCCCCAATATGATAATTAATTAGGGCCTCAAACTTCTGCCCACGTGTGGGGATCAGGGACAATAGGCCACCCCCTTTATTAGGGTCCCGACCTGCCGGCATGGCTAGAGGCCAGCAGAGATGACAATAGGTCCCCCCCTTAAAATAAAGTAGCCCATGAGTGGGGGCAAAGAGGGGGTATTTGTCAGACCCTATCCCCAAAGTATGGGGCCTATTTTAGCGACTGGGTTGCAAAATCCTTTGTATAGTTAATAACCCTATTTGCGCATAACAGCCATGGATAGCCTGCCCAATGCATCTGGGGTTAATATTGTAAAGTACTGTGGAATAAGTTGATGCTATATAAATGCCAATAGCAATAATAACACGCTGCATGTGCTAACACCAGATGCAAAGGTTGCCAGCCAGCAAGAGCATATTTCAGCCTGATAGCTGGCCTTACACACACAAATATCAATGTATCTTTTTATTTTTGCACCATAACCACTTCAGTAATATGAGTGGTTTAGACCAGGCTTAAGCAAACAGCAACCTTCTAGTTGTAACTCCATGATTCTTTGCAATCTATTAATTTGTAAAATGGGGGAAGATGTAGTTTACTAAAAGCTTGTCAAGCAAAACATATTTACATCCAAAAATATATATTTGAAAATACATTTTGCACTTTGTTTTTCAATTCGTTACAGTTCAATAAATCCCTACAACTTGTATAAATCATTTTATTGCTGCTATGACAACGCATTTTTATGTCTATCAATCCTCGTCTTGTGTCACATGAATGCATTCCGGAATTAGTCACTCCCACTGAAAATATTTTTAAGGCAAAGTAGATTATTCATATATCTTTTGGACAGGGTGTGGATCAGAAAGTCATCCGACAGATGTGTCTAGTTCAGTTATAAAACAGGGGTTAGCGGAGTATAAGTACATTAATAGTTAACATTGCATTGCAGTGCTACCCTATAAATGGTTAACATACAAGTACCCAAAAAGAAGGGATCATCTGTTTATTACCAAATGCATCAACAGAGTACACAATGTGAGCTTTTATAGTTCTGAAATAGTAAAACACCACAGCCTTGTCTAAGACTGTAATCTGATACAAAGGAGAAACACTTCTGGATTAACATCCAAGGAGACGTGAAGACAGATTTCTTTTTCTTCCCATGTGTACAATCAATGCTCTTCTGTCTCACTAGATGTTGCTTTAGGGTTGTTTGGGTTCATTTTCTTCTTCCCATGCGCTGATATCCTTTGAATCTGCTACCAAAATATGCAAACTAATGATCCAAAAATAGCTTACTGCAGGAAGTGTTTGGGAGCGAGCAGCTTGGCGAAGTCAAGATAGTCTGTTGATTCTGAATCAGCAAGCCATGGTGGGATTTTTTTCTTTTAGCTTTAGTTCATCTGTCTGTATAAATATTCCCTGCTGGTTTTAAAAGAGGTGTTTGCAAATATGAGCATGATGACAAACCCCAGTCTGATTTGCTTACTTTTCACTTGAATAGTGTTCATCACTTCAAAACCTAGTAGCGTTTTAATGTTTCAGTCTCTCTGTAGACAATCCTGAACGTAAATCCACCAGTTTCCTCATCTTTAGCGGCACAGCAGATCTCGGAGACCAGATGGCGTTTGCAATATTTAATAGCCAGTTGCTTTGCTCTGATTCTTCCGTGTAGAAATTAAAATGCTTGTTATTTTTTTCCAGACTCGCAGAGCAGACGAGCATTCCGCTTATTTTAAGATTATAAATATCTTGTTGTCATATTTAAATATATTTTTACAACGCCGGTTTTATGCACAAAAACTATTGCTTATCAACATTATTTTTGAATTGCAGAAAAAAAGGATACATTTGCACCACAAGACATCTATTTTAGAGGCTTCTATCAACTTATCTTACCTAGACTTGCTTAGAGCCTTAGAACTGGGTAACCCAGTTCGACCACCTCTCTAGTAAGTGTCCTTGGGCAAGACACCCAATGATGTATATCCGCCTACCTGAAATCCTCATAAATTGAAAGTTCATTTGAGCAGCCTTCTTCACTTCTAAATATCCATTTTCTATAATTGTTAAACACTGTTAACCACAAATTAACAACTTGACACATTAGCTTGAATGCTTTCATCTCCCGAACACAGGCAGCGGTAATTGGTTGTCGAACGCCTGGAACTATTTTTGGCCATGCAAGTCTGCGAATCTGGGCAGAGTTCATACCACTGCCGGTTCAACTTCCAGACCACCTAGACAAACAACTTTCATGAGATATGATCTACTGACTGGGGGAGCATTCTCTCCATAAAAGCCAGGGGGAGCGTTCAGTATTGTTCGCACAGGAACCCCTGAAAGCTCCAGTTCCAGAGGATCCTGCCCAATCCTCTGGAACTGTTTTGGGCTATCACTTCGATCACTTTGATGATCCAGCGGAGGAAAGTCTAGGGCTCTGCTACAAAGATATATAATATATTAACCAGTGAGGAATCCCTTTTTAGAAATATTACAACTAGTGAAGATATGGGACTACACAATTGAAACTAGAGGTGTGCATGGGCAGAACATTTGTTTAGTTTCAATACTTTAATTTTCTGATTTCAGTTTCTAGAAAATTTGAAAATTATCAATTTGGAACTGTGGTAATCCCACATGGTAATCCCATCCCATATGGGTAGCAAATTCAGGAGCTATCTAAGAAAAACGGAAGAAAGATAAAAACAAATAAAAGGGAATTTGTTTTCTTAATTTTCATCTTGCAGTTAGATAACTCCCTAATTTGCTATGCTTACATCACATGACTACATCCTGGAATCAATCACTCCAACTGAAAATATTTTTAAGGCAAAATGTTTTGTTTTTTTCATGTATATTTTGGGCAGGGTGTGGGTCAGAAATTCATACTTCAGATTAGAGATGTTGCGAACCGTTCGCGAACATTCCGCGAACGGCTCGCCACGAACCGTTCACGGCGAGCTCCTGTCAGCTGACACATCCCGGCCAATCTCCAGCAGACCCTCCCTCCCAGTCCCTCCCACCTCCTGGACAGCATCCATGTTGAAGGCAGCTTCAACATGGATGCTGTCCAGGAGGTGGGAGGGTCTGAGAGGGAGGGTCTGCTGGAGATTGGCCTGGATGTGTCAGCTGACCGGAGCTCACCGCGAACGGTTCGTGAACGGTTCGCGACATCTCTACTTCAGATGTGTCTAGTTCAGTTAAAAAAACCGTGGTTAGCAGAGTTGCTATATTAAATGATACCAAATTAGGGAGCCATCTGCTAAACAATACCCTCATTTAAAATCCTTAAATATTGCAATCTCACATAAGGATATGAAAATAGGGAGCTGTTGTGTTTAGCAGTTACCATCCTTATTTGGTACCTTTAAATGTGATAATCCCACGTAACAGTACCACATTAGGGAGCAGTTGTTTTTTAGTAAATAGTTTACTAATTTGGTATTGTTAAAATTACAATACTAAGAGGGTACCAAATTAGGCAGCTATTTACTAAACAGCTAAAAGACCAAAATACCTTTTTCTTAAAGGACCAATGGAATGCCAGGAAAACAAACTCTTTTTCCTGGCACTATAGTTTTAATAGGTCCTCCCCCCCCACCCCCCCCACCCTCATGGCCCCCCTCCCGCCGGGCTAAAGGGGGAGGAAGGGGTTAAAATCTTACCTTTCTTCAGCGCCTGGCTCCCTCATCGCTAGGGAATCTCCTCCTCCTTCGGATGTCATCGGCTGAATGCGCATGTGCGGCAAGAGCCACGCGCGCATTCAGTCAGTCCATCACGCGAGCATTCAGTCAGTCCATAGGAAAGCATTCTTAATGCTTTCCTATGGATGCTGGCGTATTCTCACTGTGAAAATCACAGTGAGAAGCGCGGAAGCGCCTCTAGCGGCTGTCAATGAGACAGCCACTAGAGGCTGGATTAACCCTAATGTAAACATAGCAGGGAGGATTAACCCTAAATGGACCTGGCACCCAGACCACTTCATTGAGCTGATGTTGTCTGGGTGCCTATAGTGGTCCTTTAATTTTGCTGGTTCAGTTGCTTAATAGATGAGTCCCTAATTTGGTAAACTTAATTATGGCAATCCACGGAAGGATAAAAAATTAGGGTGCTATCTACTAAACAGCTGAAAGCACAAAATTAAGAAACTACCTTTGTCTTAATTTAGCTGTTTCAGGTACTTAGTAGTAAGTTCCCTAATTTGCTATCCTTATGAAAATTTCTGTTCTGAATTTGTTCATTTTTGAGTGGTTTCATTTTATTAAAAAAATCAGAAATTCTGACATTTCAGAATTGCCTAATTTGGACGAACTAGAACAAAATACTGTACATACAAAGTTTAGCCACTCTGCTTCCGGAGGTGTAGCTCTGAATGATGCCTCCAATAGCGTCATTGGAAGATCATCAGACAGATCCTGGCTGCCTAATGTTAATTATGTGAAAATTTCATCCCAGTCATTGGCTGAGAGCGGTCAATGAATGGTGATGGCTGCAACTTCTGCTACTGGTTTGCCTCATTACCAAGGAACTACGCCAGGGTACTCCTGGCATCATAACCACTACAGCAGGCTGTAGTGGTTATGAGTCTTTGTAGTAACCCTTTAACATTTTCAACGATTTGTTCTAAAGTGATAAGAAATGCTATGAGCAGACATGCACACTAATAAAATTGTGTCTGACTTCTTTAGACATCCTAAGTTGTCAGGATCGAGGAAGACCCGAATGGGTCGAAACGTTGATCAATCAACCTGTAAACCTTTTATGGATTAAAGACTGCTAATATTCTTAAAAAGACCGAAGAGTGCATCTTTTTTCAATATAACTATATATATATCTATAATATTATCTGTGTGGGTGTCAGTGTGTATCTGAGTGTGTATGTATATCTGTGTGTGTGTCCGTGTGTGTATATTTGTGTATGTGTCAGTGTGTATCTGAGTGTATGTGTGTTTATGCACCAGTGTGTTTATGCCAGTGTGTGTATCTGTATATCATTTTGTGTCATGGTGTGTGGTGGCTGTGTGTGTAGGGGCACAGTAGCTGGTGAAGCCACCTTCATGACTCTTCTTGTCATTCTGAAGGTAGGTAAAACTTTTGAAATCAATTTAAAACACAAGTAATGTTTTCATTCATATCTATGAATGTTAAGGCAAATGTAAGAAATGGCTGTAACAGCAGGCATCAAACCAATTTTCATTGGGTTTAATAAATTAATAAAAATAAATAAATGAAAATCTCCTATAACTTATGTTAAACTTTTTTCATGTGGTACTTTGCTTTCTCTTAAATGTATATAAAGCATTTAGCAAATTACAATCCAGTTCAGTTTAGGGCACATATTGCAAATGAGGAGAAGAAATAAAAAAATGTTTGCTTTCTCTGTACTGCCTGCAAGGTGCTAGGACAGGGTGTTGCTCATGTGCGGGAAGAACTCCTGTGATGTTGTATATGTGGCAATGCTGCATGTGGTATTGTGTATATGGAGGTTTTTTGTGGTGTTTACTGCGTTGGGGCAGTGCTTGTGGTGTTGTCTGTGTGGGTGAATGCATAAAAGAAACAATGTCAAACTATTGTAATACCTTCTGAAACCTCATCATGACGATACATTTGAGACACGTCTAGGCAACTGAGTAAGGTGTTCACATCTGGGACACCATTTGGAATAATTTAGGGAAACCAAAATACTATTTGAAGATATATAGATTTTCTGTGTCATGCAGCCCCTTGGAGACAAATAGGCGGAGGAAGGCCCTGGCACTTTGTATTGAGAAAGGCTATATAGTTTGGTGGATATAGTGAGGGGAAGGGGGCGTTAGGTGGCTAGTGTAACAGTTACACTCCAGCTATTTTATTGACACACACTAACAAACACATACTCCATGAAAGACACACTGTTTCAGGCATACTGACTCACACAGACATACAAACTGACACACACACACACACATACAGGCATACTGGCTAACACACACACACACACACACACACACACAGACAAACTGGCACACACACAGAGACATACTTGCACACACACAGACAGACATACCTGCACACACACACGCACACACACACACACACACACACACACTTTTAAAGCCAGTTTCCTACCTTTGCTGGTACCTTTCCTGAGGTCCAGTGTGCTGGCTATGGTGCTTGGGAGTTAGGGTCTGGCTTTGCTTGCTGTTTATGGGCCACCTGGTGGTCCCCCTTAGTGTGTGGGCCCCAGTGCAACCGCGGTACCAGCACCGTGGGCACATGGGGGGGAACTAGGGGCGTAACTGGGGACCGCTGGGCCCCTGTGCAAGAATTAAAGTAGATTCCCCTTGTCACTCTACCTTATGCATATTCTCGCTCCTTGTCACTCCCAACTAAGCAATACACATGGTTGAAATGTGTGTGGTTTCTTTGCGTGATTGTACTGTTGCTGAGTGAGTGTTGCATGTATGTGTGTAGTTGGATGAGTGTGATTGTATTTGTGGCTGTTTGAGAGGGAGACACAGAAACAGAGAGGATGCTAGAGAGTGCCAGAGAAGACAGGGAGGGAGAGACAGATAGCCAAAGGGAGACAGAGCTATACATGCAAAGAGATGGCGAGACAGAGAGTGATACAAGGAAAGGAGAGCCAGAGACAGCTAGAGAGAGACAAAGAGTGACACAAGGAAAGGAAAGACTGAGACAGCTAGAGAGAGACAAAAAGTGACACAAGGAAAGGAGAGACTGAGACAGCTAAAAAAACATAGAGAGACAGAGAGTGACACAAGAAAGGAGAGCCTAAGACAGTTAAAAAACTAGAGAGAGACAAAAAGGAAGTGAGACAGACAGAAAGAAGTAGAGCCAGGAAGAGACAGCCTCATATGTGTACAGGGAGAGGTGAGGTAGAGTATTTCACTCACCTTGATCCTGTGTGCACCACTGCTGCAACCTGGGACGTGGATTTCTTGAGAGCCTTAGGTCTGCTGGGCTTGCTCTGAACTCCCCTGTGCTGTCTAAGTGCTGTAAACATTCTGGGAACTGAGGGAGGGGCCCTGCAGGCAGGATATGGAGGCAGCTCTGCCAGAACTCCGCCCAGGAAGAGGTGAGGGAAAGGCATTGAGTTCCAGCATGTTAGCAAGCTGTGCCTCCGCAGCACACACAAACAATGAATACAGCTGGACCATCCATGTGCACCCCACTCTGCCCCTCACTGAGGTTACTGGCCGATTGGCCAGTCAGTGAGGTAGGATAATTGCTATTTAGTATATTGCCGAATTAGCAGTTTTGCAAGGGGAGCCAGTCCTGCCAGCAGGGGTCTACAGAGCAGCCGGGCCCGGACGCAGCTGCGACCCGGTGGTTCAGTCACTGGGGGAACTTTTTTTTGGGGATGTGGGCAGCCCTGGATTTAGGGCAGCCTGGGGGGCAATTGCCTCCCTGCGCCCCGGCCCAGCCCGCCCCTGGTTGTTGGGCTGCTTTTTTTCTCCACTTTTGCTTTTGTCCCCTGTAGTGCTTCTTTTTCTATTGTTTGCATGGCTGCTGTAATGCTTGAGACCCAGTTAGCTGGTGGATGTGAGGCCTGCTGCACACCTGCCGTCTGTGGTCTCAACATCACACATGCGAACTGGAGAACGTAGGAAGCTGGGAGGTGTAGTTTGGGTGGCAGGCACCACCGGGGAATGAACATAATCATGGAAGCTATGGTGGAGCAGGCCCCGGTGCAGGGATGTGCAGCTCCAGCTAGTGATTTGACCAGGGAGAGGAGCATGGCAGGGAGCACGTGGACAGCCAGGGGGGCCATGCAAGCCCAGTTCCAGACAGCTGAGGCAGAGGGGAGCAAGTTACAGAGGAGGAGTAGAGGGGTGGGATGCTCTGAGTCATGAGGCAGTCCAGGTCTGCACCCACCACTCAGAAGTGGTGGAGGTCTGCTGTGTCTGGAGGATTAACAGGAGGACATGCAGCAGGTGGCTGGAGACTTTGGCAGCGGTTCCAGCAGTGATGTTGCAGAAGTAGCTGAGCCTACCAGGAAGCAGCTATGGTTGCCAGTTCCAGAGGAGTTCTATTGGATGGCGGTGCAGTTGCTGGGAAAGGCAGTTTGGGCTGGGTGCGGGCCGCACACTGTGGCCCTAGAGCAGGCATAGGCAACCTTCAGCACTGCAGATGTTTTGGACTACACCTCCCATGATGCTTTGCCAGCATTATGTGTGTAAGAGCATTATGGGGGATGTAGTCCACACCATCTGGAGTGCCGAAGGTTGACTATCCCTATCCTAGAGGATACGGCTCACCTGTGGGAAAAGATGCGAGTAACTGGGGTTGGGGGAAGGTGTTCAGCCCTAACTCCATTAGCACCTAGGTGGCTAGGGTGCAGTGGAGTTCTCAATTCTTATGTATCTTTATTGGACTCCTTGGAAGTCCATTTGAAAGTAGACATCAAGGAAAAGGTATGGAAGGATGAGAAGTTGGAGATGTTCTCAGGCAGCTTAAAAGAGGACAAAAAGGCTGAAAACGAAAACAAGAAGAGCTACAGGAGCTGTTCAAAAACTGACTCCAAGGTTTCTGTATCCTGGCCATCATTATTGGGGAAAAGGCTACGGACAAATGTGCATCACTCTTTTGTTATTTGGATGGGGATTAGGACATCTATAGGATCTATGGGGGGTTGGCCTAGTGGCGCTATAACAAACAATTTTGTCAGCGCATCAAATGGACATCACACTTTGCTTAAAGCTCATGATGGCCCAGAAGGTCTTGCCCTTTTGGGGAAGTGGGAGCAAATGCTTCCTCTTCGGCCTTGGGAAAAAAGGGATGGGGTTAGGTATTTAATGACAGCCAGTGTAAGTGGAGTTCCTCATGCAGGTTCATGGATGAGTGCTTTGGATGCAGGGAAGCCCATAGCTTCTCCAAATCTTTTAAGCCGGGAAAGGCAGGAATGTCAGTGGGGGCAGTTGGGGGCAAAAGGGGAGAACACCTGTAGTGGAGAGGCAGTATAATCCACGATATCTCCGCTGGGTAACAGGAAAAACAAAGGATAATCCAGGGAATCAGCATACAATAATCCAAACAGCACTGCAGTAACCCTTCCTTCCCAAGAACTAGACGACACATAGGCTGGGAGTCAACTGAGGTCTTTTAATTCAGCTCCACAATTTATACAAGTCCCCATGCAAGAGGTTTCCTGAGTCCCCTCCCAGGGGCATTCCCAGAGGGGACTACATGGGGGACTTACAATACAGGACATTTCTCCCATCAGGCACTGCTGCACGAGAGGGATCCTCCCACTGGAATATACCGTTAAGTGGATTATCCCTCCGTGCAGCAGAACTCACAATTCACATTAAATTCAATAACTCCATGAATATCTGGTTTATTTAAACAAATGGACGTTCGGTAGATAGCTGGGGTCTGAGCGCATCATTCGGGAGATTACCGCTCAGATCCCAGCTAAAACAACCGAACGCCGCACGAAAAACACATTCACTAACACATAGCCTTAAAATACCGATTACCTATAAGGGAACAAAATACCGAATGTCCCGGACCTCCCGAACGGTCTGGAGGCTCAGCGGTGTTCGCGCCGTCGAGTAGCCGTTTTTAGTACCACACGCTCGACGACCAAACACTGCTGAGGGAACAAAGGATCCAAGATGGCCGACCGCCGCATGGTCGGTAGTCGAACGACGGCCACCCAGGAGAGCCTCTAATTACCGATTGCAACATTGTTACAATCGGTTAATAGGCGCCACACGCCTCTAAGTGTGTGGGCTATTAAATGATATTTTGTTCGGTTCCCGAACGGCCCGCAAAGGTGCCGTTCGTGAAAAGAATAGAATCAGCTATCTGCGTTCGGCAGATAGCCCAGGCAGGCAATACATTATTAACATTGCATTACAGTACATGCTGGAACACACAATAGGAACCCCATACCGGCAACCCTTAAAGAGGCAGTACAGAAATAATGTCCAAGTGGCTAGGTTTGCCACAACACCAGTGAATTGAGAAGAGATGCTGCTGTGGCTTAGCCGCTATGGTAGGAGGGAAGATGCTCAGTTCCTGGATCAGGGGTTTTGACGTGGGGTTTTGGATACCATTTAGTCCATGGAAGATGGTAGTGTCCTTGAAGAACCTTAGGCCATTTTGAGGAGGCAGGTTAGTTTGGGGTGCATTGCCATTTGTCTCTGTTCTATTGCCCAATTTTAGGGTGTCACTGTTGGGAGCAAAGTTTCTTAATCCTGTCTATGAGGCATCCTTGGTATGGCCCATTTACCTGCCTGACCTTATACTTCATGTTCGTTGTTGATGTACAGCTATTAAAGCTGTACGGTCTCCTTTTGGGGACTTTGCAGAATTTGCAAAGACCACCAATGGTGACTTTGCTCCTAAAGGTCTGGTGGCTGGGAGGCAGGTAAAGACAAGATTTACTTCCCTGAACCTGTAGCTATCAAATTCAACCATCTTGTTCCTGTGGGACCTTTTCTGCTTCTAGCGCTTGAGCGCTAGGAGCTGACATCACTGCTGTACTCTCTCGCATTCGCACGAGTACAGAATTGAGGTTTATAGAAGATCCCACTAGACTGTGGGATGTTCCATAGACAAAGCTACTCTACTGCAGCCGGGGTTATTGGCACTTCTAGATGGCAGCAGCTAACCTAGTGTCTCGAAGTGTCAGGCATAGAAAAAATACAGATACAAAGTAATCCTTACTTTGTCTCTATATATCTCTAGACTGGGTTGGAATTTTAGTGTGAAATTCCAAAACAGTCAAAATTTGTATTTCAGAGTAGTGATGTCCCGAGCGGTTCGCCGGCGAATAGTTCCCGGCGAACATCACTTGTTCGCGTTCGCCACGGACGGCGAACATATGCGCTGTTCTGTCCGCCCCCTATTCATCATCATTGAGTAAACTTTGACCCTGTACCTCACAGTCAGCAGACACCTTCCAGCCAAGCAGCAGCAGACCCTCCCTCCCAGACCCTCCCACCTCCTGGACAGCATCCATTTTACATTCATTATGAAGCTGCATTCTTAGTGTGAGGAGGGACAGTGTAGCTGCTGCTGATTTGATAGGGAAATTGATAGCTAGCCTATTGTATTCAGTGTCAACTACAGTCCTGAAGGACTCATCTGATCTCTGCTGTAAAGAGAGCACCCCAAAAAGCCCTTTTTATGGCTAGAACATCAGTCGGTTTATTTTTTTTCTGTGTAATGTAATTGCAGTTGCCTGTCTGCCAGCCTGTGTGTCAGGCTCACAGCATATACTATGCCCACTTGCCCAGTGCCACCACTCACTCACTGGTGTCCCAATAGCTTGCATTTAAAAAAACCAAAATTTTTTGGACTGTAATATAATAGCAGTCAGTTTCCTTCACGAGTGTGCGTTTCAGGGCCTGCCCAGTGCCACCACTTACTCACTGGTGTCACAATAGCTTGCATTTAAAAAAAAAAAAACTTTTTGGACTGTAATATAATAGCAGTCAGTTTCCTTCACGCGTGTGCGTTTCAGGGCCTGCCAGGGCAGTGTCACACCAGTGCAACTCATATCTGGTGTAACAGTAGTGTACATTTTAAAAAAAAAATACAATTTTGACTGTAATAGATTGAATAGCAGTTATTTGTCTGCAAGCGTGTGTGTCAGGCTCACAGCGTCTACTCTGCCAACATCTGCCACTGCTCAGTGCCCCTCTTATCTGTTGTCACAGTAGCTTGCACGCATAGTACCACTAATCAAAAAAAAAATGACAGGCAGAGGCAGGCCACCCCACAGGGGCCGTCGTGGTCGTGGTGCTGTGATTCCCTTTGGCCCTAGAATAATGCCCAGTGTTCGGAGGCCACGTACCCTGAACTCGAAAAGTTCTGAGGACATAGTTGACTGGCTAACACAGGACACCCAATCTTCTACAGCTTCCGCTCGGAACCTTGAGGCACCATCCTCCTCCAGCTTAGCTTTGGGCACCTCTCAAGTTACTACTCGCCCGCCTGCCGCTACCACCAACACTAGCACCACAGCAGCTTCACTTGGTATGTCAGAGGAGTTATTTACACATCAGTTGGAAGAAATGAGTGATGCGCAACCATTATTGCCAGAGGATGTAGATAACAGGGATATGCCTCAGTCAGGCAGCATTACACACATGGACGTATGGTGTGATGATGATGATGTTGTACCCGCTGCTGCTTCCTTTGCTGAGTTGTCAGATACAAGTGAAGCGGTTGATGATGACGATGCGTCCGTGGATGTCACGTGGGTGCCAACTAGAAGAGAAGAAGAACAGGGTGAAAGTTCAGATGGGGAGAGAGAGAGGAGTAGGAGGAGACATGTTGGAAGCAGGGGGAGGTCATCGCAAGGAGCTAGTGGCACAGTCAGACAGCATGCATCGGCACCCAGGGTCAGCCAGACAGCACGCCAATCAACGCATGCTGTTGCCACCACCAGAATGCCGTCATTGCAGAGCTCAGCAGTGTGGCATTTTTTTGTGTGTCTGCCTCTGACAACAGCGATGCCATTTGCAACCTGTGCCAAAAGAAAGTCGTGGGACGTCCAACACCCACCTAGGTACAACTGCTTTGCAAAGGCACATGATCGCACATCACAAACGTCTATGGGATCAACACATAAGTACAAGCAGCACAAAAACTCAAAGCCGCCATCCTCCTCCTGATCCAGCATCTTCAGCCACGTTAACCACTGCTGTCCTCCTTGACCCCTCTCAACCATCCGCCCCTTCGTCTCTCGCCTTGAGTAGTTCCTGCTCATCTGCCCACAGTCAGGTGTCTGTCAAGGACATGTTTGAGCATAAGAAGCCAATGTCACAAAGTCACCCCCTTGCCCGACGTCTGACAGCTGGCTTGACTGAACTCTTAGACCGCCAGCTTTTACCATACAATACAAATTTATAGCTACTGGGACACCGCAGTGGAAGGTACCTGGCCGAAATTTCTTTGCACAAAAGGCAATCCCCAACCTGTACTCGATTGTGCAAAAGGAAGTAATGGCATGTCTGGCACACAGTGTTGGGGCAAGGGTCCATCTGACCACTGATACCTGGTCTGCAAAGCATGGTCAGGGCAGGTATATCACCTACACTGCGCATTGGGTAAACCTGCTGACGGCTGCCAAGCATGGAATGCGTGGCTCTGCAGAGGAGTTGGTGACACTGCCACGACTTGCAGGCAGGCCTGCTGCCACCTCCTCTACTCCACCTTCTCCATCCTCTTCCATAACCTCCTCTTCTGCTGCTGCTGCGTCTTGCTCCACATCAACGGCACCCCCCCAGCTCCCCAGGTACTACTCCACATCCTGGATACGGCAGTGTCACGCCGTCTTGGGGTTGACTTGCCTGAAAGCAGAGAGTCACACCGGACCAGCACTCCTGTCCGCCCTGAACGCACAGGTGGATCAGTGGCTGACTCCGCACCAACCGGAGATCAGCAAAGTGGTTTGTGACGACGGAAGAAATTTCTTGGCGGCATTGCATTTGGGCAAGTTGACACGTGCCGTGCAGGGCACATGTGTGTAATCTGATCGTACAACGCCTTGTACATAAGTACCCAGGCTTACAGGACGTCCTGAAGCAGGCCAGGAACGTGTGTGATCATTTCAGGCGTTCCTACACGGCCATGGCGCACTTTTCAGATATCCAGCGGCTAGAAAACATGCCAGTGAGGCGCTTAATTTGCGACAGCCCGACACGTTGGAATTCAACACTCCTAATGTTCGACCACCTGCTCCAAGAAGAAAAAGCCGTTAACGAGTATTTGTATGACCGGGGTGCTAGGACAGCCTCTGCGGAGCTGGGAATTTTTTTGCCACGTCACTGGACGCTCATGCGCAATGCCTGTAGGCTCATGCATCCTTTTGAGGAGGTGACAAACCTAGTCAGTCGCACCGAAGGCACCATCAGCGACATCATACCATTTGTTTTCTTCCTGGAGCGTGCCCTGCGAAGAATGCTGGATCAGGCCGTAGATGAGCGTGAAGAGGAAGAGTTGTGGTCACCATCGCCACCAGAAACAGCCTTATCAGCATCGCTTGCTGGACCTGCGGCAACGCTGGACGAGGATTGTGAGGAAGAGGAGTCAGAGGAGGAATGTGGCTTTGAAGAGGAGGAGGAAGACCAACCACAACAGGCATCCCAGGGTGCTCGTTGTCACCTATCTGGTACCCGTGGTGTTGTACGTGGCTGGGGGGAAGAACATACCTTCAGTGAGATCACTGAGGACAAGGAACAGGACATGAGTAGCTCGGCATCCAACCTTGTGCAAATGGGGTCTTTCATGCTGTCGTGCCTGTTGAGGGACCCTCGTATAAAAAGACTGAAGGAGAACGACCTGTACTGGGTGTCCACACTACTAGACCCCCGGTATAACCAGAAATATTTCCATTTTTTATGTAATAGGGGCACTGGAAGTTTAATCCACATATGGTGGCAATGCAGAATGATTGCCAAATATTGGAAAGGAATAAAAAGATTAATCTACTAAATTACAAAAATTTAACTCAAATGTGAACCAGAATTAATCCTTTTAAACTTGAATTGACCAAAATAAGAAAAGAAAGCCTTAATAATAATCTTACATATTATAACCGCGACCAAGTTGTTTATTGCACGTAAATGGAAAACAACCAATATTTAGAGATGAGCAGACACCTGGATGTTCGGGTTCGCCGGGTTCGGCCGAACATCGGCAAAAAGGTCGAGTTCGGACCCGAACTTGACCCTGAATCCTATTGAAGTCAATGGAGCCCTGAACTTTTGCGCTCTAAACCGCCTCTAAAAAAGTCCTGGAAAGGGCTAGAGGGCTGCAAAAGGAAGTAAAATGGGGGTAAGAGTAGGACAAGTGCCCTGCAAACAAATGTGGATAGGGAAATAACTTAAAATAACATAAAATACATAAAAATTAAGAATAATAATCTTGAACTAGGAGGAGGAGGTGGATATGGCGTAGGAGGTTGAGGAGGTGGTGACCGTGGCGGTGTAGGTGGAAGCAATGGTGGAGGAGGTAGCCAACACTGTTTTTTATTTGGTTTTTTATTTTTTATTTTTTAATTGGGGTAGCGCCCAAAATATTGGGACATATAAAAAAGGAACACAAAGAATAAGTGCACTTGAGTATAACAATGGCTTGGTGAGGCCAGTATAAATGTCTATTCTGCACAAGGTACAGACATGTCTGGTGGGATCCATGCCTGGTTCATTTTAATAAACGTGAGCTTTTCCACGTTGGCTGTGGACAGGCGGCTGCACTTGTCTGTGATAACGCCCCATGCCGTGCTAAACACATGTTAAGACAATACACTGGCTGCAGGACAGGCCAGCACCTCCTGTCACGATTCGGGGAACCCAACACGCTGGCACACACACACACACACACAGAAAAGGGGCCGTGCCGGGCTAAGCACACACAGAATAGTCAGGAAACAAGCCGAGTAAGGGGAACCAGAAGACAGAATAACGTGAAACGAGCCGAGGTCAAAGGGTAGGAGAAAGTCACAGAGTCAGATAAACAAGCCAGAGAGTACGTAACCAGAAGCACAAGGTAAATCGCAATACTAGCAAGCAAAGACCACAACAGGGCAGGGAGGAACAGGAAAGGTAAGTATTTAAACCATAAGGTTAATTCTGATTGGATAATTTCCAATCAGAATTAACAATCACACGTGGGAGATATCTAGACCTCCCACTGTGATTGAGACACTGTGCCTTTGACGCCGGGTCAGGTGACTGACCCTGGCGTGTACTAACTTGGGCGGTCTCCCAGCGTGCAGCGTCATGTATGCTGCCGCTGGGGGACGTGGAGGAAACCGTGGGCGGCATCCGAGGCTGGAAGGATGCCGCTCGCCGAAGCCCACGAGGAGGAGGGGACCGCGGACGGCTGGAGGGTGAGTACCGCGAGAGGAGTGCAGCCTCCCCTCGCAGCCGCCCGCGGGATCCCGACACCTCCAAGGCATAAAGGGCAAGCTCAGGCCATGTGCCCAATTTGGAGACCCAGAAGTTGAATGGGGCAGACCCATCAGTCAGTACGTGTAGGCGTGTGCACATGTACTATTCCACCATGTTGCTGAAATGCTATCTCCTGCTAAGACGGTCCATATCAGCTGGTGGTGCTGGTTGTTATGGCATGCTGACAAAGCTTTTCCACATTTTGGCCTAGCTAACCCTGCCTTCTGAGGTGCTGGCGGTGCCCCAGCTGCATTGACGACCTCTTCTTCCATATTGTGGTGTGCCGAAACTGACGTATCGGGTAGGCCTGTAATAAAAGAGGGCCCACCTGTAATAGTAATATGTATAAGAGGAGAGGTGGGAGGGATGAACTAGGCAGCATCAGCCCTGTGGTGTAGGGGGCCTGAGTTTAAATAGCCGGGTAACCCCTCCCACAACTTTAGGCTACGCCTTCCAATTTGTAGTTGGGGACAAAAGCCGTATACATGATAAGTTAGATATATGAGCAAGTCGGTTGTGGTGTGCCAAAACCGACGGATCGGGTAGGCCTGTAATAAAAGAGGGCAAAAAGTTGAATAAGATACCTTATTACACATCTTTACGTTGCAAGATTTGTAAAGGCTTGTCCTACTCAACTCTAGCTCTGGTTGTGGTATGTATCTAGTAATATACTGTGGATTTCCAGCATCCTAATGTTTATTGTGTGAGCAGGGACATTTGTCTGGAAGCAGCTGATGCTGCCCTGATTCTGGAGGAATGTCCCGAAAAGGCATTGGGGTTGAGTCCCCGCCTAGTTAAGAGGGTTCTGAGGTACATTATGAATTTAGCTGTAGTGAGTGGTTGGCCCTGCAGTTAAATAGGGGCATATTGAGATTTGGTCCAGTGAGTGATAACCTGTAAAGGTCTGACATTTTGACCGACACCTTATTGTCCGTAGGATAGTCCTTATGTCCCTACGTATTTCATATGGTAAGAGGATGTGAACTGTTTGGTACTAGGATAGGCACTTAAGATATGGTGTTGTATTCCAGCCAGGTAAGTTTTGTAGTGTTAAGAGCGATTTTTTAATTGTGTGGGCAAAAAGGAGAAGAGTGTCGCAATGACGACTAGTGAACGGTATTATGGTAATCGGTGGTAAACTTGTTGTAAAGGTGAAATCTCTATTGTATGCTCGTGATGTATAATCAGAGAGGGCAGCTCAATCCAGAAATCTGCCAAATGCCATGAGGCGAGTTAGTGCAGGATTAAGCCATGGAGTGTGGGTATAGCCAGCTGCTGTATTGTCAGAGAAGCACTTGACAGGTTCCCCTATCCACTCATACCTCCCCAGACCTTGAAGGTGGCCACTAGGGGGTAGATTCCAAATAAATGTTGACGAGAAATGGAAAGATTTTTATTTTTTTTATTTTTATTTATTCCCCCCCCAAGAGTCTCAACTGGCCAGGCATCTCAGAACCAAAAGTCACCAAATTGGCTGTGAAATCAGTGTGTGCGGACACATTGGTCCATGTAACTGGGAAATGATGAGAAATAGCGGGAATAACCTGGCCTCCTATTGCAGAATAATTCTCATGGCGAACTTCAATGTGC
Source organism: Pelobates cultripes (assembly GCA_933207985.1). NCBI lineage: Eukaryota > Metazoa > Chordata > Amphibia > Anura > Pelobatidae > Pelobates > Pelobates cultripes. Next base: position 102,451,634 of record OW240915.1, on the reverse strand, counting down.
CCAGTAGGACTGTAAATCCGTTCCGCCCCCCCATCCCCACGTGTTCTTCAGAAGAAAAGGTTCCCCGGACTCTGATGCGCTGTACCTTCTCTGTAGGTGGACATGTTCTGTAGCATATTAGTGTCAAGATAAATGCCTAAGAAGGTCAGTTTGTGAAAGTGGAACCCCTAGGGATGAAAAGTGCTATCGTCTTGTGAATACTAACCAGAGCAGAGTGAGGGCTTTCTATCACGAGGAAGTTATAACGGGTGACTGCAGGACATTCGCTAATATTGAGTGTTAGTCAACATAGTGTGTTAGCAAATAAGACAAACAGCTTGGTGTTACTCTGCTCTAAAAGTTACACGTGTGGGAAAGTCATGACAATCCCTCCATAAAATGCCACGAACATGCCCTTGGGATGGCTGAATAGCTTGGAGGCTTAGGAAATGTCTGTCTTGCCCACCCAAGCTCCGGTCAACCCCTTTGGCATAGTGCTGGGAGAATTCCTTAGAGGAAATCCATGAGTTGAGGCTAGGGGTGGGTAATTAATATGATTGCCAAATACCTTCTTAAGCAACGTGATTGTGTTGCAGGGTCTATTAATGCGGACTAAAGGTTCTGACACTCGTGAATACTGGACAAGAGTGTGACCAGACCTGTGTGGAACTGGTGTGTGGAAACTTTGATGTAGAAGTCGACCGAGTGACGGAAAGGGTGTGCTTAAAGGTAAAACTCCAGGTTGTCGATGCAAACCTTCTCTTTGGTGAGGAGAAGTAGAGCCACTTACGTCACGAAAGTCTGAAGCCTAGGATGAAGAGGTTGATGTGAGGCGTTAGCTATGTGTTGGGCCAAGGGGCATATACCTTCATATGCGGATGAAGATGGGTGTTGGCCTCACAGAATTGAAAATGATGAGGCTAGTTACTGGCATAGCTGGGAACCAGGCCGCCAGTTGACATACCGGATCCAAGAATGGGAAGGGTGATGTGTAGTAGCTAGGTGGGTAAACATACCTTGCTTGGGGTAGAATGTGGTTTCCTTGCCAGAGGAATGAGATATTGGAGAACCTAAAGGGAAATGATGGTGGGAGGCAAGTTGGAACTGGAATTGGGCTTGACTTACTGTGAACGAAATTTGCCTGTATAATTAGGGTGGTTGTTCTTGGGGCTGGTATATGAATAGGTAACCTGAGGACATAGTTGTTAGAATCCTGACCCTACGATGGTGGGTACAAGATTCATAGGACATAAATCAAATATCCCTATAAGTGAGTAGGGTGAGGATCCTAGGCCACTACCAGAGACCATGGGGAGTGTTTAACCAATACTGCGACAATAATGGGGCATAGGCAGAGTCATGAGTGACCGTTAATTGGTCCTGTGACTTCTGTAGCTAAAATACATATAGGGAGATATGGAATACCAAGCTATGAGGGCAGTTTTGAGCTATCCCGGTAGGACTTAGAATATTTGATTATGGTCGTGCCAGCATGGAAAGGGGGATGTATGTGTGGGGAATTAAGGATCCCCGGGCGTGGGCCTGTGTATGGCCTGGCGGAGGAATTGCGTGCCAATGTTGGCTGATGTAACATAGAACAGTTAGAGTTTTGGTGGTACTATGCCTGAATAGCAAGGGTCGGTTAGGATAATGAACTTGCTTGAGTAGAATATAGCAGCGACGAGTAAAATAACCTTTTGCATAATATGTGATTATTTTGACGTAGAGTCAGGGGGAACATATGATGGTATGGTAAAGCCTGGTACACTAGGGTTTGTCCCAGGGAACATGACGGTACATAGGAGTGTGGCATGTTACAAAAAAGGTTTAGCAAGTAGGTGGTCGTCCTCCAAATAAGTAATATACCTATCATGGGAGCAAGTATACAGATTGGCCATAACACATGGTAACAAATGTGAACGTGATGACTGCCTCAGAACAGTACCAAGTCCATGAGTGATAAAATAAGACATATGCGATATATGATGGTAATGCAATATACGTAGTGAATATTAAACGCTTACCAGAGCTGAATTAGTAATGGGAAACTGACAATATCCGTGCACAATCGTAAATAATAACAAGAAACATAGCAAACATAACCGAACTACAGGGGGCATGTAAGGATAACTAGTAGCAGGCTAAATACTTTCAAAAAAGAACCTGGACATTTCATGTATCAGAGAACAGTGTAAAACTAATGAATTGGTACTATGATTGTGGTGGCCGCTAAATGGAAGCATGTAACTGAGATAGACTGGAAACTAGTTCGGTAGAAATTAGACAAAAAGAAACTAGTGAATAGGAATGGAACAAAGAGCAGGCAGGAGCAGGTGAACTGACTTAAGTCCTGAACGGGAAAAAGTCCAGAAAGGACGGTATGTAAGAACGTAAACGTGTGAACAATTGTATGTTCATGGATTTGGCCCATACATGCAGACTCACGGTTTGTGGATTTGACTGGTACAGGAAACAAACTACTCGACCTGGAAGCTTGCGGTGAGGTGAGAGGTCAGCTATGCGGCTGGAAAGTACCCAGACTTGGTGGACACAGAGGTTTGGTCCAGGAAAAGGCTTGGGAAGCCGTTAAGGGGTCTCATAGTGCCGGTGGGAACGAACGGCCAGTTCTGGAGAGGAGGTGAGTAGTCTCTGACTGCATGTGTCTGGAACAGCGTGATGGGATTTGTTTGAGCAGGGAGAACTTGGTCCGATCATCGTGGGAGTCTTTGACCGCATGTGGCTGGAACAGTGTGATGGGAGTTGTTGGAGCTGGGAGAACTTGGTCCGATCGGCGTGGGAGTCTCTGACCGCATGTAGCTGGAACAGCAGAATGGGAGTTGTTGGAGCAGGGAAAAACTTGGTCCGATCGGTGTGGGAGCCACAGTAGGCCCAGACCAGCTTGTTTGGCGGTTTAGGCAGTCTGTGTTGATGACCTTTGAACCGGAAGTAGAAATGAACCAGGCAGCATCAGCCCTGTGGTGTAGGGGGCCTGAGTTTAAATAGCCGGGTAACCCCTCCCACAACTTCAGGCTACGCCTTCCAATATATATGTATTGTGGGAAACAAAACTACTGTGGAAAACAATAAGGGGAGGAAAGGAGGCGCTGATTCAATTCTCCCTTTCCCCTGCTCTGGATTTTGCATTTATAAATAGAAAGAGAGGAGAGCAGGAGGCTCGCACCCGTACCCCACAATAAAACACAGCTCAAACCTAGTAATATCAAATAGATATCTGAGACTAATTTGAACCCTGGGCAATCATATATGGATACCTATATAAATTTAAATGATGGGAGAGGGAAGTAAGAGGGGGAAGATGACAATAAGACCATATTAGGTCACCTATATGGCGGTCCACCTATCCTTTTTTCTCCGTTCTTCCCTTCTCTCGCTGTTCCCCCCCCCCTCCCTAAATACAGATATAAAAGATAAGCAGACTTGCTCTCTCTCCGGAATAAAGGAGCAAATAGTGTAACAGGTAGAGGGGGAGCAGAAGAGGCTAGGACAGAGGGAGGTGGGAAGGGATATAATTTGTTTTCAGGGGTGTCGAATAATAAAAGTAAATACAGGTAAATGTAGAAGAAATAGTTTTGCGTACTATGAAGGATTATGAATAAGGAGACATCATTCGCATATAAAAGGGAGGAATAATGGGGGGGAAATAAAGAAATAAATGATGATAATGGTATCTATACCAACCCAGTGTATGGTCCCCAGACAAAATTTGAGATGATTACCAGTTTATAGTAACAGTTTATATATTACATTAATAGATGTCCTTTATTCCTTATCTCTATACAAATATATATTCCCAGTATTCAAATCTGTGTGTGAAAATTTAGCTACTACAATTAACAAAATTAAACCAATCCATACTTTTTGAACTATATGCCCAGTTAATTCAAGAACAACTAAAAGACAGTTGCAATACCCTGATCAACTGTTTAAGCTGAGTGCATATTGACTTTAATAGTTATTCTAGAATGGACCTCATCTCAGGGAAATAGTTCCCCATTGAACTGAACAATTTTGGGAATGATCAAATAATTAGTGTAATGTCTGAACACTGCTCATGGCATTAATGCCATTATCCATAGGACATGAAAGAGATTCCTGGGGGAAATATAGCTTTTTAAATAAATTGGGTATTTTTCGGAAGATAGAAAATTAAGGAAACTGGATAAATATGCTGACTTATCAACTGTCTTAAATTAGGTTTATCTTGGGTATTAAAGGGATATTTGCCCAAATATAAGTAGATATAACCCCAATTAAAACATGTATTTTTAATTATGCATGGATTCATTGCGTTATACATGAGGACAGCTTGAAAAACTGCAGATCTGCTATCTAAAGCCTTTGCAAGCAACCCAACCTTTTTTCCTCGGCACATACTTTTTGTGGCTGTCCAATTACTATCTTCCCTAGCTCAATAAGAAGTCTTAACAAGGTGCTGTATGCCATTGCTTCCTCTTGAGTTTATCTCCACTGAGCTAATCAACCAGGAAGTAATAGGATCGGTTGTCTGATTGATTAGGTTAATTTATAAAAATGCCAATTTCTATTGCACTTTTTGAAAAATGAAAAAAGGGACACCGTGCTAAGTTGTCTGGGATGTTCCTTTAATTTGTCCAAGTGAACTTTGGTGAGTTTGCACATTACTTTTCCTAGAATACAGACAAAATAATTATGTAATTTGTTTTCAATGAATTATAAAGCTGTGAAAATGTTTTCACTTTGACAAGTTTTACTATGCTTTTATAACAATTAAATGTAATATACACTGTAAATTTAAATTGATTCACGTTGTTTTAAACCCATTCATTATTTTATCAGGAACTCTTATAAATTTTATTCACTGGGTGTTTAAAGTTTGAAGTCTTTTCTCTTATCCTCAGTTGTGTCAATTAGTGGTGTAACAGATGAGCTGTTGTGAGTCTTTAATCTGCTTCCTCTTAGCTGTGATGAATTGGGAAAACTCTCCTAGCAGATAAGAATGATCCTGTAACCTTTTTTACAAATACTAAAAGCTTTGTGTGAACCTAATTTAACCCATGGGGTACTAAAACCACCACATTTTTTTTACTTGTATGGTATTAAAATTTGACTAAAAAGTACTTTATTAATAATAGAAGTAATAAAAAAAATGACTCCACGGCAATCTAAATATCAAACTATAGATTAAATGTTATGTTCCTAAAACTTGAAGTGAGTCTTATTTAACTGATGTGAACAGCATTAACTTCTCAACAGTTAAAGTGGCATTGTGTACGTCTGAGGAGTTTGCAAAGACCTCCTGTGGTGACATTGCTGCTGGGGGTCTGGTAGCCAAGAGGCAGGTAAACATGAGATTTACTTACCTGAACCTGTCCCTTGCAGGCGCGGCCATCTCCCTCTGACGCATCCTCTTCTGCTCCGGCATGCGCAAGAGTATTGCCCTGAGGTCTATGGAGGATCTCGCCAGAGCCAGTTACCTGCAGTGGTGACAACTAGGGTTATTGAAAATTGTAGATGACAGTAGCTGAACCCAGTATCTAGAAGTGCCTACTTTGTCTCTGTATATCTCTTGAGTGGTTTGTAATTTCAGTGACATTCTATCTTTATGAAATTCTCATTTATTTTTTGAAGTTCGTGGTAGGTGGCAGTGTCGCTTTAATACTCCATCCCCTGGGTAATGAAATGGGCCATACCCTCACCACTACCTAGCAGTGGAGGGGGTAAGAAAAATAGTAACTGGACAGGTATTGCTGCCTAGTCAATAAGGCCCTATCTCATTGGGATGGAACAAATGTATTAACATAAATACCTTCTTATTGAGTGCCAGGTGGGCATTAAGTGAAGACTGGATAGTGGACATGCTGTTGTCCACCATTCTTAGCACGAACCCATTTGCTGAGCAGACTTGATATTGAGCAGGTTTTTGTTTAATTTCAATTGGCACTGTGGATTCAGTCATGTGAGGTTGGGTTATTGTGGTGTGACGAGATGAAGTGATCTATTGTTGTTCAGAGGATAAGGATACGATACCATGTAAGGGAAAAAGAAACAATCCCTTGTTGCCCAATGATGAATCTGCCACCAGTCAATAAGTTGATTGTAGTACAGTAAATACTAAACTACTTGTCTTTGTGAAGACATAAGTGGGTTACCTTTAGGTAAGGAGTTTAATGAATAATTAAGGGTCATACTACAGTCTTCTCATATAACTAGGATGTCCAAAGTTTTCAATATTTTCTTAAGGGATGGATGTAGGTATATATTACAAAAAGTCAGGGTTCCAGGTCTAATATGACCTTTAATTATTATGACCTTTAATTCTTATGATCAGTTTTATGGGAAGTATGTGCAGCAAACTATTGCTATTCTTAGTTATTTACTCTTACTTCAGTTAGTAAATAAAGTGAATTTCCCTACTGGGCATTTCTGGTATGTTTGAATCCCTCATGTTCAATAAGTAAATACGAAGTGAAGACATTAGTATGGCAGTAGTGGAACAAGATGACTGTGAATATGTGTCTTGGGAAGATACGGATAGTACGAACTATACAAAGAACCATATTTAGAAGAACATGATGATACAACACTGATGGATAATGGATATAAGTAGTTAAGCATGGCAATCACAAGGATACTATTTGTCAGGAACACTGCTGGCTTACCACCATCTGCCGGTGTTCGGTCTGGCACTGAACGCTTGAATACAGCGTACTTTTATGTGCAATTGAGTTCTAAACTGAATTCAGAATTCGACAATCCGAATTTGGCACACAAATATGATGTCAAGGGTCAAAATGGACAGGTCAAGTTTTTCCCGCGAATCATACACAATTCCAAGTTAACTTGCATCAATGGGAGATAAGCCTACCCTATTGTGCTTCTTGTTTGCCCGATCGTACGTTACTGCAGTACTCATTTCTAGTAATTTACCCTGCTCTGGTTTATTGTAATTCCGGTCTACTGTAATCCTTTGACCTTGGCTCGTGTAACGTTTATCCTAATCTCTGTATCCCTTTTGACCTCAGCTATTCTTTCTGGCTCTTTTTTCCATTAGCCACGTCAGGACCACTACACGGAAAGTCTATTTATTGTGATTTGTGCTGTGTGTTTTGGTTCCTCCTGACCCAACACTATTCACAAAAATTAGTTCCATTAGGTTGCTTGCCTTGTACTGAGTAACAAAGATAATGTGAATGTTTAAAGGACAGAAATAATCGAAGAATATTGAAAAAAAAAGAAGCTGTTTACTCATGTACATGCTGTACATTATCATGAATTATTTCTCTTTAAGGAAGAGCCCCGTAATTAGACATGCATCCAATTCAGTGTACAAAATACCAGAATGTTGGGATATATATATATATATATATATGTATATATATATATATATTTGTGTGTGTTGAAATATTTAGACAAAGAAAATGTATTCTCTATTCAAGATTTTTATGCAATATTTAAAAAAAAAATTTTTTATTGTTAATTTTAACTGTGTAAAAAGGATGCAAACTTTTTTTTTTAACCTTTAGGTATGGCATTTACCAATGTTTACAATAAATTATCTTTGAAGAAACACTAAGGCGTTAGGAATACAATTATTTATTCCTAATGCTACAGTGCCATTCAGCCCTTGCTTAGCTGCTCTCTCTGGAAAATAAAAAAAACTGATACAATTACTCCAAGAATCTTACATGTCTCTAAACTCCCGCTTTTGTAATAATAACTTCCAGCTTTTATGGAGAAATGGAACTTAATCTTATAATCTGGCATTGCAGTTTTGATGAATATTATAGTTAAAAGCATTAAAGGACATCTACTTTATTTGGATGTATAAACAATGAAAGTTCAAGATGAACAGAAGGTCCAAACTTTGAAATTTGTCCATAAATGTGTGTAAAACATTACAAAAGATGGATAAAGATATAAAAACAATTAAAAAATAATGTTATAGAAATAATTATTCCACAAAACAAGTCTGTGCATTTAAAAAAAAAAAAAAAAAAATATCATATTTGATTTAAAATAAAGCCTATTTTCTACTATCCAGTCTGCTGGAGTCCCTGTGATCCTTGCTGTGTTCCACTGATACTCTTGGAAAGTGTAGAGCGAGTCTATAGTTGCCACCCACAATTCAGGGGACTCTAGAGGCTGCATGATATTGTCCATCTTGTGAGTTTTCAGTCTTTTAAGCACGCAATACTATTTGTAATTGTATTACACTATGTTGTGTTTCATTCTGGTATAGGTTTAGCTGGTTCCCCAAACTTTTTCTAAAATGCATGCATTGCGTTAGAAGGAGGTTTCCTGGGAAATCCTTGGAGTAGCTGTTTTCATAAATACTCACATCAGTTAAGTATTATTTCTTAGTGGGGGGTTTATTTGTATATTGAATAGAAAGCAGGTCTATTTTACCGCTATAGATTTCTGTATGTCTCAACAGTGAATAAATATATAAAATATGGTCCTGTATCTGATGGATGAGCTTTGAGCATTTCAGCTTAAACTGTACTAATTTACACCCTTCAGAAACAGACCATCACTATTGCAGAAATATCTTGAAATGTCAAGTTCTATATACAATTAATTAAACAAGATATTTCTACATTCTTATTTCCCTAAAGGCGACATCATGTGATAATGGCTCACATATTTTGACAAAACTATTTGTAAATAAATTCATAAATGAAAAGTAATTAGAAATATGAATACCATTCTTGAGCAAAATGTAAAATAAATTGATTTAGAATTTTAAAGCAACACACCACTCATCAGGCAACATTTGTAAACCAGTTGACAATTTACCTGGGGTCCACCAGGCTCCTGTCACCTCATTATATGCAACTGAAGCTCTCTGCTCTGAGCTAGCCCTGCAGCGTAAGGCTTAGCTCATTGGCTGCAAGCATTTTCATGCAATAAGCCAGGCATGCATCACAAGGTCTAGCTCAATTGATCTAATGAAGGTTCCTTGCACCCAAGGTGCAACTGGCACCCAGCGGAACATGGGTTAAGTGCTAACCATTCGCAAGAACTTTACTAATTACTTACTAATTACTCTAATAATAATAAAATAATTGCTATGTAAGCATAGTAAGTCAGATATGTACTGGATTGTAACCGACTCCTGAAGCTGAGCTGTGTGAGTTATTTAAGTCCGGGATATCAACTAGCCTGTTCTTGATGTCTCACATTGAACCACTGTATAGAGAAACACCGCGTCGTATGCAATGAACGCGTTCACAGGACCCTTATAATCCTGGAGTGGCCATGCTCAGAGATCCACTTTATCCCAACACCCACTATGTATGCACGTAGATGAAGGGAGTTTTCTGACGTCACAGTAAGCATGCAACTTAATACTTCAATGTAAGCTCAAATCATTGTCTATGTCAGTCTTTCATTGTTTTGGATGACTGTTGTGTAAGTTCCATGATATTATGATATTATTTCAAAATACTTGTGGATTTCTGACTGTGGATAGTTTTTATTGTTTTTTATTTTTTGTGTGGTTATCTCTTCGTCTTTTTTTCCAGACCTGTCTATTTTGTCATTGATGTCACATACTGGCATAGATCCATAGGCTATCTATTTGGATATCAAGTTAACTGAATGCAGATTCAGGGACAGACTGTTAGCCTGTTGGGGCCCCGGGCAAAATCATATCCTGGGCCCTTTGAAGACCAAATATTAAGTATTAAAAGGGACACTATAGTCACCAGAACAACTACAGCTTAATGTGGTTGTTCTGGTGTCCACAGCCAATCCTTGCTGTCTAATGAATGTAAACAGTGCCTTTTCAGAGAAAATATACAAAGTAATCTCTGCGCAAGTTATTTGCAACATTAAAGAAGCATTAAAGAAGCAACATATTACTCTATAAAAGTTAGAAGGCACAACATAGACACGAACAATCCTTATTTTCCTTGTATACACAACTGAAACAATTGCAAAGTGCTTGGGGTAAAAAGATATTGAAATTGTAAGTGTTTTTGATATTTTAAATATAGCAAATGAAAATGCCTATACTAAATATCATTTTCATGCTGCTTTAAATTTTCTAAGATTTCCATAATTTATTTAGCATTTTATTTCTTTCCCATTACAACTCATTTTTAAATTATATAATATATATATATATTTTTTAATTCTTCAGCATTGTACTCAAGAAATATTGAATAATATAAACATGTTGAGATGCACAAAGTATGCAACAAAAATTGGTTCTGAATTCTCTGCCCATGAGAGCTGACAATCTCCAAGATATATTCTCTTTCCCAGATGAAATACAAAGACTTGATCTCTATGATGCTCAAACTACAGCTATTTTGTTGAAATGTACGTTCCATTAGCTTGCAGGTGTAATTTGAACCTGTACCTACAGCCTGGAGACCTTTGGGTTCTTTAGAGTGTGTATTTTGATATGTTGAATTATATGGAATTAGATGTTGATGGACCTTAGCCGACTGTTTGATGTCTTCTGTCAAATTGCCTGCAGTGAGTTGAATTTCTGTTTCCTCTAGATAATTGTATTTACAAATTATGGTTGTGCATTAAGTGCCTAGCTATCAGTATCACAGTTCCTCTGATATTATATTCAGTACACTTTCACTTAGCGTATCAAAGCGAACATAAAATAAGTGCACTGTCTGATTTTAATGTATTGAGTGTATTAAGATAGTTCTAAATACAAGTGTATATGGATAATCATTATGGGTTTGTTATTTAAAAAAATAACTGTCTAACTATTGATTTTTGTTACAAAAGCATGTTTGATAATGTGAATGTTAAAAGCAAGATAAGAATGGATTTCACTTGTTTTATTACTTCCATACTGAAGACCAAGAAAGCCTGAGGAATACTGGTACACAATAATAAGTAGAAGCTTTGCTATTAACCCATTTATTACCGAGTAAGTGTAACATTTATCTTACAGTTATAGTATGCATTAGATAGACTATGAACATTGTCACTGTTTGCTATATATACACTTTATTTACTGTGTGGTGTTAGCTTGACAAAGACCTCCTGTTAGGTCGAAACATTGCTGTTCATTTTGTTGCAATAAATCTGCCTGCGGCTTTCACATTTGGAGTGCCTGTGAATCTTTCTTATTGCCTTGTCGTATTGGGATTGCTGGTCCTGTTCCGGAGCACCTGTTGCCGTTGGGAGTGAGTGCGGTTCCTGTGACCAACTTTTGCTTTATGTTCTTTCCTGTGACATTCCCAAGACCTCTTAGAGGAGACTGAGTATTTTTTTTATTACTCTCCAGCCCACCATACAGGTGGTGGAGGAAGGGGTAATTGTATCATCAAAGGGTTAAAACTTCCTTGCACAGGGGGTGGAGGAAGACATTCAACTGGGATACACAAGTTAATAGAGAGTTCTTGGAGGGGGTGATCAAAATAGACCTAATTTAACATTTTACTTTTGCATTAAAACTTGTGTAAAGAAGTAAAACTCATTGAGAGAGTATCTGTTAATTAGTACACTGACTTTTTTAAAGTATACATTTACAAGTAGTCTTTTTAAGTTAAAACTGTAGTGTCTGGTTATATTTCCATATGCAGGTGGAAAAAATATACAGTAAATGTGAAAAAAGGCACTTATAAAACAATATTTTCATGAATAGCAGCTATAAAACAAGGTGGACACTTCCAAAAATTCCACAAAGGGGAGGGGGCGTGTCCGGCAGCCGGAGAACATGGCCACATAATCATTCAGCTCCTCGTGGCACCCGCGATTAAGACGCCTAAACCGCTCACCTCATACTCCGAAAAAAACCCAGATTGGTCGCAAGAGACTGGCAGAAGCCTCCGGCACCCTGAGATCGGCGGGACCGGGTGGCGAACAATCGATCAGGTCCTTCCTGCACACCATGGCGCAAGACGGAGGCCGCTAGCCCGACCCGGGACTCCTCTCCCTCTACCCCAACGAGATTTTTGCCGTCAACTTCCCTGATGTCGGAATGCCACCGGACGGTGAGGGGAGGGCAATACTGCCTAATCTGCTAACCAAGGCAGACTTTGAAGCCCTCTCCCACCGCCTGGGCCGTGTGGTCTGGGAAGAGGTGGCCCAATTAAGAACAGACCTGTCAAACGTGGAGGCAAGGATGTCTGTGGCGGAGGCTGAAACCAGGGTGCTCAACACAGACCTCGAGCAAACCAACACCATGGTTACTAATCAAGAAGCCGACATGGCCCACCTAACCATGTGGGTAGATGATTTGGGTAACCGCGGCCGCAGGATGAACCTGCGCATCCGCGGAGTGAGAGGGAGGCCCAGCCGAAAATATCCCAGAGCTCCTGAGGCAGATCTTCAGCCAGGTACTGGGCAACCAAAATATGCCCAGACTGGTCCTAGTCAGGGCCCACCAAGCACTGAGACCACCGCCTGCACCGGAGGACCAGCCCAGAGATATAGTGTGCTGTCTGGACAATTTTCAATTAAAAGAAGAAATACTACGCACAGCAAGACGCATAGGCACCATCAGCCTGGAAGGCTAAACAATAGCTATTTACCAAGACCTCTCCCGCTACACACTGCTGGCCAGATGTGCCCTGCGCCCAATCACCACCGCCCTGCAACATGCTGGCATACAATACCGCTGGGGCTACCCCTTCTCCCTCTCAGCCCGACATGTCCCAGATTACCTGGTGGTGGGGAAACCCGATGACGTTCCTGAATTTATGCGCACCCTGGGACTCCCACCGGTTACGGTTCCCGACTGGCTGGCGAGGTCGTTCCTCCAACAACCAAATAGACCCCAGCAGCTGCAAGGAATCGACCTGGGCCAGCATAGGCCCCAACCACAACAACACCAAGATGGGTGTCCTGGCCAAGCAAGACACAAGATGTAAACCCACGATGTACTGCACTGCCTTGGTGGAAAAAAGGGGGACCCACTCAACAACAGAAGGGCACGATGGACCGTGAGTACTATACATGGGGACACATGACTGCACAATGCACCAGGCAATCAAAAGGAGATATGCAATATGGACAGCCAGCTGGCTCCACATACTGCATGGGGGGAATCCAACCGCTTTTGGGTGGGGAATGGGATGCATAGCCCACCTCTACAGCAATGACTAACTTGGGGACTGTACAGGGATCTACATGTACCTTCACCTCCACCCACACCCCAGATGACGAGACCACTAAACCTAACCACAACGCAACCCTGAAGCCCAGTCAACAAGAACACCCAGGGAGCAATGACAAGGAAAGGCAGGACGGGGAGGAGCTATAAGGGGAGCAGAGGGAAACATGAGAGTGGGGGAGACTAAGAAGCAAGGAGGGAGAGTCAGATGAAGGGAGGGAAAGAAAGAGGTCAGGTGCGGAAGCGATAAAACAAAGATTGATAATAAAGGGGGGGAAGGGGAGGAAGGAAAGAAATGGGGGGGGAAGGAAAAACAAAAACCCATAAACGCATACCCATCAGCTGAACAACGGGTGGAGAGATTGAGCCTAGCGTAGAGAGAATAGATGCCACATATAAGTAATAACCCCCCCAAGGGCAAGCAGAGAGGGGGAAGGGGCACAGAGAGCCCAAGTCGAAAGACTGTTTCCAGCAAGCCAGCTACACAGCTGCAAAGGTCGATGTTGAAGACATTGACCCGAGATTGTATACTTGCACGACACACCATTTCCGTACCATGCATCCATACGATAATGCAAATCCCCATAATGCACAGCAACCATGACTAGGGAGACAGAGGCAAATCCCAAAGGTACAGAGAGGCAAATCAAGAGGAACAAATGCATAGTCGGAGATGGACAAAAAACGATGAAAACCGGCAATCGAAGCAAGACAAACAACGCGTGTACCACTCGGGAATCGTAAAGGACTCGCACCCCTATGAACCTGCACGTCTAACCCGAAGGGAGATACTAAGCAGAGCGAGACCCACCAAAATCAGTCGTACGCGTCACCTAATCTAAATGATACGACAGTCCCCGGTCAAGAAAGTGACCAAACAATTCTCGAACTCTGTAATAGTGTATGCAAAATTTCTGGTAATCTGTACCAGACCCAACTACGTCAGGGTCGCCATGCAGACAAACGTCTTACAGTCCCCAAGATCAAATGGGACAAGTCCAGAGAATCCAGGGCACTAGTTTCGACTCGGCCGAAGCAGAGGCCATAAAACCAAAGCACCAGCAGACCGAGACACCTGTAGTAAGGTCCTGGAACCAAACAAACGGAGGAGACTAGTCAGTGTCTCCGTGTCGAACACCCCTGGAGGTGGTCCCGCGTCCATCACTGAGGAAACGGGTCTGTAAGCCAGCTGAAACTGGTTGGAGCATGATGGGTCCTCCTCTGTGGATTAAAGTCTTGACGCCGGGACCTCCCGGAAAAACTATTCCAAACTTACAAGAACTCGGGTATGGGAAAAAGTAGGAGGCACCCCCTTGCATCCAATCCACCCTCCAGGACTCTACTCTTCGAGAGGTAGAGGGGGTCTATATTTCCTTGGCTGAACATGAAATCCAGGGACCCGAACAAGGGAAAACGCAGAGAGCAGGAGGAAACTCGCAGAGGATCCCGCAAGCCCGTCCGGGAAGACCGTACAGCTAAATGTCCTCGTGGAACAAATGAGAAGGGTCCCTTCAGATAGTTCTGGTATTCCCGAATGTCCTAAATTCATCCAAACCTGCCAGCCAGGCTGTAGTATCGTCCCAATGAATGATGCCCCAGATACTTATCTCGCCAGGGAGAAAATTGAGCGTACCTTACCAGGAATGGACCCCGCGGTCCTTTGAAATAGACGCGGCCCTCAGGGAACTTCTAAGTAACTAATGGATATGCGTTCAAGCGTAGTCCTGTGCGGGGGCATCAAAGGGCTCAGTTCCCTTAAACCCGTCTGGTATGTCATCCGAAGGTGAAGGTAAATGTGAAACTCCGGGGCCAAGGGTCTAATCCTCTATAACAGGTACGGGTTGGAGCATTAGATATGCCTCCATAAAGTTTTATCATATAAAAACTGGGCACCTAATATACTTCATCGTATGTCCCACTAGCCCAACTCACTTGAGTAGAGGAGAACAATCGGCTTGCCAGTGCGGACTTAAAATAAAGTATAGGCACTGCAGCGGGCCACACTCAGGATCTCCTGTATACTAGACAGGCGCTTTCACCAGGAAAATCGCAGTGCCCCATCGGGGTCTAAGTCTGGGTATGAGGCTACCTTGTTTGGGAGCCCTGCTGGGTATACCGCTCCAAGTATCCTGTGGGCTTCTCAAGCCAGTGGTCTATGAACCCAGAAACGCACCTATGGTGCTAGATGCTCGGGCAGAGACCGTTCCAAAGAAACCAGGTCAGCAATGGGTCAAGGGTCGAACAGGGGTTCGTTTAAGGTGACCCACGAGATGACCTCTTCTTCCAAGGTTGTCGAAGCCCCTGTAGTGGGCTTTGTTCTCCGTCTCACGGTGCCACTTGGGGACATCATCATAGTCCACACCCCCATCGTCCTCTCTCTCCGAGGGGGACCGGTCCGCCCGCCATTCAGCTAGTGCGGCCATGGTAGGGGGGGTGGGTTACAGGGACTTTCACCCCAGCGCTACCTAGGCAGTGTAGTCTGGCCGTCGAGGCCGATTGTAACGGGTCTAGATGCTTCTCCGGAATCTAGTCTTTCCGGGCGCCTGGTTCAGGGCCTTCTCCCTTCCAGTAGCGTTTATGCGCACTTGCTTGCTCTCCTTTAGGAGAGTCTGACCCCAACGACCACCTTCGTGGTTACTAGAACTCCACAGCAGCACATTAACACAGAGAGAAAAACACCAGAGACAAAAAGTAAGGAATCCATTAAAGGCTCTTCCCAACCAAACTATTTCCTCTTTCTTTGCTGCTCTGCAGTCAGTACAGATCAGAGTACCACTGCCTCCTGTTTTATATGGGTGGTTGAGATATATACTTTTTACTTGTATTTGATTTTATGAGTGGATCTTATGATTAGATTATATGATTTGTTTTAGGATTAGATTTTATGATTTGATCTTATGATTACATTTAAGATTTGATCTTATGGTTGCATTTATGATTTGATTTTATGATTACATTTATGATTTGATTTTATGATTACATTTTATGATTTGTTTTTTTGATGTGAGGTCAGGTATTTTTTGTTATTGCCTGCTCTGTCTACCTCCCTCCCTTTTCTGTGGGGTCCGTAGGATGCCTTCCTCCACCTTTCTCCCTGTTTTTTCCCTACCTCTCCGTTGCTGTCCTTTTTTCCCCTTTTCCTTCTGTTCCGACAGCAGGGGCCGCGGAGAATGACTCCAGCGGTCCCACGTGGGTACCGTGAGAGTGGTGCGCGGGAACTACCCATCTGCCTGTCTCCCTCCCACGTTCCCCGTTCCGCGGGGAAGCCGTTTAGCTCTCGCGCCCGCGAGTGGCGCGGGGGGTGATGACCAGCCATGTGGGAGCGGTGGCTCCCGACCACGTGTTAGCGACGGCTACCGACCTCGTTTTGGCCTCCCCACACCGCAGGGCCCCTCCGTCCAGAGGCAGGTTACACTTCACACTGTGAGCCTTCAGAGGTATTAGAATGGCTCTTTGTCACTGCAATACCTCAGTGCTGCAGGTCCAATTCCTAGCAGGGTCAAGTCAGACTTTCATATATCTGAGGTCAATAAACTCAATACTGTCAAAGTTTAGCAGTGATAACTTTGCAATCCTGGGACATACCTGAAAAGCTAGACATATCTTCTGGCATTATCTGATACTTTGAGGAAGGTGAAGGATCACTGGTGATCATCTATTAAGTTACACTAGAACTACTGTTTTGCTACGTTTTGATTTTCCTTGTACACCCCCTGTTCCCTGGTGACTTTCCGTAGCTGGTTGCTATGGGCTGCCTGTTTCTTATACACAGATGCTGCAAAGGGTTGCTTACTAGTTATCTGAGGAACGTTATCTTCAATTACACAGTAGAATGCTATGTACAGTTACACAGGAAAATGCTATGTACAGTTACACAGAAGAAGGCTACGTACAGTTGCACAGTAGAATGCTATGTACAGTTGCACGGTAGAATGCTATGTACAGTTTCACAGAAGAATGCTAGGTACAGTTTCACAAAAGAATGCTAGGTACAGTTACACAGAAGAACGCTATGTACACTTACACCATATAGTGACAGAGGCAAGTTTGGCAGCGCATGCAATGCCCAAGCGTGAGTATGTAGCAGCAAAGCTTGGTATGCAGACATTCTGGCACAGACAAAGCAGGCCAGATCAATGGGGCACATACAAAGCAGGCCAATCAATGGGCACAGACAAAGCAGGCCAATCAATGGGGCACAGGCAAAGCAGGCCAATCAATACGGCTCGGATCAAGCCGGCCAAATCCTGGGGCACAGACAAGTCAGGCCCAACAGGGGTGTACAGGCGATAAACTGCACCTTCCATTCTTCTAAATAATTGTATATTTCACTCTTCGGAGAAGATGCATTCTTCTGTGTAACCGTACATACACTCATCTGAGTAACTGTACATAACGCTCTACTGTGTGACTGTACATAGCATTCTTCTGTGCGACTGTACATAGCATTCCTCTATGTAACTGTACGTAGCCTTCTGCGTAACTGTACATAACCTTCTTCCGTGTACCCGTACATGGCATTCTTCTGTGTAACTGTGTATAACATTTATTTGTTTAATTGTACATAGCACACATCTGTGTAACTATACCTAACATTCTTCTGTGTAACTGTACACAGCAATCTTTTGTGTAACTGTAAATATCCTTCTACTGCGTAACTGTATATAACAGTCTCCTGTGTAACTGTACCTGGCATTCTTCGGTGTAAGTGTACATAGCATTCTTCTGTGTAACTGTACCTAGTATTCTTCTGTGTAACTGTACCTAGCATTCTTCTGTGAAACTGTACATAGCATTCTACCGTGCAACTGTACATAGCATTCTACTGTGCAACTGTACGTAGCCTTCTTCTGTGTAACTGTACATAGCATTTTCCTGTGTAACTGTACATAGCATTCTACTGTGTAATTGAAGATAACGTTCCTCAGATAACTAGTAAGCAACCCTTTGCAGAATCTGTGTATAAGAAACAGGCAGCCCATAGCATCCAGCTACGGAAAGTCACCAGGGAACAGGGGGTGGACAAGGAAAATCAAAACGTAGCAAAACGTAGTTCTAGTGTAACTTAATAGATGATCACCAGTGATCCTTCACCTTCCTCAAAGTATCAGATAATGCCAGAAGATATGTCTAGCTTTTCAGGTATGTCCCAGGATTGCAAAGTTATCACTGCTAAACTTTGACAGTATTGAGTTTATTGACCTCAGATATATGAAAGTCTGACTTGACCCTGTTAGGAACTGGACCTGCAGCACTGAGGTATTGCAGTGACAAAGAGCCATTCTAATACCTCTGAAGGCTCACAGTGTGAAGTGTAACCTGCCTCCGGACGGAGGGGCCCTGCGGTGTGGGGAGGCCAAAATGAGGTTGGGAGCCGTCGCTAACACGTGGTCGGGAGCCACCGCTCCCACATGGCCGGTCATCACCCCCCGCGCCACTCGCGGGCGCGAGAGCTAAACGGCTTCCCCGCGGAACGGGGAACGTGGGAGGGAGACAGGCAGATGGGTAGTTCCCGCGCACCACTCTCATGGTACCCACGTGGGACCGCTGGAGTCATTCTCCGCGGCCCCTGCGGTCGGAACAGAGCGGGAGGCGGCACTGAGCCGCTCCCCGCCGACTGCTTGAAAGGACAGAAGGAAAAGGGGAAAAAAGGACAGCAACGGAGAGGTAGGGAAAAAACAGGGAGAAAGGTGGAGGAAGGCATCCTACGGACCCCACAGAAAAGGGAGGGAGGTAGACAGAGCAGGCAATAACAAAAAAGACCTGACCTCACATCAAAAAAACAAATCATAAAATGTAATCATCAAATCAAATCGTAAATGTAATCATAAAATCAAATCATAAATGCAATCATAAGATCAAATCTTAAATGTAATCATAAGATCAAATCATAAAATCTAATCCTAAAACAAATCATATAATCTAATCATAAGATCCACTCATAAAATCAAATACAAGTAAAAAGTATATATCTCAACCACCCATATAAAACAGGAGGCAGTGGTACTCTGACCTGTACTGACTGCAGAGCAGCAAAGAAAGAGGAAATAGTTTGGTTGGGAAGAGCCTTTAATGGATTCCTTACTTTTTGTCTCTGGTGTTTTTCTCTCTGTGTTAATGTGCTGCTGTGGAGTTCTAGTAAAGAGAGACTTAAAGGACCACTATAGTGCCAGGAAAACATACACGTTTTCCTGGTACTATAGTGCCCTGAGGGTGCCTCTCCGCCTCCTCTCCTCCTCTTAGGCTGAATGCGCATGCACGGCAGGAGCCGCGCGCGCATTCAGCCAGTGCACCGGAAAGCATTCACAATGCTTTCCTAAGGACGCTGGTGTCTTCTCACTGTGATTTTAACAGTGAGAAACGCAGAAGCCCTCTAGCGGCTGTCAATGAGACAGCCACTAGAGGCTGGATTAACCCTAACATAAACATAGCAGTTTCTCTGAAACTGCTATGTTTATAGAAAAAAGGGTTAACCCTAGATGGACCAGGCACCCAGACCACTTCATTAAGCTGAAGTGGTCTGGGTGCCTTTAGTGGGCCTTTAAGCAAATATGAAGCCTTATCCATACAATATCCATATTGTATATCCATACAACACTGAGAGAAAACCCACCTTCTATCCCTGTAATTTAATTTCAGATGAGATGACCACATTTAAAAAATCAGTAATGCAGGAAATCAATAAAATTAAACATGTAAACCATACACAAATGAACTTGAGTAAAGAAGAGTGGTAGGCATTGAAAGAATTACAGATAGATCAATCAATAGTTATGTAGCCCCATGTAGCCAAAGCGCAGCTAAGCGAAAAAAGGCCTTGACAGGGGTTAGGAGGCGGGCATAGGAGGAGGGAAGGAAGTATGGAGTTATGGGTAAGTAGGCTTGGCTATTTAAATAGGCAGCCATTTTAAAGCCTTCACTTTTAATTACTACCTTGCTGAGTTTGTCCCGCCCACCCTCCCTGAATTTGGTTCGGACTTGGGTTATCCCGTTTTTTCACAGCGGCGGGATAGGGAGCTGAAGGAGAAGAAATAGGCTCTCCTAGGATGAACGTCATGGAGACGTAAAACTGTGGTCATTGGTGGTTGGTAGGTTCCGAGTCCTGTCGGTGGCTCAGAATCTGGTGGGGCAGGGGTATCCGGGTATACCCCTGCCATGGTTAATTTATGTTTGGCACTTTAAGTTGGTATGTTGGAATATGTTGATACGTATGTTATATGTATATGTATACATGTTATTTATATGGGGGTCATTGCCTGTTATATTAACAGAAGGATTCGGTTACGAGGGCGGAGTATGGGGGCAATGACCCATGTTTATTGTTAAAATTATTATTGCTTAATAAATTATTATTATTCAAGATTATTTAAATAAAGCTGTGGACAAATTTTCCCATATTCCTTTGTGTCAGTGAGTTATTGGGTTAGGTATGTGGGAGGGTTGTCCAGGAGTCCGACTGCCCATATGGCGACTATACACCGGTCATGACACCAGAGGATAAAGGGGGAGGAATAGGTTTACTGGACACAAAAAAATGTGCATACAAGAAGGCTTGAGACTAGTAGGTGATATAAATACCCCACAAAGGTGATGATTAACAACTGCTAGGCTTTTTTTAAGAAAGAAAAGGAGAGTGAGATTTTAAATAAATAGAAATATAACTATCTGAATATAAAAAAAGTAATTTTTTTACCTCCTGCCCAAAATACACAAAGACCGTCAGACTTCCAAAGGGTGACCTATTGTCTCTGGGGTGGGTTCATTTTCTAGTAGAGTATCAGAGAACATTTTTAAGAGAACTTAAAAGACACGTAAAATGTTACACAGGTCCTACAAAGAGCAAAATGGGAATCTAACTTATTATTAGTTACAGTAGATGTGAATTCCTTATATACAATTATATCACACCAAAGAGGCTGTGAGGCCACATATATTTTTTCTAAAGCAATCAAAATATACCTCAATCAAAAATAGATTTTATTATGCAAGGGATTCATTTAATATTAGCTTATAATTACTTCTGGTTCCCAAACAATTTTTTCCTACAACTATGTGGTAGTGTGAAGGGAACTAGGATTGCACCTAGCTATGGTAACTTATTTATGGCATTTTGAGAGCACTTTAGCGATAGTAATGGCTGGTGTTTGGACCTGGTTTCCTAATGGTGGTCAATTGATGATATAGTTTTAAGGAAGGAACAGAAGAAAAACGGGTAACATTTTTAAGCTTTTAAATTACAACGCTTGGTGGAGTAATTTAACTGCAAACTATAGCAATGCTATTGTTAACTTTTTAGATTGAAATATTTATATTAACATCTTCAGGACGGAGTCAATAGTGCACGTTCTGATCAAAACAAAACGTAAACAAAAACTGGAATTTGCGCTAAATGTCTGTACAACCGTAAGTCACATTAAATGCACCCACACTTATTATATATCATTTTGTTCAGGAGAAACAGGGCTTTAATTTATCATTAACTATTCATATATGGAACATAATTTATTATGAATAAAATGTAAAAAAAATTGAGAAAATACATTTTTGTTTTAAAATTTGTAGTTCCGTCTGACATTTTAGCTGTGAATGTCATAATACTGTTAGGTTTTAGTGCAAAAAAATGCACATATTTGTAATCAGCGATGTCTCATGTTAAGACACCCCTGGCACAAAGAAGTGAAACCGCCGTTTAGTTTAGCTTCCCCTTTCACAATAATGCAAGCTCCAATCATATATACTCCAACCGTACGAACTGCAACCAGGGGAATGCGCCAATCTTCCGAACGGG
Source organism: Pelobates cultripes (assembly GCA_933207985.1). Classification (NCBI taxonomy): domain Eukaryota; kingdom Metazoa; phylum Chordata; class Amphibia; order Anura; family Pelobatidae; genus Pelobates; species Pelobates cultripes. The sequence continues at coordinate 102,429,777 of OW240915.1, read as the reverse complement.
ACCCGTACGGATGCTCCAAGCTCCCGAACAATAATCCACAAATCGCGGCTAACAGCCGAACAAATATATCCTCCAAGCGGCTTACGGTTCCAGCAATCAGTCGCTAACCGTGTGTAGTAAATCCCCCCAATAACGAGACCAAGCTCAACATTGAGGGTAAAACAAGAACTGGCTTTACTGTGGGCTACCCACCCGTATTTATGCAGGTCTCCCACTTGGTGGACACTCCCCTAGGGGACCAAATGGGAGACTGTAATTGCAGACAGACATATGGCCCTTTAAGACATACAGGCACAAAATATTCCCATAATGCATCCCAGTTTCCTCCCCTCTGCCCTGGAGATAATTGAGAAGTAATTCAATTATCTCCAGGACAGAGGCAAATCGCCATTTTAAGTAAAACACAAAAAACACATGAAAATAAATAATTACACGACTACCAAACATACTAAATTCGTGCAACGTATCCCCAGATAGCCTGGATCTGAGTGCATATTCTTAGCGAATAGTGCTCAGATCCCATACGCACAGTTCAATCGCCATGGAGTCAAAGTCTTTTACAGTCTTTCGGTATGCGATTGACTCCATGGGAAGGCTATCTGGGTTAAGTCCATTCGTATAATCCAAACTCCCGAACGGCCGGTGTTCGCATGCCTTGTCGACTGAGAAGGGCGGTCTGTGGTTTTCAGCGGTGTTCGGCAGAAAAAGTGTCTGTTTTAAGTTCCATAGAATCTGTGTCGAACACCGCTGGTCTTTCGCATGGTTTAAAATGGCCGCTGCCTCGTGGTCGACATACGAATGACGACCACCCTGCATTCGGTTATAATTAAGAGGTGTCTGCGGTTAACCACAACGTTCTAATTAGGGCCAAGAGGTTAACCAGCAGCACACTTCTCTCCTGGGTGGCCGTCCGTTCGGTAGTTTTGTTCGGTATATTTTGAAACAGACGAACAGGGGCATACAAACAGGTAATTCCACGAAAAGAGGCATAACAGATGAACCAGCAATATCAGTCTATACAGATGGATCTGTCACATCTCACAAGTACAACAGTACCCCCATTAACAGGTTTTATGGTGTTTTGGAAAGTTACAGGGTCAAATATAGAACGTTCCATTTTCAAACTGAAATTTGCCAGATTAGTAATGTTACCTTTGAGACGGTGTGGTAGCCCAGAAATGAGAATTACCCCCATAATTGCACACCATTTGAAAAAGTAGACAACCCAAGGTATTGAAAGTGGAGTATGTTTAGTCTTTTTTATTAGCCACTTAGTCACAAACACTGGCCAAAGTTAGCGTTCATATTTGTTTTTGTGTGAAAAAAGCAAAAAACTAATATTTGTCCAGTGTTTGTGACTAAGTGGCTACTAAGAAAGACTGGACATACCCCACTTGCAATACCTTGGGTTGTCTACTTTTGCAAATGGTATGCCATAATGGGGGTAATTCTCATTCCTGGGCTACCATACGCTCTCAAAGGCAACATAACCAATCCAGCAAATTTCAATGTCAAAAAAATGAAATGCAAGCCTTATATGTGACTCTCTAACTTTCCAAAACACCATAAAACCTGTGCATGGTGGGTACTGTTATTCTCATGAGACATCACTAAACACAATTATTAGTGTTTTAAAACAGTAAAACATAATACAACAATAATATAGTCCATAAAAGTGCTGTTCGTTTGTAAAAAATGCAAAAAAGTCACTTTTACTTAAAATATCATTGTTGTAATACAATTTACCAGTTTTAAACACTAATATTTGAGTTCAGCGAAGTCTCCTGAGTAAAACAGTACCACTTATGTACAGGTTTTATGGTGTCTTGGAGAGTTACAGGGTCAAATATAGTGCTTGTGAATTAAATTCTCTGCACTTTCTCCCTGTGTTGTCAGGCATGTCAATCAAATTTTTATTAATCAAATCACATAATTATGTTAAAAGATTACTTAAATATACATGTAGAATTTTAATATATATGCATTTATAGGTATTTAAATTGTACGTGTATACTTATGTCATCTTTTATGTAATTATATGTATTTATCTATATATATATATATTTGCGGTTATTTGTATTTTATATATAGATAGATATATATAGAATGTCATTCTAAGTGTATTTTGTTACCAATATATATATATATATATTAATAACAAAATACAGTTAGAATGAAATTACATATGTATATATAATTTATATTAAATTTTGTTTCAATATTTTATTTATTTTATTATTTTATTTATTTATTATTGTAATTATACGTATGTTTTAAGGCCATTTGGCCTGTATTTGTGGGAGGGGCTTAAATTAATTCACTCCCCTATATAAGGGACACCCCTTACCTGACTCATATCGCTTGAGGTCAGCATCAGAATGATTTCCACTTCCGGGTCATCCAGACGCCATTTTACCTGCTTACTCCATGAGGTTTTCTAAGCTGAGCTGTGTCAGGAATCCAGCCACAGGCTTTTCCGGCCTACCACCTTCTTTCTTCAATCTATTGCCATGGATGGTGTCCAAGTGACTCACAAACCGTAAGTCGACCTACCCGTTACGCCAGGCATCAGTCCCACGGCACCATGCACGGGTCAGGTCCTCACTTTACGGCTGCATTTTGTCTAAATCTGTCCTAAAACCATTGCATGTTCATGCATATCATTCGCTTAAACTCACTTGTTTATATCTGTCACTGGCTCATTTCGAGCATTAGCATACTCCCAAACGGGAACACATTCTGTTTCAATTGCCTAAACATACTAGGCAATTCTGTGCGTGCATTTCGAATCTCACTGCTCGTTTCGTTTTGTTTCCCTGACATACCAGGCTCACGGTTCGTGCAATTTTCTACCAAACGGGTACTAGTTCATGCATTTACTATTGTACTACACACACGCTTCGTGCGTTTACAACCCACTAACAGAACTTTGGTTTGTTACAATGACTGTTATTAAGCTATTATGTTCACTTATTGTATATTGTCAAACGGGCACTGTTTGTTTCCCTGTCACACAACTATAATGCTGGGGCATAGCTCACGAACAATGTTTCACATAAACCACACTGACCCCTACAGGTCACTCTCAAAATCTCACGTTAACCTTGCATTTGGATTAACCCCTTAAGGACCAAACTCTGGAATAAAAGGGAATCATGATATGTCACACGTCATGTATCCTTCAGGGGTTAAAGGGTATTTTACCATACAATCAGCATTTCTGACCCCAACTGGTCAACAGCAAAACTGTCTTCACATGTCATATACAATTACTAGCCAATATAAATTACACATAAGATTTGTTTTAAACATAACCATAAACCATAAATTAAACTCCAACACGGGCTCAACTTCAAGTTTAATTCACAATAGTTTACATTTCACATTAAGACCAACAGTGGTTCTATCAACACTGCCACCTACAGGTCTGTCAAGTACATTGACAATTTTCATGGGGTTTTTCATGGGGTTTTACAAACACCAAAACACTGACCCCTATAGGTCAACAGACAAACAACATTTCACATACCAATCAGTATCAACTACACTGCCACCTATAGGGCACTCAGCAGATCTCCAGTGCACTTGCATTTTGCAACTCCATGTTCACTTGCCATTCAATAAGGCATACAACAATTCACATAGCAAGCAGTATATCAATATCTGTTATAAATACACATATTATTACACAGTAGCACACGCATCTGTATATAGGTAACTGGTAATATGGTTCACATACATACGGCACTTAATGGGTTAAGATTGATACATATTTAACCAGTATGGATATGATGTTTAATATTTACATATCACGGCACTTTACTTTCACATATACTGTATGTTTTAAGATAAGCTTGGACTATGCCATATTTCCTTATGCCATACGATTTTATCCATTCAGGTTACAGTTACTACTAAAAAACCTATACGGATTGTCAGGTTCAATACCATACTACCAGGTACGTACACCTGCTCACGTAGTTATCCATCTCTTACCTTCCCTGGAATAGTAATAGTGTACCGGCAATTAGGGTTCTAGGGCCCAATAGGTATTACCCCCTTTTTTCTCTGCATTATGCTTCGGTTAGTGGTCCCGCGAGGCCTTACGGCTTAGCTAGCCAGCCGGTACAAGACCCCTGGGTACAAATATATAATTGCAATCTTTATTGTTATTTAAGTATTTCTCAAAAAGATGGTAAAAAATCACCTCTTCCTAGCACCACGGCTAGAAGTGATACACCTTCATCTCTTACCTTCCCTGGAATAGTAGTAATGTACTGGCAATTAGGGTTCTATGGCCCAATAGGTATTACCCACTGTTTTCTCTGCTTTACGCTTCGGTTAGTGGTCCCGCGAGGCCAACACCCCGCCTTACACTCGGAGGCATACACCCCTCGGGCCACTCGTGAGCTAGCCGCCTCGCATTGTATCATAGAGAGGGCCTCACCTGTCACTCCCCTTCCTATTTTCTGGTTACTGTCACCGAGAGGCCAACATCCTGCTACAACGTTCGGTGTCCACAAAAAAATCCCCTCGCGCCAAGCATAGATAGAGCCTCTCAAGCCACTTGGCAACTAGCAGGGCCTCACCAGTCACCAAAAAACACCAAGCCTAATCGTTTTGCCTTACGGCTTAGCTAGCAAGCCAGTACAAGACCCCTGGGTACAAATAATAATTGCAATCTTTATTGTTATTTAAGTATTTCTCAAAAAGATGGTGAAGAACTTCACTTCCTGGCACCCTGGCTAGAAGTGATACACCTTCAAGCAGAGGAGATGTGGCTCCGACCTAAGGAGGCGACAAATCCCCTACCCTGCCACAGCAAGGAAAGCAGAGTTATTCAAACTCCTCCATACATCAACGGAGGCCCAGCAACACCAACTCAGGTGACACCCAGGCCATGCTAGCCTCACTCATAAAATCATGAGCCAAGAAATTTACGACAGACTGGCAATCTCGAGTCAGTCACAGCCCTCACAAGGCTGGGCCTCACGCTACTGTACAACCAGCACCAACCGAAACTCGGTTACTTGGTACAAGATGTTAACCCTGCACATATGATCCCGGCACATTGGGAACACAAGGCATATATATGTATGATGATGTATCTATGATGGTCAGACCCAGGGATTCTAGGTAAAACGGGAACTGACCATCCCTTGGTTGTGTTGGCATTTGGAATATGTAGAGATGCTTATTTGTGCAGGTACCCATACAGAAGGGATTTTCTCCCAAACAAACGGACGAGCACTCTCAGGCTCCAGGTACCAGCACCTCTGAACTACCAGAGACAATTGGTATTAGTAGTTGCATTGCATATAGACTGTTGCATATATGTTCAAATCATTCAGGGCACATGACAAACCATGTGTCCCAATACAACTTACAAATAACGTACACACCAATGCATTTTCAACACTACTGACTCATCACCCTTCCAGACTTGTAGTAGATTTACTCAGGCTCTGGAGCTTCAAAGGGCTCCCATACAGGTATCATCATAAATAAACTCTCAAGGAATATAGCATGCCCTCACTTAGTCAGCACAACAGAACCGTCGGCTGTAAACACACTCATAGCCAAGATTTGCAGAGGGGTTTTTACTTGGGTTTCCAATCTCCACCATTTACAGCATGGCACCAAACACAAACGCATTGGTATTGTCACAAGGGAATCTTCCCTTAAACAAAGACTAACCATAGACTTATTGGGACCACACACCTTCGCTACCCCAAGTCTCAACTCCCTCATATCCTCCGAGGAGTTTCCTTACTATACACACCATTGATCTACCTTTACAGCTATCACTCAAGCATGGGTTGAAGCTTCGTTAAGTAAGACCAATATCATCAACACAGTAAACGGCTACCATCTACCCTACAAACTGGCACTTACATGGCATAAAATGGGCAATCCTTTCCCTGCTAAAAGCAGCTGCTGTGGCATGGGGTAAATCATGGTCAGGGTCATCAATCCGTTGTTACTCAGACAACTAAGCACATGTCATATCATCAACAAATGCCACTCAGCATCCATACGATCATGGTATTGCTGGGGAACTCACTTGGTTGGCCACTTACCACATTTCTTTTACTTTCATGTACCAGGCGGGGGTATACATCCTTGCCGACAATTGTCTCATTTATATTCCAGGCACGTTCATTATACGCTTCCTAAAGCCGCCCATACGGTCACGGCCACTCTTTCGTTCCAGAGACAAAATCATGGATTAGACATACTCATGCAGCATAGCATGCACTATCCCACCTAACACTTTCATCCCATACTTGTACAACGCATAACACCTATTCACCTGGCTTTAAAGAATCTCATTGGAACACGACATAGCTCAACCTGTGTCATAACATTTCTCCTAGGTTTTGCTTCATTTTTTGCCACCTTAAACTAAAACCATCTCACACACCATTAATTATATATTTTACAGGCATTCAACAACACAGGATAACCTATGGCCAAACTACCATAACTTCATGCTATCATACCAGACAAGAATATACTCAGAGGTTTTCAGGAATCCATCCCCCCATGTTCCTCTCAGATATTACCAATAGCCATCCAACTTTTCCATCCTTATCGGACCTATTAGAGCTACAACCATTCAATTATACTACCAAGTTGGACATTACCAGCCATGCACACTGCCTTTTATGCCTTTCTCAGGCCAGAGAATCCACTACCATAACCACCACTCAGACAGATCATTGTCTTCAACGATCCCACGTATGTAAACACATATATCATTACCTATTGGCTCTACCACATTCTGAAACGAGTCAACACGCACCAACAGTAGAGATAACATACTATCCTACACACAACAAATGGTGTCCAGTTGCGGTCCTAGATTCCTACCTTCAAAAATCCTTCAAGGAATTAAATACCGTAATGCATTTAAGGAAATGTCTGGTTAATTTGTATATATTGTTGACTGTATTAAATCTTTGATTATTCTTTTTGCCCTCTTTATTTACAGGCCTACCGTATCGTCGGTCTCGGCACACCACAACCGACTTGCTCCCTTTATACTATCCTACGCTTATGCTGGAACCTTATTCCATATACGGCTATTTGCCCCGAACACAAGTTTTAAGGCCATTTGGCCTGTATTTGTGGGAGGGGCTTAAATTAATTCACTCCCCTATATAAGGGACACCCCTTACCTGACTCATATCGCTTGAGGTCAGCATCAGAATGACCCTCCCACCCACTCCTCATTTCAACACTTTCTCTTTTCTTTCCATTTACTTTACTTACTCCTTGGTGGGCCCTCTTTATTTACAGGCCTACCGTATCGTCGGTCTCGGCACACCACAACCGACTTGCTCCCTTTATACTATCCTACGCTTATGCTGGAACCTTATTCCATATACGGCTATTTGCCCCGAACACAAATATATATATATATATATAATATGTGTATATATCTATTCCACCTATATATATGTAATGTCATTCTAAGTGTATTTTAATTCTAATATATATATACTTATATTAATATTAAAATACACTTTGTATGATGTTACATATATATAATATGTATATATATAAAATATATATATTATATATATATAAATACATATCTATTTTAATTTTACACATGTCTAATATTTTTTTTTTTACACTACCCACCAGAAGGGGGACTTTCTGACATTTCATGACATTCTACTCACCAGAGCATATTCAATAAGCTGTAGTTGTTCTGGTGACTATAGTGTCCCTTTAAGGACACTGTCACATATTCATCCGCTTATAGAAATGTGGTTAATGACATTTATTGTCCACACAGGAAAAGTTGTGCCGAGCAGCAACCTATTCCACAGAAGGGTTAATGCTGAGCAGTAATTGTGCGAATGAAACCTGGTGTCATGTATTCATCCGCTTAGAGAAAAGTGATTAATGACATTTACTGTCCACACAGGAAAAGTTGTGCCGAGCAGCAACCTAATCCACAGAAGGGTTAATGCTGAGCAGCAATTATGCAAATGAAACCTGGTAACTGACTTTGGGGTCAAAGGCCGGTTACAGCCTATCAGAACTAAAGTAGGGGTATTTAGGCCCAGTTCTCAGCCTGCTCAGTGCCCTGTCGTGGTTTCCCTTGTGGTTGTCTGAGAGCGCGTTCCTGTTTATAGTTTTCTACCCGGTTTTTGACTTTGGCTTTGTTTATTGACTTCTCTATATTCTGGTATCCTGACTCCTGGCTTTCCTCATCGCTGTGTCCCTTTCTGTGTTCCCTGACCTCGGCTAGTATTTTTGACTATTCTTTGTACGTTAAATCCGGCCATTCTAAGGACCGGTAATACGTTACTTATTTGTCATCCGTGCTGTACAGTTCTACGTGCTGGATCAAACAATAATCCTGACAGACACAAGCCATTTTTGCATTTTTTGCTATTCGTATTCAAACACAATTTGCATCTCTGTCATTTATTGCACGAACACATATTATAAACCGTGTTTTTAAAGGGCAAACATGGCTTTAATTTTATGTCACATACATAGATAAATTCTCATTAATTATAAAATAAATACAAAAATGGGGGAAAAAAACAGTTTTGACAATAATATGTCCAGCTTAGAAAAAGTAATTCAAAATAAATTCATTTATGTGTCTTGATTTATAGAGTACATCATATGTATAGGATTTCAGCTATTTTGAAAGTTACAGGTCACAAAATACAAGGACTAAAATAAAATTTTAATGTGAAACAATTTTAGAAGTATGTTTGTCAAATTTGCCATACAAACAGGGCCGGATTAACATAGGGGCTGATGGAGCTGCAGCTCCAGGCCCAGGCCCATGGAATAGGCCCATTGATTTATTAAAAAAAAAAAAAAAAAAATTTTTTTTTTTTACATTTTTTTTTTCACACACTACTCTTAGGGATTCCACCTGGCTTTTATTTTATTGGCACAGCCAGTATTTGAGGCTGCCTGGCTGGTGCCAATATTGCAGTAATACTGGCAATACAAATGCTGGTATTTTTCTCAGTATAAACAAGAGATTACTCTGCAATACCAGCACTGGCCAGTAGGGGTCGCTGTGTGTGGAGACAGGCAGGGATAGGAAGTTCCAGCATTTCCCTCCCTGCCTATCTATACTCACTGATCTGCAGGGGTGCAGCTACAGAGAGTCCAGACAGCAACTCCCACCCTGCAGAGACAGCCTACAGCTCAGGGAAGTAAGGGATGGGGGGAAAGGCTGCAAGGAGACATACACTGAGACACTAAGGGACATTGGGAGACATTATGGCCAACACTGAGACACGAAGGGACATTGGGAGACATTATGGCAGACACTGAGACACTAAGGGACATTGGGAGACATTATGGCAGACACTAAGGGACACTGGGAAACATTATGGCAGACACTGAGACACTAAGGGACACTGGGAAACATTATGGCAGACACTGAGACACTAAGGGACATTAGGAGACATTATGGCAGACACTGAGACACTAAGGGACACTGGGAGACATGGGGCATTGAGACACTGATACATAGGAACACTGAGACCTGGAGTAATCGACACATGGGGGCACTGAGTCATGAGGGCACTGGGAGACATGGGGGCACTGGGAGGAATCCATCTATACAGCAGAATCAAACTAAGTAGTTTTTGGTGATTTTACAGCATTTTCTCTTATGTCACTCCTTGTGATTTACATCATGTGATGTCACCCATACATATTTAATTATACAAATTAGTAAGGCCGGTATGTTTTTCCAAGAAAGGTGGCAACCCTAACTACTTTTCACATACTCTTACTTAAGTATGGAAACTTAAGTGGGATGTATGGGAACAACTATAGTCACCAGAACAACTACAGCTTATTGAATTTGTTCTGGTGAGTAGAATCATTACCTTCAGGCTTTTTGCTGTAAACATTGTCTTTTCAGAGAAAAAGCAGTCTTTTCATTACAGCCTAGTGATAACTTCACTGGCCACTCCTCAGATGGCTGTTAGAGATCCTTCCTGGGTCAGGGCTGCCTAAAATGCATCCAAACATTCAGTGTCTCCTCCCTCTGCATGCAGACACTGAACCTTCCTCATAGAGATTCATTAATTAAATTCATCTATATAAGGAGATGCTGATTGGCCAGGGCTGTGTTTGAATCATGCTTGCTCTGACCCTGATCTGCCTCTTTGTCAGTCTCAGCTAATCCTATGGGGAAGCACTGTGATTGGATCAGGCCACCACTTCTAATGATGTCAGCAGACTGCTTGTTTTTATGAGTCTAACAGCATGCAGAGTTACAGCTTCAGGCTTGAATATAGTAAGATTTTGCTATATTTATGGAGGCATGAGGAGCCCAGGGGGGCTAGATGGTGGTGTTGACACTATAGGGTCATGAATTCATGTTTGTGTTCCTGACCCTATAGTGATCCTTTAAGGTAATGCTGACTTTGGTCTCTCTAACACTGTGGCATGTTCCCTTTCTTCTACACTCACTACATACAGCTTTTCTCTGTCCGAGACCATATACCAGGAGCTTCTGCCTGCTAGTAAGAAGGTAAGGAGACAAGTGGACCAGCGAGTGCTAGGGGACAGTCCTTAGAAAGCATTGAGTGAGTGCATCATTAGATGCATTTATGCCAAGCTCAGGGTGTTGTCTGCATAGTATGCCCTTAGTTGGCCAGCTTCATGATTGGCAGGCAGCCTGACATGCATTCATGCCAGGCTGGCCTTCTAATTCTTTGAGCAGACATGTCCTCTTTTTGGGCATGTTCGCCCCTTTTGGCAGGTTACGTGATTTGTGTCAGTGGCACACCCTTTTACCATGCCCATTGACTTCCTGCTTGACTGGACACTGCTGTTAGGGGTTATGGATTTACTTGAACGATGAAAACATAAATTAGAGAGAGATTAGCCTAGGGTATGTGTTTTCTTATGGCTGCTGTTTTCTTTCTCTCCAGCACCATCAGATACATGATGCTTTGGAGTGTTTTACTGTTTTTGGTCGATATGATTCTGTAATTGGGCCCGTCATAATTGTCAGCACCAGGCCCACTGGGCTCTTAATCCGGCCCTGCATACAAATGTATATATTTATATAAAGTAGACATCACAGGCTATTTACCTAAGTTTAGTTTGACACTTTTTACGTAACCATTTCATCGCCAATCTCTGCAAAATATTTTTTTATAAAATTGTGTTTTTTCTCTATTTTGGCAAATACGCATATAACAAGGTTTTTGTAATATGAATGGTGTAAAGCTGGTGTGTGCTATTCCTGCCCATATTGTGTTCAGCTACATCTGCTGAGTATAACAATACCTCTATTGCATGGGTCGTCAACCTGGTCCCTACCGCCCACTAGTGGGTGTTTCGGGATTCCAGGTGGGCGGTAGGGACTTTGGAGGTTAAAACCTCCTTTTGAGCGAGCGGGCACGAGCATGAGCGAGCGCACACATCAAGAAACCAACGTGAGCGAGAATGCGTGCGGTAGGATTTTCGGAAGTTAAAACCTCCTTTTGAGCGAGTGGGCGGGCGGCGCAGGCAGGCGCGAGCGCACACATCAATCAACCTCCTTTTGTGCGAGAAGGGGTCGGGCGGGAGCGAGCGCACGCAAATACGTGGGAAGAGGAAGGGGAGGAGTGGAAACTGATAGCAGGGACAGGCAGAAACTGAGCAGAGCAGTTGCAAAAGAAAAGTTATAGGCAGGAGAAAGAGAATTGTTGGCTAATAATAATAAGTTGGCTTACTAGCTCAGCCTTACTTTTGTACCTCAGGAAGGTAAAAGAAAGGAGATAAAAAGGAAAAGATAAAAGAAAAAAATTACAAAAAAAGGAAGAAAAATAGAGAAAAGGGGATAAAATAAAGTAGGAGAGTAAGCAGTGTTTAGTCTGGCTCATAAATTAAGTTTTGTTATCTTATAAAATAAAAGAAAAAAATAAGTAAGGGAAGGAAACAATAAAAAAAAAAGGAAAAAGAGATCCTTGATATAGTGATATACTATAAGGAAGGTAAAGAAGCAGGCAGGAAAAGGAATTTCTTTTGATGGTGACATTTAATAAAAATTGGCACCTAATACAGCATTGTTTTTGGTGTTAGTAATAAAAGGGAAAAGAGGAGGGAAAAAAGCACTGTGTGGAGTGCAGATCAAAACGTAAGAGTAAAAGTAGTAATTACTTTTGTAATTTTGTAATTTTGGCAGTGGTGGATACCAAAAACTCTGGCAAAATAAAAAAATGCCTGCGTTATATCCAAATATGTGGAAAATGATGTTCAATTTATTGATACCTTTCCCTACCACATATCTTGTAGAATCAGGCTTTAGTGCTGTTAATCATATTATGAGCAAACAGAGAAACCGTCTGAATATCACCGAAAGAGGAGACCTTCGTTTGTTCCTTACGAAAATCGAACCAGATATCAAATATTTAGTCTCGTAGCATCAGCCTCAAGGATCTCATTAATCACTAGTAAAGGTAATTTCAATTTACTTTATTGTTTTCTCATTAAACTTTATAAAGTTAAAAACATTCTAAACATGCATTAAGTAGAAATAAAAAGATAAATGTACGTACATTTATTTTTATTTTTAAAACACCCTCCTTTCTAAAAAATATTCCGCGCTTGCGCGAAAACTGGTGGGCGGTAAGGAAATTTTTCCATCAAGAAAGATGCATTAGTGGGCGGTAGGTAGAAAAAGGTTGACTACCACTGCTCTATTGTATGCCTTTGGCACTATTCTGTGATGCTACAAAGCTATATAATGGACAAAGCTATTTCCATTTTTTTTTTTTTTTTATCTTTTCAAATAATTTTTATTGAAAAATTTTGCAGAATTTACAAATAATAAAGAACAATATATTAGGGAAAGGAAAGGAAGGGTGAAACTGGGAAGTGGGGGGGAAAGGGGGATATCCATCCATTATAACAGTAAATATGTTAAAGTACAAGGCACTTGAGTTGAATAACACTACATTACAAGCTATTACAGGTTATGTGGGGTTTTTTTTACATCGGTTTCCCATTGCTCCCAGTGGTATTTTAATTGTGCAAATATGTGTGTGTTATTTCTATGTGATCGCTCGTATGCTTTGTTTTCTAGTGTTAGTGTCAGTACTTCCTTGATAGAGGGTGTATGTTTAGACTTCCAATATCTAGGTAGACGTGGTGGTGGCTATCAGGATGTGGCCTGCTATAATCCTATCAATTCTACTGATGGATTCAGGGAATTTTTTAAATAGAGCTAGTTCAGATGTGGAATTGTCTATATTCCTGTTCACTTTAACAAATAAGTCACGTATCGTTTTCCAGTATTTAGTTAGTCTTGGGCAATACCACCATATGTGGGCCATATTGCCCAATCCTCCGCAGTCTCTCCAACACCTATCGCTGTACCTATTATTCATATTTTGCAGTCTGGATGGAGCTAGATACCATCTATACAGAATTTTAAAATGATTTTCGTGATGATTGGAGCAGAAAGATAAACCCTTCAGTGCTGAAAAAAATTGAACCATTCTTCCAACTTATATTGGGTACCCAGCTCCGTCTCCCAAGACAACATATGTTTCAGTTTGGTTGTTGGTTTATCATTGTGTAACATATAGCATATAGATATAGATATAGATGCCTTTCCTATTTGGGTCATTTAAAAATAGCTTTTCTAATGGAGATATAGCCAGTGCTTCGTAATTTTTATCAAGTTCTGGAATTTTTTATATTTCTTTCAATTTCTCAATCACTAACTCACATTCAACCTGGTATTCGATCGGCAGACTATGCTTAAATTTTAGTTTTTCATAAGACAGAATAGAGTTTCCATGGAAAAAATTGTCCATATTATGCAGTTGGTGTTCTTTAAGCAATTATAGGTCTAAGGTTGGGATGTATTATTTTAAAGAATCAATTGGCATGGCTCTATAAAGTTTTATCAAGTGACAATTGTTTTTGAATACTAAATCCCAGGCTTTGAGTGTGGTCTTAGTAGTCAAAAACATTTTTGATACGCCAGGTCTTCTTGAAGGGTTTAGTCAGGGTCGTTCCCTGATTTGATAGGGGAAAATGCTGGATTCCTCCATCTCCATCCATCTCGGCCTGTTTTTTTGGCTATTAAAGCTTACAACCACTGCAGCATTAGTAGCAAAGTAGTAATTCCTGAAATTTGGGACGCCAATGCCCCTGTGGATTTTTTGGTGCTGCAAGGATGTAAGCTTAATTCTATTGAGTTTATTGTTCCAGATAGGTTTAAACATTATTGAATGCACTTTGTTAAAAAAGGACATTGGAACAGATAAAGGGATAATTCTGAAGTAATACAGGATTTTTGGTAGGATCGACATTTTTATGGAGGCAATTCTTCCTAACCATGACAATTCCATGCCACCCCATCTCTCCATCTCCCTTTGTAGGTCTGGCCATTCTCCCTTCAAGTTATGAATATGCATATTAGGTAAATGTTTGCATAAGTTAATACCTAAACATTTCAGGTAATCCTTCCTCCAGTCGAACGAATATATTGCTTTTAATTTATCCATGTCAGACTTTTGCAAATGAAAAGGCAGGGCCTGGGTCTTAGATAAATTTAATTTATAATATGACACTTCCCCAAACTGGAGTAGAACTGTGTTAAGAGATTCCAGAGATTCTTTTGGATTTTTGAGTGCTAGTATGACATCATCTGCAAATAGCCCTATTTTGTGGGTGGATCCCTTAATTGGAATACCTGCTATTTCTGGGGTCGTCAATTCGGCCAGGGGTTCCATCACCAGAACAAAGAGAATCGGAGATAAGGGGCAACCTTGACGCGTCCCATTAGTTAGGGAAAACGTTCTTGATTGGAAACCCGAGGCCAATACGTGAGCTGTGGGTGCGCAGTATAGTACCTTAATCGCAGTAATGAAAGATTGTGGAATATCAAATCTACTCAATATCTTCCATAGGTATCCCCAATATACCCTGTCGAATGCCTTCTCTGCATCCAATGAAAGGAGCAGAGAAGGAGTTTTTGTTGAATTGATATGCTGGATCAAGTTTATGAACCGTCTGGTTCCGTCAGATGCCTGTCTTCCCTGGACGAATCCAACCTGGTCAGTCTTGATCAGTAAGGGTATTAAACTAGTTAAGCGGTTCGCTAATATCTTAGCATACATTTTTATGTCGTTGTTTATAAGGGATATGGGTCTAAAATTACAGCATCTATCAGGAGTTTTACCTGGTTTTGGCAAGGTGACAATCTGTGCGGACAAAGATTCTCCCGGCATCTTCCCCCGGGACTTATAGTAGTTAAATAATTTGGACATGTGGGGAATTAAAGTTTCTGCAAAGGTCTTATAATATAAAATGGTAAATCCATCAGGTCCAGGAGCCTTTCCTGACGGCATGAGCTTGATCGCCTTGGCTATCTCTGCTTCAGATATATCGCACTCTAGTTTTTCCAAATTGCTATTTCCATTTCTATAGTTAGAATTTGCGTAGATGG
This sequence comes from Pelobates cultripes, assembly GCA_933207985.1. Lineage (NCBI taxonomy): Eukaryota > Metazoa > Chordata > Amphibia > Anura > Pelobatidae > Pelobates > Pelobates cultripes. The sequence goes on along the minus strand of OW240915.1, from coordinate 102,414,323 downwards.
ATTTGACCGGCCTATGTCTCATTTTAGGGTATTATAGCAGTGTGAATGTTCAAATAACCCCACAAAGGGCTTTCATTTGATAAAGCAGACACCCCAGGGTATCTTATATGGTGTATATTGTGCCTTCACTGGTTTGTGGTGAGGGGGGAAAAAATAGAATTTTTACATATGTGTTGCATTTTTGCTGAGTATTTATTACACTTGATATGCACCACTGTCATAAAAGAACCCAAGTTATGCTCAGTTACATCTCCTGAGTAAAACAATGTGCCCAATGTATTACCTAGACACTATTTTGTGAAGTTACAGTGCTGTAAAAAAGACGTGATAAGTTCAGGTTTTCAAGTGTGAATTTTCATGGAGCGATTTGATGCGTCCGTGTCCCACTTTGGAGCACTTGAGCAGGCTACATATTACAACTACACCATAAAGGTATACCATTTCTTAAAGAAGACATCCCAGGGTATTTCAAAAGGTATATTTTGAACCTTAGCGTGGGATAATTTTCCGCTAGCTTGTACCAAGTGTAGTGGTAATAAGCATTTATTTCTGCCTTTTTGACACACAAAGTGAGTTTGCACAGTATATTTTGCAAACCTTATGTGTGCTACGACTGTATAATACTTCATATGTTGCTCAGCTATGTTGGCTGAGTACAGCAATACCCCCTGTATGTACCTTTGCCAGGTATATGTGGACATTGAAGGGGCACATATGAGATGCAACCATTCAGTTTTTTTCTAACTTTGAAGTTTTACACTGTGTCCATGTTCCATTTTGGAGTAGTTAAGCTGGCTGGTTATTCAAACTTCCCCATAAACACATACTATTTCTACATACTAAAGAATACATCCAGGGGTAATTCAAAAGGCATATTTTGAACCTTAGCGTGGTATGATTTTTTCGCTAGTATGTTCCAGGTGTAGTGGTAATGCACATTTTTTAATGTATTTTTTTACTTTCTAAAACTTTTTTTACTTTTAAAACTCATTTTTAAATTCTTTTTACTTATTACATTTTTGTAACTTTCTTAACATTTTTACACTTCTAACATTTTTTACAAACTTTTTTTTTACCGTTAACCCCTAACTAGCAGTAAGCAGCACTAACTGTACATTCCCCAATTTCCCATAACTCCGATCCACCCCAGCTAGCAAAATATATCATTTTAAAATATTTAAATGAATTAATGAAATAAATTGAACCCCTGAAGGGGTTAATTGTTATTTGGACTGGGTAAAGGGGGGTGGGATTTTTTTTAACTTTTTTAAAACGTTCTTAAAAGCATTTTTGTAAAACTTTTTTTAACTTTTTAAAGCTTTTAAAAAACTTTTTAATGTTAACCCCTAGCTAGCCTAACACCAAATTCTCCAATTCCCCACTAACTTCCACCCACCCCAGCTAGCTAAATATAAAATTTTAAAATATTTAAATTAATTAATAAAATAAATTTAACCCCTGAGGGTTAAAAAATAAATAAAAATTAACCCTCAGGGGTTAAAAAAATAATAATCACATGACCGTACAATGTAGTCCCTGCCAATTGTTCACTGTAGTCAGTGATCAATTGGCAGGGAAGGGTTTACATTTTATTTAAAATGGGTAAAGGTGGGTGGGATTTTAAACTAACTATTTTTTTTTACACAGGGAGAAGATCAGCAGTGATCCGTCTCCCTGCACTGCAGACCGGACGGGGAAGAGCAGGGAGGCGGATAGTGAGTCCCTGCAGCACATGTTCTCACTCTGACAACCTGTCAGAGCGATCACTGCTGCAGGGACAGCGCGATAGGGTGCACTTGGTCTGCCTCGAATACCGAGGCAGACCGGATAAGCGTTAACCGCACGATCGCCACAATCGCGGCGATCCGGGGTTAACTTTAGTAAATGACGGAAATTTTCCGTCAAGGGTCCTTAATGCAAGAACAAACTTGATGGAAAATTTCCGTCTTTGGTCGGGAAGGGGTTAAAGAAATCTGAGATATAGACAGGGAATGTTTGTTGGCATACAAAGCTAAAAAAAATTGATAATCTTTTAGATGTTCCTTTAATTTGTAAGTTTAATCAAAATAGTCACCAAGAGTCTGCTCAATTTTCAGTTGGTTGGAAAACCTCAGGTCCTGGCATTCATGTAAATGTTACTTTGACACATACCACCTACATAGGGATTGTTGCAGAACACATGCACCCCTTCATGGCAATGGTGTGCTCTGATGGCCAAGGCTTGTTTCAGCAGGGTAATGCACCCTGCCACACTACAAAAATTGTTTAGAAATGGTTTGAGGAACAAGACAAAGACAAGGTGTTGTCTTGGCCCCCACTTTCCCCAGTTCTCCTTTTGAGTGAGCATTTGTGGGGTGTGCTGGAACAACAAATTTGGTTCATGGAGACCCCACCTTACAACTTGCAGGACATAAAGGATTTGCTGATAATGCCTTGGTGCCAGGCACCACAGTGCACATTCCAAAGTCTTGAGCAGTCCATGCCTCAGGCGGAGCAGGAGGAGGACCAACATGATATTAGGCAGGTGGTTTTAATGTTGTGGCTGATCAGTATATCTATATGGTATCTATCTATGTATCTCTGTATGTATCTGTATGTATATGTATGTATCTATCTGTATCTATCTGTATGTATATGTATGTATACGTACGTTAATGTGTGTGTGTGTGTGTGTGTGTGTGTATATGTGTATATATATATATATACATACAACATAGTTGTATAGCTGTATATCATACAACATAGCTATTTTGAACATTTACAGGATGCCTACAGTGTATGCCAATGATTTTTTTTAAAGTCAATAAAATTGTTAGGCACATTTTTAGCAGATACATAGTAGAACTGAACTGTGTGGCATATGACAACCCTGGTCTCAAATTTAATGAGACACATCCAGGCTAGAACTTACTGGCTGCCTTTCCCAAGCTGGGAAGTATCCCCATGGAAACTGTTATTTCTTGTAAATCCAATATTCGTGGCGCTCTCAGCTATTTTTCTTTGTATTGTTTCACATTTCCTTAATAGTCATTGTGTGTATGTGTAAGTGAGAGAAAGCTATCTCTGCAAAGCTTTCCAGTTCTGAATAACTTTAATTTTTTTTTTGTTCCTGACTGCATTCAATTGATTCAATGTTAATCCAGCCTGTGCATTTAACTTTTCTAATCTAGTTTTATATTCAATGTCAGCTTTTTTTTGTTAACAGGACATCTTTATCAAGATGCCTAAACACAGCCTTGGAAACAAGTCCCACTATGTTTAGTAACAATTGTTCCACAGACCTTTTTGCACATGAGTTTGGCTTGGATTTATATTTTACCACTATCTTTAGTGAAGTCCCATCACAAGGTTAGGTCAAAGGTCTATGAATGAAATTGGAGCTGTGATTAACTTGACTTGGTTGTTATATGCCAAAGAGGAACTAATCTAAGACTCATTTAGGCCTTTTAGTGTATTTAAAGTGCTCCTGACAATTTTTGTTTTCCATGCCTTATGCCTACTTATATTTGTCTTATTATATTTTCTTCCTTGGGTCACATCTCAATAACTGGGTCCTGCCAATGATGTCTTCTGTAAGCCTTTCTGTGGGTTTCATTATATTTAGGGATTGTGGTCGGCAAATGAAATCAAGCCTTGTATAAGCTCCATCCATTGTCAACTTCTCTCAATTTATCTGCCAAACATTAGCAAAAATATTAAATAGAAATTCTGAAGCTATCAAAGGAGAGCAACAGATTGAGGGGGAATAAAAACAATAAACGGTGTGCTCAAAACTGGAAATGTAGGATTTCACCTAACCCTATATAAGAGACAAAAATACAAACCACCCTAAGGTGCAGGTATCCAGGAGCTTGAAAATAGAAACTGTCTAACAGTAATATAGAGAAAATGTGTTTTGTATAGCTTCAGACATATAATCGGTCCAGTATTACGCTTTCTGTTCTTTTGTATTTGCAGTGCTTGTCTTTGCCTGTTGAATCCTATCTGTCCGTGACAGAATAGAACTGACCGCAAGCTCTCTGGCGGTCGTTCGCATAAACCAAACCCACAAATGGTCCTCAGCGGTACTTAGCCACAATCGCTATGGAACTAATTCTGGCATGAGGACTTCGTGGGTCCCCGGTCCCCTCAGAGGTACTTAGCCATGAATGTTATGGAACTGTTTCCGGCATGAGGTGACTGTGCGGTTCCCGGACAACTTGGTTCGGGGTTTTGAACCACTTTGAAATCAGCCAGGAGAGTGCATTTTGGAGGGAAGATGCCTGAGACTAAGGGAAGCAAACGCTACCTTAGAGCCAAGCAGAGCACCCCGTATTGCGGCTGCAGGAGCTCCCGAAAGTTGACCGGCAAAAGCACCAAACACCTTGGAACTATTTTGGGCATAGGACCACATGTTCGGCTGGTCAAAACTTTAACACGGCGATGTTTCCCCTACCTTGCATTGATCTGAGTGCTACTTGGAGAACTTGGGCACTCACTTCACGGCTATTTGGGGATGTATTATTTGTGTGGTATTTTATATTTTTATGATGTTTTGAGGTATTTTTATGATATATGTATTTGTGTTTGCCTCACTGTTCCTGGGAGATAATTATCTTACCGGTCTTTAATGCAATTATCTCCCAGGCACAGAGATCTTTGGGAGGGGCTTGCATTGCATTGTGTGGAGAAGCCCTGCTGGGGGTTGTGTATATAGGCAAACAACTTGGCCATAATAAACCAGTTCCTTTACACTTTTCATTCAGTCTGGGCTAGTGTTTGGGTGGATCAGCTATACTCTCTGCAGGAGAGCATAATCACTTGAAGCTATACCCAGGACCCTGTTCCAGATCAGGAAGCGATGGAAAGACACCAGCCAAGCTGCGATGGCTAGGGGCTGAAGCTCTCCTGTGTCCCAGTGGAGAGCTAGGAAGTGAGCTTGGTACCCAGTTGGGGTGCCAGGCCCTTCGTCACAATAACGTTACATTAACATTTTTTCAATTTTCCATTCAAAACGTCTGTGGGTAAAAAGAATATGTTTGGTTCAATTGTACGTGAACAGTTCTGTGACAAGTAGCCTGTACATCTCTACCAAGCTGTAATTGAAATGAAAAGATCTGGGTGCCTATAGTATCCCTTTAAAATAATAAACTTCAGTAATGTACCACAAGAGAGTTATGTAAACTATAGTGGAAGAAGCATCAGATAAATGTAGTAGTCAGATACCATTAATTGTAATTATTTAAGAACTATACAATTATATACACTATAATGTCCAAACAAGGAATGCAGAAAGACCATGAGACCACAACAGAAGTGTCAGATGATATACACATAATGTTTTGCTACTGGCACATTCTCAAATATATGGTAAAGGAGAGACATGTTCATATATGGTTGACAGATGATTGAGTTCCACATGCATAAAGCATCTGAATCTTTGTTGTGTACCAGATAATCGAGTGTAGTCCCAATGTGTAAATAATGTAGCAACACACTCAAATATTGTTCAACAACTCAAGCACTTTTGGGTTCTCTCTGGAGCCATTGTAGTTGTCACTGAGTCTGACTATTAGGGAAGTGTGGGAAAAGCACAATGAAGCACATCCTGTAACAAACAACTGTGTTGGTAAGGTACTCCTTTTCATGGTCTGAGTTTGTGGCTTTCAGAATATAGAAAAACCCAACTTAAAGAAACACTCCACTGACAAAATACAAAATAAATAAAAATTACTATTTAATAAAGATACTCCACATAAAAACTTGCACTTATTTATGCATTTTTGTAATTGGGGTATATGTAAAAACAGCTTGCAAAACCTTCAGTCTACGTGTCTGCTGCCTTTGCAAACCCTCCCCTTATAACCCTGCCTAGACTTTCTGTGGCTGTCCAATCACAGACTTCCAATGCAGCTCAATGAGGTGTCCACTAAGCTAACCAAACCAGGAAGTAACAGAACATGTTGTATGCTTGATAGCCATGGAGGTTGTAACCAGGTTAATTTATAAAAGTGTCAAGTTCTACTGAGAATCTGCACTTTTTGCAAAAAAAAAATATGACATACTCTTCACACATACAAGAAACTGATAATCTTAATTTGTCCGTTGTGTGACAGTATGATGCTGGATTCTACCAAGCAGCATTCTTTTCACCCTAGCTTTATTCCTAATTGACACGTTCTGATGGTCATCACTGCACCAAAATTCCAAATTGAAATTATGTTACAGCAATTCTGCCCTGGAAAGTGTCCATTGAAAATGAAGCTTGGATGAATAGGAAGAAAAGAATGTTGCTTAGTAGAATCCAGCATCAGCAATGTCACAGAAAGGACACATAGCTACACAAAGAACCATACACGGAAGGGGAGCCAGACTAGGTAACATGACAATGCCTTAAATAGGCTACAAGTTGTCCTTCAAATTGGACATTCGTTTGATGGCATTCTAGGTAGCCATTTAAATTAGAGTGTAATAACTATTATACACTGGGCATCCAGTTCAGACGCCCTACTGTTGAATAAATGGGGCATTTAAAAAAAGAAAATCACCTCTAGGGGCATACTGAACATGTCTGAGATTCTCTCAAACTGTACAAATTTCACACAAAAAAAAACATTTCACACATTACTTGCAGCTCTGAACAGCTTGTCCAAACAGGCATCATTCATTGTCAGTGAATCAGTGTGTGCTGTAGTGAAGGAATGGGAGTAGAAATTATAGCACTGCAGTACTGTAGGGTTTGTTTACTGGAACGTTTAACCGTTTGCAAAGGAAACAATGTTAGTAGTTCACTGGCAATAGATTATTTTTTACTATGACTACAATTATCTGGTGTGGCGCTGCCCTAAGTGCTCTTAGAGATGAATCCGGGCCGCTTCAAGGATTGTTGCCGCCTTAGGTAAAAGAAAGATTTGCCTCCCCTTTCCCTTAGTGGTCTCTACTCTCCTCCGCCCCCACCTCCCTTAGTGGTCTCCTTTTCTTCCCGACTTTCCATTTGTGGTCTATCGTCTCCCCCTCTGCTCTCCTCTGCCCCCCTTTCCATTAGTGGCCTCTCCTCCCCCCCTCTTCCATTAGTGGTCCTCCCCACCCTTAGTGGTTTCTTCTCACCACCCCCTTTCCATTATTGGTCTCTCCTCTCCCCCCACCCTGCCCTAGTGGTCTATCTTCCACCCCCTCCCTCCCTTAGTGGTCTCTGCTCTCCCCCCACCCTCCCTTAGTGGTCTCTCCTCACCCCCTTCCCTTAGTGGTCTCTCCACCACCCCATCTCTCCTTTAGTGGTCTCTCTCTCCCCCACGTTCTCCTCAACCCCCTGTGTTCTCATCTCTCCCTCCATGTGTTCTCCTCATCTTCCCCCTTGTTCTCTTCTTCTTCTTCCCCCCTCCCCTGTGTTCTCCTCTTCTTCTCCCCCCTCTCCCTGTGTTCTCCTCCTTCTTCTCACTTACTCTTCTTGTTCCTGGTTCTCCCTCTTCTCCCCCCTCCTATGTTCTCTCTCTTCTTCTTCCCTGTGTTCTTTCTCTTTCTTTCTCTCCCGTGTTCTCCTCTTTCTTCCCCCCCCTTCTTCCCTGTGTTCTTCTTCCTCTGTTCTTCTCCCCTCTCTTCTCCCCCCCCCCTCCCTGTGTTCTTCTCTTCTCCCTCTCCCCCCCTGTGTTCTTCTCTTCTTCCCCCCATTCCTCCCTGTGTTCTCCTCACCTCCCCTTCCTTTTGTAGCGTGGCCGAGCTCCTTTCCGGTCCGCGGTACAGGAGCTTCTGTTTCCTGTACCCGGCAGGACTGATAGGAAGTGCACACTCAGTGTGGCATGATCTATATACCAAAACTGTGTCATTATGTGAAAGAACCCCTTTAATTCAGGAAATAGGTCAGTTTTCAATTTTTATTTATTTTTTGCCAATATTTATATTTTTACCATCCTTTTGTTTAAGAGGTTCTAATGCTGTGTCAGGTATCACTCAGAAACAAAAATAAAAGTTCTGAAATATGGATTTTAGTGTGGATTGTAAAATGAAATTGTACACTCTGTTTTTATAGGTTGCACTATACAAAAATTACATTGACTTTAATTTCCTCCACTGTGGTTTCTGATACACAAAGTATTGCAAGGACTTTTTATACGTGTTTTACTATTGACATTTGTGAGATCACCTTTAGATCTCCTATGCAAGAGAGTGTGAAATAGGAAGCAAAATTCTAAACAAGCTGTAATTTCCACAACCAAGACAGTCATTGTCATTCTTCAGCGCCTTTCTAGAGGCAACAATTATAAACCCTGCTTGCCATACATAGAACTTTGACATTATTTTTTTTTTCTTCAACTGGATTAGTAACCATGTTTGGGGAACACATGTACCTTCTGTTCAACGTGCTGCTGTATTCTAAAAATATTGCTTTGTAGCTCAGACTGTTGTAAAAACTTGGCTTGCAGCTTATGTTCTTTAGAGTTGGGAATTTTTGCTTTAATTTATTCATCACATATTTAATTAAACTATTTTGAGATGCTTTCTTCCCATCTGTTTCGTAGGATCTCTCCTAAATTAACGGTGGTATGTTAATGTAAATTAGAAACTATCTTAATAGATAAAATATATTAAATACATAGTTAAATACTCATTTAGTTGAACTGGTAACAATATGAAAAAAATGTGTGCATCATTTGGAAATGAGTCTAGATTACTGCCGGTGCACACTCATTGTTCACTTCTGGGGGAATCTTGAGGGGGAGGTTCCAGCCTGTGCTTTAATTAAAGTGTTGCTCCAAGGCCCATGACCACTTCAGTGTTCTGCTTCTCCTCTGACCCTGCCTTTGGATTACCCCTTCATCTGTACTGTGCTTTGGTTTTTGCCTCCTTGTGCCATCTCCTGCACCTGGACTCCAACTCCCAGTAAACCGTGACACACACTATATGCATAATCACCCAAAACCTTCCCATTTTACACAATATTAACAGCCTCCTCAAACACCAAACATACAACCTCCCCATACAAAACACACAATGTCCTTCACACCCAACAAACAGCCTCACACCTATTGACCACACTCATAACTCACAAAGGCTCACAAAACAAACACACCAAACATACACCCTACACTACACTACAAGCAGCAGCTTCCACTAGCAAAGCATTTATCATATACAGAACCAACATACATAGACTGGTGGAGAGATGGTGGAATGTGCTAGTTAGATTAATAATGACAGAGGGGAATGAGAGGCTGGAAAAGATAAGTAAAATTGGAAAACAGACACACACACAGCATGAGATGGATAAAAAGCAACACAATGTCTATAAGGAGAAAAAAGAGAGAATAAATTGTCAGAGGAAGAAATTAGGGGGGCAAAAAACATAATTAATATAAAAGGCAGACACAGTGGACTGGACATCACACGTATGGTACAACAAAGATGTTATAGAAGTGCATTAAAATTGTGCTAAAGGAGCATTAATGGCCTCATCTGCCACCCCATCCCCTTCACCGGTTCAAGATGGAACTAGAAGATCTTCTAACTGCAACAGTTCAAGATCCCACGAGTAAGCCAGATACAGGTTTAATTTATACATCTCGAGGCTCTGGAAAGGCTGCTAGTACGTCTTCTGACTGGTTTTGACCAATGCTGGACTTCCTAATGGAAAGGGTGTATATTTATCGCCTTCCCCTAATCGCATCTTACAAACAGCCGTTATTTAGATAAGTTGTCACATCATTACCTAGGCGGCACTATATATCTCCACATTATCCTGACTGCCTATAACCTCCCCATCTCCTAATTAGATTGCAAGAGAGACTGGCTGGAAATGTAGGGAACACAAGGTTATAGCAAACTGAAGTTTTTTACAGAGTGGCAAAAGTCAATGTATTGCCTCTAAATACCGGGAATATAAATTGGTGCAAACTATTTATAGAAGTACAGGCAGAGTGAATGCATTTTAGGCAGTATTTAGCAAACTATGCACACATAGCATGTGTACATGAGCAGTCATGTAAGTTGCATACCAGTCTAACAATGGACTATATTAGAGTATGTTTAATATAAATTATTTTTAATATCCATTCACTTCTCCAAGGGATACACTCGGCAAGGAATCTAAAGTTCTGCTTACCTTTCGCGTAAGGATATTGAACCTTGACTCCGTAATGGTCAATGAAATATTGAGAAACTATCACGTCAAATTAATTAGAAGCGATCTTGACTTGTTCTGCATGACGATGCCTTGGTTACCACACCAAGAAATTTATGATATAAAAGCTATTTCAATTTGTAGAACTATTATGAGTCAAAATAATAGCCATAAAAAATAGTCCTGGTGAATCTTTATTGTGCAGTAGAAGAGTAAATGTGTATATATATATATATAATATATATATATATATATATATATATATTTTTTTTTTTTAGATAGATGTTCAGTCAATGCTGATTATTGCCTTTGTGTGCCATATAACCACTTAGACATCACCTGGTGCTATGGTACATGTCAGAAAGATTTAAATGCCTTGAGGTGGGTTTCTTAAAGTTGACATGTGAACCACATTTGGCTGCGTAATTACAGTCTATTACGTTTTACAACCGTAGAAGAAAGGCCCCTCAAATTCAGGTCTGTAATTTTTTTTCTTTAAACATGTCTGCTGTCGCTGCTATTGAAAATAATTGCTGAAAAACCATAACTGCTTTAAAGGCATAAATTTAACAGGTCCCCATCTTATTCTAATTATTTCATTTTCCATTTGTCACTAAAGGGCGTGTAATGCAATTCAAGGACAGTAGAACTCAATATATAGTATTAAATACACAAAGCAGGTAACTGGCTGTCTGCATGTATGAATCAGGAAAAAGAAATCTAGAAATAAGGACGTAAAAAAAAATCAAAATTATCTGTGAATTCTTGAGCTTACTGATGTAGGTCACTGACAGCCTCCTGATCACTGAGGTGAGACAACAAGGTTTGACAGCAAAAATATCACTTTGTCCTGCAGGCTGACAGAGACTGTGATGGTGCATTGGGCTGAGGTGCAGAGCTTTGTGCTAGGCGACGCGTGCAACCACTCCTGATTTTATCAGCAACATAAGGTCATTAGGATGCAGAGTCTGTTATGATCCTTGTTTTTTCTTCTCTTATAACAGATCTGTGTCTTTCCATTAAAGTCATTCAGAAGGTGCAGACAGGGCATGATTTCACAATGTACAGATTGCCCTGGAAGTTGGGAACCAATGTCATTTACATAGAAAAGTTATCTTGAATTTGTGTTCATCATAAACTTGCTCCTTAGGAAATACAGACAATCCTGGGGAGCAATGCGTGTTTACGATAATAACATGCATGTGAAAATTACACTTGCTTATGGCATTATTTTCATATCTTTGCATATATTTCATAGCTCTCATATTTCTATTTCACACTGCATTTGTATACGTCTCACCTTTTTGTCATGCACCCACAATCCTTTGATGTGCATCCTGTCTGCATAATAATAAAATCTTGATTGATACATGTTAATAGAGAGGACCCATAGTGAATCCTATTTCCCAGTCATACTTTGCCGCTGAAGTAAGCTCTAGACATTTTGCAGATTGCCTAAACAGTCTCCCCTAACAAAAAATATAATGCTATATACAGACGTACTAGCAACCAAAGCTCCTATCCTGGCTAACGATGTACAGATGTAACAGATATAACAACACAATTCACAGTACAATTCTAATTTTTGTTTTAAGTGGTTGGTTATGTGCGCATTCATTGTATACTCTATACATAAAAAATTGGTCCTTTCACTAGCAGGAGATTTGGGAAAGTTCATGAAAGATATTTGGGTCTTCTATGCATTTTGCAGTGCTTTAGACTAGATGGGTGCTATGGTTGCTAATACTTCTGTATGTACCATTATACATTTTTTTTGGAGCAAAACAGGGCACCCCTAACACCATAAATGCTGTTGTGGTTATGGTAGTTGGAGTGTTCCTTTAAATATAGCTTGCTTTTTAAATATCTTTGGAAAATTTGCATATGCTATCATTTGCTGCTTCCCAATGAAGACAACTGAGGCCAGGTTTCACTTGTTTAAAATGAATAATCACTAGGTGAAATGGGACTGCATCCCAGAAATCCCAGTATCCAACAATATTGAAGAAATGGAAGGCAAAAATGACTAATTACTATTATGCATTTGTTTGATAAGTGAGCAGTTATGCACGGTTATAAAATCGACTAAACTTGCTTGCTTCTGCTCCAGTGAAAACACATTACACAATACATATTAACAGCCAATAACAAAATTGCCACTATATTTTTTCCAACAGATATGTTACAGAAATTGCATTATTCATGTAGGTGAAATTTCTCTTAGTATCAGAGAGGACTGATGATGGACCCAGGACATACATGAAAACGAGAGAAATCTCAATGTATCTTTCCTGGTAAAATATTTTATAAATAAATAAATGGCAATTGCTTCAAAAAGGAGCAATGGTACTTACAATCAGGACTCCCATTAGACATTTTGGGGCCCCTTACACAGCTCAAAGCCTGGTCCCCCTGGAGCTTGTCCCCTGAGTACACCTAGAAGGCAAGTCCCTCACAGGGCCTGCTCTCCATTCCACTACCATGTTGTCACGATTCTGGAACCTAACACGCTAACAGGACACAGAGAGGAAAGATGCTATACCGGTCCTTAGAGTGGCCGAGCTAAGCACACTAAGAATGGTCAGGAGACAAGCCAAGTAAAGGGATCCAGAAAACGGGAGAATGAGAAACAAGCCGAGGTCAAAGGAGTGGAGAATACAGGATAATGAGAATAACGAGCCAAATAATCGGTAACCAGAGAGCAACACAAGCAAACTGCAATACAGGTATCACAAGACCACAACAGGGCACTGAGAGACGCAAAAGGTAAGTATAAATACCCTTTGCTTAATTCTGATTGGATAACTTCCAATCAGAATTAAGAATCACACGTGGGAGATATCTACGCCTCCCACTGTGATTGTGGTACTGTTGCTTTAACGCCGGGTCACGTGAGTGACCCCGGCGTTTGCATAATTTACCGACCTCCCAGCGTGCAGCGTTATACATGCTGCCGCTGGGAGGCGTGGAGGACGCGAGCGGCGGAGAGGAGACGCCGCTCGCCGACAGGTAGGAGGGGGAGAGACCCCTGACACATGTTTCAGGAACTTAGAGCTGCAGTAGGGCATGATGTGTGTGTGTTTATAGGGGATGTAGTATGTGTGTTTAGGAAACATAGTATAGGCCAGGCATAGGCAACCTTTGGCACTTCAGATGTATTGGACTACTCCTCTCATGATGTTTTGCCAGCATTATTGGTGTAAGAGCATTATGGTGGACGTAGTCCACAACATCTGTAGTCCCGAAGGTTGCCTATCCCTGGTATAAGCAATCCTGTGTGTGTAGGTGATATAGTGTGTATGGTGAATGCATGTGTGTGTGTGTGTGTAAGATGCAGTGTTTGTATATGTATAGTGACTGCGGTGTTTGTGTGTATAGTAGATGCATTGTGTATGTGTATAATGGGTGCAGTTTGTATGTGTTTAGTGTTTGCATTGTGCATGTATCGTGGATGCAGTGTGTGTATAGAGGAGACGGTATGTGTGTGTAACGGAGGATGTGTATATGTGTGTGTAATGGATGAATTGTGTGCATAGTGGATGCAGTGTGTGTGTAGGGGATGTAGTGAGTGTGCATTTGTGAGGTAGGATACGGGCTGTCTTCTGTCTGGTTTGAAAGACGAGCAGTTAAAAATATATATATATATATTTAATGTTTAGTTTGGATTTATTTAAGTTTACTCCCCCCTCCCTGTTTCTTACCTCATGCCAGGGAGGGGGTACATGACTTGGTAATTTCTGCTTGCCCCACCGCCAGGTGCAGGCTCATTTCACAAGCTTCGACATTGTGTAGTATCGGAGCGTTGCAGTGGCAATCTCCCCCCCCATGGCATATTAGCCTGCAGTGGCCCAGAGAACCCCTCTATATATATATATATATATATATATATATATATATATTTGCAATATGGGGCTGGATCCACAGCCCCGCCCCCTAGACCCTTACCCTGTATCCCCCCTAATGGCAGCCCTCCTTATTTTAACCAGGGACACAATACCTGGACTTTCCTCACCCTTCACGATATGTAATTCACATTGTGATGGAACACATGCAGGGTTATTCACTAAATTGAGACTTGTATTGTAGGGAGTTGACAAAGGAATTTAAAATGCTATGTCTGCCTCTCTTCTCAACCCTCATTTAATTACATTCACCTGTCATGCACTCTACCACATACTCCCAACTTCTTATATACAGCACCAGGTTACATTGATCTAGCCATATATACTGTCACATATCCCCACCACCTAATCACATTCACCCCTGCTCCCTACTGAATTATATATAGAAATCCACCAATGCAGGCAACTTCCTCTACCCACCCACCAGAAATTTCCAACATATATTATTCACATGCTCGCATACACACATCATATACAGGCCCTCATAAACACATGATAAACAGGTATATATACACAAATTACTTATGCATCTCATATCATATTCACACATTGCACAAATTCTAAATCTTTCGGCTGGTATGGGATTTTGGGAATGGGAAGTGTCTTTCACCACTATTTGTATGGTTAGGTTTAATCATCTTTACTATTGACCATTCTTTTCTATGATGCCATTTGGGACATATACATGAAGCAGACTTATAAAGAGCGGGAAAAGGGAAAGCGCAATAAAGATGTGGAAATGGCACTGAAATGTCCTGTGCCCAGGTGTCATAGACCCTTGGCTGACCCCTGCAGTTCTAGTTGGCTAATGCACAATCTAATATAATTAAATAAAGATAAAAGCAAAACAGCTAGTGCATGTTGTTGATCATATATATTTCAACACCCAGTAGTTTATAGAACAGCAAACTGACAAGTTCCCTTTCAAACAAAAATTAATTGGGAAAAGCATTTTCCTTGCCTGCATTTCAACAAATAGGAGCTGAGCTGCGGAGAATACAGAGAGACGACAGAGACAGAATATGTAACACTAGGAGTATCATTGCAGTCAGAGAATTCTCATATAAGGCGCAGACACTGTATATACAAATTAACAAACATATATTTAGGCCCTGAGAAGGCAGGCAAAGCTAGCCGGATTAAGGAGCATGTGTGAGTGTGGGGTGTGTAGGAAAAGAGTGATAGAGTGGGGCTGGGTGTGGTTAGCAGAAAGTGATCGGCATGGTAAGGGGTATAAAAAGGAGACATGTTAGATGCTTTCCCCCTGCCATTTTATAATCGGCTAGGAATTGTTCTCTTTACTTTCCTGAATATCTGTCATGACCTAGAGTATGGATATTGATGCGATACTCACTGCCCTTAGGGTGGCAGGCACCTTCAAGCACAACTTGCACATCTGCGTGCAACTGCCGTGGCTCATGCTCCCTTGCCTGGCGGCCTGGGCGAGGCCTCCTTCCTGGTACAGCCCCTCTCGCTCCCCATGGGTGAAATACCGCTATAGGAGCCCCCAGCCCTGGCCCGCGGGCCAGGCAGTCCAGAGCTGTGGGTCGTGCGGCTGCTCATTCCACCCCCTCTGGCCCTTACCATAGCTCCGATTCGCAGGCCTTGCCTTCTGCGGATTGCGGGGTGGCGTCCACAGGCCGCTTGTTCGTAGTGAGTGCAAGTGGCGTTGAAGATCCTCCTGTTTTGACTGCAGCATCCAGGGACGCAAGGCTGTCCGCTATGACCCAGGCAACTCCCCCAGACTCTCAGTGCTCCTTACGCTCGTCCACTGGATGGGGTTCCGGTTGGGCCTCCAAGAGGGTGGATTGGCTGCGGGAACGTCCGTGGAAAGTCCTTGGGCCTGTCTAGGGAGTTCGGGCTGCAGTGGTAGGGTTCCACGGGACACTGTCTTCCCAATGGGCAGTGGGTCTGTCCTTCTCTCTCTTCCCTCCCTGGACCTGTTCTCTACCCTGGGTGGGGGGTTCCTCCTGGGAGTGGGCTTATCGCAGCTGGGGGGGTCAGGAGGGGAACTCTCTTACCTCTAGTCTCTCTGCAGGCTGCCCATGGACGTGTCTGCCTCGGTCCCTCCCATGGCTCCAGGGGTTCCGGATGCTGGCCAGCACGTTCCTCCTGTGGTTATTTGCTTCTTCTCTGGCATCGAGTGGTGATTGCTCCCTCTTGGGGGATCTGGGGATGTTATGGGGGCGCGAGCGGTATATGCGTTGGTGTGCTTCCAGGGCAGGATCTGGGTGGGTTTGTCTCTTCATTATGGGGTTTGCTGCAATGCTGAGAGCATTGCATGTGAGCTGCTCCAGCTACAGGGGCCGGTGGGGGGTGGAGAGTCAGGTTCTAGCGGCGTGGGGGTGGTCAGCTAACTCATCCCTGGTGTGGTCGGCTGGTCCTTCCTCTTCCATTATGGGTACCACCCCACTGGTTCCAGATGCGATGGTTGCTTTGCCCATGGAGAAGGCCCCTGCTAAGTGCTCGGCCCTCTTTTGTTACTAGGATACAATCTGGAAAATGTGTCAGGTGTACAGGGGCCTTGTGTGGTGGCGCCCACATTGGGCCTCACAAAGAATTTGGCGTACCTCGAATTGTTCCCTGTAGTGGTGACCTTACAGCTGTGGGTGTCATTGATGCAGGACAGCAGGCTTGCTTTCCATTGCGATAATCTAGGGGTGGTGCTAGCCATTAACAGCCTGTCAGCTTCCTCCCCCGGTGGTTCAGCTGCTGCGTCGACTGGTGTTGTGCTGTTTTGTTTGCTGAATATTGCTTGCAGGGCGATTCATATTCCTGGGGTCAATAATGTTACAGAAGATGCCCTCTTGTTTGCAGCCGCACCCGAGGTGGATACAGACGGTTCCCCTGCCCCATGGAACAGTGGTCCGTTGGGCAGACTGTGTAGCAGCTTGGATTGGGGCATCGGTTTCAGAGACTTCTTGGTCCCAGTATGGTAAGGCTTGAGAGGAATGGGTTGCATTCTAACAGGCCAGGGTGGGTTTTCTACTACTGAAAATTGTCCCGCTGGGTTGCTGCAGCTTCTCTGGTTTTGGGAGGTTTTTGGGTGCTCACTGGCATCGGTCTCAGCTAAACTATAGGGGCTCAGTTTTTGCTGTCTAATGTGAGTTGAGTGTCTGTATTTTTATTTCTGTGAGTTGTCACAGTAAGCTTAATGTTATGAGCATATGGGCTAGTCCCGACTAAAAATGGTATGTCAGTTCCTTTTGGAACTAGTGTCCTTTGTGGATTTTTAGGGATCCTAGTGACAGAGTCTTCTGACCTGTTTCCTGGTTGCAGGATCCCTCTAGCTCTGGGATAAAGCAAGAGAGCTAGGCTTGAGAGCTGCAAGTGTCTTTTTAAAGACTAGAGTTATAACATTGCAGGTGGATGTGGATACCTGCCTGGAAGAAGGACTGAGCGGAGGAGGCAAAAGGGACAATACCTGCCTTGGCAATCAGGGATATAATAGAAGAGAAGTTCTTGATGAACTTCCTGTAATAATTTGCAAAACCCACAAATCTTTGTATGGCCGTAAGGCCCTGTGAAAGCGGCCAAGACTTGATGACTTCCAGTTTCTTATGGTCCATACTGAAGCACTTGTCAGATATGATGTATCCCAAGAACTGAACTGAGGTCTGATCGAAAAGGCACTTCTCGAGTTTGCAATACAGACCGTTCTCTAGCGGTTTCTGTAATACTGATCTGACAGGGTTAGGGTGGGTTTCTAAATCGGGAGAGTACACCAATATGTCATCCAGATATACTACAGCATATACGTGCAGGAGATCACGGAGGACATCATTGATGAAGTCTTGGAAAATAGCAGAGGAATTACAGAGGCTTAAGGGCATTACTAAATACTCATAGTTGCAGCTACAAGTGATAAAAGCGGTTTTTCACTCGTCTTGTTCCCTTATTCTAACCAAATTATATGCCCCTCTTAGATCCAGTTGGGTGGACCACTTGGAATCCTTTAATCGGTCAAATAGTTCTGTGATAAGCGGAATTGGATATACATCACGTATCGTGATTTTGTTTAGGCCCCTGTAATCTATGCAGGGTCTGAGATCACCCTCTTTCTTCGATACGAAGAAGAAACCAGCTCCTGCCGGAGAGGAGGATCTCCCAATTAACCCTTTCTTAAGGGACTCCTCAATATACTCCTCCATGACCTTATTTTCGTGTTCAGAGAGGGGTAGACTCGACCCTTAAGTGGCATAGTCCCAGGCAGCAGATCTATCACACATTCATAATGGCGATAGGGAGGAAATTTCTCAGCTTCTCTTTTCTCGAAGACTTGGGCTAGGTCAGCGTACTCTGGGGGCACCGAGGTGGAGAGAGGAGAAGTAAAGAACACATTCAAGGAGCAAACGGGGTGTGTAGGCACAAGACATTGTGTACGGCAGACAGAACCCCAGGACAGTATATCCATGGTGACTCAGTCTACAGTGCCTTGCAAAAGTATTCATCCCCCTTGACTTTTTACTTATTTTGTTACATTACAGCCTTAAGTTCAATGTTTTATTAATCTGAATGTTATGTAATGGATCACAACACAATAGTCTATGTTGGTGAAGTAAAATGAGAAAAATATATTCATAAAACTATTTTTTAGAAATAGAAAACAGAAAATTGGCTTGTGCGTATGTATTCACCCCTTTTATATGAAGCCCATAAAAAGTTCTCTGGTGCAACCAATTACCTTCAGAAGTCACATAATTAGTGAAATGATGTCCACCTGTGTGCAATCTAAGCGTCACATGATCTGTCATTACATATACACACCTTTTTTGAAAGACCCCAGAGGCTGTAACACCTAAGCAAGATGCACCACTAACCAAACACTGCCATGAAGACCAACTCTCCAAACAAGTAAGGGACAATGTTGTTGAGAAGTACAAGTCAGGGTTGGGTTATAAAAAAATATCCAAATCTTTGATGATCCCGAGGAGCACCATCAAATCTATCATAACCAAATGGAAAGAACATGGCACAACAGCAAACCTGCCAAGAGACGGCCGCCCACCAAGACTCACGGACCGGCAAGGAGAGCATTAATCAGAGAGGCAGCACAGAGACCTAAGGTAACCCTGGAGGAGCTGCAGAGTTCCACAGCAGAGACTGGAGTATCTGTACATAGGACGACAATAAGCCGTACGCTCCATAGAGTTGGGCTTTATGGCAGAGTGGCCAGAAGAAAGCCATTACTTTCAGCAAAAAACAAAATGGCACGTTTTGAGTTTGCAAAAAGGCATGTGGGAGACTCCCAAAATGTATGGAGGGAGTTTCTCTGGTTTGATGAGACTAAAATTTAATTTTTCGGCCATCAAAGAAAACGCTATGTCTGGTGCAAACCCAACTCATCACATCACTCAAAGAACACCATCCCCACATGGGGGCAACATCATGCTTTGGGGATGTTTTTCAGCATCTGGGACTGGGAAACTGGTCAGAGTTGAGGGAAAGATGGATGGTGCTAAATACAGGGATATTCTTGAGCAAAACCTGTACCACTCTGTGCGTGATTTGAGGCTAGGACGGAGGTTCACCTTCCAGCAGGACAATAACCCCAAACACACTGCTAAAGCAACACTTGAGTGGTTTAAGGGGAAATATGTAAATGTGTTGGAATGGCCTAGTCAAAGCCCAGACCTCAATCCAATAGAAAATCTGTGGTCAAACTTAAAGATTGCTGTTCACAAGCGCAAACCATCCAACTTGAAGGAGCTAGAGTAGTTTTGCAAGGAGGAATGGGCAAAAATCCCAGTGGTAAGATGTGGCAAGCTCATAGAGACTTACCCAAAGCGACGGAGCTGTGATTGCCGCAAAAGGTGGCTCCACAAAGTATTGACTTTAGGGGGGTGAATAGTTGTGCACAATGACTTTTTCTGTTATTTTGTCCTATTTGTTGTTTGCTTCACAATAATTAAAAATAAATCTTCAAAGTTGTGGGCATGTTCTGTAAATTAAACGATGCAAATTTCAAACAATCCATGTTAATTCCAGGTTGTGAGGCAACAAAACATGAAAAATGCTAAGGGGGTGAATACTTTTGCAAGGCACTGTATATGGAGGAAGCGGGAGTCCAGAGGTAACTACATTTATGGAATAGTGAGGATATCCTTAGTTTGCAGTATTTACAATAGGTACATCCTTTGGATACAAATACTTTTTTTTCAGATTTTTCACAGATTAGTGATTTAGCATAATCAAAAGTGATTAAGGAGGCAGCATTTACTGACCCAATGTATTTTGAAAGCCTTTGCCTCAGGGGTGAATACCAGAAAAGCATAATTTCTATACTATAGCAACATATTTCTGTATACTCCTCCATGGGCGGAGCTGAATGGGAGGTAATCTGGGAGGCAGACAGAAAAAGAGCAAAAAAAGCAATGTGCAAGAGAATACTGATAATGGACATCCACTCAAGTAGCTTGCCCTTCAATTTGTCTCTGCTCAGATCTCAAGCTAGTTTTAGTTTACAAAGACAACATTGTAATCAGAGTTATCCCACCCAAAAGGGCTATCCTGATCCAAAACTGCACAAGAGATATAGCAACCTCAAATGATTGTTTCAGCCTTGTAAGACCTTGCCAGTAAGGTGTAGCTGATACCCCTCTAGTAGGTACCATGAACAATGAGTCCATGTCTGGATTACCCTTTAAATTTGGGGAGAACAAAAAAAAAACAATGTGCAAGAGAATACTGAAAATGGATTGAGCAGATCTCAGTTCTGATCTCAAGCTAGTTTAAGCTTATCTTGTGCTATTACAAAGAGAACCTAGGCCATTTGCATATCAGATTGACCCCACCCAAAATGGCAGTCTGTTTGGTATAACATAGTTAAATAGTAATCTAGATTTAAAAAAAAAAAAACTAATCTGTCACATTCAACCTTGAAACCCATTCATTAATGCTGTTGATTCAAAAGAAGTCAAAACACCCAACCTTGTATCAACAACCCGTTCACATACATATCCGTTATAACCTTTAATATTCTGTTTTTGCAACAACAAAAAAAGCATCCAGGCCTTTTAAAAAATATTTATATAACCTAATGACAACCTCTATAGGTAGAGAATACCAAATATCTATTATTCTTACTGTGAAGAACCTTCCTCTGCTGTAAGTAAAAACCTCCTTTCTTCCAGTCTCAATAGGTGACCTCTTTTCTATTGTATATTCTTACTAATGAACAGGTTAGCACATAGCAGTTTGTATTGAACCTTTAAATATTTGTACACTGCTATTATATCCCTTTAGTAGCTGTTTTTCTAGAGAAAATAAATGTAGGTTTTTGAACCTTCCTCCATCTACAGTTGTGCTCATAAGTTTGCATACCCTGCCAGAAATTGTGAAATTGTGAAATTTTGACATTGATTTAGAAAATATGTACCGTATATACTCGAGTATAAGCTGAGTTTTTCAGCACATTTTTTGTGCTGAAAAACCCCAACTCGGCTTATACTCGAGTCACTGTCTGTATTATGGCAATTTACATTGCCATAATACAGACTGGGGGCTGGCAGCGAGCGCTTACCTCTCCTGCAGCTCCTGCCAGCTCCCTCCTCCTCCGCGCCGGTCCGTGCAGCACCTCGGTCAGCTCCCAGTGTAAGTCTCGCGAGAGCCGCGGGGTCATAGTGCGGCTCTCGCGAGACTTACAGTGTGAGCTGACAGAAGAGCTGCACGGACCGGCGTGGAGGAGGAGAGAGCTGACAGGAGCTGCAGGACAGGTAAGTAACAGCTCTGCCAGCCCCCCTCCTCCCCCCACTGAACTGCCAATGCCACTGGACCACCAGGGAAGGAGAGCCCCCCTCCCTGCCATGTATCAAGCAGGGAGGGGGGACGAAAAATAAATAAATTAATAATATATAAATATAAATAATAATAAAAATAATAATAAAAAAAATAATAAAAAAATAATAATAATATAACAAAAAAAATTAAAATAATTTTTTTTTTTTTTTTATAAAAATGCCCACCCCCCACCAAGGCTCTGCAACACAAACACACACTGCATCACACACACACACACACAGTGCATTCATACACACACACTGCATTCATACACACACACTGCACTCATATACACACTGCACTCATACACACACACTGCACTCATACACACACTGCACACTCATACACACACTGCATTTATACACACACTGCACTCATACACACACACTGCACTCATACACACACACTGCGTACTCATACACACACTGCATTTATGCACACACACTGCACTCATACACAAACACTGCATTCATACACACACTGCACTCATACACACACTGCACTCATACACACACACTGCATTCATACACACACACTGCACTCATACACACACTACACTCATACACACACACTGCACTCATACACACACTGCATTTATACACACACTGCATTCATACACACACACTGCACTCATACACACACTGCACTTGTCAGGGATCCGCGGGCGGCTAGGAGGGGAGGCTGCACGCCACTTGCAGCACTCACCCTCAGTCCATCGCCGCCCGCGGTCTCCCCTCTACTTACCTGTCGGCGAGCGGCATTTCCTCTCGTCTTGCTCTCTGGTTACTGATTATTTGGCTCGTTATTCCGATTATCCTCTCTTCTCCACTCCTTTGACCTCGGCTTGTTTCTCGTTCTCCCGTTTTCTGGCTCCCTTTACTTGGCTTGTCTCCTGACTATTCTTAGCGTGCTTAGCCCGGCCACTCTAAGGACCGGTATAGCACCCTTCCTCTCTGTGACCTGTTAGCGTGTTAGGTTCCGGAATCGTGACATTACAACAGGGCCACCATGGAACCTGCTGACATTCCACAGCTGTTAGTGAATCAGGAGGCTAGAATGTATGGTTTAGACCACCGTATGGATCAGTTTGCCCAGGCTTTACAAACCATACTGGCTCGTACTGCCCACTTGCAACCTGCCGTCCAAGAAGCTGTTGTTGCTGTGCCAGAACCCATTCCTGATCCAGTACCCGCTCCTGCTCACGTGGTTCACATGACGCCACCTCAGCGCTATAGCGGTGATCCAGCATTGTGCCGTGGTTTCCTCAACCAAATTGATATTCATTTGGTGATGAATCCTCGTTCCTACCCCACTGACAGAACCAAAATTGATTTTTTGATTAACCATTTGTCCGGGAAAGCTCTTGCATGGGCTAATCCCATGTGGGAGAATACGTCCCCAATGTCCTTTTCACTTCTTAACAGCTTTTAAACACACTTTTGACCAACCCGGCCGGGTTGCTTCTGCTGGCAAAGCTCTGCTTAGGGTTCGACAGGGTAATAGATCTGTAGCGGATTATACAATTGAATTCCGCACTCTGGCAGCTGAAGTGGTCTGGAATAACGACGCTCTCGTAACAGCTTTTCAGGAGGGTTTGGCCGCTTACATATTAGATGAAATAGCATCCAGGGAAATGCCTGTTCTTCTGGATGATCTAATAGATTATGTCATTCTAATTGACAACCGTATTAGAGAGAGGCGTAGTCAAAGAAGGATGAATACACAGGGGTTACCTGCTTTACCCAGTACTGCATTGCTAGCATTACCTCCCCCTAATCAACCACCTCCCGAACCCATGCAATTAGGTGCTGTAGGCTTATCTGAAGCTGAAAGAATGTACCGCAGAAGGGAGGGTTTGTGCCTTTATTGTGGTAAGAGGGGGCATCTCCAAAGAAACTGTCCTAGTTTGCAGGGAAACTCCAGCACCTAAGGCCTAGAGAGGGGTCGGCCTCGGGTGTTATGGTTTTTTCCCCTCATATGTCCATCTCCAGACCATTTATTACGGTTACTCTTTTGGTCAATAAAACCACGATAACAACTAAAGCCTTGATCGATTCAGGTGCTGCAGACAGCTTTATGGATGAGAACTTTGCTAAAACCGCAGCCTTGAATCTGATCCAAAAGGCCACACCCTTGGCCATTGAGGCCATAGATGGTAGACCACTTGATAAACCTCTGGTGACCCATGAAACCCAAGAAATGGTTATGGTCGTGGGTGCCTTACACAAAGAAAGGATAGCCTTCCAAATAATTGACTCCCCTACAGCTTCCATCATTAGTTAAGCATAACCCGGTACTCGATTGGGATTCTCTAGATATACTCTCCTGGGGGGTATCTTGTCAACAAGACTGTATGGCCCGTTTACATCCCGTTTGTTTGCTTAATGTGCCTACAGCTAAACCACTTTCTGTTTCTGTCCCTCCTGTGTATGCAGACCTCGCATTGGTCTTTGAAAAGAGGGAAGCTGATAAACTACCCCCACACCGGGATTATGATTGTGCCATAAATTTGTTACCTGGAATGATGCCTCCTAGGGCTAAGGTCTACCCGCTTTCTGAGAAAGAAAACCAGGTCATGGAGGAGTACATACAGGAATCCTTATGTAAAGGTTTTATCAGAAGGTCCTCCTCTCCGGCTGGTGCTGGTTTCTTTTTTGTTGCCAAGAAAGAGGGCGATTTGAGACCATGTATAGACTATAGGGGCCTGAATAATATAACAATTAAAAATGCTTATCCTATCCCTCTCATTACTGAGTTGTTTGACCGTGTTAAAGGTTCTAGATATTTTACTAAACTAGACCTCAGGGGGGCTTACAACTTGGTTCGGGTAAAAGAAAATGATGAATGGAAGACAGCGTTCAATACACGCAGTGGGCATTACGAGTATCTAGTCATGCCTTTTGGACTGTGTAATGCTCCTGCTGTCTTTCAGGACCTCATAAACGATGTCCTTAGAGATCTACTGCATGTCTGTGCTGTGGTTTATCTCGATGATATACTCATATTCTCTCCTGATTTGGAGTCACATCATGCCCATGTGAGGAAGGTACTTAAGAGATTGCTACAGAACGATCTTTATTGTAAATTGGAGAAATGTTTATTTGACCAGAAATCCGTACAATTCCTAGGGTACGTCATTTCTGAACAGGGGTTCAGCATGGATCCTTCTAAATTAGAAGCCATATTGTCTTGGCCTCTCCCTCAAGGCCTTAAAGGCAATACAGTGATTTATAGGCTTTGCCAATTATTATCGCAGGTTTATTAAAAACTTTTCATCGGTCATTTCTCCTATCACGAAACTAACTAAAAAGGGTTTGCACCCCAGGGTTTGGACTCCTGAAGCCATCAAAGCCTTCGAAACTCTCAAAAAGGCCACTGCCCCTGTGCAACACCATCCTGATCCTTCCCTTCCCTTTATAATGGAAGTAGACGCTTCAGAATCAGGTATAGGAGCTGTATTATCACAAAGATTATCCTATAACGAACCCCTCCTTCCCTGTTGTTACTTTTCTAAAAAACTGTCTGATTCGGAAAAGAATTACGACATCGGGAATAGGGAACTATTAACTATTGTGATGGCATTTAAAGAGTGGAGGTACTTATTAGAAGGAGCTAGACACAAAATCCTGGTTATAACTGATCATAAGAATCTCTCCTATATAGCTGATGCTAAAAGGTTGTCCTCTCGTCAAGCCAGATGGTCCTTATTTCTTTCACATTTTCAGTTCATTATCACATATAGGCCTGGGTACCGTAATGTCAAGGCTGATGCTATCTCCCGACAATACGAACCTTTGGAGTCTATCGCCCCCACTCCTGAACCCATTGTACCCACGTCTAAGATAATATCTGCTACCCGTTTAGTTATTTCGTCTCTTTTCCTTGATGGTATCAAGGCATACCAAACCCAAGCACCCTCTGAGACACCTGTTGGTAGATTATACATGAAAGAGAAAGATAGAAAGAAATTGTTAGCTTTATTTCACACCGCCAAAACGGCTGGCCACCCAGGGGTTACCAAAACATACAAGGGTCTCCTTCAACAGTTTTGGTGGCCTTCACTTAAGCAAGACGTGGTGGATTATGTGCAGGCTTGTCGTGTTTGTGCACAGTGTAAGTCCCCTAATGTCAAACCCCCGGGACTCCTAATGCCTTTATCCGTACCCAAGAAACCATGGACCCACTTATCCATGGACTTTATTGTGGATCTTCCTTCATCCGATGGAATGACAGTAATTTTGACTGTGACTGATTGATTCTCTAAAATGGCACACTTTATTCCACTTAAGAAACTACCTTCTGCGGTTCAGTTGGCTCAGGTATTTGCCAAAGAGGTTTTCCGCTTGCATGATATACCACAGGATATCGTATCTGACAGGGGTCCTCAATTTGTCTCTCGGTTTTGGAGGGGCTTTTGTGCTGAGATGGGGATTTCCTTGTCGTTTACTTCCTCCTATCATCCACAATCTAATGGAGCGGCCAAACGGGCGAATCAATCTGTGGAGTTATATTTACGTTGCTTCACGAATGCACACCAGGACAACTGGTCTCACCTCCTTCCTTGGGCTGAATTCGCCAGGAACACTGTGACTCATTCGTCCACTGGCTTAAGTCCTTTTGGTTGCTTACGGGTTCCAACCCGGCGTGTTCTCCGACAAGGGAATACCCGCTTTGGACGAGCACCTCACCTCCTTATGGAAGATGTGGGATCAGGTCCATGCTACTCTTTCTCGTGCGACTGCTACTCAGAAGAGATTTGCTGATTGTCGTAGGGGTGCTGCTCCCTCTTATGTCCCGGGTGATAGGGTTTGGTTGTCCTCTAAGAATCTCCGCCTCAGGGTCCCCTCAATGAAATTCGCGCCCAGGTTCCTTGGCCCCTATAAGGTATTGCGTAGGGTCAATCCTGTGTCCTACTCCCTGGCCTTGCCTCCTTCCATGCGTATACCTAACACTTTCCACACCTCCCTTTTGAAGCCCCTACTCTGTTATCGATTCTCTGGTCCTCTCAGGCGTCCAGATTCCCTCTGCGCTGTCTCTAATGACGTGTACGAAGTGGCTGCTCTGCTTGATTCTCGTTTTTCTCGGGGTCGGTTGCAGTATCTGGTTGATTGGAAGGGTTATGGCCCTGAGGAGCGGTCCTGGGTTTCTGCCTCTGACTTGAATGCGCCCTCTTTGATCCGCTCCTTTAATGCGCGGTTCCCTTTGAAGCCTTCGGCTTCCCGCCCGTTGGGCGGGCCTCGAGGGGGGGGTTATGTCAGGGATCCGCGGGCGGCTAGGAGGGGAGGCTGCACGCCACTTGCAGCACTCACCCTCAGTCCATCGCCGCCCGCGGTCTCCCCTCTACTTACCTGTCGGCGAGCGGCGTCTCCTCTCTGCCGCTCGCCGCCCGCATCCTCCACGCCCCCCAGCGGCAGCATGTATAACTCTGCACGCTGGGAGGTCACTGAACTATGTAAACGCCGGGGTCACGTGAGTGACCCGGCGTTAAAGGAACAGTACCACAATCACAGTGGGAGGTATAGATATCCCCCACGTGTGATTGTTAATTCTGACTGGAAGTTATCCAATCAGAATTAAACCAAGGGTATTTATACTTACCTTTCCTGTCCCTCAGTGCCCTGTTGTGGTCTTGTGATACCTGTAGCGTAGTGTTCTCGTCTTGCTCTCTGGTTACTGATTATTTGGCTCGTTATTCCGATTATCCTGTCTTCTCCACTCCTTTGACCTCGGCTTGTTTCTCGTTCTCCCGTTTTCTGGCTCCCTTTACTTGGCTTTTCTCCTGACTATTCTTAGCGTGCTTAGCCCGGCCACTCTAAGGACCGGTATAGCACCCTTCCTCTCTGTGACCTGTTAGCGTGTTAGGTTCCGGAATCGTGACAGCACTCATACACACACACTGCACTCATACACACACACTGCGCACTCATACACACACTGCATTTATGCACACACACTGCACTCATACACAAACACTGCATTCGTACACACACTGCACTCATACACACACTGCACTCATACACACACACTGCATTCATACACACACACTGCATTCATACACACCCACTGCACTCATACACACACTCCGCACTCATACACACACTGCATTCATACACACACACTGCATTCATCATATACACACACTGTAAATAAATATTCAATTAATATAATTTTTTTAGGATTTAATTTTATTTAGAAATTTACCAGTAGCTGCAGCATTTCCCACCCTAGTCTTATACTCGAGTCAATACGTTTTCCCAGTTTTTTGGGGTAAAATTAGGGGCCTCGGCTTATATTCGGGTCGGCTTATACTCGAGTATATACGGTATTTTATTGAAGGATAGTGATCATATGAAGCTATTTATTATAACATAGTTGTTTGGCTTCTTTTTAAAATCATAATGATAACAGAAACCACCCAAATTGCCCTGATAAAGTTTACATACCCTTGAATGTTTTGGCCTTTTTACACACACAAGTTGACACACACAGGTTAAAATGGCAATTAAAGGTTAATTTCCCATACCTGTGGCTTTTTAAATTGCAATTAGTGTCTGTGTATAAATAGTCAATAAATGTGTTATCTCTCATGTGGATGCACTGAGCAGCCTAGATACTGAGTCATGGGGAGAAGAAAAAACTGTTAAAAAACTTAAACTTTAAAAAAAACTTGAAAAAAAAAATTGGAGTAATTTGGAGTGATGACACAAAAATAGAGCTTTATGGTCACAACTATAAGCGCCATGTTTGGATAGGGGTCAACAAGGCCTATAGTGAAAAGAATGCCACCACTGATGTTTTAGGGGTTGTGTAAGGTTTAAAGGCACAGGAATCTTTGAAAATTGATGGCAAGATGAATGCAGCATGTTATCAGAAAATACTGGCTGACAAGTTGCACTCCTCTGCATGAAGGCTGTGCATTGGACACTCTTAGACTTTCCAGTATGATAGTGACCCTAAGCACAAGGCCAAGTTGACCTTCCAGTGGTTACAGCAGAAAAGGGTGAAGGTTCTGGAGTGGCCATCACAGTCTCCTGACCTTAACATCATCGAGCCACTCTGGAAAGATCTCATATGTGCGGTTCATGCAAGATGACCAAAGACTTTGCATGACATGGAGGCATTTTCCCAAGACGAATGGGCAACTATACCACCTTCAAGAATTTGGGGCCTCATAGACAACTATTACAAAATAATGTATGCTGTCATTCATGCTAGAGGGGGAATTACTATTATTAGAACTAAGGGTAAGCAAACTTTTGAACTGGGGTCATTTCATTTTTTTTCTTTGTTGCCATGTTTTGTTTTGTGATTGTGCCATTCTTTTGTAACCTACAGTTGAATATGAATCACATAAGAAATAAAAGAAATGTGTTTTTCCTGCTCACTCATGTTTTCTTTAAAAATGGTACACATATTACCAATTCTCAGAGGGTATGCAAACTTTTGAGCACAACTATATCTTATTAATTTTGCATCTCACCTCTGCAGTTTTTCTAGTTCTGCAATATCCTTTTTTAAAACTGGTGCCACTAATTGTACCATATATTCAAGATGGGTCCACTCCTACCACTGATTTATAAGTCAAAATTGTATTTGGATCAGGTTTAAAAAAACAACAAAAAACTGTTTATATCAAAACACAGTGCTAGCTTTTGCTTTTGCATTTGCAGCCCAGCATGGCATAATGTTGCCTAGTTTGTTATTTATAATTGTCTCCAAGTCCTTTCCATTTAATGTTATTGCAAACTCTACCCATTTAATGTTTAACTGGTTTGTGGGTACCTTATTCTAAATGCATGATTTTGATTCTATCGGTATTGACTCTCATCTGCCACTTGCCTGCCCATCTAATTTCATCTAACTTTGTGTCATCTGCAAACAGCGACAAATTACTTTTTATGCCCACTTCAAGATCACTTAGAAACAGATTAAAGAGAAGTGGACACAGGATATCACCCTAAGGCAATCCACTCACCACCTGTGTCCATTTAATTTTGTTTCCATTTACTACTACTCTCTCCACTCTATCTTTAAGCCAGTGTTCTATATGAGAACACAATTTTTCATCTAAACCAACTGATCTCAGTGTTATGAGTATTTTTTTTGTGTGGAATTGTGGCCTTGGCAAAAGCCAAGCAGATCACATCCACTGTAATACCCAGGTCTATATTTTACCAACCTCTTCATAGAGCACAATTAAGTTAGTCTGGCATAACCTGCCTTTCATAAATGATGTTGATTCCTGCTAATTATATTGTTGTTTAAAATGAATTTGTGAATATTATTCCTTAACAGTCCTTCAATTATTATACAGCCACAAATCTTAAGATCACAGGTCCATAGTTTCCAGGCTGAGCTTTTGAACCCTTTTAAATATAGGCAACACATCTGATTTTCCTCAAGCCTCTGATACAATTCCTTAAAGAAAAGAATCCTGAAAGAATAAAACAGTTATATGGATATTTCTACACTAAGTTCCCTAAGCACTCATTAGTGAATACCATCTGGCCTTGAGCCTTTGTGTACATTAACTTTATTTACCTTCTGTAGCATGCTAACCAATCATCTGTTTGCTGTAAGGCTTTTGTAACTGAGATTTGTAAATCTACAGCCATAGATTCTTATTCCCTTTATACTAAAAATATTTAGAATTTCTGCCTTGTCCCGATCATCCATGATTAACACAACCATCTCAGATCTTTGACCTGTTGGCTTCAATGTACTTAAACATTTTGGGATTCGTCTTGCTCTCTTTAGCTATGAGCTTTTCATGTTCAAGTTTAGCCCATCTAATCTCCCTTTTGCAAGCATGTTTATATTTGTTATAGGCTGCTATAGACCACTCTGATTTAATTTTGGGGGGATTTTCTTTTCTTGTATATTATTTTACTGGGCTTTTTTTTATTTATTTGTTTCCCCAATGGTATGAAATGAGAAATTAATTTATCCACTGTGTTTTGCCAGTGGATAGTTCAGTTCATTCATTTTCTTATAAAGAACCTATTGAAATAAGCCTTTTTAAATGTAGCATTTTTCTACAGCCTGTATAAATAATTATTTTTTAGTTAATCTAACATGATAAATATACAATATTAAGCCCTGAACTCAAACTCCTACTACTCCTGTGCAAGACCTATAGTACACATCAGCCCAAATACATACAATAAAAATCAACGAAAAAAACTACTTGAGCGCTATCCCAATTTCCTATGCATATATAATCACTGGATTTATATTATCACACATGGCTATTAAACTGTAAACTCACCTGTTCTATCTATCTATCTATCTATCTATCTATCTATATATCTCTCTCCTAACCAGATGTAACTAAATGAGGGACATGAAATTCATATAGAATACAATATGGGTATAATACTGTTAGATTTCACAAGTTTTTATTAAATCTTCCTTTTCACATGTGTGTTTCCATTCTCAGAGTGCCTTCCATAAATAAATTTACATTTAAAAAGCAAAGTGAGCAGTCCTCATCAAACTGTAAATTGTGAAATCACTATGTACACATAATGCGACTATATAAATAAATAATGCACTGTAGCAATTAAATATATTTCACAGTGTGGCACTTAATTGGTTTAATTTAAAATGGCAAATATTCTACACAAATTACATTAAAATTTTCCTTAATGGATATAGAAAGCAGACGTTTATATATAGTAAATGATAACTAGAACATTCCTAATTAAATTAAGACAGCAGTATTAATTATTAGATAAACGGAGTGAGTCACAGTTAAATGCAAATATACATATACACAGTTAAAGCTGAAATTTCAGATAACACATTACCTCATTCATCCTAGTGAAAGGCATTAATACAATTAATGTATTTGGGTTTTTTTTAATTTGTATTTATTCATTGTATTTAATTTTTTCCAACCTGCATGATAATATGTGACACACCACTTTCTGAGAATGTGAGTGAAGATTAGAGATTTTAAAACCATCAGGGTTATTCACTAAAGTGATAATTTAAAGTGAATTCCAAATTTAAGGTCAAAATAGTCATACTCGAAAAATTTAGGTCGGCTATTCTTTCTGTTTAGCTACTCTGGCCTAAAATTTGAAATTCACTTTGGATTCTCACTATTAAATAACCCTGTATGAGAGTGTGTGACCTTTTACTTGATCTAATGACCTTTTAGGCTCTAGAAAGCAGTTCAGTACACAGTGTGATCATACTAGATTGTTTACTCATGGATTAGTAGAGTTCTACTAATTGGCCTGCAGTCCAGCCTACAATGACTATATGGCAGAGCTATGATTGTGATTGGATGAGAGGTATCTGCTACCCCTGGTATGTTGTGAAGTGGAGCATGGCTCCACATACATAGAGAATAAACATCAGAAGCTGTGACGCAGTCTTCATGGGACAGAGAATCTATACTAACTGGTAAGAAAACCATTTAATAGTGGTGTTTGATCCATCACTGTTAATAGTTCCTGACTGATTCCTCTTCTGCAACTGTCACTAGTCTAATACTATCCTTACCTTTTTGTGTCATTTTACCCCACTCCCTCTAGCATGTAAGCTCATTGAGCAGGGCCCTCAACCCCTCTGTTCCTGTGTGTCCAACTTGTCTGGTTACAACTACATGTCTGTTCGTCCACCCATTGTAAAGCTCTGCGGAATTTGACAGCGCTCTATAAATATCATAATAATAATAATAATCACCCATGGACTCCAGGCACCAAAACTACTTAAAACCATTGAGTTGGTTGTGGTGCCTACAGTGTCCATTACCTAAAGGAATGTGCCTGTTTAATTAGGGAATTATGACTGAGGGTAAACTAGAGGATTGTTAATAGAGTGTAAATTAGGGAACCTACCTTAGGGAAAATAAATCGGGGAAATCTTTGATCTCAATTATAGTTGGTGAATGAAGCTATATAACTTGGCCAGTGTACCACAAATACCTTTGTAAACACAGTGCCCAGGGATATGCAAGCAGTGGATTGCCTGGGAAGATGGCTATTGGCTTGACCTCGGGTCTCAGTGACAACCCCTCTGGGGGAGGGGGTAGGGGTGGGCAGACCCACACCTCTGGAAGTACTTCATGTGAAACGGGGAGGCAAGGGTAAGACTTGTCATCGTACCTCCCTTATTGGAAAATTCTCCATCTTTCCTACACTCCTCCTCAGGGCCGGACTGGGAAAAAAATTAGGCCCGGGCATTTTTCAATTAGAGCGGCCCCCCAAAAAGGGGGCGGTGCCAGAGAAAGTGAGCATGTTGGTTCAATGCGCAGAGCCCCGCTGAAGAGCTCTAGCATTAGAAAAAGGCCCTGTATTTGTTCTGCGCAGCACAAGCAAATGTAATAACATGCTTGTGCTGTGTTTGCTTTTAAATTGTCTCTGGTGTCTCCACAAGTGGGATACCAGAGGACAAAAGGGCCAGGAGAGTGTATGGTACATGTGTTTGGCGCATGCTTGTGGGATTGCCTGTGTGTAGAGTGTGGTGTGGTATTGTGTAAATAGGTCAATTTTGTGGTGTAGTATGTGTGGCTAGGGGCTGTACAGAGTTCGTGTATAGGGGCATAGTGTTATAGGGGATGTAGCGAGTGTGTGCATACGGGCAGTAGTGTGTGTGTATAGGTGACGTAGTGTGTGTCACTTATACAAACACACTACTGTGTGTAGAGAGGGTGTGTTTAGAGAATGTTGTATGTGTTTGCTTACAAGGAATGTAGTGTGTGTGTAGGTGGTGCAGTGTGTGTGTGTAAGAGATCTAGTGTGTAAAGGACCCAGAGTGTGTATAGAAGATTGTGTGTGTAGAGGATTAAGAGTGCATATAGGGTAAGGGATCTAGCGTGTATCTGAAGCGTAATGTGTGTAGTGGTGCAGTGTGAGGGGTGCTGTAGTGTGTGTGTGTGTGTATGTGTATATGTATATATATATATATATATATATATATATATCTCTCTCAAAAAACAGGATGCTTGGCACTCTCCTTTAAGTAATAAGAAAGAACTAATAGCCTGGGTGCTATATCCCAAACGTCAGAAATATACAAAAATCAAAACTGAGGATGCACTCACAGGACTTGGTTAAAGTGAAAAAAAGGGACTTTAATTATTCCATGTGAATGGAAAATTGATTTTTCTGTACATTTCACATGGAATAATTAAAAGTCCCTTTTTTTCACTTTAAGCAAGTCCTGTGAGTGCATCCCCAGTTTTGATTTTTGTATGTATATATATATATATATATATATATATATATATATATATATATAAAATATATTTGGACGTATTGTATGTGTGAGGTGCGCAGCGTGTTTGTGTAAGAGGGGTGTTGTGTGTAAGGGTGTTTTTATCTGCCGTCACATTCTGGGTTTCTAATTTTATTTGTCTGTTAACTCACTGAGGGTTATTTTATATAATATATATGTGCTGTATATGTGTGGGAGTGAGGGTGCTGTCTGTCTGGGGGTGTGCTGTGTGTGTGTCTGTGGGGTGCTGTGTGTGTGTCTGTGGGGTGCTGTGTGTGTGTCTGTGGGGTGCTGTGTGTGTGTGTCTGTGGGGTGCTGTGTGTGTCTGTGGGGAGCTGTGTGTGTCTGTGGGGAGCTGTGTGTCTGGGTGATGTGTGTGTCTGTGGGGGGCTGTGTGTGTTCCTGGGGGGCTGTATGTGTCTGTGGGGGCTGTTAGGGAAATTATTTTAAAAATATTTTTTTTTTATTTTATTAATAATTATAATATTATAATAATTATAAAAAAAAAAAGTTATGTCCCCCCCTCCCTTCTTACCTTTAGCCTGGGAGGGGGGGAGATCCGTTCTGCGTGGAGAAGGGGGACCATGCTGCCTTCCCTGGTGGTCCAGTGGTGAGAGTGAACTCTAACCTGCGGGTTAGAGTTCACTCTCGCGAGATCTGAGCGTTGCCGCGGTAACCGCGGCAACGCTCAGAATCCCGCGAGAGGACCGGGCGGAGCTGCTTGTAAGAGCTCCGCCGGGTCCTCTCTCCTGCCTCCCTCCCTCCCTCACCCAGCCTGCGGCCGCCTGTAACAGTGCCTGTGGGCCGGTGAGGGAGATCTGTGATCTCCCCACCGGCCCACGGAGGCACGCAGCGGGGCCGGCGCTCGGATAGCGCTGGCCCTGCAGGGGCCGGCCGGGGAGATCCTGTGATCTCCCTGCCGGCCTCGGCCCCACGGCCATCGCGGCCCACCGGGCATTTGCCCGGTATGCCCGATGGCCAGTCCGGGCCTGCTCCTCCTACCAAACACAAGTATCAACACTATGTAGCCCTCACTAAGATAGTTATATACTTCATTTTTTTCTGTGGCTACATATTTCACTTCTTGCTACCTTCGTTAGGGCATTGTGTATTCTAACCCTTAATTTAAAGGATTTATCTTATCATTCTATAGCCTTTGTAAATTGTGTGTTATATGGTAAGAGCTCTCTTTTTACTTTAAATGATTATCATAGTCACTTGCATACATACTTGCCTAATGCTAGTTGATGTGATGGATTTGTTGGGCATGTTATTTTTATCATATGTTTTGTTAAACATTGTGCTTACTATTCAAAACGTTTGCTTTTCAACTCACTTTTTTGAGTTTGGAGACAAATAAGTTTTTTTACCAAAGTGAGAATTCAAAGTGAACTCAAATTGAATTTCAAATTTAAGGCCAACGTAGCTGGACGTAGCTGAACTGGAAACATTATCTAAGACAGCTATGGTTTCAGTTTGGCTACCCTGGCCTTACATTTGAAATCCTCTTTGAATTCACTTTAAATTATCACGTTAGTGAATAACCCTATGTATTTTTGAGATGCATATGTTTGATCCTTTTTTTATGATGTACAGTTCAACTATATTGCGAATAAAAAAGATTTAAAGTAAAAATAAAAACAGTGGTCTCATATTTAGGGGCAAGAGAAAACCAGGGCTCGAGTCCTGCAGGAACGTGTGGGAACGGCGTTCCTGCACTTTTTTTAGAGCAGGAACGCCGTTCCCGTTCGTGGTCCTGCAGGCACTCAAAAATGCCCCCAAATGCCCCCCGTGTTCCCTCTGTCATGGGAAGCCCAAGAGGTGGCCTAATGGCCACCTGATGAACCCCCCGCCCCCCCAGCAGGCACCTGTCTTGCTGTCAGACTGGGCGAGGGAGCTGTGTCCTTTCTGCTCTGCTCCCTTGAGTGTTGTTTGCTGATGCCAGGAGCTGGAATATGACATCATATTCCGGCTCCCTGCATCAGTAGACAACCCGTGCGGCGAGAGGGAGCAGAGAGGACAGCGAGACAGGTGCCCGCCGCACTGAAGCCCCACTGGACCCCAGGGACAGGTCTCCAAGTAGGGAAGCTGGGTGGAGATTTTACATTTTCTTTGTGTGTGTGTGTGTGTGTCTGTGAGTGTGTGTGTGTGAGTGCACATTTATATATGCATACAAGTGTATTTTTGTGTGTGTGTGTGTGTGTCTGAGTGTGTGTGTATGTGTGCATATGAGTGTACTTTTTTTGGGGGGGGATGGTGGAACTTGGGTGAGCTCCCACACTTTATTCCCCAGGACTTGACCCCTGGAGAAAACCAATATATAAAGAAGGTCCAAAATATCTGAGTCACACGTCACACACGTAACATTGAGCAATCACTTAGGAATGTTTCTAATGTGTCTCTTCTGTGAGGTAAGGTTGATGTACATAATTATCAATGGATTTATATCTTAATTACCCTTTAGACTGAGTGAGATTTTGTTCATAAGATGAAGTTGACTCATCACTCATCACCTTTTTTAACGAGGGAGATGTATCACTCTCATTTTTATTAGTGAGCACTACAAGATTGTTATAATTACACTGTGATGAGACCAATCTCACCACTGTGCATTGGAGGAGCCTGGTTGCCCGCCTGCTGCCTTTAGACTATGGCCCCATGTTGAAACGCTTGATTTTCCCCTGGAAAGACATGAAAGCCGGGTCATTCGGTGATTGCCCTGTTTGAGCGGTGATACCCCGGATAGCTATGCCATGGAGCCCATTCGTATAATGAAAGACTATGGGAAAGACTTTTTCTCCATGTCAATTGAACTGTATGTGTGTGATCTGAGCGCCATTCAGTAATAATGTGCGCTCAGATCTGAGCTATCTGGGGATATGTTGAATATACCTGTTTTATGCAATGGCTGCACAGTTATATATTTTTATGTATTTTATTGTCTTTTGCTGCCATGTGTTCAATGGAGTTTTGCCTCTGTCCTAGGAGATAATTGGATTACTTCCCAATTATCTCCAGGATAGAAGACTCTGTGGAACAGGTTTTAGGCAGAAAAGCCATGCTTCATTTGGTCACAAAGGACTCCGATCTATCTTTTGAACCACTGGACCAATTTGTATGATTTTGACGGATGTTTGTATTTGGAGTATGCTGATTCTGAAAATGGAAGTTTTATGGGAATGTGATGCATACTTTTAAAATTATGAATAATGTGGAAAAACTGTATTTCTCTGCCTGTGAGAATTACATTACCCATTGTGTAAGGTAATTGTATCACAGGCAGAGGGGAGGATTTTGTGTGGGAGTGTCTGAGTGTATTGTACGTGTTTATTGGTTGTTTTCCAAAACCCTTTGGGTGGTACTGATGTGTAAGAATGTGTATATAAGAACAATAAACCCACAGCTTTGTCTGTTTCTGCTTGACCCTCAAAAAGGAGCCTTGTCTCGTTCTTGGGGGGGACTTGTTGTATGCTGTTCCAGTTCGACTGCTAGAAGTGTAAACCTATTCGGATGGTTTTTCCTATTCGGCTGTTTACAGCATTCATATGTTTGAGAGCATTCGTATGCTTCTCCGGTTCTGTGGATTGGTGTCTACAGTAGCTGCCTGTATATCTGGAAGGGAATATCTCCTAAATGGCTGTTAACCCCTTTTATGCCTGTGGGTGCCGTTACATGCACAAATGTTAAGATAGAACTGAATTTTTCCCTCAAGCATTCATTGTTAGCAACGCTAAAATATAGAATACTGTAAGGACTTTTTTGCCAGGGCTATAATTTTGAAGCACACACTATCATAAATGTTTAGATTCATTTATGCTAAATGGACACTACAGACACCCAGAACAATTCATCTCAGTGAAGGGGTCTGGGTGCCATTTCCCTGTTGTTTTAACCCTGCAACTGAAAATATTGTCGTTCTGCAGGAACAGCAATGTTTACATTGCAGGATTAAAATAGGCATTATCGACGGTTATTGACAACTTTGACAGCCACTAGAGGTGATCTCCTGAAGTAGCTAAGTTTAACCATTTAATTGGCGAAGTACAGAGTTTTGCAGCACATGTGCATTAGCCTTCCAATGCTTTCCTGATGATTTTCTCTCTGTAACCTTCAAACATTACCTCTTATGATGCCTTCTGCTACCTCTTTTGTTCTCCTCATGAGTTCCCCTAACCCTTGTGTCTTTCAGGATGACATCCTAATCCTTTGGATCTCCCAAATCCTATCCCTTCCTTGTTTCTTCTCACGGTCCCCCTCATTTGTGTCTTCTCCTTATTACCCTCCCTTGTGCATTCTCTCCATTCCTCTTTGTGTCTTCATTAAGAATTGTTCTACATTAAAAATGTATCATATTTTTTCACTAAATTAAACAGATAATGATATTGTGCAAAATTAAGTAAAAAAAAATAAATTAAACATTACTCACCTAAAAAGTGTTCTGGTTCCTTATGATAGTTTATTGAATTGGAATTCATAAATTGCTGTTTGATAGTTTATATTTGAAGATGTTTCATATTTCTTTGCCATTTCATCCGACATTCAATGTAAATCCTGTAATATATGTGTTCTGAAGCTGGAGAGAATTTGAACACACATACTATTTTAGAGTGACAGATTGTTTTGTGGGTTACACAAAATTTTGGCATAGGCAAGTGCCTAGAGGCATCAACAGAGTGTGCAGAATACTGAGACAGAGACTACTCAAGAGCATCAGAAAACTGGTCAAGCATAGTAAAAAAAATACAGAGGAGTCACCGAGCGAAGACCGCCACAACTATATTGAATCCTATTTTGAACTTGTCTGAAAGAAAGCTGAAATAATCCAAGATGACTTTAATCATATGAGGCATATATATATTTTTTTTATTCCAACTGCATAGTTTTCATAATTTCAGTGTGCTGAAATAAATTCAAAAGATACAACTTGAAGTTAAAGAGCACTTCGAGAGGAGCTACAAAAATAAGAACGCCTCTAATAGATGGTGTGGCAAATACCCTGGTTGCTAAACACTTTTTGTAACATG
This sequence comes from Pelobates cultripes, assembly GCA_933207985.1. NCBI lineage: Eukaryota > Metazoa > Chordata > Amphibia > Anura > Pelobatidae > Pelobates > Pelobates cultripes. Next base: position 102,375,297 of record OW240915.1, on the reverse strand, counting down.
GGCACCATTTGCCAGTGCTTAATTTCAAAATTATTGACTATGTACCCCTATGAGAGTAAAACTGTTCTCATCTCCAACTCACAAGAGAGACATTTACACAAGGGGGATTTTGGTGTCTCACTTTTGTTTCAATCCAGTTGCTTGAATTTTACGTAGTTAAAGGGACACTATAGTCACCAGAACAACTACATTTTTCTGGTGAGTAGAATCATTACCTTCAGGCTTTTTGCTGTAAACACTGTCTTTTCAGAGAAAATGCAGTGTTTACATTACAGCCTAGTGATAACTTCACTGGCCACTCCTTAGATGGCTGTTAGATATCCTTCCTGAACCATGCTGGCTCTGCCCCTGATCTGCCTCTTTGTCAGTCTCAGCCAATCCTATGGGGAAGCATTGTGATTGGATCAGCCTACCACTTCTGATGATGTCAGCAGATAGCTTGTTTTTCTGAGGCAAACAGCTTCTGGCTTGAATACAGTAAGATTTTGCTATATTTATGGAGGCATGAGGGGCTCGGGGGGGCTAGATGTTCCTGACCCTATAGTGATCCTTTAAATAGGCTGAAAACAGACATGCGTCCATCAAGCTCAGCTTTTCTAACATCTATTTTTGCTTTTGACCCTAATCATATTTAGGGATCCTTTATCTATACAAACTTTGTATCTAATGCAAGTGTCCACCTTAACAGTATTCATACAAGCAGTGGGATTAGTGATTAATGGTTAATTACAGGCTGTCGTTCCCTTGTGAGCGTTGCTCTTCATACCTCTACATTGACTTTATTTATACAAGCATTGAAAATATGCTTCATGTGGAAACAAGCAATAACATTTGGCTAAATTAGTGGTGCATCTAAATGGCTAATTACATTCTGTTATTCCTGTAAGTATTTTAAAACATATCGATTATTTTTCCCCCTAAAATTTGAAGTTTCTAAATTCTCATTTTTCTTGTGTTCATTTTTGTAAATTTTAGTAGACATCTTTTATGATTGTATCTTTCTTTAAGAGCATGGAACCAATAGTGATTAAATACACACTCAACAGTAGCCAGTGAGCAAGTAGAGATATTTAGCCTTGATATGGCCTATTTATTCTATAACTCCATTCGTATTTATTCTATAACTCCATTATTCACATGTCTGTGACTAGTACTTTTAAAGGGAAACTATAGTGCTACGAAAACAAAGTTGTTTTCCTAGCACTATAGCTCCCTATAGTTGTTCCTCTAGTTGCTGCCTGGTAGACAGTCACTAGAGGTGGAGTTATCCCTCCAAGGTAATTATTGCAGTTTATAAAAAAAACAAAAAACAATAACTACAAGTGCAGGATTAAGGTGCCTGGGACACTGCACCCAGACTACTTCAATAAGCTGAAATAGTCTGGATTCCTATAGTGTCCCTTTAGCCCAAATCTAGTATTTGAAATATTTGTAATTCAAGTATCCAATAACCTTTTTTACATGGTTGGATGATTTATATTGTCAGATACATTTTAATATATATTTTTGTTTCAGTTTCTATACATAAATTATTCATTTTTTACATCAGAAACTGCCTTTTACTCACGCCTTTAGTACTGTACTTATTGTACACACATTCCCTGAAGAGAAATACCCACAGACTATACCAAACATGTTGTAGAGCAGGAACCTCTGTCTTGTATTGTCAAGAATAATATCATGTTTAACAATGTCTTCCCTCGCCTGACTCACTAAAATAGAGAGACAGTCATAAATTAGACAGACTGTTAGATACATAAATTCCCTCTCTCTCTAATTACTGCTAGCTAGCCTAAATAAATTGACTCACTTGACAATTATTATTTTTTTTTTAATTCTTTATTTTTGTAGTGCATATGATTATAACATTTGCTTGTGAGGTACCCCAAAGGCAGTCCTCTAGCGCATTATAAACAATTTAAACATTGGGGTAGACGGTGGGTCTAGCACTTTTTTTTTGTAAGGATGTAAACAGTAGTGATGTACGTTGCTTAGGTTTTTTCAGTACATAGCATGGCATAGAAAGGTTGTACGTGTTTTAGAACTGACTATTTGTGGGTAGGAGCTATGTATAGTTGAATCAACAAGGCTTCAGGTTAGACATTATATGCACACTTATGTTAGGTCTACATATGATGACATGCTCGCAGTCTTAAGTGTGTGACTGTGCCCTGGGGTGTGCTATATGGTTACGCTTGAACACGCATGAGTAGGAAACATATATTTTGTAGATTAACGACAGGTCTGGACGTTTACATCATATGCTTATATCACAGATTTATGTAGCAGTCCTGTGCTTTGTTAGTCATAGGTAATTAGAAAGAGGGTAACATATCGCTTTTTGGCACATAGTCATTATAGGTTTATCTTGTAGAGGTCTCCGGTTTGGTGGGTCTCTGTTTAGGAGGCTGTAGGGTGGCAAACCCAGCTTCCGTTGTGGCAGAGGTTTTGAGTTTGTGCCTCTGAGAGTCCCACACAAGTGCCCACTGTCAGCCCATGCCCAGCCCTGGGATAGATGATCAGGGTACTTGGCAGTACTTCTGGGGCATAGGTAGGGGCGATGTCATATGAGTGGATAGAGTGGTCGGTAGTCGCAGAAAGTCAGGCAAAGGTTAGGGTGCCCTAGTTGTAGAGTACCTGAGAGAGTCAGCCAATGCCTCTTGTAGGCCACTGCAGGTGATCTTCCCCCGGATCCGCCATGGGGTAAGCGCCATGGGGCGAGCCTCCGTAGGTTCCGGCTCCTGTTTTTGATTGGAGGGGTGGTGAGGGGTGGTGAGGGAGCTCTCCAGCTCCAGGCCTGTGCCTGGGTCCACTTCTCTGTGCCGCCAGTCATTATTCTCTATTTGGGGAGAGTGGGGCCGGGTCGGAGTTTTGCGTCGCTGTGTGGGTGCTCCGCCTGAGTATTCGGCGCCGGAGTGCTGGTCTTTTGGCGACCATTTTGGTGACCCCAGGTCTGGATCTGGGTCCGGTTAGGCGGTTGATGCCTGTGGTGGGTGCTGGGTGTTGGCGTGTACCGCTTTGTATTCCGCGGCTATTTTGTGTCTCCCACCCCTGGTCTTTTGCCTGGAGGTCTCGTTTATAGCTTGCCTCTCTAGCCTTCAGCTTCTCCCAGAAGGCCTCCAGGATGGTTTGCCTCTAGGCCCTCCTGTGGCAACTGTCTGCTGTGTAAGCTTGTTTGCCGGGCTCAGCTGCTGCAGAGAGGTGCGCCCGCCATTTTGTGTATAGGAGCCCTTTCTGCTGCTCCGTCGTGTGTGCTGCCCGGAGCCTTTCACTCTGCTGTCGGTAGTTTGTGGACTGGGATATCCCCCCGGCCCAGAGGGGGGGAAACGGGACTCTTTGTAGTCCTGCTGGGGGTTCAGGCAGGGGACGGGAGACCAGCCGTCTCTGCCGCCCGGAGCAGTCACCAAGCCGCAGCTTCACTGTTCCGTCTTGGTCGGGCGGCATCATGGTTTTCGGGGTTGGAACGCTCCACCCGTCTTTTTCGCTGATTAAGTCCCTGTTTGGTGCGGTTTGTGGATGGCAGGAGTCCCGGTAAGACGCTTGGGAAGGTAGTTTTTTAGGGAGCTCCTAGTGCATAGTGCAGCCGTCCGCCATGCTGGTCAGGCCCCGCCCCTTGACAATTATTTTTAAAACCAGCAAGCAAAAACTTTAAAACAAGTGTACACACAAAAAGCAAGGGAAACTATAAAAATAATCATTTTAAAATTTACTATAAACTTGGTCAGATTGAATATTGGGCATTCTCTGTACGAATCACTTGTCCTGCAAGGTGACGAGATCTGCATGTGTTAAACTAATTGAAAATAATAAACATTTCAGAATTTGTTCAAAAATATTATGAAATATTATAAGTCAATTATTTATCTTAATTCTCAATTCTCTTCAAAGTGGGACATGGAAAAAATGCATAAACTCTGTTTTTGTCAGACTTGCCTCATTTACTGGAATTACAAATGTATATTAAACTGTTGAGTCTTTGCTAGAATTATGAGTATTTTTTCTACAGTATTAGAGACATGCAAGCTGTGGTGTATGCAATGAATACAAAGTCATCATATATCAGGCTCCAACATCTTAAAAAGGAAGTACTTTATAATTACCCAAAACAATTTGTATAACTTAACATATTCTTGAAAGTCTCTTTACAGTCATTTGATAGCTATACTAAATGAATGGGTCACTGAAAATACAGACCTCACCTTTAATACATGTTGAATTTGTTATAAGACAGCAGAGTGAAGTCTGAAACACGATGGCTGTCTTCGCTAATTTGCATGTCAGGCTGGGTATTCTGGTGTAGCTGTAGAGACATGATTTGTCGAGATTCTATGCCCAAGAAGGGCCCTTAAAGTTTAACTTAAGACATGAAGGTGATGCATAACAGTACTTTTGATTCAATTTATATTTGCAGTGTGGGGAGTTGTATCGTGTTTGGACACAACTCATTGTCATTGGTACCTAGTCATAAGATGAGATCATCTTTTAATCTTTAAAAATGCTCTATGGCCTTGAAGACCATCTGAGAATAAATGTGTAGATGTTTGATAGTCCAATGCCTCTTCCTGTTACCCCTGCTGACATGGCAGGATGTGTTAGTCTACACCCTCTTGTGTTTTGTGAACTTCTATGTGTGCAGCATAGAGGGATAACTATATAATTGGATCGTGCATTTATAGCTCTACTAATGTTTCATTAGAGATATTCATTGGCACATTTATCAAAATTATCTACTGATATTCCAAACACTGTCACCTGGCTTCTGAAGGTGGCTACAGACTTGAGGGAACGTAGACACCAACACTTCTGTGTATCAATTTAGGAATAGTTTTTCTTTTAAAGGTGTTGTTTGACTTAGCTTCCGAGTTTACCAGAAAGTTTTCATATCATGAAATATTAAGTTGTGTTTAAGTTTAAGATTTGCTCTGATAATAGCATAACACCATCCGATGACATTTTTAAATTTGCTTTTTATTTCTTGCTAATCATTCTAATTATCATAAATAGATGTTTTTTGTGTACTTTGTAGGTTATTTATTTTCTACATTACTAAAATTAATCTATATTTTTTTAATCCAAAAAAACAATCTAGATTGTCTTAAAACTAAGTCATTTAATATATTGTTTCATATTTTCCATACAAACATCAAAAGAAAGTTTTTATTACAAGTCTGGAGGAAACACTCCAGATATGTAAATAGTGACTGGAAATTGGATTGGAGTAAATAATAAAATAAAATAAAAAATGTTTGTGAATTTGCCAAAAAAGAGGTCAAAAAACGATCAATACATAAATCTCCCCAGCCTACAATAGCTGTACCTCCCTAATGTCTAAGTGGTTAATGTCAAATCAGACTTCCGACTTTAATATTATAATCAGTGTCAATGTCTGGAAAAATATAAAGATATGAATATCATAGACATCAATTCTAAATTAACACAGTATTGATATCAAATATATGGCAAGCTTGCAGCAGAAGTTAAATGTGATGCTGCTGCCTCATTATCCAAGTTATACTGTGTTAATCCTGTAACTAGAGGGGGGTGAAAGTACCCTGTTATATACTATTCAACAGGCTTATCATTTATGTAACTGTATATGGGATTGCATTCGTTGCGTAGATACCCAACAGAAACAAAATATCCAGTCCGTGAAAATACACAATAAAAATAGCAACATTGCCATCAAAAATTCAACGGACTGATCGTGGCTGCCTGTGATACTAGATATAAAAACAGGTATCTTTTGAAATCACTCCCCCAGTAGTGCAAGGAAAGAATATGCAGGAGGAATAAAGGAGAAAGAAAATCAGTTAGTGCGTGCTAATGTGCAGGACCATACTTAGAATGTTGGTCCCTGCACATGTGACAGTGTGCCCTGTGAAGTGAGAAAAAAGTGAAGAAAACCCGACGCGCGTTTCGGTGCCGCTAACGTGCACCTTCGTCAGGGGCTGAAAGTTTAATGACGGCTGGTTCACTGTTTTATATGTATCTCTTGCTACTGATTTGAAACGTGGACTGGCTGTCTGCCTGCAGTCAGTGAACTTATGTGCTGAGCCACAGCCATCTACCTGCTCAGCATATAAACGGCTCTACCTCTTATCCTTTGAATGAGGCAGGATAGCTACCCCTTACACTATATGCCACAGAGCATCATGTGATGCGGAAGTACTTCTTATCCCGTGTCACATGACCGTTTTCTTTATTTTTTTACTTAAAAAGTAAATTATAACCTTCGTTTTAATATTTAAATAATGCAAATATGCTTTTTATCACTGTATTGTCAATTTTTATGTGTGCAATAACTGTTTTATAATAACTTCCCTGTATTATCTATATGCTAATTTTATGACGTCATTTTGGCGGGAATTTTAAATTTAAAGTACTATTACACACTATATAAGCTTATGTATGTCAGGTATGCCCCCCCTCTTTCCCACTATCTACTTGAAGAAGCCTGTTAAGGCGAAACGCGTTTAGATATTAATAGATTTTGTTCTTAACTCTATAATAAAGATATTTTATTGGCATAAAATACTTTATTGCCATTTGCTTTTTCCTTTACCTGATTTTACATACATTTTCTTTTATTGCTTTTACGTATACGGCTCACCCTGCAGGAAGTGCAAAGAATCCATAGGTGGGGATTATACCACCTGAGCGCCTTCACTGAGCAGTTTTGAGTCTGCTCTACTTTACGTGAGTAGTATACTTTACTTTCTTTTAATTTTATTACATACAGTGAGCACTATATATTTTATTTTATTTTTTCCTCTGGGTCGTATCACGTCAAATTGAACGCTGAACCCACGTCAGATATTCAACAATCAACATTTACTCCATATATCCTTGAAGTGGGGATTATTCCACTTTACGCGAGCAATATCAGAGCTGATCCTAGCTCTGAAAAGTGTGAGTAAGACTGATTTTATACCTTTATATTTATTTTATACACCGATTTACTGTGCCATTGGAGTCCTGTTTTTATTTTTCTCTCCACATATGCTGAATTCTCAACATTTGAAGATATGATCCCACCTACACCCTAAAGAATATTCCTTTACAAGTGGGACCTACCCTCACGGACTGTGATAAGCCTATTTTATTGGACTATTGTTTTATTACTTATTTTATTCTGTATTTTATCTGACTAATTTAGTCTTTTATTTTATCAAGTTTTAGGCGCATCCTTATATCTATGTTTGTTCTTGCTATCTGTTATCATTAGGGGATTATTGGGGACTCCCCTTTGAGGATTGCTGCCTTTCTTATAATTTTATTGTGGCAATTTAGTGCTGTTTTCTTTCTCTTTTTCCAGATACTCTGTTATACCCATATATATTTTTTTTAAAACATAAAACCCATTCTCTCTCTCTCTCCACTTTATTTCTACCTTTTTATAACAAGAAAGTTAGGAAATTATACATGAGGGATCAAAGCTATAGGAATAAACATCATTATAAGCAGGCAGTGAACTAGTTTTTAGCTGCCTAGCTTACAACTCTCCAGCAGATTCCGATTTTAAATTCAAGGAAAACAACTGCTTCAGTACAGAGGTTTCCAAAATATGTTATACGTCATTCTTAACTACAAGTTCTATAATTTTCAGGAAGCATTTACCTAGCATTAACATCAATCACTAATACGGTTATTCACTAACTAGAGAATTCAAAGTGCATTTCAAATTTAGGGCAAAAATAGTCAAAATAAAAAAAAATATCCAAGTCAGTTGGCTACTTTGGCCTAAAATACTAGATTCACTTTGAATTAATTTTGAATTCTCCCCTGAGTAAATAACACTGTGAGAGCTACCTACTGGCGACCACGGGCCTAGTATACAGGCCTCTAACAAGGGCACAGAAAGTTAATAGGCTACTATAAACTTGAAGTGAAAATCTGCAATCGAGTACACCTTATTTTGTCTATCCCAGAAGATTTAAAAAGTAATTATCCTGATATTTATTTTCTTTTTGGGAAATAATACACTAAAAGAAAAATTTAACGGTGAAACCCAATAATAAAAGTAAATAGCAGCATTTTTCAAAACCATATTATGGATATATTGACAGAGAGTTACAGTTCATTCAGATTTCTCTGGGCTTTTGTTGTCTTGAGTCCCTGGGAGCATGAAATATTCAAAAGAAACATTATGTATTAATTACAGAGCCAAACAACCATCACTTTGATACAGTTGAAGAGGTGTAATGTGAAACTGTTGAATAGAGTATGAAGCTTTTATTAATTTGACTAAAGGTTTGATTTTCATCTAAGCTGTGTTTCTATTATAGCTTCTGTCATCACACTATTAAGTGCCTGTGTACACTGAGAATAGCATTACACTGACCTTTTTAATATTCAGCATTTTGATTGGCTGATTATGTGGTAAACAATTAAACAAACAATATGGAAATGGTATGACAATGTATCTTCAAAAAGTAAAATAGAACACTGAGGTATAAAGATCAAGGCTTTGTAGAATGGTTTACATCATTGTCAACAAACTTTAAAGTAACCAAAATAATGATATGCTGATAGAAACAGATATCTATAAATGTATGCAGATATATAAAAAATAAGCATCTATAAATATGTAATTTGTTAACCACCTATTACATGTTTAGATCAACTCTATAATTTTACTAGAGGTTAACGGATCACTCCAAGCACCATAATCACTACATCCTAGTACCTTTTTAGAGTAATTTGTCAAACCATTTTTGAACAGTTTGTTAGAGAAACGTGTTGGCTCCACTGAGCTCAGTAGGACTTTGCAGAGTGAGTGATCTTGGCCATTAAAATGGTCCTGGAATGGCCAGGTGTGGGTCAGTGAAAATATCTGGCTTCTCCTGTAGAAAGAGACCAGATGAGGTGCAGGTTATTGGGACCCAGTTAAGTTGTTAAAGTGTTCTAACTCACTTTGACAGCATACTCTGGAAGCATGTCAGGGGATTTTCTGGAATGTAATCACTATAGTGGGCTGTAGTTGCTATGGCACTTTGAGAGTTAGATACTCTTACCTGGTAATCCTGGTGCCAGAGAAGTAACCAAAAACAACGGGGCCCCAGCGAACAAACTGCCCTGGGCCCCCCAACCCTTCCATGCATCTCATTCTTTCATTCCCAAGGCCCTCGATGTGTCTCACCCCTCCCCAGCCCTCCATATGTCTCATTTCCCCATTTGTCTCATTCCCGCTTTCCAGCTGCTCCATGTGTCTCATCCTCTCCAAGTGTCATATTTCCTCCCACCCAGCCCCTCCATGTGTATCACTCCCTCTACCCAACTCCACATTCCTCATTCCCCCCCAAGCCCCTTTATATGTCTCATCCCACCCCAATCCCTCCATGTGTTTCATTCCCAGCCAGGGACCTCCATGTGTCTTTCTCCCCCCTCCACTCTTGCCCCTCCATGCATCTCATTTGCTCCCCCAGCCCCTCCATATGTCTCATTTCGCCTACAAATAAACAAATCCATGTGTCTTATCCCCCCAGGTACCTCCATGTGTCTTTTTCACCCCTACATATGTCTCTCTTCCCCGATAACCCCCTCCATTTCTCCTAGTCCACTAGTTTCCCCTGCAGTTCTCCATTTCTCTCTCACCAATCCCTTCCCCTGCAGCAAGTCCATTTCTCTCTACCCTACCTCTCAAAATCCTCAATTTCTCTCTCCCCTCCCCTGCAGCCTCGCAATTTTTCTTTCCCCCTCCCCTGCAGCCTCTTCATTTCTCTCTGCCTTTCCCCTGCAGCCCATCCATTTCTCTCGCACCCTCCCTTCCTTTCTCTGCAGACCCTCCATTTCTATCCCCCCACTCCTTTCCTTCCCCTGCAGCCCCTACATTTCTATCCCCCCTCCCTTCCTTCCCCTGTAGCCTCTTAATTTCTCCTCCCCCTTCGACTGCAGGCCCTTCAATTCTCTCCCCCCACTCCCCGTACCAGTTGGTTGCTGTCATGATACCCATCTGCCAGGTAGTGCTCTCTCAGGGAGCACTTCCTATCAGACCGCTAGGCCGTGCTACACACAGTGACAGGAGGGGAGCAGCACAGCACATCACTCCCCTCCTGCCAGTTAGGGCTGTGCACTGGCCCTAAAGGTATGTAAGCAGCCCACAGCCGCAGGGGTCGCAGCAGTGGCCGAGCCCCCTAGAGTGATGGGCCCAGTCACCACTGCAACCCTGAAACCCTGGTAGTTACGCCACTGCCTGGTGCCACAAAGAATGTAAATTACAATCCTCAAGCAACTACTCATATAGTAGTTTATACACACTTTCTGCAACACAGAGAAGAACAAAAGACACTGAAGATAAAATGAGTTTAATATTTGCATTTATTGTTATTATTATTAATAATACATATTTTTATAGATATGTTATATTCAATTATGCAGTTGAGCACGTTTTCACAAACACTCAGTTAATGGAAACAAAGACATAACACAATGTTTTAATACAATTAAACAATTTTAGAGACGACAACAAAGTAACAAACATTTAGGTATTTTTATTTTGCTCAAATGCATCTAGTCAAAATTAATATATTTCCAACACATCATCTTCAGACATTAAAGTGATATTCTAAGCACCAGAACAATTTTAGCTTAATGAAACTGTTTCATTTTGTAGATCATGCCCCTGAAGTCTCACTGCTTAATTATCTACCATTTAAGAGTTACATCTCTTTTGTTTCTGTTTACCCAGCCATTGATACACACCTCAGCTGCAGGTGACTCTCTAAGAGGCAACACAAAGAAATGGTTTCCTTTCCAATCAGATTTTGCAGCACAATGTGTTTAATTTAGAAGTTTTTCTCTTTTTTTTCTCCTGCTCTGTTAATTAGACTTTTGAGCACACACATGAGCCTCTTTCAGATTTTAGCAGGCTATTAACAGCAGGAAATAAGACATTCTAAATAAAACAGACTGCCCAATAAAGGAGGTTTGAACATTAAGATTTATCTTTACAGGAAATGTGTAGGAGACTGTATGGGTAAAATTTAGAGGATGTATGACAAGCAGTACAAAAACAAAGTGAATTAGCTCTTATAGGGCAGATAATTGATCCATTAGACTGCATAGACAAAACAAAACAAAAAAAACAACAATACATTAAGCTAAAGTTGTATTGCAGCTTATTGTGTCCCTTTAAATTCTACTTTTCTATTGTTTTTACTGTAAACTACTTTCCATATATTTGTGTGCATATATGCAATTACTTTTTCCTTTTCACTTTATTTTTAAACTCTATAAATAATGTTAAGATTAATATTTGGGTGTCAGGTAAATAACTAGTGTCAGGATGCATGGTATTAATTACTATGTGATATCTTCTTTTATTGCTAACAATAACGGAAAAATTTATAGTATTTACTAAGACAAATATAGAAAAAGCTGATTAAAAAATATTGGCTCTGGTTTTCAAATATATTATAGCAGGGGCAAACTGACCCATAATCACTAGGTGCATTGCAACCAGGTGCCTTAATTCACAAGGTAGCCAGACATGTGTCAGGATTGGTGAATGCAGTCTAATGTTATTTGGGGAGTGTCATGTGTTATCCACAGTCTGGCTGTAAGGCATGTGCAGCAATTATGTGCGCTACCTGAATAGCAAGGATTGTTAATTTGCATATTCAGGAAGGTTTGCTAATTATGGTTTATGCAGACAGGTGATATATTTCTTGTTAGTGTATGTCTTCCCCACCCCTCTATGAATATTGTATTATTATGAGTGCCTGTAGGATTCCCTATATGATTTTGTTATATGTATTGGATTGAACGTGTCACCATGAGTTTAATGTAATGTGGAATGGGCTTATCCTGAGTGTAAATAAATTGTTTTGTGGTAGTTCCATTGGGAACTGTGTAGATAGTGGTATGTGTAAACCCCGGAGTACATGTAGCACAGGTGGAGAACCACTGATATACTTGCTACAGATAAGCAGTGGGAGCTACTTCAGCTAATTGAGAATATGATACATGTGTTTCATATTAGTTATATAAAGGGCCTATCTTTAAAAGTGGATAATCCACAGCTAGCACACATTTACAAGCAGCAAACTGCATTTGTTTTATTATGAGTGCAAATTAACCTTGCTTTCTCAAGAACCAACAAGATACTCAAAACATCAATCCACCCGTTGCCATAAATCTATTCACAAGAGGGACTTGACCATACCTTTGTCAATTTGCACTACAGCCTGCAGGCATCCCAGTGCAGATAATTAATCAAATATAACTTGCTGCAGACAAGTATACAGAGCTAACTTATAGGTAACTGACATTATATTCACATAGCATTGTACAATCTTTTAAAGATCCCAATAATAGGACATTTAGTACTTACCTTGATGCTCACAAACATGCTCCAAAATGTGACCCTTTATACAGAGGTTTCCATAGTAAGCAAGAGGGTCATTGAAATAACAATAACACACCACATTTACACTGACCTAAAGAATAATAGTTAATGCTAAAACCTATAACTTGGACAATACAGTTTTGCTGGTATGTTTTCTGGTAAATATGAGTCTGCTGGCGCTGAGGCTGTAAACAAGCAAACAGTAAATCAAACATAGGAACTCCAAGGAAGGTATGCAGCAACGACCATTTTCATCTCCTTTAGGAGATAGCAAGTCAAGCCCCTGGCCAATACAAGAGGTTCACCCAGGTGAGACACCTTAAAAGGGCTGTACAATTGGTCTTCATGAGTAGAGAGGTTTACCTTTCCTGGGCCTTTTCAAAAATGGCTGCACATTTTCAGAGCTTGCAGCATCCGGGAGAACTCCAGAAGAACTGTTGAGCATAAAATAAAACTTGGCCTGCGAAGCAGGCCCTATCCTTCTGCTGAATGGAGTGTAGGAAAAGACTGAGTGAGGTGGAGCTAAACAATTTGTATATGTTGCTATGTTTAGCCAGGAAATAACTATAAATTGACTCTGAGCTCTGGACAGAAAAAAGCTTGGTAGTCAATTTAAACATACAATTAAATCCAAAAATAGTTTCCATTTTCATATAGATGAGTGCTACCAAGTTCTGTCTATCAAGTATGGATGCCTGGACCTCACATGCTTTTACCCAGAAATATCTGATTGTTTGTGATATATAAAAAAGCCCATTAAGTTCAACATTTTAAGCATCTGTCCTTCTGCTGTTGATCAAACCAAAGGCACCTAATACCTAATGTAACCTAGGACAACGTATGTTTAATGTACATTGTTATTATACACTTTACCAAAATTGTTATTTAAACGTCAATATCACTGTGATTGGCAAGGGCATGATATTTCTGGATGTCTCAGAAGTCAGACATCACAGAAATAGGATTCTTGAGGTACCTGCAGGTATGTGCTTACCAGGTAGTCAACTCCAGTGATTGCATAGCTTACAGATATCATGACCTTCAATTTTAGTGATACACACACTAATCCTTATGATCATGGCAAGTACCATGCTTTTGCCTATAATGGCACAAAATGTCTGTAGCAACCTGCCACAGCAATTATATGTCATGAGTGACAGCTGCTACCTGCCTACAGCAAGGTATACCTTAATCAACTGTCACTGACCTTTAACTGGGCTGCCTCAGCATTGAGGCAGCCCAGTAATAGTGACTGATTGGCCCACAGGGGGCCTGATCTCCCTAGTAACCAATTACCAAGAAGACACTCAATTTTTGTCATCACTCTGATTGGCTCTCACGGCAATCAATTTGTCTAGGGGTCAATATAGTAAACAGAACATTATTATAATTACTAAGTGTTAGAGTTAGGGTAAGGCTTAGTGTCTGTAAGCTAGGCTTAGGGACACTGTGAACAATATAACCATTTCAACTCACTGAATTGGTTATAGTGCCTGGTGTCCTCTGGAACTGTCCATTCATTCAGTGTTTTTAAGCAGTTTAAAACGGAATGATGACCCCCGGCTGCCCACAGTTAGGCAAGCACTGGAGGTATGGCTAAGCCAGAAATTACACACTTCCTTTTAGCCATAACGATTCATACCTGTAATGGGCACTGTAATAGACTGAAAGCAGTCAGCTGACACTCTCAGCCACCCATTCTTGCTTAGGCTAATGCTTCATCATCTCAAGGATCACAGAGGAAGTTTATCATTAAAGTTTAAAAATGGGGACCAGGGGACTCTAGACTATATTACCACTTAGATGAGATGAAGCATTTACAGTGCCTACAGCCCCCCTTTAACTACAGTAGCTATACTTAGCTAGGGTTAGCTAAAGTTAGATAGGGTTAGGTTAGTATGGTAACACAAACAATGAAACTTCAATAAATAGCATTTATGGAAAGGAAGCAAAGAGACATGTCAAAACTTAGCACATTTTTCCAAGTTAACCCTATTAGTTCCCTAAAATTCTGACAAAGGTATACATGTGAAGCTTTGCTATACTTAAGAGATGCAACACAATTCATATTTGGGGCATTTGAAGTAGTAGAACACAATAATGAACTTGAATAGGCTTGTGAAAATATTAAATATGGTACTGTTAAATTCAATCAAATGACCAAGTAATATGACTCAAAATACCCCATACTGTTGTTTTATGATAGTGAAATGCACATGGTTGTATGAGTCTGGATGTACAGTGTTCATTAAGAGATATTTGCACTTGTGTACTTGGAGTTAGTTATACCCCTGGCACACATGACTTTGGCATCCCGGAACTCTGTAACGAACTGTTAATTGTCAATTCTGTGCAAAAAATGTGTCCAGCGTCAGAGCAGTTTGTATTAGATCTCAAACCCTGAATAAATGTACAGAAAAAATACCGCCATCCATTTTTTTTTCATTGGTAATTTAATGTTTATTAGTTTGGATGCACATTGGCTTTTTCCTGTAAGTGGGAGATTCTAACACACATTTAACCTTTTGACGGTGGATTTTTCTTTTCTTTTTTTCTCCTAAATTATACAAGCATACCTTACATTTGCTCTATTTAAAATCCACAAAAATCATCAATACATAGCTATGCTAGCATGAGAAGAATGAACATATGCACATATTGCATTATAAATATTTGCATTATGGGATTATTGGTGGCAAAACCGACCACATTGCCAAATAACTGTAACACGATAGGAAAGGGAAAACCCAGATTTATTTTGCCTGTTTTATTCTAAATAAATAATTACACACCAATAATTTTGCTGATGTCAAGGTGGTTTGGTATTGTTTCAATTGCATCCATATAAAATAAACATATGCTCAGCTTATTCATGCTTGGCTATGTCATTTCTAAGAATTCAACAAACAAATTGCTTATAGTCTGTATTCTAGCTGCATATTTAAATAATTTAAAAAAAATAAACATAACTAAGTTTTTGTTTTCACTTTAATCACCAGTTTTTGAATAATAGTTAAGAAAAACATACCAACTGTCTGTGTTTCAAGTCTACGGTAGGCAGACTTGATACAATATTTTTAGATCCTGCGGTTATTCAGATATTTTTGTATATATAAACCAACCCAACCCAACCTTATTTGCACAAACAAGTAGGTAAACAGTTTAAAACCTAAAATACATTCAATTGCTAGAAAAAGTACAGTAACAAAGATTTTTGGAAATTGTTGGTGTGGAAGCATTTTTACGTTCCCTGCTGAGAAGGGATGAAGCAAAACAATTGGAGTTAATGAGTCTTTACGCCATAGAAAACCATCTGTTTGTATCTATTTCCTACAGACATCGGTAATTTAAACAATACAAAAAAAAAACATCTGCTAATTTTTGGAAAATATATCTAACAACTCACAACTAAAAAAACATATGTGTGCATTTAAATTGAAGTGATGTCAATAGTTCTCTAACAATTATAATATAAAAAATATTATGACCTAACATTGACTACATGCCGCATGATGCACACAGTAATGTGAAGCTATAAAAAAGTTCATCAGCCAAATGTGTTTACAATAAAAAAAAACCTTATGTCTTTATGTCTTACAAATGTTGATTATGCTAATTTGAGTTTGTGATGCTGTACAAATGTCATAGTGAAATCTACAATTTGCATAAATAAATTGTGAAAAATTGATGCTGTCACTGAAGCTATAATTTCAAACATGTCTAACACAATTCCTTATGCGCATGAGAGAAAATATAATCTTTTACAAAGAATCATATCCAGAATTTTGTGACTTTTGTACCAAGGCAATCTGACCTTGTCCTTTGACAAAACATTTTGCACAATGTTTGGAGTTAACATTGTAAATGCATAAACTAATTATTATAGAATCATTTATTTATACAGAACCAAATTCTGCCGATTAACTTACGTGAGGGATAAAACAAAAAATTAGAATTTAATTAGACAGTAACAAACAGTTGTCATTTAGAGAGCTCTGTGTGATAGCATACGATCTGAATTAGGGAATGACATATACATATGAATGCATAATACTATTAATATATGTATAAGATGCTTGATGTGTATAGGATCATCATGAATAAGTAGTTTATCCCAAAAGAGCAGTTCCATTATAAGATATGAACAGAATTAATCTAAAAGGCAATATCAGCCATACAGTAGATGCTATCAGTGCACAAATAGCCCTGTGCAATGTTTAGCAGTTAAGACTAAGAGGACCGAGTGGCAGAACCCAAGTCTCACAATACACAGTTTGTGACTTGGACATAATTAAAACAGGCATCCTGAAACTTTCAACCCAGGCTATCGGCTCTGATGGGCCGTCATAAAGCTGCAATCATTTTTACAAATCAATGAAATTCTCAGCCATTTTTAGAACTGAATTTGGGCTATGGGTGCTCTATGCACCATCACATTGGTAATCTTGCAAAAATCCAATTGCCTTTAAGTTGACCCTTTATATATGGCTAGTCAGTTTAATCATATAATCATGAAGTCCATGTTATTCCTGCCTATGTTTATATTTAGTATAATCTATTTGTTGTATCCCCTCTTGAAAGGGATTTTGCCAACAGTGTGGTACTGTATTGCCATTTTGTGTGGGATTAGTCTGAAATGCAAATTATATGGGTTTTCTCTGTAATTGTCCAAAATGTGTTTTGAAACCTGAACAGGAGCTAATTGAAAGACTAGTTTCTGAGTTCTTGTCCATTCTCAGTGTTTTCATAAATTCTGTTTTGAACCATATTTTGTGACCCAGAATCCTGAAAAACAATCCTTATATAATATTTTGTTACATTACATTTATTTCTCCCCTTTAGAAAAAGCGAATTGGGGTTTTCTGTGAATGGACACAATCTTCATTTGCAAAGTACAGTTCAAAGAAATTTCAAAGAGTGAAGAAAAGAAGCATAGTCTGTTCTCCCCAGTCACCAGTAATGAGTTTCTATTGATCGAGACTAAGTTTGATTTTGTCATCTAAGACTATGACGGAATCCATTATCTCAGAATATTGATCAAAAGCACTCGGAGGGAAAAGTGAAACAATTCTCTTCTATTTAACTTTGGAAGATCTCCAAACATATTTACAAACCATTATGTTTCATGCAAGGTATACAAAATTAGGGTCATTATCGGCTTTGCCACTGAATTAATTAAGCTAGTATTGAATGTGAGGCAGTAATATCACTATTTCTTCTTCACTGCCTGTTTTTATTGAAATTTATGCCTAATGGGTTTAAAAACACTGCAGAGTCCAGAACATAACTTAGCTCTGGATGTAACATCAATAAGACATGTGCCGGGAGGCTGCAAACGCCAAAGGGAACTGAATAATTTTTATTTTTTCTGCATTAGTTTCCAAAAACTTGTCTTTCACTTGTCTATAGATTTTTTTTTTACAGGTTTTAAATAGCCTGTTGGAAATGTCTAATTTGAGCTGGTTCCATTTTTATAGCTGCATTGTCTGCAGAGATTTAAATTCAAGCAAATTTTAGTTATTGAAATCTAAAACAAAAATCGCACTTAGAAATAACTGTTGCCAAACTTAGACCGGTTAGAGCCTAAATTGGAAAATTCATAGTGAGACAATCTGTATCCTTTAGTAAATTATGTCTGACTTTTCTCTAGCATTTAAAAAAATCATTGTCCATCAAATGTCCAGGAGCAGGCGATTTCCTCCTCAAGTCTAGGCACAGCATGCTCCACAAGCTTCTTGGAGTTGAGCTGTTTATCTTCCTCTTCTTTGTCAGTGGCAGAACGGCAAAGTTCATTAGATATCCCTCCTGGGAGGCAGTGGCGGATCCAGAGCCTGATCTCGGGAGGGGCACTTGTAGATTATTTAAAGAAATAATCCAGACACAATAACCACTACAGCTCAGTGTAGTGGTTATGGTGTCAATAGTGCCGGGACCACCTCCCAGAGTAAATAGTCAAACCGTTTAAGAACAGTTTGGCAACTTACCTGAGGTCTGATGGGAAATGGGGCAGTAGTAGGGCATAGGAGCAGTGGTGTGTGTGAGTGGTGCAATGTGTAAGGGGTGCAATGTGTGTGTGTGTGTGAGGGGGACAGTGTGTGAGCAGTGTGTGTGTGTGAAGGTTGTAGTGTGTGTGAGGGTGGCAGTGTATGTCAGGGATGCAGTGTATGTGTGGGACAGTATGTGTGTGTAACAGTTGCAGTGTGTGTGTGTGAGTATTGCAGTGCATGTGTGTGTATGGGGCGGCAGTGTATGGGGGCAGTGTGTGTGTATGGGGAGCAGCGTGTATGTATCGGGTAGTGTATGTGTGTAGAGTGTGTGTATGGGGGGCAGTGTGTGTTTATGGGGGCAGGGCAGTGTGTGTGTATGGGGGGGGCAGTGTGTGTTTATTGGGGCAGGGTGTGTGTGTATGGGGGCAGGGCAGTGTGTGTGTATGGGGGCAGGGCAGTGTGTGTGTGGGGCAGTGTGTGTGTGTGTATGGGGGCAGTGTGTGTGTATGGGGGCAGTGTGTGTGTATGTAGTGTGTGTGTAGAGTGTGTGTATGGGGGGCAGTGTGTGTGTATGGGGGCAGGACAGCGTGTGTGTATGGGGGCAGTGTGTGTGTATGGGGGGCAGTATGTGTGTATGGTAGGCAGTGTGTTTGTATGGGGGGCAGTGTGTGTCTATGGGTGGCAGTGTGTGTGTATGGGGGCAGTATGTATAGAGTGTGTGTGTGTGTGATAAGGATAGGGGGGCTTTTTTTTAATAATATATATTTTTTAATTTAATTTAATATAAATATTCTATGTCCCCCCTCCCTTCTTACGTTTACTGGGGGGGAGGGGGGACATTTCTTAGTCCCTGGTGGTCCGGTGGGGGATTCATTGGTGGTCGCGGTGGGGAGAGTGAACTCCAGCCCGCGCTCCCGGGCTAGAGTTCACTCTCGCGAGATTTGGAGCGTTGCCGTGGTAACCCCGCAATGCTCCAAATCTCGCTAGAGGAGGACCCGGAGGAGCTGCAGCCTGAGCTCCCGGGTACTCTCTCCTCTCTCCTCCCTCTCCCTCCCCTGCCGGCTGTCAGCACAGTGCCTGAGGACCAGGGAGGGAGATCTGTGATCTTCCCTACGGTCCGCAGGCACATTGCAGGGCTAGCGCCTGCATATGCTAGCAGGGGAGAGGGAGACCATCGGATTTCTCGGGGGGGCAATTGTCCCATTGCCCCCCCCTGGATCCGCCACTGCTGGGAGGAGAGAGAGCTCAGTCCATCTTGGGCTTAAAAGTTGGACATAATTAAAACAGACATCCTGAAACCCTCAACCCAGGCTCTGATGGGCTGTCATAAAGCTGCAATCATTTTTACAAATCACTGAAATTCTCAGCCATTTTTAGAACTGAATTCGGACTATGGGTGCTCTATGCACCATCACATTGGTAATCTTGCAAAAATCCAATTGCCTTTAGGTTGACCCTTTATATATGGCTAGTCAGTTTAATCATATAATCATGAAGTCCATGTTATTCCTGCTCATGTATATATTTAGTATAATCTATTTGTTGTAACCCCTCTTGCAAGGGATTTTGCCAACAGTGTGGTACTGTATTGTCATTTTGTGTGGGATTAGTCTGAAATGCAAATGATATGGGTTTTCTCTGTAATTGTCCAAAATGTGTTTTGAGACCTGAGCAGGAGCTAGTTGAAAGACTAGTTTCTGAGTTCTTGTCTATTCTCAGTGTTTTCATAAATTCTGTTTTGAACCATATTTTGTGACCCGGAACATCTGGCTGGATGAATGGAATGTATCCCCAGTCTCTATGTTATACCCCTAGCTGGATAGATGATATATCACCAGTGTCTACTGATATCCCTGGCTGGATACCAAATTAAGTAGATATCTACTAAAAAACTGAAATTTAAGAATAGCCATTTTCTTAACTCCCTAAATTGCTATCCTTATTAAAGCAAATTAATCTAAAATTGTTTTGATTTTTTTTATGTTTGTTTTGTGTTTCGGTTTCTGTCGAAAGTTGGATGCTTACAAATTGCCGAATTCCTATGAAATTTAATTGAGAACAAAACGAATTGCACATGTCTAATAAACTTATTCACAGACGCAGAGGCGTAACTAGAAACCATGGTGCCCTGGTGCAAAAATGGCCCTGGCCCCTACCCCCCTACGCCTACTCCCTGCCACCCTCCCATACGTCTATCCTCCCCCTCCCACACACACACACACACATACAGAGGCACACATAAATACATACACAAACTCACACACATACATACAAACACACACATATACAGACACATATACAAAATGTTTACATCACCCTCCTGTTTCCTACCTTTTAGATGCAGGAGGGTGACTTCCCTGTAGTCCAGTGGTGGCTCCGGGGATTGCTGGGAGGAAGTGACACTCAAAGACACACATATACAGACACAATGCCAATATGGTGATGGACTTGTCAGCATTTCTCTAGGTCAGCCATCAATGCACAGTTATTTTGCTGCATCTGATACAGAATTTTAGCAGCTTTAGCAAAATTCTAATTATCCATGGGAACAGCAACATCATTACATGGTAAGTCCGAGTCATCACGTCTTGCGTTCAATATTTTATGAAATCGCATATCCTTATTCTCACTTCATGCAGCCTTTGTCAACTATTGATTTGCTTTTCTTTTTTTTAAATCAGCATTTTTTCACTGCTGAAAGAATTTTGCTTTTAGAAGCCCAATATTAAGCACCCTTTACTAAGTTTAAAGTGGAACAATTCTAAGATGCTAAATATGGAACAATAACTGCAGAAACAGTGGAAAGCTTTTTTTTAACAACTTCTTTAAAAGTAGCAGTCTGTTTGAGAATTGTTCTAGTTTTTACTTGAAAAATATCCTAGGGCTTGAATTCTGTGTAAACTTTTTTTAAGCATCCCCTTCATAACATGAATTATAACAAAAATGAAAATTAAAGAGAAAAAAGATGCTCTCCACCAAGAGCTTTAGAGTTCAGATGAATTATAAATGTATACATTTAGGGATCCACTGGACCCCAAATTTACCATGCTGACCGATGAATGATTTTAGCTTTCAAAACTAGGATTTTCCAGAAACATCTATTAACCAATGACTTGGAGTTTAGTTCCTTCTTCCTTTAAAAGAGTTTTTTTTCTTCTTCAGTCTTTGAGGTAAAGGGTAATTAGGCTAGGTTGTACTTATAGGGATTCTATAGTGTAAGGAAACAGTTCATAAACTGCGTGCCGCGGCTCCCTAGGGCGCGGCAATGGGCACACAGGGGTGCCGCAAAATGTATCCCCGGTGCTATGACAGTACTAGGAAACATTTCTGTTGAACACGGGTCTGTTGAACATTTCTGTTGAACACGGGTCTCTTCAAGACCACAATCGAGTCCCTGTATTATTGGCAATGGAATCCAGGCAGGTCTAATCGGGTGCTCGGTCGGTACAGTGACCCTTTGGCAGCGTGACCAGGTCATTTAATATTTGCAGTCAATGCTTGGAGGAAGTGACTATCACTTCCTCCCAGCCTACTGACCACTTGGGCTAGGCATACGGAGGAGGCACAGCACTGCAGGCAGTCTCCCATCTGCAGCACTCAGCCCCAGGAACAAAACTCCCTGCAACCAAAAGGTATAGAATCAGGGGGCAGTTAATAATATGTCAATTGATTTGTTTGTGTCAGTGTGTATGCCAGTGTATATCTGTGTGTGCGCCAGTGTGAATGTGTGTGTGTGTATCTGTGTGTGTGCCAGTGTGTATGTGTAGGTTTGTGTATCTATCAATTTCACTGTGTATCTCTTCATGTGCCACTGTGTGCATGTGTATATGCCAGTGTGTATCTCTGTGTGTGTCAGTGTAGATATGTGTGTGTGATTTGACACACACATACAAACACACATGCATTAACAGACACATGCATGCACTAACAAACACTCACAGACAAACTCAAAGACATACACACACTCACAGACACATACTCAGACACCCACTTACATTTACACTCACAGACATACACATACACTCACAGACATACACAACTTAATAATGCAATTTAAAAAATTCCACCCAGCCTCCCTACCTGGAGAGCTGTTGTGAATCCGTCCCTGGATTCCTGTGAGGCGGGCGGCTTCCCATCCGATGCGGCGAGGGAGCTCTAATTTCTCTGCTACCTCGCGGGCTGTCTACTGATGCCAGGAGCCAGAATATGACGTCATATTCCGGCTCCCACAGCATCAGTAAACAGCTCCCTCGCCACCTCAGATGGGAAGCCGCCCACCGGAGGGGGACTTCTCTATTAGCTGAACAGCAGGTCAGCTCTTGCGCCCACCCATGACAGGGGAATTACATGAGACACCTCAGTGGGTGTTTGGGGGTGGCATTTTTTTCCGCCCCCTAAATAGTGCCGCCCAAGGCAAATGCCTAGTTTGCCTTGGGCTAAATACACCCATGGATCTGTGTGTGTCAGTGTGTATATAACAGTGTGTATCTGTGTGTGTGCCAGTGTGTGTATGTATAGGTATGTGTGTGTGCCAGTGTGAGTATCTGTGTCTGTGTGTATCTGTAAGTGTCAGTGTTTTTGTGTGTTTGCGCCAGTGTACTTATGTGTATGTGCCAGTGCAAATGTGAGTGTCAGTGTATATCTATGTGTGTGCCTCTGTGTGTATGTGTGTGTGCCAGTCAGTGGCGTACATACCGGGGTCGCAAGGGGCCCGGCTGCCCTGCGACCCGGTATGTATGCCACTGTGACCAGCCTCTTCTCCTGGGGGGCCCAGGAGCTGGCCACCTCAGGGCCCCCCGAGGCTCGTCCAGGTGTCATCCGGCAGGCCGGCTGGCGCGCGCGCGAGGGAGCACTCTCCCCTGAGTGCTTCCTCTTCAGCTCCCTCGCGCACCGCACTGACACCGGAGCCAGAAGATGACGTCATCTTCCGGCGCCGGCATTCCCTACGCGGCGCGCAAGGGAGCTGAAGTGGAAGCACTCAGGGGAGAGTGCTCCCTCGCACGCCCGCCAGCCTGCCTGCCTGCACGGTGACACCACTGGACCCCAGGGAATTCCCTCAGCTCTCCCACAGGTAAGGAGGCTGGGGGGATTACATTTTTTAAAAAGTGTGTTAGAGTGTGTTAGTGTGCGTGTTAGTGTTAGAGTGTGTGTGTGTGTGTTAGTGTGTGTGTGTGTTAGTGTGTGTTAGAGTGTGTGTGTTAGAGTGTGTGTGTTAGTGTGTGTGTGTTAGTGTTAGCGTGTGTTAGTGTGTGTGTGTGTGTGTGTTAGAGTGTGTGTGTTAGTGTTAGTGTGTTAGTGTTAGAGTGTGTCAGTGAGTGTGTTACTCTGTGTGTCTGTTACTGAGTGTGTTAGTTTGTGTGCGTCTGTTAGTGAGTGTGTATTTATGTCTGTCACTGAGTGTGTGTCTGTCAGTAAATGTGTGTGTCTGTTAGCTAGTGTGTATGCGTCTGTTCGTGAGAGTGTGTGTGTGTCTGTTAGCTAGTGTGTATGCGTGTGTTCGTGAGAGTGTGTATGCGTCTGTTCGTGAGAGTGTGTGTGTGTCTGTTAGCTAGTGTGTATGCGTGTGTTCGTGAAAGGTGTGTACCTTTCTCCAGCGCCGGACTCCACTGGCGCTGGGGATCTCTCCGCCCTGATCCGCCTCTCAGCTCCAAATGCGCATGCGTGGCAAGAGCCACGCGCGCATTCAAACCGCCCATAGGAAAGCATGCTCAATGATTTCCTATGGACGTTCAGCATCTTCTCATTGTGATTTTCACAGTGAGAATCGTGGAAGCTCCTCTAGCGGCTGTCAATGAGACAGCCGCTAGAGGCTGGATTAACCCTCAGTGAAACATAGCAGTTTTTCTGCAACTGCTATGTTTTCAGCTGCAGGGTTAAAACTAGAGGGACCTTGCACCCAGACCACTTCATTGAGCTGATGTGATCTAGGTGTCTGTAGTGGTCCTTTAAGTGTATGTGTATCTGCATGCACTGGCGTGCATACCGCGGTCGCAGGGGTGCGACCAGGTGCCCGCCGCTATGTGTGCAGAGTAAGCGCGCATGGGGGGAGTGGGCATGGATCAGTTTTTGCACCAGGGCCCCATGGGTTGTGTGTACGCCACTGGTGCCAGTGTATGTATGACAGTGAAAAATGTATATTATTGTGACCCAAAATTTATTATGCAAAAAAAAGACATTTGTTACTGGTAAAAGTATTCACCCCCACTGATATGAAACCCTTGAAGCTAAAACCCCGATATCTAAAAAGGAACTATCAAAGCAAGTCTTGGATATTGATCTAGAGACTCGTAAAATAAGGCTTGATATACAAAAAAAAAAAAAATACAAATAAAATCACAACTTCATACTGCCCAACATTTAAAAAGAACAAATAGGGACACTTTAAGTGTATAAGGGGTGTGGCAAGGGTGGGCTTATTCGGAAAATTTTAGGTGATTTGCTAATAACAATTTATGCAACGGATATGTAATTTAGCAGAAGAACAATCTATCCTATTTACACATACTAATTTCTAAAAACAATTATTGTAGTTTAAAGACCCATTACTGTGTGTATTATTGCAATAGAGCTCAGTTCTACACTCAAACACAGCAACAATATGGAGTTCTTAGAAAATGAGTGACATTAGGACAGAAAAGAGGGGCAGATGAATGCAGACCCAAAATAGGGACTGTTCCTCATAAATAGGGACACTTGAGAAGTATTCAACTTTAGCCCTGGGGTACCATACATTTATTAAAAATAGAATGTTTTTGATGTTCTTCAAAACTAGGCTTCATGACTGCACAGGGCCCATAGGCCTAAAATTCTGAAATGTACTCTGCCACCCACCACACCCAAAAATGTAAAATACATAATTAGTCTGTGGATGTGCAATGTAGAGATTGCGCCATGAAAGCGAAAGCAGTGTGTCAGTCTCCTTTGCCAGTCTCGTTGCAGGGAGTCCGCTAAAGCCACAGGACTACATTTTAATATAGTAAAATACAAAACAAAAATATTTAATCAGAGCAAGAAAACTCCCAGGAGGCCAGTTGAGCTGGCTACATAGAAAATACAGAAAGAGGCCACTTTTCTCTTGCTCTGTCATGGGCCCACCCTGTTTTGTTTTACTATCCTGTCCCAATTATCTTCCCAATCCTAAATGTCCCCTCCCATGTATTTGTTTTCTTCTTTTCACCATTTTGGAGTCACAACATTTCCCAAGCCACCGCCATTTTCAGGATTGTGGTAGTGATGTCTTGTGACAGAGCTTTTAAAATGATTTAAAATTTTGGATAAACTTTTAAAATATTTTTTTTTCAAAGAATTAAAATATCAAAAAATATTTTGTATATATAAAAATATCAAATCATTTTAAAAGTGTATCCAATAATATTAAATCATTTGAAAAGCTTAACTAAACATTTTAAATCAAGACCTTTGAGCCTTACGTATTGTATATTAATTTATAGATTAATATTCATATTTAAGTCTCGGCTACAACAACCAGAGGAAAAATACATAAGTCGAAGTCTACCATGTCTTATGTATTTCAAGAGGAAAAAAAAAAAATAGAAAAGAAGAAAAGATTCAGAGAAAGAAGAGGAAATAGCTAGAGAAAGATACCTTCAATGTGACAGAGCCGCTTTAAGCCTTCATTAAAGGGAAACTATAAATATCAAAACAACTTTAGTTTCATGAAGCAGATTTGGTCTAGAAATCAGGCTTCACTATTCAATTCTCTACAATGTATGAGTTAAATCACTTTTGTTTTTGTTTATGCGACTCGAGCCATACCTCCCTTGGCTGTGACGCGCACAGCCTGCATGAAAAAAGTGTTTTATTTGCAATCCGATGTTAAATTACTTTGAACTTTAGGCATACACAAGACGCTTATGCAAGTGCTAGCATGCCATGAACAGGAAATAAGAAATTCTAAATTAAATAGACTGTACAATGAAATTAGTTTTAACTCTCTCTTCATAAATCTCTCTTTATAGGAAGTATAAGTACAAGGTACATGCAGAGAAGCATGACTGGGGCTGCATAAAAAGTGATTTAACTTCTAAATGGCTTTATTAAGCTTCATTAAGATAAAATTATTTTGGTGCCTATAGTATCCCTTTAATTGTGAGGCTGAGTTGATGAAGGTATGGAGAAGAGAGAAGCTCAAATTATAACAAAATAGAAGGGGTCAAATTATCTGTGAACAAGTTATCATTTAAAGAGTTAATCTAACAACCATGATCACTTTAGTGATTTGAAGTCCTCATGGTTCTTGGGGTCCATATCTGCAGCTTTTCACAATACTGCCAGCGGCGTAATGAAAGTTTCAGATCACCAATATTAATTCTGTGTATAAAAGGTATCTGTCATCTACACGCATGCTAGCAACAGAGGACCAAGGACAAAACCCCCACCACCTTGCTGCCCAGGTCCTCCCTCACTGGGCCTTTGAGACATCCTTTACCTGCAACAGTAGGTAATGATGTCACTGAATGTGAGTTTATTCTATCTTTTTTCCCCCATTTTTACAAGGATGGGGGACCATACCAGCAAGACTTACTCCATTCATAAAACACAGTTTTCCTTTAAGAAATCCAATAAATGTATCTATAAAGCTATCTATTATTTATGTACACTCTCTATACAGACACACATATACAGACATATGTACACTCTCTAGCCCCTGTACTTATTCTGCTTTTTTTTTTTATATTTCCCTTGCATATTTGCTTTTCTTTTTTAATTCCAAATTGGTTGGAATATTCGATAAAGGCCCTTTTCAGCAATTCTGCAATAGGTATAAATATGACTACTTTAACTACATCTTCAATGCTTGCTGAGGTTCCAAGTAAATGAGAGTTAAGTGCCTTACCATGGAAAAACCGAGTTAATCCCAAGATGCTCGAAACCAGTGACTTTGTGCTATGGAACATAAGCCAAGAAGTAAGCAAATGTCTTTCACTTAACGGCCAGACCACAAATTATTAACACAGCCTACTTTGTCTGTCGTCAATACAGCATACTGTACTAAACAGGTCAACAGGAGTTCAATGAGAAATGTCAGAAAATGAACACGAGTTTATGCTTATATTCCATTTTTTGTCAGTCATCTGGCTTAACGGTATATAGTCTCCTACCCATTCATCTCTTCTTCACCATGTGATACTCTAGCTGCCCTTTAGTTGGCCTTGAAAAGTTCCTCTGGACAGGAAAGAGTTTGTTTTAGGACTCTGTTGAACTTGGCGTGTTTCATGAATGGCAAATCCAATGTAAACTGTATTTTAAGAAGCAATACATGGCTTTGACATAAAGGCCCAATTAAAAGTGTATACCCCTGTGATAAATTATTCTAATGTTTCAATGGAACTTCGATGACCTCTGCTCACAAATATGCTTTTCTGTGTAGGATACAGGGTATCCATTCACTGATGTATACAGTATGTAATGAGTGTGTTTTGAGTATGGTTTACAAAATGAGAATAAAGCAACCCTGCTTTTTACCTAGCACCACTCTACAGATTGTACTATAGAATATGTTTGTTGCATCAAATCTGGCTTACACACAAGATATGAATGGGTCATGCGAGGAACCCTAGTTTTTATCCTATAATATAGGTATAGGACTAACTTAGATTGAAATAAGCTTCCTTCTTTCAAGAAACTAAGCTGCAAAATAAAATGTAATGAGCTTTATAGGAAACAGAAGAATTTTTTTCTGAAGTGCATTTGACCATAAAATGTCATTTAAGATTAGTGGCATTACCAACATTACTGAATGTGATGATTTATACTATATATTTTAGCAGAACTTAAAATATGCCATCCTACACTACTAGAAAAGCCTGAAAGTTATTTGCAACAGGACACCTGAAATGTCATAGCATTCTCAACTTAAATGATTTTCTACTCGCCAGGGTTAAATTTTCAGTGAAAAATTTGGACCAGTGAAAATTTGAGTTCTGATTTTAGTATATTACAGTATTTTTTCAGATTATCACATAATTGAAGAAAATAATATTTTCGCTAGTGTTATCCATCTTACATAGGCCCCGTAATGAACATATAGATACTATAAGACAAAAATTGCACATCACACATAGGTACAATATACACATTGGCACATAATATAAACAAAAACAAGAATAACCTAAAAAAAAAAATCTGCCTGTACAAAGAGTTACCTTCAAACAGGAAGCAGTAGGAGAAAGAAAGTCACCCAATGTTTTGGGTGTCAAAGTATATAAACTCCACTGCTAGGCAGCTTAATTAGAAGAAAGTAAATGGACATAACATAAAAAGGTGAATTTTTTTGCACACAGGCATTCACACACATTTCATGCAAGGAAGGGCACACAAAAGCAATCCTGCAAGGAAAGGCAAATTGTTGACACACATGTAAGAGTTTGGTTTATTTCTATAAAAAGGATAATGGATATTATTAGACATGTGCATTCGTTTTCAAATGAAAATTATTTAGTCGGAAAATTCATTTTTTCTTCGTATTCGTATTTCGTATACTGAATGCGTTACCTTTTCGTTTTGTTTCTTTCGTTTAATAGACTCCGTGCTGCAGGGGAATCACTTAACCCCCACAGCATGAGCGGTGGTTGGGGACCCTAATTAATTAAAGGGCGGACCTAATGTCCCCCCTGGTCCCCACCCAGGAGCGGAGGGTGGGGACGCTAATTAATTAAAGGGGGACCTAATGTCCCACAGGTGGGGGCTATTAATATAAACGGGGGAACCTCCATGACCATCCATGACCGTCGGGTGGGGACCTTAATTAAATAAATAATGGATGGGACCTAATATCCACCCCAGGACCCCACCCATGAGCGGCGGGTTTAGACACTAATTAATTAAAGGGGGCACCTAATGCCTCCCCTGGTCCCCACCTATGAGCGGCGGGTGGGGACCCTAAATAAATAAATAATGTAGGGGACCTAATGTCCCCCCCAGGTCCCCACCCATGAGCGGCAGGTGGGGACATTAATTAATTAAAGGGGGGACCTGATGTCCCCCCCAAGGTCCCCACCCATGAGTGGCGGCGGGTGTGGACCCTAATTAATTAGAGGGGACCTAATTTCCCCCCTGGTTCCCATACATGAGCGGCGGGTGGGGACCCTAATTAATTAAAGGGGGGACCTAATGTCCCCTCTGGTTCCCACCCGTGAGCGGCAGGTGGGGACCCTAATTTAATAAATAATGGGGGGGACCTAATGTCCCCCCCAGGTCACCACCCATGACCGGCGGGTGGGGACCACAAATAATAAAGTGACTAGGGGTCCCCAAGCCCCTAGTCACTCCCCCTCAACAAAAGTACCCTACCTACCCCCACACCCTAATAAAAGTGAGGGGGGCCAATAAACTAAACCTGTAAAATAAAATTTCATACTTACCATTAGATGCCTTATTTTCTTTTCTTTCTTCAGCCCCAAAGAAGACCAAATAAAAATCCACAATACCTGTCACAAGTAAAAAAACCCAAGGGCAAAAAAAAAAATCCATCTTCACCCTTATAAAGCCTTCCCACGCCCTGCAATTTGACTTAGAGCACTCTGATAGGTTGATTCCAAGCCAAAAAACACAGAAAAAATAAGGCTTTCCCCACCCTGCAAAGCTGATTCTGTGAGGTGCCCTCCATGGATTGAAGATGGATTATTTTTTCTGTGTTTTTTGGTTTTTTTTGCTGCGGTTTTACAGGGTTAGTTTATTGGTCCCCCGATTATATTAATAGCCCCCATTCGCAGGGTGGGGGGCAATAGCTGCCCAGTCACTAGTAGTTGTTAGTGACTGGGCAGTGACTGGGCCGCGAATAGGGGCATGCATGAGAATTAAACCTCCCTTTTATTAATATATGGGTCATAGAGACCCCATAGGTTTTAATGCCGGTGGGGGGGGGATTCTATTACAAGGAGGGAGCTGTGAATGCGCTGTGCTATTTTTGTCCTCATGGACAAAAACACTTTTTTTTTTTACTGGATTTCGTTCAAAAACAAATGGTTTATGGCCAAAATTTGGGATTGACTAATAAAATTTTTATTTAGTTTGAAATCATTCATACGAAACGAAAATTTCCCTTGTGCAAATGTCTAGATATTATTAATTTTTCATTGATTTTCAAATAGACAATTTATAATCGTTTGTAGCAAAATTTCTCCTATCTTAAACTAGCTTTTTTGTTATATAAAGATTTGATTTTGGAACCTTCATACGTTATTTGTATTATACAAATTTGGAGGAATCTCATTTTGTCTTTTCCCAATTTTTATATTTATTTGTAAGGATTGCACATTTATTTAGAGCAGGGTTCTCTAAACTCTGGCCCTCCAGATGTTGCTGAGCTTCAATTCCCATTATTCTTTGAATGAAATAGATAGCAAGAGAATCATAGGAGGTGTAGTGAATCAACAGCTGGAGGGCCAGAATCTATTGAATTTACTGACTTTATATAGTTATGAGGCGCTTATTTGTTCATATTTTAGAGTGCATTATTTTTCTTTTAATACTGATGCTTAGAGTGTGGTTTGTTATATATAATATTGCCTAATCCTGTGCTATATGCTTAAACATTGCTAGATGTGTTTATTTCTTATTGTTTTGTGTACAAATTTTATTTTTATACTTGTCATTTAAGGTTTTGTATGTTATTTAAGGATGTCAGTTTATCTGAAAATCGCTTTTAATATGTTTATTTGTCTCTATATATTGAGTTTGGGACATTAATGACTCTGAAGAATTAACTCATAAATTGGACTGCTATACTTTTAAGCAGTTATAATGGGTGACTGTAAATAAGGTGTTTCCTTCAGCTGCAGCCTCATCTTGTTAAAGCACATATTTTGGGCCAAATGTGCAGATTAGGGTTGCTGTAACTAATTTGGGTGGACCCAAGGGGCAAGAGGATCTACTGGCGTCTTACCACAAGCAGTGCTTTTTTCTTCAGCTTGCAATAACTGACTGTTTACTGGGTGGTAAGACCTGTCCATTATCTGTGCAGTAGAAGTAATTTCTGAGTCTGTAAAAAGCTCACATCTTGCAGTATAGGGGTCTTTACTTTGTTTTTAATGTGTTTTTTTCAAATATAATAAATATACGAATATAGAAATATATGAAGATCTTATTTTACCAGCTGGGAAGCTCACGCTAAATATATTGGTACAATCAGGGCCGGATTAACATAGGGTCTGATGGAGCTGCAGCTCCAGGCCCAGGCCCAGGCCCATTGAACAGGCCCATTGATTCAAAACTTGTGTGGACTAGCTGAAATTAAATTAGTTAAGGTAATGCTGACTTTGGTCTCTCTAACACTGTGGCATGTTCCCTTTCTTCTACACTCACTGCATCCACATTTTCTCTGTCTCAGACTGTATACCAGGAGCTTCTGCCTGCTAGTAAGAAGGTAAGGAGATAAGTGGACATGTGAGTGCTAGGTGACAGTCTTTAGAAAGCATAGAGCGAGAGCACCATTAGACGCATTTATGCATTCATGCCAGGCTAGCCTTCCAATTCTTTGGGCAGACACGCCTCCTTTTTGGGCATGCTCGTGCCTTTCAGAAGTTCTGGTTACATGATCTGCGTCAGTGGCCCACATGAATTAGCATGAATTAGAGAGAGATTAGCATATTTTAGGAGAATCTGAGTTTTCTTATAGCTACATCCTATAAGTTTCCCTCCGGCAACATCTCCACCAGATACATAACGCTTGAGAGGTATGACTGTTTTAGTGTTTTTGGTTGAAAAGATTCTGTACTTAGGCCCCTCATAATTGTTAGCATCTGGCCCACTGGGCTCTTAATCTAACCCTGGGTACAACACAGGACATTTTGATCCCCTTTGTCCTATTTTGCACAGAAATTATGATTTTAAATGATGTAAATCATGATATGATTTTACAGAAATTTGATTGACTACACTGATTTTTAATATTTATTTCTTTAGGGCTGGCTTTGTGTGAATTTTAATTGTATAGTTTTATAGGGGAAAGTTTTTACGTTAGCTTCTTGAATATAAATGTAGGTTATGGTTTATACAATATTGCAAAGGTAGGATATATTGGGGTTCATCACCTACAGTTGAAAGAGTTGTGTATGCAAGATTGACAGACTTCCTCGAGTCTAACTCTCTGCTAGACCCGTTTCAGTCTGGTTTCCGCGCTAAGCACTCTGTGGAAACGGCACTGACCAAAGTATCCAATGATCTACTCGCTGCAAAATCTCGTGGTCACTACTCCATCCTAATTCTCCTTGACTTGTCTACGGCTTTTGACACTGCTGATCATCAACAGCTTCTTCTCATCCTCCACAATATCGGTCAACAAGATATTGCTCTCTCCTGGTGTTCCTCCTACCTCTCCCAGCGCTCTTTCAGTGTTTCTTTCTCTAGCTCTGCTTCTTCTCCTCAACTCCTCTCTGTTGGTGTCCCCCAAGGTTGGTCCTTGGTCCCCTACTGGTCTTGATCTACACTGCCATCCTTGGTAAACTCATTAGCAGTGGCGTACAAATAACCCACGGGGCCCTGGTGCAAAACTGATCCATGGGCCCCTCCCCTCTTCCTCCCTCTTCCCCCCCTCCTTCCCTTCCCCTCCCTCTACCCCCCTCCCTCCCTCTTCCTCCCTCTAATTCCCCCCCAACAGACACACACACACATACATACAGAGACACACACACACAGACAGATACATACAGAGACAGACACACACACGACACATACATACAAACAGACAGAATGGCACACATACATACAGACAAGACACACATACATACAAACAAACAAACAAACAAACACAC
This sequence comes from Pelobates cultripes, assembly GCA_933207985.1. NCBI lineage: Eukaryota > Metazoa > Chordata > Amphibia > Anura > Pelobatidae > Pelobates > Pelobates cultripes. Next base: position 102,342,190 of record OW240915.1, on the reverse strand, counting down.
AGACAGGCACACATACATACAGACAGGCAGACACATACAGACACACACACACAAGACACACATACATACAAAGACACATACATACAAAAAACAGACAGGCACACACACATACATACATACAGACACAGACAGACAGACACACACACAACAAACAAATACAAAGACACATATAAACAGACAGGCACACATACATACAGACAAGAAACACATACAAAAATACAAACTGACTGACAGGTACACATACATACAGACAGGCAGGCACACACAGACACATACAGACACACAACACACATACATACAAATACACATACATGCATAAAAACAGCCAGGCACACTTACATACATACAGACAGATAGACACACACACACAATACACATATACATACAAAGACACATATACACACAGATAGACAGACACAGACAGACACACACACACACACACAAGACATACATACAAAGACATACATACAGACAGATAGACAGACACATACAGACAGACACACATACACAAGACATACATACACAAGACATACATACAAAGACACATACATACAGACAGGCACACATATATACAGACAGACAGACACAGATAGATACATACATACAAACACACACACATAATATTTAAGTCACCCTCCTGTTTCCTACCTTTTAGGTGCAGGAGGGTGACTTTCCATGAGGTCCAGTGGTGGCTCAGGTTGATGGGACCTCTGACTCTGACTCCCCTGTTCTCCCATGTGGGCTCTGTGTGTTAGCTGGGAGGAGTAACGTGCAGTCACTTCCTCCCAGCAGTGATGTCATCACAGGGGGCCCGGTCATGCTGTTAAAGCGCCCAGCGCTGACCAGGCCAACTGACAATCCATCTCCATCAGATGGAACTGACAGCATGGGCCACCCGATGGGCACCTTAACATGCGGCCCCGGTGGTTTGCCGCACGGGCTGGAACCGCAAATGATGATGGTGGGCACCCGGTCACAGGGGTCTGCAGGGCGGCTGGGCCCCCTGGAGCGCCGGGCCCAGTCACAGCTGTGACCCCTGCGACTGCTGTATGTGTGCCAGTGCTCATTAGCTCGTTTGGCTTCCAATATTATTTCTATGCGGATGACACACAAATCTACCTACCTGTCCTCTCCTGATCTCTCCCCGTCCCTCTTGATTAGTGTCTGTTACTGCCTCTCTGCTATTTCCACTTCCTTAAACTCAACTTGACCAAAACTGAAATTCTGGTCTTTCCTCCCTCAAGTGTTGCTCCTCCTGTGTCTGTCTCCCTCCAAGTCAACAGTGCTACCATCAGCTCCACCACACAGGCTCGCTGTCTAGGTGTTCTCTTTGACTCTGACCTTTCTTTCACGCCTCATGTTCAGTCTATCACCAAATCCTGTTGTTTCCATCCCATAAACATTGTGCGCATCCGACCCTACTTAACGCCAGATGCGACTAAGGTGCTGGTCTATTCCATAAGGGCAGAGGGAAAGACACTCTAGGTAGGGGCCCCAGTATTTCTAGTTAAAATTGTTTTGTGGATCAGGACAAGTAGCTTGATTGGGTTACCATGTTAGTCCTGTGAGCAAGTAGATTTTTTTATTTTATTTTGTTCTTGATGATACTTTTATATATTTGTACCATCATAATCTCTGGTAATATAAGGTCCTGGCATTAATCATTTAATGAGTAAAAGGCTTTATTTGCCTTGTAGAAATATAGGGTGATGAAATAAGGAATGTAATTCTAAGTACATTAGCATGTAGCTACACCACTTTGGTTAATAAGCATATTTTAGTTTATAACCCACTGAGTATGTTGGGGTCAGGATGCATAAAGGATTGTTGTTTTTAGAAGAAGTTGTGATTTTTAATTTCTTCATATTCTGGGAAATTAACCAATTTAGCTCACTTTTCTCTATGTTACAAAGCTTGTCATTAAGTATTTTATGTTTGATGAAGTAAGTGTAGCGGAGAGCTGATATTCCACAGGTGATCTCCACTCAAGATCCCAGTGAGGCTCAGGAACAAGTATTAAAAATCCATAAGGCAATAATTCCAGCAGGCAAGACAATGCAATAATATCCCAATATCAATCCCAATGACTGGACGACACACAGCATCAGGAGCAGAATTGAACTTTTAATCACTCAACCTTCTTTTAAAGCTTTCTCCCATGCAATGGAGGGATTTACAGTAATTATACAATACACCAATCATACATGAGTTGCCACTAACACATCCTCTCCCCTTAGTATGACTCATAATCCCATTATGCAGTACACAGTTCCCCTGGTTTTCTGGATGTACCCCTAAACATAGGGGTACCCCTTTAAATATTACATCCCCTGGTAGCCCTGATCTGGGTGAGAAACATATTCAAAAATCACCCAGATCGGACCAGGGGTTTGGGAATTTCCTGGAGGTAATAAAAAGGCCGACCGCGCTGCAGTTAACAGCCCAAAGGGGTTTCATACATTTTGGCCCTGTGGCCGGTCACAGAAAAAGGGAATAAAATACACGAACGGCTTGGGTTATGGAGACTGGGGAGGATTCGGATAAAACCCCTTGTTCGTGGGGTTCTTTCTACCGAACGGGGAGCCGTTTGGTAGTTCCTACACAAATTGACGGCAGTGTGGAGGTCTCAGCGGTGTTTGCCTAACCGAGTGTCCGATTTGGGTTCCAAACACTCGACGGCAAAACACCGCTGCTTGGGAGTTTAAGATGGCCGCCGCCACATGTTTGTCTCCCGAATGGCGGCCACCCAGAGGACAAAGCACACACTGCACTGATTGCCAATTACCCGTTTGCAACACGGTAATTGGATGCACACTTATTCCTGGGGTGGTGTGATTGTTCAGTAGTTTCACTCGCATAATAACTGGAGTGATTTTACAGAACAATCAGACGAATGCTGCATACACTTTACATACATATGGCAAAAATTAACCGAACACATACGAATACACATAATTCTGAGGACAGCCCAATGCCATCCGCTACAGTAAGTCACTTTGTTTAATTTTTAATAACAAAATAAACATCTATTTTAACCAATACACCAGCTTTAATATTTATCACAATAAAGAAAATAAAACTGTTTTGTGCCCAGTGCTAAAAATTTTTATATATCTCAATCATGTATTTCAGCGTAATTCAGTAAATGGCACAAAAATGAACAAGCTTGTTAAATTAAGTAATTAATTCAGTGTAACAATTGTCTAAACAAAGTAAACATAGTTAGCAACATGCTGGTAATGCACCTAAGGCAGTAAGCTAGTAGTAGCCTGTAGTAGTATTTAATTTACATTTATTAGGAAATACCAATATTTGCACTAATTAACTAAAACCCTAAAACAAACTACAGTATATATATGCAGAGAGTAAACAGTGGTTTAGTTTAAATAATAAAATGAAGAAAATCATGGAATATATTGCATAAACTTAAAAATACATTGGGTTGATGAAGGGAGCACAAGCCTAACCTTCAAGATGGCTGAAACAATGAATGTGGGTGGACATATTTACAACTATCTACTCTAAATTCTATATCCAGGATCACATAATGCACAGTTTGTATCCAAATGCTAGACATGGTGGGACACTATTCTTGTTATGCGTAGTGGCAGACATATACATATGACATGTGGCCCTTTATCCATGTACACAAAGCCTACCATTTAGCACCAGCACTTGGACATTCACTTTGGGGGACACCTGTATCCCTGGTCTCTAATCATATGGTGAATTGCTGGCTGCAAGGACTCAGAAACTACCATATATGCTGTGCATTTGTAACTCTCCCTCCCCCCCCCCCCATATACTATAGTAATACTTTGACAGTCTGGTACCCACTGCCTGTCCAATTTGTAGCTACAATATATGAACCCTCGTCCCTCGTCCCAACAAGGGTGCAAAAACCCATGCTCTGCCCACAGTCCCAACCAAATACAGATTGTCCAGTGCAAACCGTTGCAATCCTTTATTATAAGGTGCTAAATAGAGTAGTGAATTCTGTGAGGTTAAAAAATTTAAATCTCTTTAGTTTGGAAAAACGGTGCCTCAGAGGGTATATGATAACATTATACAAATATATTCGAGGCCAGTACAAACCATTATCTGGAAATCTATTCACAAACAGGGCTATACATAGGAAACAAGGTCACACATTTAGGCTGGAAGAAAGGAGATTTCATCTAAGGCAAAGAAAAGGTTTTTTTACAGTAAGAGTAATAAGGATATGGAATTCTCTGCCTGAAGAGGTGTCCAAACATAACATACAAGGATATAATTTCTAATTAGTGGGGTAACAGCTGCTTGATCCAAGGAAACATCTGACTGCTATTTTGGGGTCAAGAAGGAATTTATTCCTAGGTTGTTGCAAAACTGGAAGAGCTTCAGACTGTGTTTTTTTGCCTTCTTTTGGATCAACAGCAAAAACATATGTGAGAAAGGTTGAACTTAATGGACACAAGTCTCTTTTCAGCTATGTAACTATGTAACTACGTAACTATGTAACTATGAGTATAATAACTATATAGGTAATCAAGCAACAGGCTGGAGCATTACCCTCAATAATGATGATTGGCATACAACTTTAATTCCCCACTAGCCTGCCACAGTCTCTTCCAGTAATGACATGCTTGTCTCTCTGGGGTTTAGTAAACAGCAATCTCTAGTGAATAAAGAACTGATGTGAAAAAATGTAGGCAAAAATTGTTAACTTGAAAAAAGTCTTAATCTAATCTACAGTTAAAATGTTTGGTATTTTAAATTAATGTTGCAAATATTATGTCAGTTCATTGTTTTGAGGTTTATTTGACAAACCCCAAAGTAACTAATGTAATCACTATTGTTGAATACCTTCTGCTAGTAATTGTATTGAACAATATAAAGTTTATTCCTTATAAATTAACAACTTTGCTCTAAAGACATCATCTCTTGAATGCATTATGTGTTAAATTGGTTCTATCTGGGTTGTATTTGTGTTTTGAAACTATCCACACTTAACTCTAGCAATGTCAGAGATTTTCTTTACGATTTCATTATTGCAGACCTGTAAATACCAGATTATCATACATCAAACAAATATATGATCTATAAAGTATCCTGGTACAGCCCGGGTTGTATAAATAATCCAAAAAATACACGACAACAAAAAAACAGCATCCCGATCAACGTTTCGACATCTTAAACGTCTATCAGGGCGCTGTTTTTTGTTGTTGTGTAGTTTTGATGCACTGATTGGTTGATTAAACTATTTCACCGACTGAAAATCCTTTAAGTGCACCCCATTTTTTTGGAATATATATATATATGTATATATATATATATATAAAACAAAATCACGACTCAGGCACTCACCATTGATGATATAATTATTCAACAGGGACCACCCGGGTGCTTCCAGCGCATATGTAAACAGAAAATAAATGGAGCACTCCTTGGGAAAAATTTTCAAAGTGTATTAAAGTGTACAATCAACGTTTTGACCCTCCTGGATCTTTATCAAAATCTTGATAAAGACCCAGGAAGGTCGAAACGTTGATTGTACACTTAAATTCCCTTTTTAACATTTTTCCCAAGGAGTGCTCCATTTATTTCCTGTCTATAGAGAGAGAGAGAGAGAGAGAGAGAGAGAGAGAGAGAGAGAGAGAGAGAGAGAGAGAGAAGTTGGAGAGGTTTTTAAATTAACAGGGTCATTCAATAAAGTGAGAATTCAAGGTGAATTTCAAATTTAAGGTCAAAATAGCTGAACTGGAAAAGTTCTCTACTAAATCAGCTATGCTTTCAGTTCAGCTACGTTGGCCTTAAATTTGAAATTTACTTTGAATTCTCACTTTAGTGAATGATCTGATATGTCTATTTAGGCCTAAATTGTGATAGTCTATGGTTAGTTGTTATCATGGCATTCTTGATACGCTTTGACATTTTGTGAAGTCTAAAAAAACACATTTATTTTGACACTTTTTTTTCTCTCCATAACTGTACTTTTTTCTAATTGTCTCTCTTTCAATTTATTTCCTCATAGGCTGTCACAGTCTTTCACTAACAGTTATATGTAGTAAATTGAGAAATGATTTGCAACCTCTACGCAAACTGTGCTAATTTGGGTACTCTCTTTATCTCAGCTATATTTAAAACTTCATAATTTTAACCTACATTTTAAAATTTTCAGTCCAAGCCAATACAATTTTCTGTTTATTGGACAAAAAAACTAAATATCAAATATTGCTAGCAAAATATAAAACAATGCTAGATATCCATTTTAAAGGTGAAAGCTTATTCTATAGAAAATACCACCTTTGCTCTAAATACATCATCTCCTTAACATATTATACCCATGACTAGTTAGAAACCAACAATGAAACCCAGACAAATTTGTGTTGTCAGATGTTTCTTATGATGTCATTTGTACAAACCTGTAGAACACAGTACTGCTCAGCTCTTCACTAATGCATACATTACTCTTACAGAGCATGCACCCAACATTCAAAGTGATTTAGAATTTTGGTAAATTGACAAGGGAATATAATTTTTAGTCCAAAACAGTGCAAGGTGGGAAAATGTTTCCAGTATGCATATTAAGTGCAAAAATGTGATATTCCTTGGTTAATTCTTGTGATAAATGTCCTGATCTAGACAACCTTTGGGTGTTAAAATATTCTTTTTTTTTTTTAAATCCACATTCACCTTGTCTACATTCACCTTTTGTCTTGTAACACTCATTCTTCTCTCTACATCCATGCTCTCTCTCAATCTTTTCAAAAATAAAGAAGCTCAAGGTTACACACACAAAAATGGTAGTTATATCTGTGATAGATGGCCAGATAATCATGTGAATTGCAGTCCAACATCGAGGGAGCTGGAGTTTGACAACGCTGCTCGAAATGCTATGAAAGTAAAGATTAAAAAATGAGCTCAGAATTGGGCATCTCTGTGACTAAATCTCAGAATATAATTGAATGTAGTACAGGAATCTGGAATCTATATTACGGTTACAATCTGAAAAAGCTTGTGCTCAATGTCCATCTTCCATTTGGGATATAAGGAAATGTATTTGGCACAATGTCTGGATGTGGATGAATAAATCAACAAACAAAACTACCCCTATTAAAGGGACACTGTAGACACCAAAATAAGTTTAGTTTAATAAAGCAGTTTTGGTGTATAGCTCATGCCCCTGCAGTCTAATTGCTCAATTCACTACTATTTAGGAGTTAAATCACTTTTATTTCTGTTTATGCAGCTCTAGTCACATCTCCCCTGGCTGTGACTGACACCGCATGCATGAAAACAAAATGGTTTTATTTTCAATCAGATGTAATTTACTTTAAAAGTTTGTATCTCCTGCTCTGTATATTGAACTTTAATTACATACAGAGCAGGCGATAAGAAATTCTAGATTAAACAGAATTTGCAATACACAAAGTATAAACATTAGATAACTATTTACAGGAAGTGTTTAGGAAAGCTGTGTAAGTCACATGTAGGGAGGTGTGCCTATGGTTGCATAAACATAGTGATTTAACTCCTAAATGGCATATAATTGAGCAGTAAGACTGCAGGGGCTTGATCGATACACCATTTCTGCTTCATTAAGCTAAAGTTGTTTTGATGACTATAGTGTCCCTTTAAGCATATTACACTGAAATATGGCATTGTACCTATATTTTATAAACCAGAACTAATTCAGCTTTCAATATCCATGTGTAGAAAAGTCTGTGATTCTTTATCTTTAGTGTCTTGTGACATGCCATTAACAAGCAATAGACTAATATTAGAATAATTAGCATATGTGTTTGTTATCTAATCTAAAATAATCAATTTTATTAGGGAGGAGAACTTGTAATGAACACCCTAGATCCTGCCCTAAAACAGTTTTGATTATTTTGGTGGTGTTTATAGTGGACCATGGGTAACCCAACCAGTTACCGCCGCTAGTCCCCTTCCTTCAGCGGCTCAGAAACCACTCAAAATACAAAGAAACCACTCAGTAACTGGATGACACACAGTCCTGGAGGTACAACACAATTTTATTGGCCACACACAGCTTTTATGAATAACCAGTGGCGTACTAAGGGGGGGGGTGGGGGGGGCGGTCCGCCCCAGGTGCCAGCCGGGTGGGGGGTGCCATGGCCAGCCCCGCCGCCCCCCCCCCCATGCTGCAGCCGCCCGAACAGTAGAGAGCCCTCAGGCTGGCCAGAGCTTGGGTTCCCGGCTGCAAAGGCCCCCATGAGGTGGACCGCACTGGCGCAGCCTGAAAGGGAGCTGACAGGAGGGAGCGTTTCAGCCTCCCTTCCTGTCAGCTCCTCATCGTAGCATGGTCCCATCGGTACAGAGAGAAGTTGTCTTCCTGTACTGCCGACTAACAGGAAGTGCACACTGAGTGTGAATTTCCCTGTTGGTCCCGCCGGGTACAGGGAACAAAGCTCCCCTGCACTGGCCAGACTATACACAGGGCCCGGCCACGCCACAGGAAGGTAGGGGAGGGGGAGAAAGAAGGGGAGGGGGGTGAGAAAGAAGCAAGTGAGAGAGAGAAATGGGGGGGTGAGAAAGAGAAATAAGGGGGTGAGAGAGGGGTGAGAAAGAGAAATAAGGGGTGAGAGGGGTGAGGAAAATAAGGGGGGTGAGAGAGGGGTGAGAGAGAAATAAGCAAGAGAGGGGTGAGAAAGAAACAAGAGGGGTGAGAAAGAGAAATAGGGGGGGTGAGAGAGGTGAGAAAAAGAAATAAGGGGGTGAGAAAAGAAACAAGGGGGTGAGAAAGAGAAATAAGGGGTGAGAAAGAGAAATATAAGTGAGAAAGAGAAATAAGGGGTGAGAAAGAGAAATAAGGGGTGAGAAAGAGAAATAAGGGGGTGAGAAAGAGAAATAATGGGGAGAAAGAGAAATAAGGGGGAGAGTGAGAGAGAGAAAAGAAGAGAGGGGGGGTGGGTGAGAAAGAAAAAGAAGGTGGGTGAGAGAGAAAGGAGGGGGTGAGAGAAAATAGGAGCGGGGGTAAGAGAGAAATTAGGAGGGGGGTGAGAAAGAGAAATTGGGAGGAGGAGAAGGAAATTGGAGCGGGAGGAGAGATTGACATTCATCACATACACACAATGCACCCCTTGCACACAGAAAAACACACAATGCATTACACACACAGACACACATACACAAGCAATGCAACCGTTACACACAATGCATCCCTTACACACACAGAAACACACAATGCATTCATTACACACACTCAATGCACCCCTTACACACATTCAATGCATCCCATACATACACAGAAACACACCTTGCAGTCCTTACACATACAAACACAATTTCACACAATGCATTCCTTACACACATATCAGGACATCCCCTACACACTCCACCCCCTGTGAACAAACTCATTGGTGGAACATGAAGGTGGACCCTGGGACCCAGACCTTGAGCTGTGTAAAGGACCCCCAAAAAATGGAGCTGCTTCCCGTTCTCCCAGAACATTGATTTTTGTGACCACAGTTACAAACCGCCTCCAGAGAGCCTGTTCTGCACCAGACCAGTGGAGCCAGACTGCAGCTAGAGCCCATCATCATCCTCATCTGGTTGTAAGTAGGCAATCTAGTATATTATTCGTGGCACTAAGCTCTAATTTACCTCACATTAAAGAAACACTATAGTCCCCAGAACCAGTTCAGCTTAATGTAGTGGTTCTGGTGTCTATAGCCTGTCCCTGCAGGCCTTTTAATGTAAACACGGCGGCACTGCAGCACTGGCGTTAGTTAACATGGCAAATCATATGGCTGGGGCATTGTGATGTCACATGGGGGGCGGCAAACTTTACTTTTGCCTTGGGTGGCAAAAATCCTTGTACCGGCCCTGGCTGGAGGGGGCTGTGTGAGCTGTGGCCGCACAGTGTCCCATGGTAGTTAGGGTGCCGTGCGGCCAGTACAGCTCACTCAAGCAAACAGCTGATAAACTGGCCGCACGGAGGAAATGTGTATGTGTGACTGTCTGCCTGTGACTGTGTGTGACTGTCTGCCTGTAACTGAGTGTGTGACTGTCTGTCTGTAACTGAGTGTGTGACTGTGTCTGTAACTGAGTGTGTGACTGTGTCTGTAACTGAGTGTGTGACTGTCTGCCTGTAAATGTGTGTGTGGGGCTGCAGGGATTTTGTAGAAGGGGGTGGGGGTTTTGTATTGGGACAGGAGTCTTTATAAGGGGGGATAAGCAGGGGATTTGTGGAAGGGGGTTGCGGGGGTTTTGTAGATGGGGCAGTACAGGATTTGTAGAAGGGGCAGGACAGAGGTTTTGTAGGAGGGGCAGGGCAGGACAAGGGTTTTGTAGGAGGGGCTGACAGCGGTTTTGCAAAGTTTACAAATTGTAAAAATAAAAGAAATAAAACCTTTAACATTTTTTACAGGTTTTTTATTTATTTTTTTGGGGAGGGGGGTGGTGGGGGGTGCCAAGCACAGGATCCGCCCCGGGTGCCAAATGCTCTAGGTACGCCCCTGTGCATAACCCCCTGCAAGGGGTGTGTCACACAAAACAGACAAGGTCACCTCTTAGGATCCTCCCCCTCATTGGGTCCCTAGCGCTGGGAAGGCACTGTGCTCCCTTTGTCCCCAAAGCCTGCCACTAAACCCACAGGGTTTCCACACCAACCACTAGGGGTCTTCTTCCCAAGAGTCTCTGTGCCTGGGAGTCTAGGCGCAGGAAAATGGACCGTTCCTTTGTCTCACTGGCACAGAAAAGCCTGCCCACGGGAACAGAGCTGGTCTCTTTGCCCCTCAGGCTCACAAGAGCCCACCAAACTCGCCAGTGCCCCAAAAGTGCCCACAACAATCTCAGGGACCCTCGATTGACTGGTAAATTGACAAGTCAATCGAGGTCCTGGTGTGAAAGCCAGACAAGGGAAGTGTCCCCGTTCTGGGTACGAATGCTCCGTCTACACGAACGGCAGCCACCCAGGGAAGCACTTATTAATTACTTCCCTTGCGGTTTCACATCTATGTTGCAAGTGCGAACTATCTGATTATTAGTGTGAATGTTCTAATGGGGCACCGGGGAGGTCCTCGTTCGAGAACCGAATGAGGCAGGAAACAATCCACGAATGCTCCCCCTTTTGGCGAATGGCAGCCACCCAGGGAAGTACATTTATTGTTTCCCTTGCGGTTTGCAGTTTTGACACTTAGGTTGCGAGGTGGGAACATTCTAACCTAACATTCTAAATGAGGGATTGGGGTGGTCCCCGTTCAGGAGGCGAATTAAATCCCAAACAGGGAGCTGGCCAAACACACACAAATACAGGAGGAATACTTGAAAAGAACAAGGCAACTCAGGACTGGCAGCTGTTTCACCACAGTGTTTAACCCCGTAAGGACCAAACTTCAGGAATAAAAGGGAATCATGACATGTCACACATGTCATGTGTCCTTAACGGGTTAAGTAGGGACTTTTATTATTTAATTGAAAAATGGGTAATTTCATATTCACAGCAGTTCTCCTGTGCATGTATGTTAATGACTGCGTTCTTTTATTATTGTATTTCACCACTTTGATTCAGCATCAGCTCAATAATAAATTGCCTTATAGCTCTTTCAGAATGCACTGATACAGTGCATGATTCATTCTTGAGTCAGTGATGGTAAGGCCTTGAGGTAGGTTATTTACTTTGAACTTGGTGTCAGGTTTTGCTTTTTTCTCCCGAAAACATATTGCTTTCCAATGAACTCACCTGTTCACAGAATATGTTTTGAGAATGATCTATGTGACTGTGATCTTTATTGAGCATCTATGCTCCTGTGAACACCATTCTCATTCATTCTATTTCTCAGTTGAGACGTGAACACTCCACCTTAATTGAAGCAAGAGTGTCCTGAAGCTATTTTGATATTATCCTGAGGTTCTTTTAGACATGATAAATGGTGTGATATGTTGCGTTTGGAGAACATTTGGTAGCACAACTAATACCTTAAGTTATTTTGGATTTATACATTTGACTTTTTTTTAGACTGCCCAACAATGGATCAGCATAAATTGATATGTTTAAAGATTTGAACCCTATGGGCTTGAGTCTTTTATAAACCTAGATTACTATATAACTATATTACTATGTAAATATGGATCTGTAGAGCTTCAAATCCTTAATTCTTGTAAAGGTTTCTTTTTCCAACATGGATGAGGAGAGAAAAAAAACACACCTTTCAGAGGACTTTAGAAATATCTGTTTCTGTTCCTTTGATAGAGTAAGACATCAATTCAGTCCTCAAAAGTTCAACCCAATGATAAAAGAACCCTCAGGGCACCATAACAACGTTATTGAATTGAAGTTGCTATGGTGCCAGGAGGTCCCCAGGCACTTTCTTACATAAAGGGGTTAAACCATTATTGGTTTACCACCAAAGGTTGCCAGATATCCAAAATCTCCATTGGCATCCTGCTTCTGAAATTTACTTGTGCTGTAGGGCAGGGGCACAGCTAATTGGCTAAATTTCTTTAAGGATTATTTTAAATGTAAGGTATGTCTTTTTCATAATTTATTTGTATATGTTATTATTTCAAACAATATTAATGCACCCACGATATGAATAAATGTGTTTTCCGTATAATGATTAACACAGTTCTTCTATTTGGATAAGTATCAGAATACTTATATAAAGACTGCCAAAAAGCAAAAAGTGCATTCTTTATTAAGCTATTACCACGAGAAGAAAATGTGCCTTTGACTGGTGATACCATGATGATGATGATGAAAACGTATTTGCATACTGTCATGCCAAGTGGGCATGATTCATTGTCCATTGTTAAAATATTGCCAATCAATGTGGGGTGCTTTCATTATTTCATTGTGAAAATATTGTTAGTGAATAACACAAGTGGTTGTTACTATGGAGCATTATCAGATTACATGTCAAGTTCATCATAGGGTCATTCACTTAAAGTTTTGGAAGTAATTTAAATGCAATTTGTATTTTGGGGGCTTTATGTATTTTATATATATATATATATATATATATATATATATATATATATATATATATATATATATAAAATAAAAGGAATATGATATTTGCTCAGAAAAACTAGGATTGAAAGATTAAACAGAATGTCTTACTTCAGCTGAAAAGAGGTAAAGATATGTTCAAGCAATTCTTAGACCAGATTCGGGGGGGGAGGGGGGGCGGAAGCACAGTCTTTCGAGTGCCTGTCAGCCTATTCCTGCCATGGGTAATACGCAGCCCCTCACTATGGCACTAGTCAATGAACCATAGGGCAGAGGAGACAGTGAGGTAGCACCTGGATGGTGAAACAGGCCTTGCGCCACTTGCTTTTTCCCCCTCTTGAAACCTCCCAGGAGCCCTCTGTCGGCATAGCAGTATAGGCGCTGCTTTCCCTGTGCGCCACCAGGCAGGGTCTGCGCCTCTTGGGGTGGTTTTTCTTTGGGCTCCTTTTTATTTTGTCTGTTTCTTTGGTGTAGTTGGAGATAAAGAGCTTGGAAGGTCTTGAGGAACTGATCATAAAGGAACATATTTTGCAACTGTTATCCGCAGAAGTACAGGAATGGTGCTGAATCTGAAGCCCAATAAAGCACTGGAAGCTGGTAAGCAGGCAAATTTGTACATGGCAAACAGATTACTAGCAGACAGAAGCAGAGATCATTCTAAAGAAGCACCACTGCACCGCAACCCCTCCATTACCAAGCTTACTGTGCTAGCCACAGTGTCAGTTTCTTCCACAGTAAGAGGGGGAGCTAGTGACTCTTTTGCACATTGAGATAACCTAAGTTGTTTAGTCTACAACAAAGTGGGGCATTAATTATACTTGCCTAATGAAAAGAAAACCAGCACTATCAGCTATAGAGTGGCATCCCTCAGAACCACCATCATCTTTGTTGTTTCTGTTTAGATTACAGGATAGCAACAATGTGAACATGGAACCTGTCACTGTGGGAACTGTGGTAACCTTTTGTCCAAAGTTATTAAGCTATGAGGACGTCAAGCCTGGCAGGACTTTAGTAGTGATAGAATTTGGCGGAGTATGTCCTGCAGTGGCAATCGCATTATTATATTTGGATTGGCGAGCAGGGAAGGGTTTAAGAGATGTGGGATTATCTGATAACTTTCCTACCAATGTATTATTTAGGTAGGTTGCTATTGCAGTATGTGCCAGAAAATGAAACCCATAACCAACCTCAAAACACAAAGGGCAGTTTTAAAAATGTGCCAAGACAATCCCACTGGGAGGGAGAGCAGAATGTGTATCTACCAATCAGTGTCTGAGCTAGGAGTGTCTGAGGCAACATGTGACAATATTCGTGGACTATCTCACTGGGAAGGCAGAATGAGGGTGCAGATCACTAAGCAAATGGAAGACGGTTGCCTGGTCTGATGAATCTTGTTTTTGTTTAGATTACCTGGATGGCCAGGTGTTTGTGCATTGTTTACCTCGGGAAGAGATGGCAGCAGGATGCACCATGAGAAGAAGACAGATCGGCGGAGGCATGTTATGCTCTGGGCAATGTTCTGCTTGGACCTTGGGTACACCCCTTCATGGCAATGGTGTTCCCTAATGGCAGTGGTCTTGTTTGACAGGATAATGCACCATGCCACACTGCAAGATTTGTTTAGTAATGGTTTGAGGAACAGGACAAAGAGCCTTCACCTCCAAATTCCCAAAATCTCGATTCGATTGAGCATCTGTGGGATATACTAGAACAGCAAATCCGATTCAATGGAGACCCCAACTTACAATTTGCTGGACTTAAAGGATTTGCTGCTAATGTCTTGGTGCCAGATAACACAGGACACATTCAAATCTTGTGGAGTCCGTGCCTCAATGCATCAGAACTGTTTGGCAACACGAGGAGGACCTACATGATACTAGGCGGATGTTTTTAATGTTGTGGATGATCAGTGTATATTTTTATCCATATTTGGAAAACTTTACCATTACCAGAAATACTGGCATTTTACTAGTACAGTGAGTATTAGTGCTTTTCAGGTAATATTCTCCTTTTTAGTTTGTATGTATGTTTGGTGTAATTTGTTTGTAACATATTAAGTATTTATATGCCATGTGATTATGTTTTGTATATAATAAATGTTCCTTTTTACGTTCTGTCTTTGTCTAGTATAAGAATCCCATTGCCAGAGAGATTTTGTTTAAAACGAGCATTTATAAATAAATTAATTTACACATCATTAAATATATATTACATATGCTCAATATATAAACTAGTACTGTGGTTTCATAGATATTTTGTTAACCCCTTAAGGACGGAGCCAAATGTACACGTTGTGAACAAAACAAAATGTAAACAAAACCTGGCATTTGCGCTACATGTCTGTCCAACCGTAATTCACCTCTTTCATAGTAAATGCACTCACCCTTATTATATATCATTTTATTCAGGAAACAGGGCTTTCATTTAATATCAAATATTTAGCTATGAAACATAATTTAATATGAAAAAAATGGGAGAAAATACGATTTTATTGGATTTTTTTAGTTCTACATGACAATTAAACGGTCAGTGTCATAATACTGTTTGCTTTTACTGCAATAAAATACACATATTTGTATGCAGCAAAGTCTCACGTGTAAAACAGTACCCCCTATGTACAGGTTTTATGGCGTTTTGGGAAGTTACAGGGTCAAATATAGCACGTTACATTTGAAATTGAAATTCGCCAGATTGGTTACGTTGCCTTTGAGACTGTATAGTAGCCCGGGAATGAAATTTACACCCATAATGGCATACCATTTGCAATAGTAGACAACCCAAGGTATTGCAAATGGGTATGTCCAGTCTTTTTTAGTAGCCATTTGGTCACAAACACTGGCCAAAGTTAGCGTTAGTATTTGTTTGTGTGTGAAAAATGCAAAAAGCGCCAATTTTGGCCAGTGTTTGTGACTAAGTGGCTACTAAAAAAGACTGGACATACCCTGTTTGCAATACCTTGGGTTGTCTACTATTGCAAATGGTATGCCATCATAGGGGTAATTTTCATTCTTGGGCTACCATAGGGTCTCAAAGGCAGCGTAACCAATCTGGCGAATTTTAATGTGAAAAAAATGAAACGCAAGCCTTATATTTGACGCTGTAACTTTTGAAAACACTATAAAACCTGTACATGAGGGGTACTGTTGTACTCAGGAGACTTCACTGAACACAAATATTTGTGTTTCAAAACAGTAAAAAGTATCATAGCAATAATATTGTCCGTTTAATGCTGTTTGTGCGTGAAAAATGCAAAAAACTTCACTTTTACTGGCGATATCATCGTTGTAATACATTTTACTGTTTTGAAACACTAATATTTGTGTTCAGCGAAGTCTACCGAGTAGAACAGTACCCCCCATGTACAGGTTTTATGGTGTCTCGGAAAGTTATAGGGTTAAATATAGTGCTAACAAATTAAATTCCCTTTACTTTCGGCATGGGTTGTCATGCAGGTCCTGCTAATTGTAATTAATTAAGATACCTAATTATGTAAAAATATTACATAAATATATATGTAGAATCAATATATGTATATATATACGTATGTGTATATATATGTATATATCTATATAATTTTTTTAAAATATTTTTATTTATATATATAGGTATATATATACGTATATATTTATGTGTATAAATATATATATTATTTCGTTCTATGTGTATTTTGATATATATATATATATATTAATTTCACAATACAGTTAGAACGAAATAACACACATCTATATATTTTTTAATTATTTATTTTTAATTATTTTTGTAATTTTATTTTTTAACGTATTTACATTTTAATTTTTTTATAATATATATAAATATATATATAACAATAATTATATATATATTTAATCAGTATCAGTGTACGTGTAATTTGATATTAATATATATATATAATTATATATATATTAATAGTAAAATACACCTAGACGGTGTGTGTACATGTGTGTATGTATATGTGTATATATATACTTTGATCATATATATATAATATATATATATGATCTAAGTATATATTATTTATTTTTTTACACTATTTATTTATTTCATTTTTATTTTCAGCCAGCAGGGGGACCACCTGTCATTACAGGCAGCCCCCTGCTGGCAATACAGAAGCCAGCTATCCCCGGCCATGTGATTGTGGGGTCCTCGCTAGGACCCCACTCTCACACGGCCGGGGGGCTTCCTGGAGGACGGTCGTGCCGCGGGGGGCTCCCTGGGAGTCCCCCCCACCGCG
Organism: Pelobates cultripes; assembly: GCA_933207985.1. Taxonomy (NCBI): domain Eukaryota; kingdom Metazoa; phylum Chordata; class Amphibia; order Anura; family Pelobatidae; genus Pelobates; species Pelobates cultripes. The sequence goes on along the minus strand of OW240915.1, from coordinate 102,324,998 downwards.
ATCGCCGGCGTGGGACCACCGGCGACCGGGTAAGTACAGAAAGACCGGAGGGCGTACTATTACGCCCGGCGGCGTTTAGAGCCGCCTATTAGAGGACGTAATAGTACGCCCTCCGGTCTTAAGGGGTTAAACCATGTTTTATGGATTATTATTCTAATTGAGTTGGAGTAGCTTAAGATATTCAATTTCTAAATTGTCTTGGTGGTGGTAGCTTTTTACACTAGAATAGATGTGGTGGTATTAAGATTTTTTTTTTTATCATGACATAGGCACCGTCGTTATTCGGCAGGTGATATTTAAAATAAGACTTAATGAGACTCAGACACCATTTACCCTGTTGGAGCATAAAGTCCACAGCTTTATTAATTCTTACTAAATATATAAATTAACATATTTAGGGTCATTGTCATCACTGACATTCTGTTACTATCCCCCCGCACAATACCCATGACAATGACCCTACCACTTGAACAATAATTAACATTCAAATAACATTTAACTTGTAACACCCGCCCCACCAAAGAGGCCCCATATCCAAACTGTTAACTGTAGGGGTGTACCCAGACACCCCTACCCCCTAGGTTCATAGCCACTGAAGAGCTTGAACCTACCAACACCCCATCTGGCCTACTCCAGCCTTGGCCTGTCCAGTTCCAATTCCAGCCAACTTCCGACTTTACCACGCCCTGTTCCCGCCGCTGTGAACAAACGGGAACACTTCTCAACACATAGGGAGGGTGGGAGGGACAATTAACAGGTGAATGAAGCTCTGATTAAAATGGCCACTCTCTGAGATGGCCGCTATTTAAACTATCCTTAGACCACCCCCACGCTGCATTACCCTAAAACCACCCCTTCTTCCTTGCCCACTCTCTGGCCCTGTCAAGGCCCCCTCCTCCACTGCGCTGTTCTGTGGGCTCCATTACTTTGGGTCTAGTTAAGATAAATAGTGTTTTTCAACTCTTACACCAACTGAAGGAAGTCACATGCCCACCTAAGAGTGGTGGTGTGTGCGACACATACCTACCAACATTGGAAGGTATGGGATTGGGATAGGGTTGGTGGGTCCTTGCCACTGATGGGGCATGTCAACTTGATGTCAAAACTCTACACACAGAAGACCATGCAGAAAACAATGCTGAAGTGCTCTCTGCCTTGTTCCAGTGCCCTCCCCCCAGTGCTCAAACTGTGCTAGCTTTGAACAGAACCATGTTTGTTCCTGGACGAAGAACACCAGAGATCCAACGTAGGATGGTGAGACAAGACCCTGAAATATGGACTCTTCTTCTGAAATCAGAACAGTTGGGAAGCCTGTATTTGTCTTCTATGTCTGATGAGTTCTTCTCTGGATGATGCTAGGAATTGTGGTGGACATTTCTAGATGGTCTTGATGACTTACTAGAATTCTTCAAGGATTCAGGATGCCACAGCTAAGCTGAAAATGGTACTGGAAACTAAAATTATGATGAGGTAAAAGCTACCTAGTAATGCTCATAATAAACTGAGGTTAATTTACTAAACCAGGAATTGTTTTTCAGCTTAAACTTGCAATAACCTTTTAAATTCTTCACAATTCTCAGTTTAGTTAATAAATGCCAGTGTTATTATATGGACTTTTCGTGAATGCATGTGCTTGTAATGGATTTCATGAGAACTGATCCAAGAGCTGCATCTTAAATAATGACATTTTTAATATTATGAAAAGAAAATCAGTACACAAATTACGATAATTTAATTATACGGGTAGACTAAAGGGATTAGAAATCTATACATTGTGCGATTTGACAGCTTTAGTTGAACTTCTTGTCTGTGCCTCTGTGCCTGGAGAATGAAATAATTCATACAAATAATTAAACACCTAGGATATGGAATAAAAAAGTTTAAATTGAATTTGTGAAAGAATATATTAAGATAATGTTACAAGAATTTATTAAAATGGTTACTGAGAGAAGTAAAGATCTCTTTGTAAATTGTTTGTAATGTGTAAATAATTCACAAATGAAGAACCTTAAACTGAGAAATGCTGGAATTTGTTTTATTTCTTGATGTCACATATTTTAACCCATAAAGACCAGTTACAGTCTATGCCAGCATAATAATCTGTTATTCTAGCATCCTAACATAATTAACCAAATCTTTCATTAAATTGAACACTACAGGGCATAATTGAGCTGACATAGATAACTAAGCAGTAGAATCTGTGTTGGCATAAATAAGGTAATATAAAAAGGATACAGCACACTTAGAATTAAAACAAATCAAACACAATAATGTAGCACGGTAAAACAATCCACAGAAAATTATTTGCTACTCACAAATTTAAGGATTTAAAGTGACACTACTGTCACCATAACAATGATAGCTTAATGTAGTTGTGAGTATAGTCAGTCCCTGACAACTTTTTGCTATAAACATTGTCTTTTCAGAGAAAAGACAGTGTTATCATTACAGCCTAGGGGCACCTCCAGTTGCCACTACTCAAATAGCTACTATATGTGCTTCCTGGGGGCAGAAGTGTCTCCACCCTCTCAAGATGCTAATTGGCCAGGGCAGTGTTTGGCTCTGACCATACCCTGCCTCTGATCATCAGACTTGACAATGTCAGCAAATTCAATGATTTCCTATGGGAAAGCATTGTGATTGGCTGAGATCATCACTTATAATGATGTCAGCCAAGGAGGCAGATTGGGGCAAAGCCAGCACCAGCAGACTGGAATAAAGGTAAGATTTTACTATATTTAGTGGGTAAAGCAGCCAACTGTTCCCTGGGGATTTCCAGGAACCAATGACCTTTGAGTACCTACGTATTCTTTATGCAAGTTGGGAAATAATCATGAGAGAGATTGGAGTAGGGGATGCTGTGGTCAAGGCTGGATTTACGTTTTTTTGCCTGTAGACACAGATATCCGAAGGCCTAGCTTGCACAAAAATAATTGAAAAAATTTCAAAATTTGCTTCTGCAAGGCTGGTGATGCTACTGCAGGCGTTTCTGGACACTGTTTGTGCTGCCTGAAGTTATAATGTGATCCCATGCAGCCCTAACCACACCTCCCCTGCATGGGTAACTAAAATTATAGATCAAGGTGGTGCAGTAGACATTGCTTACCTAGATTTCAGTAAGGCTTTTGACACTGTTGCACATAGAAGGCTTATCAATAAACTGCAATATTTAAGTTTGGATTCAAATATTGTTGAATGGGTAAGGCAGTGGCTGAGTGACAGGCAACAAAGAGTTGTAGTTAATGGAATATATTCGAAGCTTGGACTTGTCACCAGTGGGGTACCTCAGGGATCTGTACTTGGACCCATTCTCTTTAATATTTTTATTAGTGATATTGCAGAAGGTCTTGATGGTAAGGTATGTCTTTTTGCTGATGATACTAAGATATGTAACAGGGTTGATGTTCCAGGAGGATAAGCCAAAGGGCAAATGATTTAGGTGAACTAGAAAAATGGTCAGAATTGTGGCAACTGACATTTAATGTGGATAAGTGCATGCCAATGCATCTTGGACGTAAAAACCCAAGGGCAGAGTACAGAATATTTGATAGACTCCTATCCTCAACATTTGAGGAAAGGGATTTAGGGGTGATTATTTCTGATGACTTAAAGGTAGGCAGACAATGTAATAGAGCAGCAGGGAATGCTAGCAGAATGCTTGGTTGTATAGGGAGAGGTATTAGCAGTAGAAAGAGGGAAGTGCTCATGCCATTGTACAGAACACTGGTGAGACCTCACTTGGAGTATTGTACACAGTACTGGAGACCGTATCTTCAGAAAGATATTGATACCTTAGAGAGGGTTCAGAGAAGGGCTACTAAACTGGTTCATGGATTGCGGGATTAAACTTACCAGAAAAGGTTAAAGGATTTTAACATGTATAGCTTGGAGGAAAGACGAGACAGGGGGGATATGATAGAATCATTTAAATATATAAAGGGAATGAACACAGTAAAGGATGAGACAATATTTAAAAGAAGCAAAACTACCACAACAAGAGGACATAGTCTTAAATTAGAGGGACAAAGGTTTAAAAATAATATCACAAAGTATTACTTTACTGAGAGGGTAGTGGATGCATGGAATAGCCTTCCAGCTGAAGTGGTAGAGGTTAACACAGTAAAGGAGTTTAAGCATGCGTGTGATAGGCACAAGGCTATCCTAACTATAAGATAAGGCTAGGGACTAATGAAAGTATTTAGAAAATTGGGCAGACTAGATGGGCCGAATGGTTCTTATCTGCTGTCACATTCTATGTTTCTATGTTTCTATGTGACCTATATAGTTTCCCTGCACACTTCCTGTAAAGAGAGATCTTATGTTTAAACTTCCTTTGTTGCACAGTCCGTTTAATTTAGAATTCCTTATCTCCTGCTCTGTTAAGCAGAGCCTCCCTGTGTGCTTAGAGCTGAATTAACAAAGAAAGAGATTAAAAAAAAAAAAAAAAATCTTCTAAGGTAAACACACTGGACTGATTGAAAATGAAACCATTTTTTTTTCATATTGGCTGTGTCACAGCCAGGAAAAGTGTCACTAGGGCTACATGAACAGAAATAAAAGTGATGTAACTTCTACATTTCAGAGAACTGAGCAGTAAGACTGCAAGGGCATATTCCACACACACAAACTGCTTCATTAAGCTAAAGTTGTTTTTTTACTTAGAGTATCCCTTTAAGGTTATGTTAACACATTACAACTATCTCAACTCTATTCAGATAAGTCACTAGCCACCATTTACTGTCTGAAATGTAGTTGGGTTTTTATAATTGACAATAAAGCAGACGTATTTATGCTCCAGTCCCCTTGTTATCTCCTGTCACATTGTTATATCATATTATACAATGTTATACCAATAGTACAAAACCTCAATCCAAAACTTTGTGTTCTCTCTAATGGATGTATTATGAGAACAGTACATGTGGTCTCTAAGCCTATTCCCTAAACTTTCATTAATCTTTTAATTTAAATTTTATTTTATAAAGTTTATTTTGAATTAATTTAAAATAGTAATTTGTATTTCTTATGCTGTAACTCATTACCTCAAAACTAAATCTATAGATTATATCCAATGATAAATTCAAATGCATTTTATTTTTTTAACATTAGACAGCATCCACCAAATATGTATGTTAGTGTATGTTGTTCTTAATAAAATAAAGAACACACATTCAATTAAATTCACACTAAACGTATACATTGTATCTAATTCAAAATTAGTTCACTCCATAACTTGCGGTACTCTACCATGCTCCACATTACATAAATTCCCTGCAATATTTTACACTGAGGTCAATGCATCGTTTTAGATTATTCCTGCTTTAGTGTTGTGATATGTGCATCAAGACATTTCTTCACCGAGGCTCAACCAAGAACTATATATAACCAATTGCTTATGTAAGTGACGACAGATCAGATGAAAGTACCATTAGACACTGATCAGCAGAGACGCATGTTTCAAATAGCTGCCCTAGCAGCCATCAATGAAACAGCAAAAAGGATGGCTATAATGCTTTGCTTGAAGACCAAGGTTTGTTTTAAAAAAAATTCTGAGCATCAACCCAACACAATGTGAAATGTATTTTAGGGATGAGAAAAGCTAGAGAAAGTTTGAGGGTTGTATGTTTAAGGTTAAAGGATCTTAACATGTATAGCTTAGAGGAAAGACGAGACGGGGGGATATGATAGAAACATTTAAATACATACAACACAGTAAAGGAGGAGACCATATTTAAAAGAAGTTAAACTACCATAACAAGATGACATAGTCTTAAATTAGAGGGGCAAAGGTTTAAAAATAATATCAGGAAGTATTACTTTACTGAGAGGGTAGTGGATGCATGGAAGAGCCTTCCAGCTGAAGTGGTAGAGGTTAACACAGTAAAGGAGTTTAAGCATGCGTTGGATAGGCATAAGGCTATCCTAACTATAAGATAAGGCTAGGGACTAATTAAAGTATTTAAAAGATTGGACAGACTAGATGGGCTGAATGGTTCTTATCTGCCGTCACATTCTATGTTTCTATGTTTCTATATTGACAAATGTTACAGCCACTCTTTTTTTGTTACTCCTTTTCCCAAAGTCATTAACTTCCTTCAACACATCCCATCAGTGGGTCTTCTGGTCCCTTCTCTTGATGATGTTGAATGATTTAGAAATTAAGTTTGAAAGCAGTGGTAGAAAGTGGATAATGAAATGATAAGTAACATAGATTTAATTAAAAAAAAAGCAGGAAGGTATTTGTCAAATGTCATGCCTAAATAGAGATTTTAAATAACTAAAATGGCAAGATATAGTAATTGTTCATATAACCATATAAAATAAAAAGCAACAATAATAGTATTTAATTGTTTTCACCAGGGAGGATCAGAATCAGAAATTCTACTGTTTTCAAGTATGCCTTCGGATAGGAGATAGGATAAAGAATTACAAAGTTACACATTAAAACATTACCTGTAATTACAATACCTTGACAGAGTGTGTATCGATGAGGGTAATGGAATTGACTCAAAATCTTGAATCAGCCTCCAATCCAGGTAAATAAGTCAGTTTTCCGTTGTTCTCTTAACATAGTTAGGATGAGACTACATATGTTCCTTAGGATAAATCTTGCTCACCAGATTGTTGGGTCTTCAATGCAACACACTTCATCTGGGTAATTAGCAAAATTATTATTAGTAAATACTGGAAGAGCACTTACAGCTCTCACACTGTGGATCTCTGCAGATCTGGAAAACTCCTTTGTACAAAATAATCCCCAGTGCTGTTAGAGTCCTTTTACTAAGAGCACAACTACAGACATGTGCGGTTCAGACTTAGCTACAGTCCCAAAACCCCTTCTACTTACCATCAGAATTTGCTCACCCTTCATATTGTCTTATTGGGGATACTGTATATTGGGTTACAGGAAGAGAGGGCAAACTGAGGTCTGTAGTCAGATACACATGATATATTTTCAGGAATTTCATACTGATTGAAGATGTGATGCTTTATGGAAAATTATTCTAATGTTGCATATCTCTTTATGAGAAGGCTGATCTTTAATGTATAATAGTTGTGACGTGTTGGAAATAGATGTGTTCTAAAAACAAAAAATAAATTAGACTGTGGGCTTAGTGGTCTACTGGGAATTTAACTTGAAACATGTGTTCCATAGCATGCTTGCTTTATCCCAATGGACCACTTGGTGCTTTAAAAGAGATTACGTTTTTTCCATGTTTTTATCTGAACATTCGAGAGATTATAGATGGATTCACTGCAAAATAATCCAGTCATGATTCTTCCTATTCTATTGTACTTTAAGCTTTAGAAACCAAGTCCATCAAATGGTTCCAGTCATTTTGAAAGTTTTGAATGTCTTTTATACCCTGCTTTCTGATTTGCTGGTTAAAACATGTATTTTATTTACTGGTATTGCTTGGAATGCTGTCAGCCTTTGAATTTCAGTTTATTCAGGACATTGTCTAAATGGGCTTTAATAATGTTCTATGATTTACTTCTTACTAAAAGTATGAAATGCCATACTATCTATCTGAAAATTGTTCTCCTAGAATTACTTAACATTCTATGCCTATAGGACATATCTTTGAAGTATCCTCAAATAGCACTCAAGATGACTTTTAGATCCACATTAAGAACTCATAAATTTGAAATATCATTTAAAACTTCTTCAGTTGTCTATTTTGACTTGCCTGTTTTTATATACATATATATATACATACATATATATGATGAAGTTTTAAATGAAGACTAATATCATGTGCTCTTTATAGTATTGTATGTCTTTCTAGTGCAACATATATGTATTGATTGTAAGTTTTGTTTCAGCTCTGGTAAAGTAATGCTCCAGCTTTAAAAAGTAAAATACAAAAAATTAACATTAGATTGTTCTTTAGTATGTTTAAATATATATATATATATATATATATATATATATATATATATATATTAGCTCCGTAGCTGTTCTGCCTATCATGAGATCATTGTGGTGATCTCTGGTCCAGTTGCTTCTTATTCATTAGCAGCTGTGGCAGAACGGATGAAAAACAAATTTTGGCCTTCCTGCAAAACAGGGGTGGCCAAAAGTTTGATTGTCCATTGCTGTACAAATACGTTATTAACCGTTTTTTTTAGGCAGTTATCTCAAATGGAACCCTATTTACTGATATCATATTTGACATGTTTAGTATTGACGTATGTTTGTATATGATGCTTTTGCATTGTTTTGCCAAGACAAATGCTGGCCGATTCATTGGTATTTTGTACACTAAGATAGCAATCTGATTTTAATGGAGCAGAGCTGACACTATTCAAGGTTTTGGTTTCTTATGAAATAGTTGTGTGATGGAGCCATGCGTCAGGTATACACCCCACTACAAGCAGGATCACAATCATAGCTTTTTGTTATTTACACTTCCAATTCCAACTGGGCTCGTAATTTAGTTGAAGCCATTACAAAGAAGTCTTGTGAAAGTATACTCAACAAATGCCATGCTCTTCTGATTGCATACGTAGTATATTGAAACAGATTCAAAGATGTCTTCAAATAGTTTTTATTTCAAAATCTTTAAATCATATTAAGTCCAACATTAACATTATCAACAGCTGTGGAAATCATATCCATCAGTTTTACTCTAAGTGCCCACCCCCTTAAAAGATTGAGATCCACTAAAAGTTCAAGAGGTATACATAAAGAAGCTTATTCATGGGTGTTTTTCTAACCAGCAGTCGCATAAAATAACCCTAGTGTGGGAATATTTACCATATCTTTTATTTCTGGGAGCTTTTTGATGTTGTGACTTAACTTTTAAATACGGTTAATGTCTTGGTAAAAATTATTATTTTCCGGGGGGCGGAGCCTGACCATCGAGCCATGCAGATGCATCTGCCACCAGCTCCCATCGAGCGGGCATAATCTGGGGCAAAAGCAACGGCTACTTAGCCCAAAACCACTCAGGGGTGCGCCACCCACGTTGGGGGTGCCCTCCAGAACCGAACGCCACCACCCCGGAGCCTGTCGAGGCCGGGAACATGGAGACACAAATGCGGCCTACTGAGGCTGAAGCCGAGGAGAGGCGGCCGCTCTCCTCGGTGCAAGAGCCTTCAAGCAACACGCACTCCATCTACCCCCCTCCTTTGGACCGGTGAGGGATATCCCGGTCCTCACTGGACACAACGGCCAGAAAGTAAAGCAGACGATCCAGCCACAAGCCAAGCTGGGGCAAATGGCCCACAATACCAAGATGGCTGGCCGGCGTCAACAAAGAGGGCGGAATACCCGCAACCAGCAACCCAGGTCCCCTCTGGAGACATTTGACCACCTATGCATTAGCTTCAGGGAGACCCTGCAGAGCAGAGGAGCGACCTACCGCTAGGCGGAGATAATAGTAACCGCATGGATTCGGCCGGCAGCACGACGCAGCTATTATAAGCAGACACCACAAGCATCCAAAATGGCTGTCCGACAACACAGATACCAGCAGGCCCAGAGAGGAAAAATGGCGGAAAGCATATCAGGCGCACTCTCCCACTCGCAACTTAAAACACTCGGGAACACAAAGCACATGACGCAAACAAGTGTCTCACCTGTCCAACATCTCAATCAGTGCAGCAAGAACCGACGCTTCACAAAAAACGACGCAACACAAATGACTGCACGGCAACAAACTCCACAGGGTACCGCCAGAGCCGGCTCCCGAAGCAACATCAGCAAGTCAAAGGGCGACAAGAGAGAGACAGTGGAAGATAAAATCCTGGACTTACCAGCACTAGGTATTGGCTGAGGTACCCATTCTATTGCCCTACACGGGCCCTCATCACCTGTACTGTTCCAAACCCACACGGTAACTCAGGGACCCCATACATATCCTAAGCAGACTATACACCCATTCCAGCAGTAGCCGGTGATCAATATGATATTTCTGACTACACATGTTCCCAGTGGTTTAATACTCAATGATGACCTGTTGTTACACAGAGCAACCATGCCTAGAGAGAATAGTGATGTCACTCTACAATATAGGCAAATACTAGCAATATTACTTACAATATGATACCTCCTAGCCTAAACATTCATGGCACAACGTTACTATGCTTTACTTCGTAACCAGATACTGCTCTGTATAAAAACGTGTTCACACTACTTTCACCATAGCATTGGTGACCTAGCACTGTTAAACACCCAGCATCTTTATCTTCATTTTATTTCATCGAATCTTACATGGACATATCAACTGTTTAGTTAAGCATGTTAAATATAAAAATTGTGCAAATTATCATGCCACTGTCTACCTTGTATGAAACTTGAAATACGCTGTTGTGGCGTTTGTTGATATATTGTGACCATCTGCACATCAAAAATAAAGAATAAAAAAAAAAAAATTATTATTTTCCCAAAAGTTTCTGTTTTTCATTGCAGAGCTTTAGTGGTTGACATGTTGTGAAGATTTTGCAGCAGTAATGTGTACTACAATTGGTTTTATATAGTACTTGTATAAACAAAAAACCTACAGTTTATCATCAGCCATGGCGTTGAGGCGGCATACAGGAGTGGGGAGTGCTCGGGCAAGAAGGTGAATAGCTCTTTCCCTTTTTTGCCTGGCATCCATAAAGGCAGGTCTTCTCTCCTTCATAGTCAGCGAAAGGAACTGCAGAAGAGTGCTCAGAGATGACTTCAGCATTATAACCCTGCACAACTTCCTATACTTCTTGCTGCCTGATAGGGAATAAAGAGATGCAGGGAGCAGGCAGGCAGAAGAGTGGAACAGGTATTTTAAGGAGTAAAGAAAAGGGGGACAACTGAGGGAAGGGGTGAATGAAGAAGGGGACAAATGAGGGAATGTGAGAATGAAGAGAGAGATAAATGAGGGAAGAGGAGAATGAAGAGGGAGAGAAGTGAGTGAAGGGGAGAATGAAGAGGGGAAAATGTGAGGGAAGTGGAGAATGAAGAGGGGAACAAGTGAGGAAAGGGGGGACAAGAACATTCTTCCCTTCCCTCACTTGTTCCTGAAGGAAGAGGATAATGAAGAGGGGGTCAAGTGAGGGAAGGGAGAATGAAGAGGGGGACAAGTAAGAGATGGTGAGAATGAAGAGGGGGCAAAGAGGAAAGGGGGGACAAGAAGAGGGCAACAATCAGAGAAAGGAAGGGGAGATGGGGAGATGGGCATAATTAAGGAGAAGGGGGGAGGGACACATGTGAGGAGAAATAAACGAATGGGGACAGTGGGGAGAGATACACATGGGCAAATGGGAATTGGAAACATAGTACACAAACACACCTATCCATACACACTAAATAGCCACATATGCACACTAAAACTTTACATATATATGCTCCTGCATGCACACACTGGACCTCTACAAAACACACCACTATATTCATAAACTAGCACTCTACACAAATACACCTTTAATCCACATGCACTCCCTAACACTCCACAGAAATATGCTCCTTCATACACATTGTCATTCAGCCACAACCTCCAAACCGATCATATAACGCTATACACCCAGTTAGATTGTCCCGTCTCACCTTCCAGTCATACCCACTCACTCTGTCACATTCACACACTTGGCCACATAACATGTCACCTGTCCCCACCCACCTTGCATTTATTGCCACCCAGCCAATAAATAGAGAGCATCCAAATAGACAGCATCCAAATGTAATAGAGAGCATCCAAATATTATTTCAACATACTATTTAAATGTTGTACTACCAAAAACATATATATATAAAAACTAAATAAAACATTTGCTTTGGTGTTACACATAATTCCCCCTTTATAAACACCATACAAAATGAAATTTGCTACTATACAAAGATTATAGTACTTAGAAGCTTGGGTGCTGTGACTTATTACAAAATTGTTGTTTAATAATGAGTAAGAATTTATGGCAGTTAGATGGCCATTTACTATACAAACAAAGTGTAAGTTAATGATAATAGCATTGTCTAAATAAATAGATTGTAAGCTTATTTGAAGAAGGCCCTCTTATTTAATTGTTTGTCTTGTATTAATCATGGTGCAATGCCATATAATGCATAAATATCTTGGCACTATGTAAATAATTGTTATTGCGAGTGCCTCTGTGTATATTTCTGCAACTGCTTGTGAATATAATGTTTGCGTTGTTAATGCAACACAATGCTATCGCAGAGATTCCACCCACATTTTTGAAAACAAGACTTTAGGTCACCCATCTTATAAATTTTCCTATTGTGATCTTGCATTGCTCTTTTGTGGCCTGCTGCAACTATGGTGTGATAAGATCTGAAGAAAGATCAGCCTTGATCTCATCACACAGGTGACCTAGTGTCCGGTGGGTCAGATGGCAGATGTACTGCAACTACAAAGGTAATTTATACTTCTGCCAAAACAAAACTTTATATGTTTTGTCTTTATTTTATATTTCTATATTTTCAAGATTGCGAGAATTACACTTTCTGTTTTATAAATTATTATTATAGAAAGTGTATATATTGCAATTTACAAAGAAAATTACATATTTAGCATACTTAATACACAGTATAATCAATAGTTATAAACAATTCCTTAGAAAATAAATTATGTATATTCTATGAATGTAATTACAAAGATATTCTCAAACTAAATTGAGAATGAATATCTCAAACTCCTAAGTAATCATTATTGCATGGAATGTTTCAGGTGCAAAGCATTCTTGTTAACAGCGCTCACAAATTATTTCCATTTCTGTAGATGTTGGGTGATAACTCAAATATTTAAATAAAGACAAGCGATGAGTTTACCTTTATTTATATTTATTTCTATTTTTAATCACTTGATTAACTTCCTGACCACCTTGCATTTTTATATTTTGTTTAACATACAGATAGAGAAAACAGAAACATACAGAGAATGCTGTTTGTGTATCAGTAAAGCAAATCAATATCTGATTGACTGTCAGTTTCTTTTTTTAATATTACTAGAATACTTATCATGTTTTTTGAATACAAGATGTATCATGAAGACGTGCCCATGAATTTTAACTAGAAATTTAGAAACAACCAGTTGAATGTCTTACCATCTTTAATGTGTCTTAATCTCAATTTGTGTCTCTTGCATTGAACCGTGTTTTTCTTACACTCCCTTATGTCTCTTGCGCCCCTTGTGTCCCTTACATCCCATGTGACTCTTGCACACATCCTAGTGTCTTTCAACCCATGTGTCTCTTGCACCTTTAACCCCTCATTTTCCTCAATATTTTCTTTCTTGTTGCTCTCTTAATTCCTACTCCCAGCAAGTAACTTCATGTCAGACCTGTTAGAGCAAGCATGTCAAACTCAAAGGCTAGCACGGGCCAAAAAACAAGGTTTAAGTTTATGTAGGCCGAAAAAAAACCCATAGGTTTATTTTGAGAAGCATCCCCCTCTTCTAAACCCCAGAACACTCCTCTACTAAACCCCAGCAAACTTGCAGCTCGCTGAGCCTCAAAGATATTCATTGTGGGCTGCATGCGAGTTTGACATGCTTATGTTAGAAGATAAAGAAGCTCTACTATGATCCACAATGTCACTGGGTAACACTTGGAATATAGGACACAAATATAGGAGTAATACATAAGTCTGCACATTTACTCTTGAAGCTTATTACATCAGGGCTTTAGATTATATATTTTGACAAATTATAAGAGCAGTAAATTAGCACTTGTTTTAATAAACATTCTTTTCCATTACTGAATATAATCAAACCGAACAGAATGTGTTCTTTAGTTTGGGCTTTTTCATATCATTTGTAAAATAAATTAATAAATGCTACATGATACACATGATTTTATTTGTTAAACAACAAATTGTTTTGAGTTGAAAACTGATATGCCAAATTCTGGCCCCCCCAAAAAATGGCACTGTAATTGAGTTAAGTAATTTTAATTATGAGGCTAGGCAAAGAGGGGACAACTCTTATTTCAGAGTCACCTAAAACATTCCAAGTGTCCCTATTTAGGAGATACAGTCCCTTTTTGTTGCCAACTCAGTCCCTCTTTTCTAACCTAATGTCACTCTTTTCTAGGAGCTCCATATTGTTGTTATGTCTAAGTGCATATTTTGATATTTAAAGTATCCTCGTTTAGAAGATCTGTGCAATAAAAAGAGCCTATAATGTTTGCTCCAAGTTGTATTTTTTATTACAGGTGTCTATAGCTTTAGAAAGTGTTTGTGTAGAAACAGATTAATACTGTGTTTTATCACACTAACTACATATATTCTTTTCACACAAATCCATGTTATGTATTTTCTATAATTATATCAGAGTCTAGCTGGATTGTAGCCCCACTGACAAATGAAAATATAAAATATGATTTGTCTTAGAAACCATGCCTACGATGATTAAAGGGATACTATAGTCACCAAAACAACTTTAAATTAATGAAGCAGTTTTGGTGTATAGAACATGCCCCTGCAGCCTCACTGCTGAATTCTCTGCCATTTAGGAGTTAAATCATTTTGTTTATGAACCCTAGTCACACCTCCCTGTATGTGACTTGCACATAAACACTTCCTGTAAAGCCATCTAAAGTTTATCCTTTCTTTATTGCAAATTATGTTTCATATAGATTTTCTTATCCCCTGCTATGTTAATATCTTGCTAGACCCTGCAAGAGCCTCCTGTATGTGATTAAAGTTCAACTTACAGAGCAGGAGATGAAATTGTTTATGGTAAATTACATCTGATTGAAAGTGAGACAAGTTTTCTTTTCATGCAGACTGTGTCAATCATAGTTAGGGGAGGTGTGGCAAGGGCTGCATAAATAGAAACACAGTGATTTAACTCCTAAATGGCAGTGAATTGAGCATTAAAATCTGAGAGGCACGATCTAGACACTAAAACTGCTTCATTAAGCTAAAGTGGTTTAGTGTTCCTTTAAAAATATGCCTAAAAATTGCAAAATAATGGCAATTACAAAGAGATACAAGAAGATAGTTTTTACTTTGTTTCAGATATTCAAGCAAAGAGATGAGGAACAAGGGAGAGTGATTGTTTAATGTTAGCTGGTATGTATGGCTCCTTGTGGGTCATTTGCTATGCTTGGACAGTACATCTTATAAGAATAAAAAGAAGGAACTAAGTACTTAATTCAATTGTATTCACATTTTCACCCCGGAGGAGTCATGTAAATCCAATGAAGTAATCTCAATAGCACAATATAACAGTCAGACAATGCTAAATTAAAGGCTTTGCAGTATCTTAAGGCATTTTAATGATTTGTTAATCAATATAAATGTGATCAGGCGTTTGCTGCTTACTGATATTAATAGACTTAGTAAGATAGTCCATCCATGTATGTACGTTGTGGGGAATCGCAATGCAGTATAATACATAAATTAACCCCATTCAACCCCCACAATAATGACAGACAACGTAGTATGGATGAAACAGGCCACAGCATTTATTATAACATATGATAAAATACTGCATAAGACATCCATATTTATTTACTAATTTCTCTTATTTTTCTGTAACCATAAAACGTTAAACATAAATAACCATAACTTAACACATAGTGTTATACAGTGAACCCAACCGTCCTTGCCAATAAACAGACCATGCTACTATGTACCACTTCCTCTCACTTCCCCCCTCGGCATAAAATCATTTCCTTCCAGTGCCTGCCACCAGCCAACATTATCCACGTTCGATGGGCACGACATCCCAGATAACCTAAGGTTAACCCTTTTAAGCAGGGGAGGTTGAGACCTGCAAACTTGTTCAACTCATTCCATATCCTTAAACATAACCCCTGCACAAATCCCGCTGCTCTTCACCTAAATCAGCAGGGGACCCCACCAAAACCACCCATGGCCTGTTCCACTGCTTCCTTCAGATTAAAAAGGTCAAGCCCGACCTCCGTTAGGTGTACTCCATCCCCCCGAAAAAGAAAAGGCCTGCATCCCGTTCAAAAACCCTATGGCGAACTGGAATCCCCTGAACCCCCAAAACAAACTGGGAAACCCGCCTATTCAACTTCCGGCGGCAGCGCTCCATGGCCCCACCAGTAGTTATGGGCAATAACTTCGGAACAAAAACCTAGCGCACGTTGGGAAACAAAAGTAAAAGTCCTGTTTCACTGCCGATACCAAATCCCATATGGGCACCGAACCCAAGTCATTCCCCCCCAGATGGATTACCCCCAGGAGGTGGGAGAACTGAACCACCTCAGGGAGGAGCCGCACCCACCTCCTGCCCCTTGTACCGAACCACCGAACCTCTGCTTCGGAAGGCGTGAAACCCAACCGCTCGCTTCCAGGCTGAACCTCCGCACGCTGCCTGGCCCAATAAACATAGGAGTGTCCCATGATCTAAATCCTGGGGGGAGCAGAATATGTGGAGAGAAGTCAATTCAGTAGACCAGCCAGGCAAACATAGGAAACATAACGTCTTGATTCCCACCTCCCAATTCTTTCAACCACCTGTGCTGGCATACCAAGTCTAGAGGCCTCAGTGACCACCCCAATGCAAAACGAATGCCCCCTGAACTCCCTGCTATCAATCCCCAGAAATTCCAGCCCTAAACGGAACACTCTAATAAACTGGAAATGAGAAAGAAAACTACCATCCTTATGCACCAGGAGGGGCAGCGTGGGAAAAGAGCGTAAGGAACAATACTCCCCAAAGGACAAAACAGCTGCACAGCCCCCATTCGGACCCATTTGCCCCTCCCCAAAACATCAGTCTTCGAGCGGCGAAATCTGACCAGCAGTGTAAGTAACGTCCCCAAATAGCACCCCTCCCCCCCACCTGCTGCCGACTGGGGCACACCAGCTCCCCAATCTGCATGGCACCAAAGAATGCCAGGGAAAAGGCCAAGCGAAAGAGCCGGGCCTTGAACTCCAAATGGCAAACCATCACACAGATTAGCCAAGAGAGTACCTGAGACAGGACGCCTCGAGTCTTGCGAGGACACCCTCCCCCGCCGCAAACCTTTTACGGCCTGGCGCACTATGAACACTTTGGTAGCATCCTCCCAACCCGCAACTTTAACAGGAAGCTGAGCCTTGCCAAGCGCACAGAAATGGCCAAGGGGGGCAGCCCCGCAGCCTCCCAGTCCCCAAGGAGAAGAACCAGATCCTG
>OW240915.1:102042557-102307811 GCA_933207985.1 Pelobates cultripes | reverse complement strand
CCTTAGCTAGCAATGCCCCTGGGCCAGCAGCCCGCACAATGCGAACCGCCGCATCAAAGGATACGTAGGAGACCCTGCAAAGCTCAGCGGAGATGTCATCATTCACTGAACCCCCTTGAGGGTAGGACAAATGGTGAATCAGGTGATATTTACCGGGTTCTTAGGCACCACGCCCAAAGGAGAAACCGCAAATTAGGCATGGTGGGGGTGGAAAACGGAGACCTCCTTATTCCGTTTTTCTCGTACCACCTGAGGGAATTCCCGCACGGACCTGAGGTTCCGAACGGAGAGCAGCGGCGGGCACTCCAAGAAGGGGATCCAAAAACCCTGCTCAAACCCTTCCACAAGGATCTGTGCCACCGCCCGATTCCTATAAAGGTTGAGCCACGGGCGCATCGCATTTACGAGTACCGGGGTCATTGCCGTTAGCCCCCATGTCCCCTTTCTCAACAGTTTTGCCCTGCTTGAAACAGCGGGAGGCAGGATGGGCCCCACCGCAACCGGAGCACTAGTGCTTAAACCGGCACGAGGACCCCCACTTACAGTGACTGTCATTAAACTTCCAACAACAGCCCGGCCTCTGATTGGGGGCCAATGGGGAGGAGCATGAGCCCCCAGCGGCACCCCCCCAAGAAAAGACGAAAACGCGCCTTGCCTGGGGGCTGGACGGGTCATAATTGAGAGCCAAAGGACAATATCCATCTGGTCCCACGACAGCGAGGGACACACTGCCAGCCACTGCCGAAACTGCTCATAGGTGCGACAAGCATTCCAGATCGTGTCCTGATAACAGAAAAACGCAGAGTATTTCTGGAGAGACTTCTCCCCCACAACGCTGGCCAGAATAGAGAACGCCCGAATCCAATTCCCAAAAGTTTTGGGACTTTTCCGATAGCGGTATTTTTCCCTATCCTTTTCGGACTCCTTACTGTCTCTTTCCGACACGGGAGGAGTTTCCTCCAGCGGCAGGAGGGAAAATATTTTGACAAATTCCCCTTTCCAAATGTCTTCCCTCATCTCCTGCTTTAAGTGCAAGCCCAGAGGGCCAGACCAGCAGATGTAAGCAGCGCCACGCGCCACGTCCGCAACACCTGCCTCAAGACAAGCGTAGCCCGTGGCATCACCAACACTGGACACCGCGGGTACAGGGGGACCCAGGGGCAAAGAACCACTACCCCCCACGGATAGGGGCCCGGGGGGTGAAGACTGAACCGTAGGAGGGAGCTGTGCGGGGGACCAAACCGACCAAAGCTGACATCAATAAAGGTGTCCCCACTAACCCACCGCCCCCCGCTCCCACTGATCTAGAAACCCCCGCAGACCTGAGAGGAACCCCCCAGCCCGGGACCCGAAGTGCCAAAAGAGGAGGGAACTGTACTCACCGGTTGCAACCTGGCAGTCCAAACCCGGCACTGCACTCACAGAAGGCTGAGGCTGTGTTCCAGGTGCGGAGGTAAGTGACTTGCAGTGGGGGGAGGGGCCCAGGCAAGGTAGAGGGGCAGGAGAGGAAAGAGGGGACCCAGAAAGGATAGGAAAGGGACCAGAGGAGGGGAAGACAGGATAGGGGGGACAAACAAAGGAGGAAGGGGCCCAGGAGAGAAAGAGATGGACCAGGGGGCCCTACAAGGGGTAAGCTGGGCCCCAGGGAAGGCACACCGGGGGAAACCACATGGGGAGGAGATGGGACAGGGGAGATAGAGCACTGGGAGCCTTCCTCACTGGCAGAGGAGGCTCCCGACCTACAAGGGGACCCCCTGAGCCCCCAACAGCGGTACTAAGGTACCAGCCACGGGTGGACCTTGAGCATTGCCGGGCAGCCGCCCACCACCCAGAGAGGGTCACCCGCCATCCACCGCCACCGGCCCACGATACACCACTGGCGGCCCGATGGGAGGTGCAGGGGAAGCCGGCCTTATCAAGCCTCAGAGCAGCAGGCCGTCTGGCAGGAGAAGGCCGGACATCAGGCCTCCCTGGAGTAGGCCGTGCCACGCATGCGGCAGTGGAAGGCCGCAAATGCCGGCCTCTGGTAGCAAGCCACGTGCCCGGTGATGCTTTGGGCCTGGGCTCCTACTCCTCAACCGGGCCCGAGCAGTAGTGTCTGGGGAGAGCCTAACTGGTGGGCGAGAATGCCAGTGTGATGGGATTGTGTAATATCCCTTTAATTGGAACTCAACTGCAGAAACAATAATTACACCTCCTTTATATTGAAGTAAACAAGCTTGACTGTATCTTTAAATACACATGCAGGAAGGAAAGCAATGCTAGTTCCAACTTAATTAAGATGGAATGATTTATTAGTATAATGATAAATAAGCTGGACAGGTTGCAATTAATAATAAATGATATTTGCAGGAGAAATAAGACTTAGTAGTAATCCCTTATTGACAAGAGAGGAATGAAGTGAAAATAATTAATATGAATTGGTTTCCTTGGAGAAAAAGGATTACTTAACTTAGAGGTAGTTCTGGTATTGGAAGGGTTAATTCACCCAATGGAGGAGAGATTATGACTCTCTATGAATAAGCTGAGCGTTAGGAGTGGAAAGTAAGGAAGTCCGTTTTTTACAAGCCGAGGTCTGGGAGTGGAGAAGGTAGAAGTCCGTTTTCCAAGCCGAGGTCGAGAAGTGGGGAAGGTTGAAATCTTGTTACAAGCCGAGGTCGAGAGAGGAGTGTAGCCGGTAGCATTCAATAGAGCAGCTGATCTCAATGCCGTACCTGCGTGAATAATCCAGCCCCTTGAATCTGGCGCGGTCTTCCTAAGTATCGTGGAAGGACCGCGTCAGAGAAAAGGGGCGGGGCTAAGCGCAGTGAACCCGGAAGTGGGTTCCGGCGGCAGTATGGATGATAGAGTATACCTGACAGTACCCCCTTCTCATGGGGCATCCTCTGGGTGCACTTACTTTGGTTTAGAGGGACAGCGTTTGTGAAAAGCATCAACTAATCTTTTTGCATGAACATTAGATGAATCTTCCCAAGTATCTTCATCAACTCCATAACCTTTCCATCTAATAAGGTATTGTAAGGTGCCACGGTGGACACGTGAATCCAAAATCTTGTGTATTTCATATTCTTCTTCACCTTGGACGATGATAGGTTCAGGAGTTGTAACTACTTCTCTATGAAAAGGATCAGGGATGTGTGGTTTAAGAAGAGAGACATGGAATACTGGATGAAGTTTAAAACTTGGAGGAAGTTTTAATTTAACAACGTTATCATTGATAATTGTAATTATTTGAAAAGGACCAAGAAAAAGAGAGCCCAATTTCTTTGAAGGACGGTTTGTGGTAATATTTTTTGAAGAGAGCCAGACAAGATCCCCTACTTTGTAAGGAGGGGGAATTCTTCTTCTATTGTCAAAAAACTTTTTCTGGTAGTTTTGAGCAAGTTGAAGATTCTCCCGTAATTTGAGAAATAGAGAAGACATAAATTCGTTTTTTGATGTAACAGTAGGATTGGATGAAGTAATGGTTTGGATGGGGAATGAAGACGGATGCAAACCATAGTTGGAGAAGAAAGGAGTCATTTTCGTACTAGAATGAATGGTATTATTGTAAGAAAATTCGGCCATAGGTAACCATGTGGTCCAGTCATCTTGGAGGTATGAACAATAACATCGAAGATATTGTTCCAAACATTGATTAACCCTTTCTGTTTGCCCATTAGTTTGGGGATGATAAGCGGAAGAGAGTTTGCGTTGAATTTGAAGGGAGAGACACATCTCTTTCCAGAATTTGGAGGTAAATTGTGTCCCCCTATCAGAAATAATTTCTTCAGGAAGACCATGAAGTTTCACAATATTGTCAATAAAGACTTTGGACAATTCTACAGAGGAGGGTAATTTTTTTTTAAAGAAATGAAATGGGACATTTTTGTGAAGCGATCCACAACGACAAGAATAGTGGTGAAATGTTGAGAAGGTGGAAGATCAACGATAAAATCCATGGAAATGGATTGCCAAGGTTTTTCTGGAATAGGTAAGTTAAGTAGTAATCCAAAAGGTTGATTATGTTCTGGTTTAGACCTTTGACAAATAGGACATGTTTTGACATATAATTCAATGGTTCTATCCTGGCGAGGCCACCAATAATATCGTGAAGTTAGTTCAAGTGTTTTCTTTATTCCAGGATGTCCAGCTAGGGGGGAATCATGAACCATCTTAAGTAATTTATTCCTAAGAATGGGAGGAATATAAATTCTATTTTTAAAATAAAATATACCATCCTTTTTTGTTAGTATAGCTGTTTTGGGAAGTTCAAGATCCTTCTGATTCAAATTCTTTATGTCATCATGAAGAGAAGAGAGGATCCCTATTATTTTGGTAGGAGGATAATCATCAGTAGTAGTTTTAGAAGGAATTCGAGAAAGAGCATCAGCCTTTTTATTCCTATTTCCAGGTCTGTATATTAATTGGAAGTTAAATCGGTTAAAAAATAGGTTCCATCTAACTTGTCTAGCTGTAAGGGTTTTGTTAGTATAGAGATATTCAAGATTTTTATGGTCAGTATAAACGATTATAGGTTGTTTTGTATCTTCCAGAAGATGACGCCAATTTTCGAAGGCAGCTTTAACACTTAATAATTCTTTTTCACCAATAGGATAATTTTTTCAGCAGAGCTCAGGGATTTTGAAAAAAAGGCAACTGGATGAAGTGGATCTTGTGGAGTCTTTTGTTGAGAAAGAACTGCTCCGATGGCTGCATCTGATGCATCAACCTCAAGAACATATAGGAATGTTGGATTAGGTAGTTGTAGAATAGGTGCAGTTGTAAATCTTTTTTTTAATTCTTAGAAGGCTGTTTGTGCATCTTTATTCCAATTAAAAGGACGTTTACTACTGTTGAGGAGGTTAAGAGGATGTGATACATCCGAATAGTTTCTAATAAATTTTCTATAGAAGTTTGCAAATCCAAGAAAGCGTTGTAATTCTTTTGTAGTAGTAGGAGCAGGCCAATCAATAATACATTTGATTTTGGAATTATCCATCTTCAAAGAATGAGGTGAAATAATGTATCCTAGAAAAGAGAATTCAGTAACCTCAAAAAGGCATTTTTCTGGTTTAGCGTATAATTTATGAGTTCTCAGTCTAGATAGAACCCATCTAACATGCTTCCTATGTTCATCCAAATTGTTAGAATATATTAAGATATCATCTAAATAGATAATAACACATACATCCAGAAGATCTCTAAAGATATCATTTATAAAATGTTGAAATGTTGCAGGGGCATTACAGAGCCCGAAAGGCATCACTAGATATTCGTAGAGACCATATCTTGTCCGGAAGGCGGTTTTCCATTCATCATCCTGTTTTATTCTAATGAGGTTATATGCGCCTCGAAGGTCGAGTTTAGTGAATATAGTTGCAGTTCTTAACCTTTCAATTAATTCATTTATTAGTGGAAGAGGATAACGATTTTTAATAGTTATTTTATTTAAGGCTCTGTAATCTATAATAGGACGGATGGTTTGGTCTTTATTCTTCACAAAGAAAATACTAGAAGCAGCAGGAGAGGTCGAGGGTCTGATGAACCCTTTGCGTAAATTTTCATTAAGATATTCTTTTAAAATTTCTAACTCCTTTTCAGAGAGTGGATAAATATGACCATAAGGAATAGGAGCTCCGGGTATGAGATCTATTGGGCAATCATATACCCGATGAGGAGGAAGTGTTTCTGCTTCTTTTTTACAAAAGACATCTGCAAAGTCGGAGTAGAATGGAGGTATAACTGGTTCTACAGTAGTATGGAGAATAGGAATGTGTTGTAAGCACGTTTTTTTACAGAAATCAGAAGCAAAGGAGATGGAGAAAGGAGACCACTTAATTAAAGGATCATGGTTTTTTAACCAATTAATTCCTAGAATGACGGGATAAAGTGGAGATTTAATAATATCAAATGTAATGAATTCGAAATGTACGTTGTTGGTAATCATTCTTAGAGGGATTGTTTCATTTTTGATGGGTCCTGAGGATATAAATGAACCGTCAATAACCCTGATTGGAATAAAGTTGGTTTTTTGAACACAAGGAATTTTATTTTTTGAAACAAAAGAAAAATCAAGAAAAGTTCCATTAGCACCAGAATCAATGATGGCCTCAGTCACGATTCTTTTTGTATCCCACTGTAATATGAGAGATATAGAAAAATAAGTAGATGTTTTTCTTTTTTGAAAAACGTTCAATATAGAGGTAGATGAATGAAGCTTACCACCTTTTGAATGTTTCAGTAGAGGACATTCGGAAATTAGATGTTCGTTCGAGGCGCAATACATACATAAGTTTAGTTGTCTCCTTCTTATTCTTTCTTCAGAAGTAAGAGGACTTTTTATTATACCTACTTCCATAGGTTCAGTTTGTGGAGGATTTTTTTCAGGTAATTTTAGAGTAGTGAAAGGTTTTCTCCAGGTATAATTAGTAAGAACCTTTTCAGCTTTTCTTTCCCTTAGACGTCTATCAATACTGATGGACAGTTGAATCAATGCATTTAAGGTAGGAGGAAGTTCTGTACGAGAGAGTTCATCTTTCACAGCTTCAGATAATCCGAGACGGAATTGATTGCGTAAGGTAATGTCATTCCATTGGGTTTCTGTAGCCCATCTTTTGAATTCTGCAATATAATCTTCAACAGGTCTATTCTTTTGGTGTAATGTTCTGATGGTTAAATCAGCAGTAGTTTGTTTAAAAGGATCTTCATATAATAAAGACATAGCTTCAAAGAACTCATCCAATGAATCTAATATGGGATCATCATTTTCCAAAAAGGAATGGGCCCAGGCCATAGGTTCACCTCTTAAAAAAGATATTACTGAACAGACTTTGGATCTTTCGGTGGGATAAGATCTAGGTTTTAAAGCTATTAGTAATTTGCAAGAATTCAAAAACTCTCTGTACTTTGTTCTATCTCCATAAAATTTTTCTGGATTACAGACAGCAGGATCACCAGCCGATTGAAGAGCGGCATGAGGAAGATGGTTTTGCATGTCTCTGACATAGGTTAATATTCTCTCATTCGTGATTTGCAGTTCTTGTAACCCTTGAGCAATCGTATCCACTCTATTGGTTAGAGCAGTAACTTGTGAGTTAATATCTGCTGGTTCCATTGAAAAGGCTGGATTATTCTGTGATGGGATTGTGTAATATCCCTTTAATTGGAACTCAACTGCAGAAACAATAATTACACCTCCTTTATATTGAAGTAAACAAGCTTGACTGTATCTTTAAATACACATGCAGGAAGGAAAGCAATGCTAGATCCAACTTAATTAAGATGGAATGATTTATTAGTATAATGATAAATAAGCTGGACAGGTTGCAATTAATAATAAATGATATTTGCAGGAGAAATAAGACTTAGTAGTAATCCCTTATTGACAAGAGAGGAATGAAGTGAAAATAATTAATATGAATTGGTTTCCTTGGAGAAAAAGGATTACTTAACTTAGAGGTAGTTCTGGTATTGGAAGGGTTAATTCACCCAATGGAGGAGAGATTATGACTCTCTATGAATAAGCTGAGCGTTAGGAGTGGAAAGTAAGGAAGTCCGTTTTTTACAAGCCGAGGTCTGGGAGTGGAGAAGGTAGAAGTCCGTTTTCCAAGCCGAGGTCGAGAAGTGGGGAAGGTTGAAATCTTATTACAAGCCGAGGTCGAGAGAGGAGTGTAGCCGGTAGCATTCAATAGAGCAGCTGATCTCAATGCCGTACCTGCGTGAATAATCCAGCCCCTTGAATCTGGCGCGGTCTTCCTAAGTATCGTGGAAGGACCGCGTCAGAGAAAAGGGGCGGGGCTAAGCGCCGTGAACCCGGAAGTGGGTTCCGGCGGCAGTATGGATGATAGAGTATACCTGACAGCCAGCCAGTGCTAGTGCGGCCCCCAGGGGCAGGGGCCGCTGGGGAGGCAGCAGGGGAGACCGCAGGGGGTGCTCTAGGGGGAGGTAGGCCACAGGGGGGGGCCCACTCCGGCAGCCATACCTTGAGTAATGTGCCCAAATTGCTCCCTCAGTTGCCGGCCACCATCCAGCGCTGCAGCAGCCCTGAGGGACGCCAGGATCGCCTCAAGCTGTGAAAACTGACAGGCCCAGGACAAGCAGGAGCAGGAGGACAGGAAGCTGTTTGCTGGCCGAATCCCAAGTGGCACTGAGGTAAGACCTCCCTCCACTAACTCACATAGAACATAATCCCACCCAACCATTCTTTCCAAACCACACCCACGCATCTATCCCCACACTTATACATGTGCCCTTGTCCGCTTAGCTGCGCTATCTCCCCAGGGCCTTGTTTATTTGATTAAAACTGCACTCTATTCTATAAGCAACTTTGTTATGTTGTGAATAATTCCAGACATATCACCAGATGTTTGATGTATTAATAAACAATGATCTTTCTAAATGTGTCTCAATTGCAGTTGGATATCATATATAAATATAAAGCAATATATGGTAAATTCCATTATTATAATTACTGTTAGTAGTAGTTGTAGTAGTAGTGCTGGTTATTTAAGGGAGATAGATATTGATATTGATGCACATCTGTTTTAATTGTTATGGTTTTATTACTTTTTCAATATATTTATCAAATGAGCATGAGCATGAAAAATTATAAATGCAAAAATATCTTTACACTTGGTGTGATTTGCCTGTCATGGACCGCTGCTCACTCTTTTTTTCTAGCTGGAATGGTGTACTTCAATGGACGAAGATGCAGGTTACTGAATCACTAGTGCGCCATCATTTGCAGAAGTTCTGGAGAAAGTTTGTGACACTGGCCAATGAGTAACCTCTTCATATTAATTAGGCTCCGACCACAGACATGTCTTTCCATTTTGTTGTTTTGTTGAAACCATGAATAAGTTACTGATAATCTAGTCATTTTGTTTTTGACTTAGCTTGTATTGCCTGTCCTGATCTCCATTATCTTGGACTTTGACATGCTCTCCTGTTTTGTTTCCTTTCTCTTATCTTTGCTTACTCACACCTATTGTCTTACAATTTGCAGTTGTGTTTCGCCTCCTTATAAGCACGGTCCTGTCATATGCACCCATACTTTATTTCTCTTTCTACCTTTTATATAGATAGGTGTGTTAGGGTCATTCGTAAGTCCTTACAGTATCTGTTGTAAGTTATACAGTATGCAAAATGGATCCCACATGCCTACGTCAGGGGTGCCCAAAAGGTAGATCACCAGATGTTTCAAAACTACAATTTCTATGTTGTTTTGTCATATTAAAGGAATTCTAAAGGCATGTAAAGCTTCATGGAAGTTGTAATTCTATAACATCTGAGGATCTACCTTTTGGGCACTCCAAGTCTATGTCTTTTTTTTGCACAGGAAATATTTGTGCTCAGATGTTAATGTTCACTTAACGTGTCCATACGAGGCATATTTTTTTAACCAAACTTATCACTAAATAGTTCAAGGGAAAATATAAACAAGAAAACTTTTTAAATAAGATGTAATACAATATTATGTTGCCTTAAACATTCATCAATATTTGAAAGTGTCTCTGATGTAAAGTACTGTACTCTTTGTTCAGTTCCATAAACACCACGCATATAATGAAGTTAAAATTCTATTTTGTACGATAGTACCAATCTGTGGTTTATTATTAATCCAATATATTTTGCCTCGTGCTGATGCACACAATCCTTCTCTTAGTGATTTTAAACATTCATTTTGTGTTGTATTTGATCATGTATTATGAGCACTATTTCTTTATGTAGAACTTTCTTCAAAGTGCTTTATACAAATTGAAAATCAATGGTGGTGGGAGAAAAAAAGACGTGAAAATTGCAGTGCAGGCAGAATAAAAATATGAATAAATATTGGAAAATGTGTAAAAACAAGGTGGTGCTTAAGGATAAATATAAAAGAAAGAAGGAACAAATAGGATGTCTAATCTGATTTGAATTTACATGGTTATGGATTGTTTCAATCAAAGTAACATTATATTAGATTAAGCCTTTTGTAATATCAACACAGTGATTTTAGAAAGATAGAGAGTCAAAGCCATATATATATATATATATATATATGTGTATGTATGTATGTATGTATTTATGTATGTATGTGTGTGTATATATATATATATATATATATATATATATGTATTAATGTATGTATGTATATACAGTTGCAAGAAAAAGTATGTGAACCCTTTGGAATGATATGGATTTCTGCACAAATTGGTCATAAAATGTGATCTGATCATCATCTAAGTCACAACAATAGACAATCACAGTCTGCTTAAACTAATAACACACAGAATTACATGGTGTGTTCAATAAAAACATGGCAACATTTCATTCTTTGTGTGTTATTAGTTTAAGCAGACTGTGATTGTCTATTGTTGTGACTTAGATGATGATCAGATCACATTTTATGACCAATTTGTGCAGAAATCCATATCATTCCAAAGGGTTCACATACTTTTTCTTGCAATTGTATATATATGTATGTATATATATATATATATATGTATGTATGTATGTATGTATGTATATATATATATAACCAATTCCAGTAAGATATGTAGGAGACATTATACTTTCATGTCAACTGAAACTACATACAAACAGACTGGCATTCTTAGAAATTTGTCCTGAGCAAATATATACCTTTGCATTATATACGAATAGATCACTGTACTGTATTCATCCCTGCATTCTCATCCACTTAAAATGCATATAGGCCCCTACATTCTTACATACTACGTACAAACGAACTTCAGAATTCACACACACATACATGCATTCTACGCAAACACAGCTCTGTATTCACACACACATGCATTATTTTACGCAAATACAACTCTGCAGTCAGACACGCACGCATGCATTCCACGCAATTACAACTCTGCATTCACACACACAAGCATCATACATAAAACACCCCTGCATGCACTCATGTCAGACTAATAAATGTATGGCAACCAGTGTTAATTTTGGTAGCAAATTTTAATTTAGTTTTAGTCATAGTCTTTTGACTTAAAAGCCATTTTAGTTCTAGTCATATTTTAGCCATTTGAATTGGTTTAGTTTTAGTCTAGTTTTAGTCGACAAAATCTCCAGTTGATTTCAGTAGACTAAGTCTTCAGTAGATTTTACTTGGCTAAGTCTACAGTAGATTTTAGTCGACACAACTAAAATACTAGAAAAGCTACAATTTCTGTGGATGTTGTGTGAAGTGTTCTTGCCTCTACCAGTAGTCTACAACTGGAGTGGGCGGAGTAACTTGGTGGAGTGGCTGGAGTAACTGTTGTGTGGTTGGAGTGGCTGGAGTAACTGTGGAAAGGTTGGACTGGGCAGAGTAACTTTATGAAGTGGGCAGAGTAACTGTGTGGAGTGTTTGGAGTGAGTAAAGATAGTAAACATTACACTAACCAATTGATCAAATTTAAAAAGTGCACATTGCAAGTTTGATAGAGTGAGAAATGCATTTCAACTTTTATTTATTTATTTAGCACATTTAATTGCAACGTTGTTGCCCAAAGTGCTTCACAGTTACATTAACCCCTTAAGACCGGAGGGCTTACAATTACGCCCTATTTTAGGCGGCCCTCCGGTCTTTCATTACTTACCCGGTCGCCGGCAGCCCACGCCGGCATTCGCAGTGGGGGGGACTCCCAGGGAGCCCTCGCGCGACAGATCCTCCTCCTCCGGTGCCCCCCAGCCATGTGAGAGTGAGGTCTTTGCAAGGACCTCACAATCACATGGCCGGGTAGGCTGCCTCCTGCATTGCCAGCAGGGGGGCTGACTGTAATTACAGGTGGTCCCCCTGCTGGCTGAAAATAAAAATAAAATAAATTAAAAAGTGTAAAAAAAAAAATGTATACTTAGATCATATATATATATTATATATATATATATATATATAATATATATATATGATCTAAGTATATATATATATATATACACATATACATACACACTCATACATTGTCTAGGTGTATTTTACTATTAATATATATATATAATTATATATATATATATATATATATTAATATCAAATTATACGTAGACTGATACTGATTAAATATATATATATAATTATTGTTATATATATATATATTTATATATAATATAAAAAAATTAAATATGTAAATACGTTAAAAAATAAAATTTAAAAAATAATTAAAAAAATAATTAAAAAATATATAGATGTGTGTTATTTTGTTCTAACTGTATTGTGATATTAATATATTTATATATTTATATCAAAATACACATAGAACAAAATAATATATATATCTACATACATAAATATATACGTATATATCACTATATATATACCTATATATAAATAAAAATATTTAAAAAAAATTATATATATATATATATATATATACACATATAGATTCACATACGTATATATACATATATTAATTCTACATATATATTTATGTAATATTTTTACATAATTACGTATCTTAATTAATTACAATTAGCGGGACCTGCCTGACAACCCAATGCCGAAAGTAGAGGGAATTTAATTTGCTAGCACTATATTTAACCCTATAACTTTCCAAGACACCATAAAACCTGTACATGGGGGGTACTGTTCTACTCAGGAGACTTCGCTGAACACAAATATTAGTGTTTCAAAAGAGTAAAGTGTATTACAACGATGATATCGCCAGTAAAAGTGACGTTTTTTTCCTTTTTTCATGCGCAAACAGCACTTACACGGACAATATTATTGCTGTAATACTTTTAACTGTTTTGAAACACAAATATTTGTGTTCAGCGAAGTCTCCCGAGTACAACAGTACCCCTCATGTACAGGTTTTATGGTGTTTTCAAAAGTTACAGCGTCAAATATAAGGCTTGCGTTTCATTTTTTTCACATTAAAATTCGCCAGATTAGTTATGGTGCCTTTGAGACCCTATGGTAGCCCAAGAATGAAAATT
Source organism: Pelobates cultripes (assembly GCA_933207985.1). Taxonomy (NCBI): domain Eukaryota; kingdom Metazoa; phylum Chordata; class Amphibia; order Anura; family Pelobatidae; genus Pelobates; species Pelobates cultripes. Next base: position 102,294,914 of record OW240915.1, on the reverse strand, counting down.
ACCCCTATGATGGCATAGCATTTGCAATAGTAGACAACCCAAGTGGGGTATGTCCAGTCTTTTTTAGTAGCCACTTAGTCACAAACACTGGCCAAAATTGGCGTTTTTTGCATTTTTCACACAAACAAATACTAACGCTAACTTTGGCCAGTGTTTGTGACCAAATGGCTACTAAAAAAGACTGGACATACCCCATTTGCAACCTTGGGTCTACTATTTGGGATATGCCATGGGGTACTAAAAGTCTAAAGGCAACGTAACCAATCTGGCGAATTTCAATTTCAAATGTAACGTGCTATATTTGACCCTGTAACTTCCCAAAACGCCATAAAACCTGTACATAGGGGGTACTGTTTTACACGTGAGACTTTGCTGAATACAAATATGTGTATTTTATTGCAGTAAAAGCAAACAGTATTATGACATTGACAGTTAAAATGTCATGTAGAACTAAAAAAATAAAAAAAAATCTTATTTTCTCCCATTTTTTTCATATTAAATTATGTTTCATAGCTAAATATTTGATATTAAATGAAAGCCCTGATTCCCCTGAATAAAATGATATATAATAAGGGTGGGTGCATTTAATATGAAAGAGGTGAATTACTGTTGGACAGACATGTAGCACAAATGCCAGGTTTTGTTTACATTTTGTTTCGTTCACAACTTGTACATTTGGCTCCGTCCTTAACCCCTTAAGGACACATGACATGTGTGACATTCCATGATTCCCTTTTATTCCAGAAGTTTGGTCCTTAAGGGGTTTAGGGGTTAAAACATACATTTATAAAAACATTAGCAGGTGTACAAAAGGCCCTGTCTATGACATCACTTGCTGCTCCAGCCTGGCACAGGTCAGAGTATTTTGGCGTTTGCCATCTTCAAACGGTCATATTTTAAAAACTATAAATCCGACAGCGAAGAGCTTTATATTGTGGGAATCATAAGACCCAGAACTACATTTTGATGCATAGTATGTCTCTGAAATATTAAGAATGAAGGTACAGTCGCAGTTCAGAAATTGCCCTTCAAATTTGAGCTGGCTAGAGTGGAGTTTCAATGAATGTCAATGGACGGTGTGAGTTGCAAACAAATGGTCATATTGTGAAAACTATCAGGACTATGGCTTAGCCATGGACATGTTTAGTGGCAGCAGGGATAGCTGAACGTTTTGATATAAGATTTGTGTAGGTGGGTTTGAAAATGAGGGAGTGGTGGCAGTTTAGAAATCATGTCCTGATTTTTCAGCTTTTGCCAGCTCCCACTCTAGTTTTGAACATTTGCCATTCATCTCTATGGGACCAATTTCGCCACAAAAACAACGATATTCCGTGAACCATTCGGCGAAACGTTCCACAAAGTAATAGCACACCAATCGGGAACAATCCACACATTTCGGTATATTACAGTCTATGTAGTTAGGGTGGTAAATTTGGTTATAATAAGAATAAGAATAACTAGAAAAGCTACAATTTCTGGGGAAATTGTATGAAGTGTTCTTGCCTCCGCCAGTAGTCTACAACTGGAGTGGGCGGAGTAACTGTTATTATTTATTTATATAGCACATTTAACCCCTTAAGGACCGAGGACGGTTCAGTACCGTCTTCGGCATTTTCCCATTGCCGACCGATGACGGTCCTGAACCGTCCTAACGGTCCTAGTTACTTACCTGATCGCCGTCGTTCCCCCTGGCGGCGATCAGCGTTGCTCCCGTTGTGGGGAGACTGCCTGCAGCCCAGACCGTCTCCCCTCACTGGATTAGGACCCCTGTGGCCATGTGATCGCTCAACACAGCGATCACATGGTCACAATAGGTGTCCATGTATCTGCCTGCAGGGGGACTGTCTGTGCTGACAGGCAGTCTCCCTGCTAGTGTAAAATCAATAAAAAAAAATAAAGTTAATGTCAATAAAAAATATATATATATGTGTATATATATGATATATAGACATATATACATATAATATATGTCTATATATCATATATATAATGTCATACTAAGTGTATTTTTATATTAATATGTACATATATTAATATAAAAATACACTTATAATTAAATTACACACGTATATATATATAATATATATAATAACTATAATAACTATATATAGTATATATATATATATTATAAAATATAAATAATAAGTAATTTAAATTAAATTTTTTTAAATAATAATTAAAATTGAAAAAAAATTATATCTATATGAAATTTTATTCTAACTGTATTTTAAAATTGATATATATATATTTATATCAAAATACACTTAGAATTAATTTGTATATATATCTACGTATATATAAATAAATAAAAATAATACGAAATATACATATGTCCATATACAAAATTACATAAATAATTATATAAATATACACGTAGACTTCAAATATATAAATATGCATATATATTTAAATTCTACGTGCGTATTTATGTAATATTTTACATAATTAAGTAATTTTATTGATTGCAATTTGAGGGACCTGCCTGCCAACCCAGGCCGAAAGTCCAGAGAATTTAATTTGCTAGCACTGTATTTTACCCTGTAACTTTCTATGACACCCTAAAACCTGTACATGGGGGGTACTGTTTTACTCGAGAGACTTCGCTGAACACAAATATTAGTGATTCAAAACATTAAAACATATCACAGCGATGATATTGTCAGTGAAAGTGACTTTTTTTGCATTTTTCACACACAAACAGCACTTTTACTGATGATATAATTGTTGTGATACGTTTTCCAGTTTTTAAACACTAATATATGTGTTCAGCGATGTCTCCCGAGTAAAACAATACCCCCCATGTACAGGTTTTATAGCATTTTTGAAAGTTACAGGGTCCAATATATGGGTCAAATATTTTTACATTGAAAATGGCCAGGTTGGTTACGTTGCCTTAGAGAGCGTATGGTAGCCCAGGAATGAGAATTACCCCCATGATGGCATACCATTTGCAAAAGAAGACAACCCAAGGTATTGCAAATGGGTATGTCCAGTCTTTTTTAGTAACCACTTAGTCACAAACACTGGCCAAAATTAGCCTTCAATTTCATTTTTTAACTTTTTTCACACACAAACAAATATGAATGCTGACTTTGGCCAGTGTTTTCGACTAAGTGGCTACTAAAAAAGACTGGACATACCCCATATTGAATACCCTGGGTTGTCTACTTTAAAAAAAATATGTACATGTGGGGTGTTATTCAGAGATTTATGACAGATAATAGTGTTACAATGTCACTATTGATAAATTTTAAAAATGTATGTTTTGAAACCGCAATATCCTTCTTGTATCTATAGCCCTATAACATATATTTTTAAACTCAGAACAAAATTTTGAATCTATTTAGCAGTTTTTTTCATTCGCTTTTGTAGATGAGTAAAAGATTTTTCAAGTATAAGTAAAAAAACATGTATTTTTTTCAATTTGTCATCATATTTTTTATTTTTTTTTAATTAAAATACATGAGATTATATAAATAATGGTATGTAAAGAAAGCCCCTTTTGTCCTGAAAAAAAACAATATATAATTTGTATGGGAACAGTAAATGAGAGAGCGGAAAATTACAGCTAAACACAAACACCACAAAAGTGTAAAAATATGCCTGGTCGCAAATGTACAACATCGCAAAAACAGTCCAGTCCTTAAGGGGTTAATTGCAACGTTGTTGCCCAAAGTGCTTCACGGTTACATTAAAACATACATTTATAAAAACATTAGCAGGTGTACAAAAGGCCCTGTCTATGACTTCACTTGCTGCTCCAGCCTGGCACTGGTCAGAGTATTTTGGCGGTTGCCATCTTCAAACGGTCGTATTTTAAAAACTATACATCCTACAGCGAAGAGCTTTATATTGTGAGAATCACAAGACCCAGACCTACATAGTATGTCTCTGAAATATTAACAATGAAGGCACAGTCGCAGTTTACAGATTGCCCTTCAAATTTAAGCTGGCTGGAGTGGAGTTTCAATGAATGTCAATGGACGGCGTGAGTTGCAAACAAATGGTCATATTGTGAAAACTATCAGGACTTTGGCTTAGCCGTGGACATTTTTAGTGGCAGCAGGCAGGGATAGCTGAACGTTTTGATATAAGATTTGTGTAGGTGTGCTTGAAAATGAGGGAGTGGTGGCAGTTTAGAAATCATGTCCGGATTTTTCAGCTTTTGCCAGCCTCCACTCTAGTTTTGAACATTTTGCCATTCATTCCTATGGGACCAATTTCGCCACAAGAATGACGATATTCCGTGAACCATTCAGCGAAATGTTCCACAAAGTAATAGCAATCCGATCGGGAACAATCCGCATTGGTATATTTCTGTCTATGTAGTGTAAAAACTGTGGGAGGAGTTAGGGTGGTAAATTTGGCTATAATAGGAATAAGAATAATATATATTTGAGATAACATTAAGTGGTCTTGCTATGCAAGAACACTTAATAATAATAATAATATATATGCGAGATAACATTAAGTGGTCTTGCTATGCAAGAACACTTAATAATAATAATAATAATAATAATATATATGTGAGATAACATTAAGTGGTCTTGCTATGCAGGAACACTTAATAATATATATGTTATGTGAGATAACATTAAGTGGTCTTGCTATGCAAGAACACTTAATAATAATAATAATATATATGCGAGATAACATTAAGTGGTCTTGCAATGCAAGAACACTTAATAATAATAATAATAATAATATATATGTGAGATAACATTAAGTGGTCTTGCTATGCAGGAACACTTAATAATATATATGTTATGTGAGATAACATTAAGTGGTCTTGCTAGGCAAGAACACTTAATAATGGGTTTTGTCTAAGCCCCTATCTATCTTTTTGCCCCTGCCCCAGACCCTCTATGTCTCTTTGTGACCTCTCAGCTCGTCTAGGTGTCTCTTTATGCCCTCCCAGTCCTTTTAGGTGCCTCTCTCTCAAGCCCTGGTCTGGCTCTTTTGCCCCTTCCACAACTGCTCTGTCCAGTGATAATTTTGATGGCAAATTTCAATTTAGTTTTAGTCATAGACTTTTGTTTTTAGTTTTAGTCATATTTTAGTCATCTGAATTGTTTTAGTTTAAGTCTAGTTTTAGTTGACTAAATCTCAAAAATTTTAGTTGGCTAAAATTTTACTAAAATTGTTATTCAACTAAATTAAAGGGGCTCTCCAGTGCCAGGGGGCTCTCTCCCACCCCCCATCCCAAGTTGCTCGGTGCTGGTTCAGGGTCTACCCACGCTCCTCCCCCACCAACGTCATCTGCCGGCGGGGGGGAAACTTAATGCGCATGCGTGGTAGACCTTCCCATAGGAAAGCATTGAAAAATGCTCTCAATGCTTTCCTATGGGGATATCAGCGACGCTGGAGGTCCTCACATAGCGTGATGACGTCCAGCAACGCTATAGCACACGAAATGTGTGCTATAAACCCGGAAGTGCCCTCTAGTGACTGTCTAGTAGACAGTCACTAGAGGAGGAGTTAACCCTGCAAGGTAAATATTGCAGTTTATAAAAACTGCAATATTTACAGTTGCAGGGTTAAGGGTAGTGGGAGTTGGCGCCCAGACCACTCCAATGGGCAGAAGTGGTCTGGGTGCCTGGAGTGTCCCTTTAACACTGATGATAACTGGGAATTGAAATTTAGCCATCCCTGACATCACGTAGTGGCCATATTGATACTGAGTGTTGGCGTTACAACATCTGCATCAATTCAGATGGTAGCTGTGTGACACGTCCTTGGAGAGTCAGACACCAAATGCACTTGCACGACATGTTGATGTCCACATGACACATGTCCAACTTGCCTAACTGACTCAGAGTCTGATCCACTTGCATCACCAAAGCAATGTGGGAGTTTCTAATGACGCACTTGCTCCATTGACAGGCCATACCTATAAGATCCCCAATCACTAAGTACTCTGTTTTTTGCAGCTCTGTTGCCAAGAGACTGTCAGGTATACTCTATCATCCATACTGCCGCCGGAACCCACTTCCGGGTTCACGGCGCTTAGCCCCGCCCCTTTTCTCTGACGCGGTCCTTCCACGATACTTAGGAAGACCGCGCCAGATTCAAGGGGCTGGATTATTCACGCAGGTACGGCGTTGAGATCAGCTGCTCTATTGAATGCTACCGGCTACACTCCTCTCTCGACCTCGGCTTGTAACAAGATTTCAACCTTCCCCACTTCTCGACCTCGGCTTGGAAAACGGACTTCTACCTTCTCCACTCCCAGACCTCGGCTTGTAAAAAACGGACTTCCTTACTTTCCACTCCTAACGCTCAGCTTATTCATAGAGAGTCATAATCTCTCCTCCATTGGGTGAATTAACCCTTCCAATACCAGAACTACCTCTAAGTTAAGTAATCCTTTTTCTCCAAGGAAACCAATTCATATTAATTATTTTCACTTCATTCCTCTCTTGTCAATAAGGGATTACTACTAAGTCTTATTTCTCCTGCAAATATCATTTATTATTAATTGCAACCTGTCCAGCTTATTTATCATTATACTAATAAATCATTCCATCTTAATTAAGTTGGAACTAGCATTGCTTTCCTTCCTGCATGTGTATTTAAAGATACAGTCAAGCTTGTTTACTTCAATATAAAGGAGGTGTAATTATTGTTTCTGCAGTTGAGTTCCAATTAAAGGGATATTACACAATCCCATCACAGAATAATCCAGCCTTTTCAATGGAACCAGCAGATATTAACTCACAAGTTACTGCTCTAACCAATAGAGTGGATACGATTGCTCAAGGGTTACAAGAACTGCAAATCACGAATGAGAGAATATTAACCTATGTCAGAGACATGCAAAACCATCTCCCTCATGCCGCTCTTCAATCGGCTGGTGATCCTGCTGTCTGTAATCCAGAAAAATTTTATGGAGATAGAACAAAGTACAGAGAGTTTTTGAATTCTTGCAAATTACTAATAGCTTTAAAACCTAGATCTTATCCCACCGAAAGATCCAAAGTCTGTTCAGTAATATCTTTTTTAAGAGGTGAACCTATGGCCTGGGCCCATTCCTTTTTGGAAAATGATGATCCCATATTAGATTCATTGGATGAGTTCTTTGAAGCTATGTCTTTATTATATGAAGATCCTTTTAAACAAACTACTGCTGATTTAACCATCAGAACATTACACCAAAAGAATAGACCTGTTGAAGATTATATTGCAGAATTCAAAAGATGGGCTACAGAAACCCAATGGAATGACATTACTTTACGCAATCAATTCCGTCTCGGATTATCTGAAGCTGTGAAAGATGAACTCTCTCGTACAGAACTTCCTCCTACCTTAAATGCATTGATTCAACTGTCCATCAGTATTGATAGACGTCTAAGGGAAAGAAAAGCTGAAAAGGTTCTTACTAATTATACCTGGAGAAAACCTTTCACTACTCTAAAATTACCTGAAAAAATTCCTCCACAAACTGAACCTATGGAAGTAGGTATAATAAAAAGTCCTCTTACTTCTGAAGAAAGAATAAGAAGGAGACAACTAAACTTATGTATGTATTGCGCCTCGAACGAACATCTAATTTCCGAATGTCCTCTACTGAAACATTCAAAAGGTGGTAAGCTTCATTCATCTACCTCTATATTGAACGTTTTTCAAAAAAGAAAAACATCTACTTATTTTTCTATATCTCTCATATTACAGTGGGATACAAAAAGAATCGTGACTGAGGCCATCATTGATTCTGGTGCTAATGGAACTTTTCTTGATTTTTCTTTTGTTTCAAAAAATAAAATTCCTTGTGTTCAAAAAACCAACTTTATTCCAATCAGGGTTATTGACGGTTCATTTATATCCTCAGGACCCATCAAAAATGAAACAATCCCTCTAAGAATGATTACCAACAACGTACATTTCGAATTCATTACATTTGATATTATTAAATCTCCACTTTATCCCGTCATTCTAGGAATTAATTGGTTAAAAAACCATGATCCTTTAATTAAGTGGTCTCCTTTCTCCATCTCCTTTGCTTCTGATTTCTGTAAAAAAACGTGCTTACAACACATTCCTATTCTCCATACTACTGTAGAACCAGTTATACCTCCATTCTACTCCGACTTTGCAGATGTCTTTTGTAAAAAAGAAGCAGAAACACTTCCTCCTCATCGGGTATATGATTGCCCAATAGATCTCATACCCGGAGCTCCTATTCCTTATGGTCATATTTATCCACTCTCTGAAAAGGAGTTAGAAATTTTAAAAGAATATCTTAATGAAAATTTACGCAAAGGGTTCATCAGACCCTAGACCTCTCCTGCTGCTTCTAGTATTTTCTTTGTGAAGAATAAAGACCAAACCATCCGTCCTATTATAGATTACAGAGCCCTAAATAAAATAACTATTAAAAATCGTTATCCTCTTCCACTAATAAATGAATTAATTGAAAGGTTAAGAACTGCAACTATATTCACTAAACTCGACCTTCGAGGCGCATATAACCTCATTAGAATAAAACAGGATGATGAATGGAAAACCGCCTTCCGGACAAGATATGGTCTCTACGAATATCTAGTGATGCCTTTCGGGCTCTGTAATGCCCCTGCAACATTTCAACATTTTATAAATGATATCTTTAGAGATCTTCTGGATGTATGTGTTATTATCTATTTAGATGATATCTTAATATATTCTAACAATTTGGATGAACATAGGAAGCATGTTAGATGGGTTCTATCTAGACTGAGAACTCATAAATTATACGCTAAACCAGAAAAATGCCTTTTTGAGGTTACTGAATTCTCTTTTCTAGGATACATTATTTCACCTCATTCTTTGAAGATGGATAATTCCAAAATCAAATGTATTATTGATTGGCCTGCTCCTACTACTACAAAAGAATTACAACGTTTTCTTGGATTTGCAAACTTCTATAGAAAATTTATTAGAAACTATTCGGATGTATCACATCCTCTTAACCTCCTCAACAGTAGTAAACGTCCTTTTAATTGGAATAAAGATGCACAAACAGCCTTCGAAGAATTAAAAAAAAAGATTTACAACTGCACCTATTCTACAACTACCTAATCCAACATTCCTATATGTTCTTGAGGTTGATGCATCAGATGCAGCCATCGGAGCAGTTCTTTCTCAACAAAAGACTCCACAAGATCCACTTCATCCAGTTGCCTTTTTTTCAAAATCCCTGAGCTCTGCTGAAAAAATTATCCTATTGGTGAAAAAGAATTATTAAGTGTTAAAGCTGCCTTCGAAAATTGGCGTCATCTTCTGGAAGATACAAAACAACCTATAATCGTTTATACTGACCATAAAAATCTTGAATATCTCTATACTAACAAAACCCTTACAGCTAGACAAGTTAGATGGAACCTATTTTTTAACCGATTTAACTTCCAATTAATATACAGACCTGGAAATAGGAATAAAAAGGCTGATGCTCTTTCTCGAATTCCTTCTAAAACTACTACTGATGATTATCCTCCTACCAAAATAATAGGGATCCTCTCTTCTCTTCATGATGACATAAAGAATTTGAATCAGAAGGATCTTGAACTTCCCAAAACAGCTATACTAACAAAAAAGGATGGTATATTTTATTTTAAAAATAGAATTTATATTCCTCCCATTCTTAGGAATAAATTACTTAAGATGGTTCATGATTCCCCCCTAGCTGGACATCCTGGAATAAAGAAAACACTTGAACTAACTTCACGATATTATTGGTGGCCTCGCCAGGATAGAACCATTGAATTATATGTCAAAACATGTCCTATTTGTCAAAGGTCTAAACCAGAACATAATCAACCTTTTGGATTACTACTTAACTTACCTATTCCAGAAAAACCTTGGCAATCCATTTCCATGGATTTTATCGTTGATCTTCCACCTTCTCAACATTTCACCACTATTCTTGTCGTTGTGGATCGCTTCACAAAAATGTCCCATTTCATTTCTTTAAAAAAATTACCCTCCTCTGTAGAATTGTCTAAGGTCTTTATTGACAATATTGTGAAACTTCATGGTCTTCCTGAAGAAATTATTTCTGATAGGGGGACACAATTTACCTCCAAATTCTGGAAAGAGATGTGTCTCTCCCTTCAAATTCAACGCAAACTCTCTTCCGCTTATCATCCCCAAACTAATGGGCAAACAGAAAGGGTTAATCAATGTTTGGAACAATATCTTCGATGTTATTGTTCATACCTCCAAGATGACTGGACCACATGGTTACCTATGGCCGAATTTTCTTACAATAATACCATTCATTCTAGTACGAAAATGACTCCTTTCTTCTCCAACTATGGTTTGCATCCGTCTTCATTCCCCATCCAAACCATTACTTCATCCAATCCTACTGTTACATCAAAAAACGAATTTATGTCTTCTCTATTTCTCAAATTACGGGAGAATCTTCAACTTGCTCAAAACTACCAGAAAAAGTTTTTTGACAATAGAAGAAGAATTCCCCCTCCTTACAAAGTAGGGGATCTTGTCTGGCTCTCTTCAAAAAATATTACCACAAACCGTCCTTCAAAGAAATTGAGCTCTCTTTTTCTTGGTCCTTTTCAAATAATTACAATTATCAATGATAACGTTGTTAAATTAAAACTTCCTCCAAGTTTTAAACTTCATCCAGTATTCCATGTCTCTCTTCTTAAACCACACATCCCTGATCCTTTTCATAGAGAAATAGTTACAACTCCTGAACCTATCATCGTCCAAGGTGAAGAAGAATATGAAATACACAAGATTTTGGATTCACGTGTCCACCGTGGCACCTTACAATACCTTATTAGATGGAAAGGTTATGGAGTTGATGAAGATACTTGGGAAGATTCATCTAATGTTCATGCAAAAAGATTAGTTGATGCTTTTCACAAACGCTGTCCCTCTAAACCAAAGTAAGTGCACCCAGAGGATGCCCCATGAGAAGGGGGTACTGTCAGGTATACTCTATCATCCATACTGCCGCCGGAACCCACTTCCGGGTTCACGGCGCTTAGCCCCGCCCCTTTTCTCTGACGCGGTCCTTCCACGATACTTAGGAAGACCGCGCCAGATTCAAGGGGCTGGATTATTCACGCAGGTACGGCATTGAGATCAGCTGCTCTATTGAATGCTACCGGCTACACTCCTCTCTCGACCTCGGCTTGTAACCAGATTTCAACCTTCCCCACTTCTCGACCTCGGCTTGGAAAACGGACTTCTACCTTCTCCACTCCCAGACCTCGGCTTGTAAAAAACGGACTTCCTTACTTTCCACTCCTAACGCTCAGCTTATTCATAGAGAGTCATATTCTCTCCTCCATTGGGTGAATTAACCCTTCCAATACCAGAACTACCTCTAAGTTAAGTAATCCTTTTTCTCCAAGGAAACCAATTCATATTAATTATTTTCACTTCATTCCTCTCTTGTCAATAAGGGATTACTACTAAGTCTTATTTCTCCTGCAAATATCATTTATTATTAATTGCAACCTGTCCAGCTTATTTATCATTATACTAATAAATCATTCCATCTTAATTAAGTTGGAACTAGCATTGCTTTCCTTCCTGCATGTGTATTTAAAGATACAGTCAAGCTTGTTTACTTCAATATAAAGGAGGTGTAATTATTGTTTCTGCAGTTGAGTTCCAATTAAAGGGATATTACACAATCCCATCACAGAGCCCATCATTTTGTTCCTGATTTCCTTGGATGTATGCTTTTTTTCTCCAGTTTGCATTTCTCTACCTTCTGTTATATTTGACTGCCAGATTTCTCACCATTGGCCTGTTTAATGGACCTTTACTGCACAGCATGACTTCTGGACTATATCTTGATTTGCTTCGGCTCTTCCTTGCTCTGACATTCTGACTTCTAGACCCATAGATTTTTTTTTCCTTTTGAGTGCCCTGAGACAGAGAGAGAGAGAGAGAGCGAGAGAATCAGACTCACAGACACAAGTATTGGTCCTATTTTGCTGCATTGTCTACACCAGGGGTAGGCAACCTATGGCACTAGTGCCATGCACGGCACTCGAGGTGTCTTTGCACGGCACTTAAGGCTGCTAGAGCCAAACAGGCTCTGGCCTATCAGGAGTTCCAGTAAAACTTCAGATATCTGCTAATACGAAGAGGTGGTGAAGGACAATCCTCAATTTATGCATTGCAGCACATAGTAGAAGTGATCTCAGATCACTTCCTCCCAGCACTTGCGAATGGGAATCCACACTGTAGTACAGCAGCCCGCAGCTGGTGTTGCAGCTCCTGTCCTTGACCTGTACCTGGCCAGCCTGGTCCCCACTGGAACCCAGGGAAGCCACCCACACTGCTAGATATACACAGAAATGCAGAATAACAGCCCACACACAAGCATACACACAATCCCCACAAACGCAACACCACTAACAATCCACACACATGCATACAACCCCACATGCAGGCTCTCACATACAATACCCCAAACAGCCCCTAGACACTACCAAACACACAATGTGACATATCCACACACAATTCCACAAGCAGCCCTCATACACAGCCCACATTCATATGTATCATACACAATACCATAAACTACTAATGAACCTTTATAATATAATAGCTCATATACGCACAAATACCACGATACAAAGCAATTACAGTAAAAATAACACAAGCAGAATACGGCAGCATACACACCTCAATTTAAAAAAATAGGATCGACATGCTACGGGACATCACAATCCTATATCGGCACAGTGCTGCTAAAAGGTTGCCTACCCCTGGTCTACGCTATTATTATTATTAAATTAGATAACTCCCAAACTGTCAAATGGACATGTAGGGACACTCTATTTTTGCAGGTTCGAATAGGAGTGTGGTCAAGGTCAGGGCTTTTTCTATTATTTACTAGCAACATTTTACATTTTTGGAACAGGAGCACTGTATATTATTTACATGGACTGATTTTTACACATTTATTGGAATTTAAAGACATATTACTGTGAGTATTTTAGCTGTGGAGCTCTGTTATACACTGAGACACACCAACAATAGTAGGACAGAAAAAAGGGACAGAGGGATTTGGGCCCAAACAGGGACTTTTCCTCTAAAAGGAGGACCCTTCAGAGGTTTGAATTTACTGCTGGGCAATGATAAAACTAGTTGTCACAATTGTTTAGCTGCTTTAAGTAGGTAATTATTTGCTTTTGATTATTGCTTTGTTAAAATATGGCTAAGTCACAATAATAGGATTATTGGTAATCAATTTCAGATACTTAGAACTGCTAACAGTGATTTCAAATAGGGAAACTGTTTTTTTTTTTTTTAATTATGTCATATGTATCCATATTGCTATGTTTATAAATGTGTTTAGCTAAACATGAGCTATACTTTCAAGAAAAGGGACATTGCAGAATTTAAGAGAGTATAATAGACCTCCCTTTATTATTAATATTAGGGCCCCACCTTCTGTCCATGGATGAGGGCCAGGGGAGGGGTAATACGTTCTCCCCCTTTTTATTCATATGAGTGTCCACACCCACCATTTACAGGTGGGGGCCAAGGGAGAGGACAATAGATCCTCTCCCATGAAGATTTAAAGTAGCCCCCACCTTATGCCACAATGGAGGAACAGTCACAAGTTTTTAATGTTTAGTAGATAATAGAGGTTGCAAATATATCAAGGTTTGCAATCTCAATTATAGCATTTGACCCACATGGAATTTTTATTTAATTGTTTCCTGTTTAATGTTGCACTGGCTAGCAAGCACTGGTCAGTTGTCACATCATTTTTAACTATTTACCAAAAAGTTCAAATTGGCTTCAATTCTGGGCCTGGATTTAATTAATTTGGTCCCGATTTCAGCTGTCTGGCGGATTTTGGTCCGACTGAAATCCAGAACAAATTTAGGTTTGTTTGGGGCTTCATTTACAGAATTCACACATTGGTGAATTCCATAAATAATGTATTTTGCAGTCCGAATGACCTTGTACAACAATGAATGGATTTACACCATTTAGTACGGGGCCATTCGGACTTTAGTGGATAGCCCTGTAAAACGAAACTTGAAGGTGAATTCAAAGTGAATTTAAAATTTAGGTGAAAATAAACTAAACTGGAAAAATTCTCTTTTAGTTTTGCAAATCTGGCTGTAAAATTCACTTTGAATTCACTATGAATTCTCACTTTAGTAAAGAACCCTGCCAGTGCTTGTCTGTGAGACATAAGTCAAAGGTAATGAAGACTTCACAAGACATAGATATCATTTATATGCAGATGACACGCAAATCTACCTGTCCTCCCCTGATCTCTCTCCGCCCACCTTGACTCGTGTTTCTGACTGCCTTTCTGCTATTTCCAACTGGATGGCTGCTCACTTCCTTAGACTCAACCTGTCCAAAACAGAACTTCTAGTTTTTCCTCCCTCAAGTGATGCTACTCCTGTGTCTGTCTCCATCCAAGTCAAAGGCGCTACTATCACCTCTACCTCGCAGGCTCACTGCCTAGGGGTTCTTTTTGATTCTGACCTCTCTTTTACTCCCCATGTCCAATCGATAGCCAAATCCTGTCGCTTCCAACTCAAGAATATAGCACGCATCCGCCCATATCTAACGCCGGACGTGGCTAAGGTACTGGTTCATGCTGTTGTTCTCTCTCTCCTTGACTACTGCAATCCCCTTCTCACCTGTCTTACATGTTCCCAGCTTGCACTGCTATAATGAATGTGGCTGCGAGGCTTATTTTCCTGTCCCGTCGCACCTCCCACGCCTCCACGCTCTGTCAGTCCCTGCATTGGCTTCCAGTTAGATATAGGGCCCAATTCAAAATTCTGGCGCTTGCTTACAAATCCCTACATAATGCTGCTCCAACATACCTATCCTCCCTCATACACAAGTATGTCCCGTCGAGACCCCTGCGCTCAGCCCAAGACCTACGCCTATCCTCTGCCCGGATACCCACCTCTGATGCTGGCCTTCAAGACTTCTCCAGGTCTGTATCTATTTTGTGGAACTCCCCTCCTCAATCAGACTTTTACCCAGCCTCCACTCCTTCAAAAAATCTTTGAAAACTCACTTCTTCATTAAAGCGTATCAATTAAACTGTCAGAAGGTTTCTTATCCCCCACCCCATGACTCCTTTCCTGCAACTGTCAAAAATGACCTACCAAGCACTCAATAAACCCTTCTCTAGCAAACTATTTAATTCCCCTACTTTAACCCTTTGTGTCACTATACCACATTCCCTCTAGCATGTAAGCTCATCGAGCAGGGCCCTCAACCCCCTCTGTTCCTGTACGTCCAGTGGTCTGATCTCAATTATGTGCCTGTTAGTCCACCCATTGTACAGCGCTACAGAATTTGTTGGCGCTATATAAATAATCTAATAATAATAACATAGATCAGAGCCGCAATGAGCAGATTCTTTGCTGGAATAAAGGTTAGTTTTAATAGCTTTTTAATCCTTTCCATGACAAAATGTGGGAGGCGGAAATCTAAACATAAATAAAAAGTACATTTCTGTTTTATTAAGAAGTATATATCTATTTAATTGTATTAAGGTCTTCTAATAATGTTATGTTTATGAATGTATTTTATTTCCAATAAGTTCATGTTGTTATATGTTGATCTTTCCTGTCTACACTCTTCCCTTTTTACTTTATAATATATGCTGCAATTTGAGAAGGAAGATTAAAGGATAGCATAGGAAGATTGACTGATTGTTAGGAGGTTTAATCCTGTTTTGTGATTTTACTTTTTTATACTCAATTTTTATGAATATATACATTAGTAGATTATTTCCCTACAGCAAGACCATAAATCATAATTGCTTTATGATATTTTTCTGTTTGTTTGTTTCTGTTTATATGCTGTGACTATAATTTTATATGTTGCATGTATAATGTAATGCAATGACTCTATTCCTTTATTTGATGTTGTGGGATTTATGAAACAACATAATTGTATTAAATTGAAAATAAGACTTGCAAGAGTAAATAATAAAAAGTACTGATTTGGATATATTCTCAAATTCAGCTACAGTCACAGTTTACATTTTGTAGTTTGGATTTCAATCTGTGTTTAGTGAATAAACTATTATGTAGGGCTACATCCCTTTGACATATTATACCTGACAACATTTCATGCCATGATCACATGGTGCATGATACAGCTAGGTGAAGGGGAAGCAGGAAATGAAGTGGCATGTAGGAGTGATTAGAAATCAGAAAGTGTGGTACTAGATAAAAGTGGACAGTAAGCGATGATGTAAATGGTGTCACAGTTCATAAAACTATGAAATAAGACTCTTGCTTTTCTTCATTGTTGTACAGACTATGAAAACACGAGCCATTGAGGAGGTGTGAACAGTGCTACAGCTCCAAAAAAAGCAACAACATTAAGATTATATAGGACACCCTATATGTAATTTTGACCTTGACGAATCTAGAAACGTCCCTTCCAGCAGTAATAAGCTGCGTAGAGGAATATAGTTATCTTTCTAATTCTAACTATAAAATTACACTCACAGGTAGAATCCTGGTCAAAAAACTCTAGATTTAAGTGGTCTAATAATTCACTTATATCTTGGAATTAGGATAAATTTTAACGTTAGTTCATGGCTTCAGGAAAACCACAACGAACTTCTCCAAGAGCTTAAAGGTCTGACAGATAAATGGAGCAAAATACAGCTCTCTTGGCTCGGGATGATAAATGCTTTTAGATCCTATTTACTTCCCAAGTTAGAATATCTCTTTTGTATAATACCTCTTAGAGTCTACAAAATAATGTTGAGGTTATTCCACAGACTATTTGTACTATATGTCTGGGGTGGTAAAAAAACAACCACCTAGAATTGCGTTTAAAACAATGTTAACCAGAACATCAGAAGGGGGTTTATGGTTTCACAATGTTTTTCTTATTCACCACATGGTTATGTTTTCACATTATCTAGAATGGGGAAACATGTATTCTTTTATAAACCCTGGTATATGTTTGAAAGAAAGTTGTGTGTTAAATGTAATCCTTTTCACTTTTTTTGGATAGAAAAAAAAATCTTTAGAAATTTCAAGATAGACAACTTAGTTGTTAACCAAGTCTTTTACTCTGTAGAGCCAATAAAGAAACTCTCTTTCTCAAACAACTTTCTAAACATACTCCATTGAAAGTTTTGAAATTATTTATTCAAGATTTGAATCTGACAGGTTGGTCAGGCGTAGGATTAATGAGAATAAAAGATATTTCCTATGCATATATTATATTATATGTTACTTCTATATGTAAAATCTGCAGGTTTCTAGAACTATTTACATATATAAGAATAGAGGACTATCTTCATAAAGTTTTGATAATAAATGAATCACCTTTAGATAAGCTCCTACATGGAAAGATATCTTCCAAGATTAGGAAAGCTGCATATACCTAAATCAAAACATGAAAACAAAAGCTATTAAAGATTGGGAAAAGGACATGGGTAAAACATTCTCTTTCCAAACTTGGCAAAATTATTTTAAAACGATTGGGAAATCCATCCATTGTGTGAATATACAGGAGACCTTTTTCAAACTTGTACTCATCTGGCATATGACTCCTATAAAACTTTGTAAATTTCAACCAAATACTTCCATTCTATGTTGGAGATGTAATAGAAATGTTGGTACACTAAAACATCTATGGCGGGACTGTCTGATACTAAATAATCTCAAAGCAAAAGTTTCAAAAATGTTTATAGACTTCAAAATCAATATTAATTTAACTTTAAGGTGTTTTCTTATCATTTCGATCTTTCCTGTCTATCTAAATCATTAGAATATCTGGTTATTCATATTTTAATGGCAGTGAAACTATGTATGGCTAGATATTGGAGAAAGGAGGAATCTCCCAGCATAGAAGAAATAAGAGCACAGGTTAACTACCAAGGGGTAACGGAAAAAGCAGTGTATATAATGATGGTAATATAACGAAATAAGATCTGGGATGTTTGGTTTACATAGTCAATAGAGAAAATTCTGTCCCCGAATCATATATTACCTGACATTGATATGCATAATAATTTACGGCTTTGCCTTATAGGTTGATCCCCAATTGGAAATTTATGTTTTGAAACAATTTTTATTATAAAATAACCTTTTTAGGATTGGACTAGAAGAGTCCTCCTTGCCTCTCTTCGGTGTCTCAGTTCTTTTGTGGTACAAATATTTGTACCCTTTCTTTAATGTATGTTTGTCTTATATGTTATTTATGCATTAGTGTTTGTTTCTTTTTGAAGAACATAAGCTTTTAATTCATGTTTTAGGATTTCTTCAATAGAACAATAATACTTTAAGTATGTATAACACTACACGAACCGTGCCATTTATCGCATTTTTAAACAAGCACTTTAACTATGAATACTGCACTTGATTATTTGTAATTGATGCATATTGATATGTCTAAAAAAAACAAATAAAATTTTCAGAAAAAAAAAAAAGATTATATAGGACACCCAAAAATACAAGGTTACATAAAATCTGTTATCTTAACAAATACATGTAGGGATCTGGTCACACCATATGGCCATACAGTGTTAAGCCCACCAAGGCTACTTTTGATGCAGTGGTGGGCTCAACACAGTATGGCCATGTGTTGTGAATTAATTGCTTTATATCTTTATTTTGCAATTCTACAGTTCGTAGGATTATCACACCTTGTATGTTGAAATTTAGACTTTAAGGAGTCTCCAAGAATTCAGCTAAACCAGGAAATTCTAAAATACTCCCCTATATGCTTTCTTACTGAATAATGTTTTTATAGTAAGGAATATTAAAATCTTTGCTGATATTTCACAGTAATTAAATATCTAACATGTATTTAATTGAATGCTAAAATATCATAAAACATAATACAACTTTTAATTTTTTTTTTTTTTTTTAAGAATCATTTAAAAAACATATGTATAGCTCCCTACTTAAATAATCAGCAGTATGGTAAAAATACATTGAAATCTTCATTTTGTTTTATTCATTTGTTCTTCTGTTCAACCTTTGCATGGATAAATTATTGTTTTGGATGAAGAGTGTGGGGGCACATTCTATAATTTGGGAACACCATAGGGCGCACCTAGTACTGTAAAATTGCATCATATTCTCTACTGATATATATATATCATGCAGAGCACCCCTCAAATCTAATAACTCCTATGAAATAGCTCCCGTGCTATTACTGATCCACAGTGCTTAACAGTTGGAAGACATTGCAAGTTAGAGCTATCCTTTGGCTTTTTCCAAACATATAACCATCTGACGGGTTTTCTCTCCTACGTCCATTTTGTGGGGGTATTCCACTTGGGGCTCGAATTCCTGGATAAGGATGGTGGGGAGTTCAAAGGGCATTCATTCCGGTTAGGGGCGGCTACAGACGCCGCCAGGCCCGGCGTGCCTGCGCCAATGGTTCAGAGGGCTCGAATGATCTAGAAATTCAATAGAACAGGATCAAAGATGACTCATAAGACCATATTAATATTTTCATTGATTAGGGGTCCAATTTTCATGATCTTTCCATCTGGTTATTCATTACTATTTGTTGGCCTTGGATGGAAGCAATAACAGAATGGCAGCTTTGCGCAAAGTCCAACTTGTGGAAGTTCACTAATTACAGTTTTAGTTGATACTTGGTCAAAGATGTGTTGATGCGTTACCGTGCTAAGGCTGCAGTTTTGTAGCATTTACAATCTTTTTTTAACCTTTTATTAATATCATTGGACTTTGACTTGAGAAGTTGAGATTTGCACTAAAGTCCAAAGGACCCTGTACCTAATGTTGCAAAACTATCCTACTGCATACAGGGTCATTTGGACCGAATGCTGCTGGATGGCTGAAATCCAGACTGAATGCTTCAAATTCAGACCCAGATGTTTTAATTCTGGGCCCAGATATAAATCCCCCAACAATTTCCTAGCCAGTGGGATGATTTTAAGTAGCCCTGTTTGTTGTATAAATTTTGATCTCCATAGCAGCACCATTGCTAAGAAATGCATGTTCCAGGTGTGCACCCAATTCCCTTTTTTTCCATATATGCTTGGAGTCCAAACTAGATTCCTTTTGGGTTAAGCACCCCACCACTCAGCTTCAGATGACCCTTTGAAGGAAAATATAAATGTGAGGAGGTTTTGGTTAGCAATGTCACTTTAATAATATATCTTTTTTATAAAGCAGATATACGATATATATTGTAAGTATATACATCAAAGCACTATTACATTAATTGTTTAGTTTTGAACCTGTATTCTTTTTTAATTGTGGGTTTGTTTGTTTTTTATTTTTCATTCTCTGTTTTATTGAGGCATTGAAATAGTACAGTACACATAAAAATGAGTTGTAGTGGGGGGGAGGGGAAGCGAGCTCTGACCGGTCTCTCATCTTGTGAGCGCAATGCTACAAAGCCTCTAAGTTGATATATATTACAGCACAGAATACAGGGGACCTATCCCAGAGAGGGGAGGTATCCTATACCGCTGACTTTTCTGTGTTTCCGACCAGGGCTGGATTAAGAGCCCAGTGGGCCTGGTGCTGACAATTATGATGGGGCCTAATTACAGAATCTTATCGACGAAAAACACTAAAACAGTCATACCTCCCAAGCGTCATGTATCTGATGAAGTTGGTGTTGGAGGGAAATTTAAAGGATGCAGATATAAGAAAACACATACTCTATGCTAATCTCTTTATCTAATTTATTCCTTCATCTTTCAAGTAAATCCATACCAACAGCAGTGTCCAGTGAAGCACGAAGCCAATGGGCGGGGTAAAAGAGGTCACTGATGCGAATCACATGACCAGAACTGCCAGAAGGGGCGAACAAGCCCAAAAAGGGTGTATGTCTGTCCAAAGAATTGGAAGGCCAGCCCCCTAGTCTCCAAGTGTCTGTGTCCCCATTTCTCCCAGTGTCCCCATGTCTCAGTGTGTCCCGTGTCACTAGGATACATGGGGACACAGAGACGCAGGGACACTGAGACACCTGGAGACATGGGGGCACTGAGACACTTGGGGACACTGGGAGACATAGGGGCACTTGTGGATACAGACATGGGGACACTGAGAGACATGGAGACATGGGGACACAGACATTTGGGGACACTGGGAGAAATGGGATCACAGACACTAGGGACACAGAGACATGGGGACGCAGACACTGGGAGACATGGGGACACAGAGATATGGAGACACAGACACTGAGAGACATGGGGACACTGAGACACTAGGTACACTGGCTGGGAGACATAGGGACACTGGGAGACATGGGGATGCAGACACTGGCTGGGAGACATGTGGACACTGGGAGACATGGGGACACAGACATATGGGGACAATGGGAGCCATGGGGACACTGGGAGCCATGGGGACACTGGCTGGGAGGCATGGGGATACTGGGAGTCATGGGGACACTGATACACTAGGGACACTGGCTGGGAGGAATGGGGACACTGGGAGACATGTGTCCCAATGTGTCTACCTATGTCTCACAGCGTCCCCATGGGTCTGTGTCCCCATGTCTCACAGTGTCCCCTAGTGTCTCAATGTCCACACGTCTCCAAGTGTCCCCTAGTCTCTCAGTGTCCCCATCTCTGCCTGATGCCTTTCCCCTCATCCCTCACTTCCCTGAGCTGTAGTCTGTCTCTGTCAATGTTATGTAGTACCGTAACCAAACCTAACATACTCTTACTCAGTAGCATGTCTCCTGTCTCTTAAGCCTTATTACGACCCCCTATGTCAGGGGTCAAGTCCTGGGGAAAAAAGTGTGGGAACTCACCCAAGATTCCCGCCGTCCCCCCCCCCCCCTTTAAAAATTACACTCCTATGTATATAGTGCAGTGCAAGGTGTGTATAATGAATGTAGTGTGTTTGTAGTGAATGCAGAGTGTGTATAATGAATGCAGTGTGTTTTTAGTGAGTGCAGAGTGTGTACACTGAATGCAGTGTATGTAGTGGGTTTGTAGTGAATGCAGAGTGTGTATAGTGAATGTAGTGTGTAGTGAGTGCAGAATGTGCATAATAAATGCAGAGGGTGTATAGTGAATGTAGTGTGTTTGTAGTGAGTGAAGAGTGCATGTGTGTGTGCTGGATGATGTGTGTGTGTGTGTGCTGGATGATGTGTGTGTGTGTGTGCTGGATTATGTGTGTGTGTGTGTGCTGGATTATGTGTGTGTGTGTGTGTGTGTGTGTGCTGGATGATGTGTGTGTGAGTGCTGGATGATGTCTGTGTGTGTGCTGGATGATGTGTGTGTGAGTGCTGGATTGTGTGTGTGTGAGTGTTGGATGATGTGTGTGTGTGTGCTGGATGATGTGTGTGTGTGTGCTGGATGATGTGTGTGTGAGTGTGCTGGATGATGTGCGTGTGTGTGCTGGATGATGTGCGTGTGTGTGCTGGATGATGTGCGTGTGAGTGCTGGATGATGTGTGAGTGAGTGCAGGATGATGTGTGTGTGTGCTGGATGATGTGTGTGTACTGGATGATGCGTGTGTGAGTGCTGGATGATGGGTGTGTGAGTGCTGAATGATGGGTGTGCTAGATGATGTGTGTGTGTGTGCTGGATGATGTGTGTGTGAGTGCTGGATGATGTGTGAGTGAGTGCTGGATGATGGGTGTGTGTGTGCTGGATGATGGGTGTGTGAGTGCTGGATGATGGGTGTGTGTGTGCTGGATGATGGGTGTGTGAGTGCTGGATGATGGGTGTGTGAGTGCTGGATGATGGGTGTGTGAGTGTGGGATGATGTGTGTGTGAGTGCTGGATGATGTGTGTGTGTGAGTGCTGGATGATGGGTGTGTGAGTGCTGGATGATGGGTGTGTGTGTGCTGGATGATGGGTGTGTGTGTGCTGGATGATGGGTGTGTGAGTGCTGGATGATGGGTGTGTGTGTGCTGGATGATGGGTGTGTGAGTGCTGGATGATGGGTGTGTGTGTGCTGGATGATGGGTGTGTGAGTGCTGGATGATGGGTGTGTGTGTGTTGGATGATGTGTGTGGGGGGGGAGGAGCATTTTTTTTTACTTTATGTGTCTATATTTTTTTTTATTTTATTCCCCCCTCCCTGCTTCTTACCTTGTCAGGGAGGGGGGAGATCGCCTGGTGGTCCGGTGGTATGCTGGAGGGAACCAGCCGCTGCACACAGGAGCCATCACACACTGTGTTCCCTCTCCAGCTCTAACTCTCGCGAGACTCGCCTGTGCGGAGCGTTGCCATGGTAACAGCCGCGGGTCTCGCGAGAGTTAGAGCTGGAGAGGGAACACAGCATGTGACGGCCCCTCAGTGCAGGGACCAGGGCCGGTCCTGCAGGACAGGTAACGGGAACGGCGTTCCTGCTCTGGAAAAAGTGCGGGAACGACGTTCCCATGCGTTCCTGCAGGACTCGAGCCCTGCCCTATGTACTCAGTTAGTTTTACATATGTTGATAATACTTTTGATCTCTCTCCACTGACATACCTATTATGCTTGTTTACTTTGCTTTAAAAAAAAATGTGTAGTACTATTCTATGCCATGATAAGAATTGTTTCTCATGCTTATTGATGCTTGTCTTCACTATTGTGGCAGTGAAGGCCAGATTTGTACATCCATGCACAGAAAAATAAAGAATTTAAAAAAACAAACAAAAAAAACCCCAGAGTTATAGCATACACAATGAGGAGTATATAGGCTTTGCTTGAGCATGAATATGATTGCATCAAAGTTAAAAAAAGTATACAGAAACTCCTGGCTCTGTCTGTGTTATTTTAAAATGATAGAAAACAGCCTAAATAAACACGTCCAGACTTATTATTATTATTATTGCCATTTATATAGCGCCAACAGATTCCGTAGCGCTTTACAATATTATTAGAGGGGGGATTTAACTATCAATAGGACAATTACTTGAAAACTCACAGAAATGATGGGTTGAAGAGGGTCCTGCTCAAACGAGCTTACCGTCTATAGGAGGTGGGGTATAAAACACATTAGGACAGGAAATTGCAGTCAAATTAGGTAGGAGTGAAACAGAGCTGGAGAAGAGAGTAGAGTTCTGCCATTTATGAGAGAGCAAGAGACAGGCAAGTGAGGTAGAGGCTAGTCTGGGAGGCCATAGGCTTTCCTAAAGAAATAGGTTTTAAGGCACTTCTTAAATGATTGAAGACTAGGGGAGAGTCTGATGGCGGTAGGCAGGCTATTCCATAGGAAGGGAGCCGCCCGTGAGAAGTCCTGCAAGCGCGAGTTGGCTGTACGGGTGCAAGCAGCGGACAGAAGAAGGTCACGGGCAGAGCGGAGAGACCGAGAAGGGGCATACCTATGGATCTGTGAGGAGATATGAGGGGCTAAGATTATTCAGTGCCTTATAGGTATGGGTTAGCACTTTGAATTGACTCCTATAGTATACAGGAAGCCAATGTAAGGACTGACAGAGGGATGAGGTGTCAGAGGACCGACTAGTAAGGAAAATCAGTTTGGCGGCAGCATTCATTACATACTGTAGCGGGGCAATACTGCTATTGGGAAGACCAATTAGGAGAGAGTTACAATAGTCCATGCAAGAGATTACTAGAGCATTGACAAGCTCTTTAGTAGCATCTTGTGTAAGAAAGGGGCAGATGCTGCAATGTTTTTGAGGTGGAATTGGCATGACTGACTTAGAGTATAACATAAGCATACAAGAGGATTAGTCTGTCCAGACATGAAGATAACTAGTGGGGTATGTACGTGAATTCAGCGATGAGTAACAAGAATGCTCTAAAGAAAGTGGGTATAACAAAAAAATCAAGGCGATAGAAATCTCTATTGGTCAAAACAATTATTATGAATTGGTAAAGAATCTACCAAAAACAGTCAGCCTATGCCACCTAGAGTCCAAATTATATAGACTAGCTCGGTTCCAGGCTCTGCTTCTGTTCCCTGAACCCTACACACTCGACACAGAGAGGCCAGTGACATCCGAGGTCACACGTTCGCACATACCCGGCAACACAAGGGAGAGGTTTCCAGATTAGGTTTGTAATGCTAGGGGCAAGGTAGCCCAGATCTCCACAGTGGAGATGCATAGTGGTGAATACCTGTGTGCGCACGGTTCAGTACCGCTGTCCGCCGCGGCGACTTCCTATGCCTTCTATTCCTTCTCTCCAGATCTCCAGTAAGCTGTGTAACACTGCAGGGCACTTCTGACACCAGTGGGAACCAGGATATCCCCCCGGGCAAAAGGGGGTCAAGGGCGAGTAGAATGACAGACCGCAAGTAAGTCAAGCACAGTCTGTGTCTACCGGTTGTAAGGAGAGCAACAAAGTTTAATCTTATGTTCATTAAGAAGATGTCTCTAAGGAGTTCCAGCACCATTTGACTTTCTCAGTCGGCTGTCAGACTCCACCCTGAATTGTGTTTTTAGTCACATTCATTTTGCATTATATATATTCACAATGCTCTTACGAAATATTAATTAAATACACTTTAGTTAATGTAGCATCATTTATTAATTATATTTGTCTCCCACCTTAAGATCCACCAATATTGAGGTATTGTGGATTAGTAGTGGGCTTTACACAATATGGCCATATGGTGGAACTGAATCTCCATGTTTGCTGAGATAAGTGATTTTAAACTGTATTTTTGTGTGCACTGTTCCTTCTTTTATTATCATGTGCCATCATATTTTTGTTAGAAATTTTGATATATATTGACATATATAATATATATTGATATATTTAGTCATTTTTTCAGTTTTAATGATCAACACATCTGCAATTTAGGCACCATTTTTTTTTGCCTCTCTGAAACTTTGCTGATGCCTTGTATGTCAGAGCTCTTATATAGTTGACAAATGCAGCTAATTGGCAATCCACATAATAGGACTCTTTTTTTTTTTTGCAGCTGTATTGGTACTTAGTATTTAGTGAAATTGGAGTTAAACCGCTTTGTCATGCAATATTCCTGTTATTTTGTCCTCGCCATAATTTGGATTACTCAGCCTTTTCAAATTTTACTTTTCTTCTCTTACTGAAACCTATTTAAAAAAAAGTTAAAATTCTGATGTACTTACTAAGTCCTATATGTTGGAGCATATTGTTTTTGGAGCATTAGTTTTTAGTGTAGCATCCCTTTATTATTTTTTTTAGATATGAATATGTTTTTGTTTTTTTTTGTAAATCTTTTTATTGAAGGGTAAAAAGTTAGGGAACAGAGATCGAGGCTCGCAGGCCACCATAAAAGCATTGTGGCGAATTATAGCACAAACCGTATATCAATTTATTACAATATATGATCAATATGAGTGCGAAACAGTGCTTAATTACAGCAGTATAAGGCATTACTAGTGTGTATCCGTCTTGTGCAATTACGGCATATGAGTTTCCACCCTTTGTTCAAATTCAGGCCATACCCATGCTCATATGTGTGTTTTTGTGTTCTATGTTTGAGGCCTGACTGCCTATATACGTTTATGCGTGTGTTGTTTTCTTTCACCAGCTACGGTTTTTGTGTTCCCAGGCGGGTGGGTTTATCAGGTGGGAGTGAGTGGTATGGTTAGAGTAAGGAGAGGAAAGAGAAAAAGAGGGGTATGTTAAATTAGAGAGAGTCTTCCCTGGTGTCCGCCCCCCCATGTCCAGGCGGGGTGAGCGCCACCTGGGTACGTAGTGTTCGGGTTTCATCCTGTTCTATCGTAATGGCTTATAGGGTGTATTCTGGGGGGGTGTGATGTGGTCTTATTCCGTGTCACCGTCTGTGCTGTGAAGGTGTCTGGAATCGCGTCTAATGCGTTGCGTTGTGTTGTGCCCCCCTTTGCTATGTGTCAAATTTTTAGTCGTTTGGCTGTGTGGCATCTTTTATGACCTACTTTGGGGGTCCCGTCGTGTGGTAACTTGGTTACGCTAGTTTTAATTAGGATTACATGATGTACCTTGTTGCACATCTAGTGCAATTGTGTGTCCTGCATAGACATGAGTCGGCAAGGGGTCGTGTGTTCCATATGTAGTGACTCCCACCAAGTGAAGGTATCCCAGGGGTTGGGATTATGATCTGTAAGAGGTGGTGATTCTAGGACCCGCCGCCCAGCCCTCCACCCCAATTATGTATTAGTGTATCTCTTATCTACCTGCTTGATATGAGAACCAGGACCGCCATGTCTCCGCGTGTCGTGTCAAACGCCCCGCCAGGGACGCCTGTAGCGCTTCCGCTGCCTGTATGTCTCTGACCCTTTGTAGCCATTCCTCTGTGGAGGGGATTTCTGTCCTCTTCCAATAGACTGGGATTAGGGATTTGGCAGCGTTCAGTAAGTGGCGTAGGATTGATCTCTTATATCCGGGAATAGATTGCGATGTGATGTGTAGTAGGACTAATTCCCGAGACCACTCTGTATCATCCCCTAGGATTGCTTTTATTTCTGTATGGATACGGCCCCAGTACTCCGTGATGACTCGGCATTGCCACCACAGATGCAGTAGGGTGCCTCTCGCCTCTTGACATCTCCAGCAGGTTGGGGATGTTTCCGGGAAGATCTTCTGTAGAGCAGTCGGTGTCCTGTATGAATATGTTAATTAAATTTAAGCTGTGTTCAGTTTGAAACATCACAATTTGCATAAAATGTGAAAAGTGTGTGTTTTATTCTGATCTTCTACTGATTCACAAATCATAATATATTCACATTATGGGTTCCAAAATGATCTTAGGTTGCTTGCTTATGGACATAAATGGCTGTTATGTTACTTCCGTGACTGGTCATGGGTAATTTAAATATTTAAAGTATAAACACATTAATAAATTAGAGGAAAATCTTTAATATATATTTATTGTCCTGCTGGTTATTCGAGAATAGTGGGAGAACTCTATATGTGTTATTTACATTTTCATTAAAGAAGTATAAGACATTTGATTGCCGTGATTTATTGATTTGTATGTTAAAAAGTAACGCATTTAAGTGAAATTATTACAAAAAGCAGCATATTGAACCCATTGTAACCAACAAAGCATATAGATATGAGAGATATGTTGTTTTTTAGATAAACACAGTTGCATGAAAACATTTGTGAACACTTTAGAATTACCAGTATTTCTGTGTTGATTAAGAAAACTATCTTCATTTCAGTCACAATTATAGGAAAGCACAATCTCACTAAACTAATAACACACAAACAGTAGTATTTATTAAAATTTAATTTGAATGCAATGAGTGATCATTCACAGTACAGGATGGAAAAAGTAAGTGAACCTTCGAGTTAAAAACTTCTATAAAAGCTATTCAAAGTTAGGTGCTTTAATTATAGAGATGAGATTGGAAGTGTGGGTTGAACAGGTGACCTACCCTTTAAATATAGAAAGATTGATGAGTGTGAACTATGCCTCAATGCCAACCTTTCATAGGACCTTAAAAGACGCATTATAGATATACATGAAGCTGGAAAATGTTACAAAAGCATTGTTAAAGAAACACTGAACTTGCTATATCAACTTCATGTAAATGAAATTGTTATAGTGCATATAGTAGTTAAGCTCTTCTTAGTGCCCCCTAATTTTCTTTATTTTATTAGTTAGAAGGCTTGAAAGTGTGGCTTCAAGCCATGACACCAAGCACTTTGGATAGGAGGCCCAGGTCTGTTATTATTATTATTATTATTATTATTATGTTATTATTTTTATAGCGCCAACAATTTCCGCAGCGCTTTACAGTGGGTGGACGAACAGACATGTAGTTGTAACAAGACAAGTTGGACACACAGGAACAGAGGGGTTGAGGGCCCTGCTCAATGAGCTTACATGCTAGAGGGAGTGGGGTAAAGTGGCACAAAAGGTAAGGATAGTATTAGACTAATGACAGTTGCAAGAGAGGAATCAGTCGGGAGCTATTAACAGTTTCATTGATACGCTTTTATGAAGAAGTGGGTTTTTAATGATTTTTTGAAGGAGTGGAGACTGGGTGAGCATCTAACAGAGAAGTGAAGTGAGTTCCACAGGAACGGTGCAGCCCTCGAACATCAGAGGTGGGAACAGAAGATAGACATAAGTCTTCAGCAGAGCATAAGGGCCTAGACGGTACATACTTGTGTATTAGGGAGGATAGAGAGGTGGGAGCAGCATTATGTAGAGATTTGAAGGCAAAAAACAGAATTTTAAATTGAGCCCTATATCTAACAGGAAGCCAATCTAGGGACTGACAAAAGAGTGAGGCATGGGAGGTGCGGGCGGACAGGAAGATGAGCCTCGCCGCCGCATTCATTATGGACTGTAACGGCACAAGTTGGGAGCACGTAAGACCACTGAGAAGTGGGTTACAGTAGTCAAGGCGAGAAAGGACAGTGGAATGGACCAAAACCGTAGTTGCATCTGGCGTTAAGTAGGGTTAGATGCACGCAATGTTTTTGAGATGGAAGCAGCAGGATTTGGCAATAGACTGAACATGAGGTGTGAAGGAGAGGTCGGAGTCAAAGAGAACACCCAGGCAGCGAGTCAGCGTAGTGGAGCTGATGGTAGCACCGTTGACTTGGAGGGAGACAGACACAGGATGTGGCAATCATCCCCTTTAAGCTGAATTTGCCACGGGTTTTGGAGGGACTACTTGCCAGCCTTTTACCCTGTGACTATGGCCCCTTTAATTTATTTTAGTTCAGAGACCCTAATTGTGCCTATTGGCACTTTAAACATTGGTTCTTTGAACTCGACATTCGAACACGTGGTGGTGGCCATCTTGTTCGCATGGACTAAAACCACAAATAGACTTCAAGGGGACTTAGCCGTGAATGCCCTGGAATTAGCCTCGAATCTTTGGAACTGTTTTAGGCATGAAATCCTGGGTTCGCCTGGGCAAAAATATGACTTCCATAAAAATTTTGAACCCCTGATCTGCTCTGGGTGATTTTTGGATATGTTGTTCACCCAGATCAGAGCTATCCATGGGGAAAGTCCTTTTTAGGACTAGAGCTAATTCCCCATTTGGCTCCAGGAAGGAGTGGTTCCAGGGCCTGTGTCCAGCCATGGCGACTGTGGGCAGAAGTGCTGCTTTTTTCTCCTGTTCCAGCTAGGAAATGGTCCTTTGGCAGAGGTACCCAGCCGGAGTAGCAACACTTGAGGGAGGAAGACCAGAATTTCAGTTTTGGTCAAGTTGAGTTTAAGGAAGTGGGCAGCCATCCAGTTAAAAAATAGCAGAGAGGCAGTCAGAGACAATAGTCAAGAGGGACGGGGAGAGATCAGGAGAGGACAGATAGATTTGCATGTCATCCACATAGAAATGATATTGGAAGCCAAATGAGCTAATGAGTTTACCAAGGGAAGCAGTATAGATGTAGAACAGTAGGGGACCAAGGACTGATCCTTGGGGGACACTAACAGAGAGGAGTTGGGGAGAAGAAGCAGAGCCAGAGAAAGAAACACTGAAAGAGCACTAGGAGAGGAAGGAGGAGCACCAGGAGAGAGCAATATCTTGTAGACCGATATTGTTGAGGATGAAAAGAATCTTTGATGGTCAACAATGTCAAAAGCCGCAGAAAGGTCAAGGAGAATTAGAAAAGAGTAGATCATTGGATACTTTGGTCAGTGCCGTTTCCACAGAGTGCTTAGAACGGAAACCAGACTGGTCTAGCAGAGAGTTGGACTCGAGGAAGTCTGTCAATCTCGCAAACACAACTCTTTCAAGAATCTTGGACGCAAAGGCAGTTGTGAGATAGGACGGTAGTTGGATGGGGAATTAGGGTCAAGGTTGGACTTCTTTAGAATTGGGGTTATAGTTGCATGTTTGAAGGGCGATGGAAATATGCCAGAGGAGAAAGTGAGATTGAGAATTTTAGTGAGAGGTAGAGAAAAAGAAGAAGACATAGTACGGATGAGATGTGAGGGAATTGGATCTAGGGAACAAGTGGTGGGAAACCTCTTCTGCTGTAGCGGGTGCGAATGAACATAGAACGGCAGAGGAAATGAGGTTAGGGGAAGTATTGTAAGAGGAAGAAGAAAGATGAGAGCTCTCTTCCCTGATTGTAGAGATCTTGTCAGTGAAGTGAGTTGCAAAGTCTGAGGCGGTCAAGTTAATAGGTGGAGGAGGAACAATAGGGCGAAGAAGAGAGTTAAATGTGTGAAATAGTCATTTGGGTTCGCAAGAGAGTGTGGTTATGAGGGTTTTTAAGTAATTTACTTCTGTGAGATTGATGTTCAGACGGTGGTGTCAATTAGGTCTTGGGTATGCCGATGTCAAAAGTCAGCAGATGGTGGTCAGATAGAGGAAAAGGAATATTGGATAGATAAGAGGCGGTACAGAGATTGGTGAAGGCGAGATCAAGAGTGTTTCCCGCTGTATGGGTTGCTAAATTGGACCATTGTGTAAGGCCAAAGGAGGAGGTTACAGAGAACAGACGAGAGGCATCAGTGCAGTTGGGGTTGTTGATTAGGATATTGAAATCCCCAAGTATAAGGGAAGGAGTGCTAGATGAGAGGAAGTGGGGAGGAAAAGTGCTCAATGAATAGCCTAGGATGGTGGTAGATGATAGCAATTCTTAAACGAGTGGGTTTAAAAAGGCAGACAGTGTGAACTTCAACAGAAGAAAAGGATAGGGAAGTTATGATTGGTTGAAAGGTACATTGAGGGGAGAGAATGATGCCTACACCATCTCCTTTACAGGTGAGTCTGGGAGTGTGAGAGAATTGTAGCCCACCAAAACATAAAGAGGCAGGTGTAGCGCTATCAGGAGGACAGCCAAGTAGTGTGAGTGAGTTTGAGATTAAAAAGTTGTGTATGGATGTTTATTTTAAATTACTGCAGATGGAGCGGGCTTACTTCTCAGACTCTCAAACCTAGGTATACCATGACATTACGTGTGCATGCAATAACTGCATACAATAATTCTCAATGGGAGAATCAGTTGTATTCATTTTCAGTGCATATGGGTAGAGGGTCTGGAAATATAGAGACACTGATACTATAGTGCTAGGAATTTAGATTTGTATTCCTAACGCTACAGTATCCCTTTAAAGACCCAAGATCTCATCAATCCACAGTACAACAAATTGCCTATAAACGGAAAAAAATCAGACTTGTCACTACCTTTCCTAAGATTGGGTGACCTACAAAGATCACTCCAGAAGCAGAACGGGCAATCCTAAAAAGAGAAATAAACCAAAGGTATCAGTGAAAGACGTCTAGAAAATTCTGCAAAATGCTGTCTTGAAAAAAACATTGCAGTAGGTCTGAATTGTTACAATGCCCTTCTGGGAGAATGCACTTTGGACAGATGAGACAAAAGTTTAGTTTTTTGGCAAAAATGCAAACTATATGTGTAGAGAAAAAAGGGCATTGTACACAAAAACCATAACCTCATACAAATTGTGAAGCACAAATGGAGCAATTTTGGCCTAATATTTGAACAAAGCTGATGCTTGATAAAGACCTCATTGCAGGTCGACACGTTGCTGTTCTTGCACTGTTTTCCCCAAAAATTGCTAAGACATACCTTCGAGTACCTGGACATATTTCTTTTTAAACTTAATGCTTAACTGGAGTTTGTTATTTTGACTTTTTCTTCATGTGAAAGAGTAATTGACTAGTTTGTATGTCCCCATACTAAATACAGTAAAACCATCCAGTGTTGTAGGGACAGAATGCAAAATTCGGACATTGTTCATGTTATTTAACAATGCCAGTATTTTGCAGAAAACACTTACTGTGAGCCTGAATATGAACCAGACTTCAGCAAACTATTAAAACATTAGCTAAGATACTCCATGCCCCCTCACACTTCTTGCTGCCCATGTCCTCCTGCTGCCCCATGTGCCCCTCACACTCCTTGGTGCCCCAAGTCCCCCTCACACCCACTGCAGTCCCATGGCCCCTGCTGCCACAAGTCCCCTCACACCCACTGCAGCCCCATGTATCCCTGCTTCCCAATGTCTCTCTCACACACGATTTGCTGCTCCATGTCCCACTCACAACCCCTACTGCCTCACACTCATTGCAGCCCCATTGCAGCTCCACACCTCACTCGCACTCCATGCCCCCTGCTTATCCATGCCTCCCTCACACTCCATGTCTCCCTAACACTTCTTTCTGCCTCATGTCCCCTGCTGCCCCATGCCCTCCTCACACTTCTTGCTGCCTAATGTCACCCTGCTGCCCCATGCCCTCCTCACACTCCATGCCCCCTCACACTTCTTGCTGCTCCATGCTCCCCTCACACTCCATGCCCCCTCACACTTCATGCTGTCCCATGCCCCTTCATACTTCTTGCTGCCCTATGCCCTCATGCTGCCCCATGCTCCCCTCACACTCCATGCCCCCTCACACTTCTTGCTGCCCAATGCCCCCTCACACTTCTTGCTGCCCCATGTCCCCTTGATTCCCCATGCCCCCTCATGCTTCTTGCTGTCCCATGCCCCCATGCTGCCCCATGTCCCTCACACTCCATGCCCCCTCACGTTTCTTTCTGCCCCATGTCACCTTCACACTCCATATCCCCCTCACACATCTTGCTGCCCCATGCCCCCTCACACACCATGTCCCTTTACACTTCTTTCTGCCCCATGCCCCCCTCACCCTTCTTGCTGCCCATGTACCCTTACTGCTTCATGTCCCCCTCACACCCATTGCTGCCCCATGCCCCCATGCTGCCCCATGCCCCTCACACTGATGACCCTCCCTCACATTTCTTTCTGCCCTAAGCCCCTTCACACACTCCATGTCTCCCTCCTTCCATACCCCCCTCACACATCTTGCTGCCCCATGCCTCCCTCACACACCATGTCCCCTTCACACTTCTTGCTGCCCCATGCCCCCCCTCAAAGTTCTTGCTGCCCATGCCCCCTCACTCTCCTTGGTGCCCCAAATCCCTCTCACACTCACTGCAGCCCCATGCCCCCCTCTTGCCCCAAGTCCCCCTCACACCCGCTGCAGCCCCATGTATCCATGCTTTCCAATGTCCACCTCACACACACTTTACTGCCCCATGTCCCACTCACAACCCATTTATATTCATATATATTATCAGCATTGCTTCAGACTAGAGGAAGAGAGAAACATTCTTGAAAGCTTGTCTTTGAAATATTATGTTAGTAAAATAAAAAAGGTATCATTGCACACTGCAATACTCTGGTATTTTGGCATCATGTCTACTGGACTAATATGGCTAGTCCAGGGCCGGACTGGGAGAAAAATTCGGCTCGGGCATTTTTTTAACACAGCGGACACCTAAAAAGGGGGCGGGGCAGAGGAGGTGTGTTTTGTCATCACCAATGACAAACACGCCTCCTCTCAAAGTGAGCATGTTGGTTCAATGCTCTTCCAGGGCAGACCATGCGCAGAGCTCTGCTGAAGAGCTTTAGCATGAGAAAAAAGTCCTGTATTTGTTCTGCACAGTGCAAGCAAATTTAATAACATGCTTGCACTGTGTTTCCTTGCAACTTGTCTCTGGTGTCTCTATAAATGGATACCAGGAGACAAAAGGCCAGGAAAGAGTATTATGCATGTGTTTGGAGCCTGCTTGTGGTATTGCGTGTGTGTAAAGTGAGCTGGTCGTGGTGTGGTATTGTGTAATAAGGTCGGTTTTAGTCGTGTTGTGTTTGTGGTGTAATGTGATGCATATGTGGCTATGGGCTGTAGAGAATGTGTGTATTGGGGATATAGCAAGAGTGTGCATACAGGCTATAGTGTGTGTGTGTTTAGGGGTGTAGTATGTGGTTGCTTACAAGGAATCTAGTGTGTATGTATAGGGGATCCAGAGTGTGTATGTTAAAGGACCACTATAGTGCCCTGAGGGTGCCCCCACCCTCAGGGACCCTCTCCCGCCCGGCTCTGGAAAGGGGTTAAAACTTACCTTTTTCCAGCGCCGGGCGGGGAGCTCTCCTCCTCCGATCCGCCCCGTTGGCTGAATGCGCGCGCATTCAGCCGGTCGCATAGGAAAGCATTTATAATGCTTTCCTATGGACGCTTGCGTGCTCTCACTGTGATTTTCACAGTGAAAAGCACGCAAGCGCCTCTAGCGGCTGTCAATGAGACAGCCGCTAGAGGCTTTGGGGGAAGGCTTAACCCATTGATAAGCATAGCAGTTTCTCTGAAACTGCTATGTTTATAAAACAATGGGTTAACCCTAGAAGGACCTGGCACCCAGACCACTTCATTAAGCTGAAGTGGTCTGGGTGCCTAGAGTGGTCCTTTAAGAGTGTAGTGAGTGTGTGTGTGTGTATATATATATATTTGGAAGTATTGTGTATGTGTGTGGTGCAGTGTGTTGGGGGGATTCTGTGTGTATGTAAGGGGTGCAGTATGTGTGTGTGTGAGGGGTGCGGTGTGTGTGAGAGTGCCGTGTGTGTGTGATGTGTGTGAGAGTGCCCTGTGTGAGTGATGGGTGTGAGTGCCGTGTGTGTGAAAGTGCTGTGTGTGAGAGAGTGCTGTGTGTGTGAGAGTGCTGTGTGTGAGAGAGTGCTGTGTGTGAGAGAGTGCTGTGTGTGTGAGAGAGTGCTGTGTGTGAGAGAGTGCTGTGTGTGATGGGTGTGAGAGTGCTGTGTGTGAGAGAGTGCTGTGTGTGTGAGAGAGTGCTGTGTGTGAGAGTGCTGTGTGTGTGTATAAATGTTATTGTGTGTGTGTAGGGAGTGTAAATAAACAAAAACAGCCATTATTCCCCCCCCCTCCCTTCTTACCTTTAGCCTGGGGGGGGGAAAGCTGGGACTGGCAGGCGGGGTGGCGGGGTGGCGGGGTTCCCTGGTGGTCCTCGTGGGTGAGTGAACTCTAGCCTGTGAGGCTAGAGTTCACTCTCGCGAGATCCGGTCGTTGCCATGGCAACGCGCCGGATCTCGAGAGAGGATCCCGGCGGAGCTGCAAGGTAGAGCTCCGCTGGGTCCTCCTCTCCTGGCGGCTGCCTGTCTCCCTCCCTCCCCGCCGGCGGCCGCATTTGGGCCGGTGAGGGAGAGCTTTGATCTCCCCACTGGCCCGTCGTGGCAAACAGCGGGGCCGGCGCTAGGAGAGTGCCGGCCCTGCATAGACCGGCAGGGGAGATCCTGGGACCTCCTCTGCCGGCCTCAGCCCCACTGCCACCGCGGCCCACCGGGCATTTGCCCGGTGTGCACGATGGCCAGTCCGGGCCTGGGCTAGTCCAATCTACACTATATATATACACACACCTGGGGCAGAAGTAGAACAGAGAAACACATTTAAATTTAAAATAACAGCAACAATATGAATTACAAACATCTTGCTAATATAAGGAGTACAATTTATAGAAACAGAGTACAATTTATGTAAAGGGATATTCGAGTGGAAAAAGGTTGGGAACCACTGGGATAGAACATATAACGCACTTGGGATCCATGTAGGCTGTCTCCGGGACCAGCTGCCCTTTGAGGTTTCCTGAACTAGTTTTGTCTTTGTCGGTTGATGTATTGTATTGTCGCCATTAAGACTATGCACGCTGGTAATTTATGTGATGTTAATGGCCATATTAATGGCTATTTTGTATTGTCTGTATGGAATTTATTGTGAAATTTCAAGAAAAAATTTATGGGAAAAAAAGAAAAAAAGAAAATATTTAGAATTATCAGTTCAAATAGAATTTATTGTTGGCACATTTATTATCCCACAGTGATATTACTGCAGTATGTGGTCCTCAGTGGGTTGTAAAGCAAATGTGTAAGCAAAGGTTTGACATAGAACATACAGAGAAATCATAGAGGAAAAAGAAAATGTTAGTTTATTGATCTAGTTATATATACTTTTGGCAATACTGGTAAGCACATCATAGGATTATGTGTTACAATATCTGTAGTTTTTTTCTGCGTTTCAGTATTGCCATTGGATTAATCAGAGCATTATTTCATATTTTCCACAGTATTTTATTTGGCTTTAGCACTACTTTACAATGTCTCAGAATATGATATGCTATGATCTCTGTAGACATACCTGGGCTTCGTTGAGACTTTTAAAGGACTTAAACATGCCAGTGTTGAACCACATGCAACATGAACGCCAGTGATTGGGTCTATCCCTGAAGCAAGGGACTGCTGTAGCAATCTTAAATGGTAAGTTACTTTTCTATGAACATGGTGTTATAATTTTATTTCCAAACTGCTCTTTGTTTGTAAACATGGTATTGTAAAACTATTAGTGTAGAGTATATTTTACTTGTTATTCATCATAATTATTGGAGAGAAAACTGCAATCAACATCTTGATTACCACTTGATAAAGCCCAATGTGGGTGAAATGTGTTGTGGATTACTTTTACTACTATTTTCTTGTTAAAATAAAGGTTTTTGGCCATTTTACGAGTATTTTGTGCCATATACATTTTTTTTTATTACCTGGCATCCTGATTTTATCTTCCCAGTGAGGACCACATTAAGCATCCCAGGTGGGGATTATACCACCTACGCTGATGATACTGAGCAGGCTATCTGCTCAGAATAGTGTGAGTATATTTTATCTATTTACACTCCTGGTTTATTGTGTTTTATACAGAGGGCACTATTGTTGCACTTTTTAATTTTTTTTACATATATCCTGCTGCTACAATATCTGCTGATTGGCATCTTCCATCGATATCCCTGAAGTGAGGGATCAAATCCACTGCAGGCGCACTATACTAGAGCTAATTTTATCTCTATTCCATGTTAGTAGGCCATTCGGAAATCCTTTTATACTGCTATATTTTATTTTAACGTATTACACTATTGGAGCCTTTCTTCCTTTTTATATGTTCCTAAATCACGTACATCTTGATGGTACACAAACCTATGGACACAAGCAAATTTTACCAGGCCCACACATATTACCACCACTAAGACTTTATTTTGACTACTGTTTTTACTATTGGATATAGGATATACGTTTTATTGTCAATATAGGACTTTGCATATTTTGTTCCATTTTTACTGTCTTATTTACCTCTATCTTATCCTTTACCACTTTGTGCACCCTATTATTTTAAAAAACAAATAAATTAGAATGGCACAAACAAATGAAAATAGGTGTAACCATACAAAATTAAAGCAACGATATAAGTGCAATAACCTACAAGGAACTCTGATAACGTAGATCCCCAAAACAGAAAAAAAAACAATAATGTAGGTGCAAACAAAGTGCCAATATATCCCAGAGAATACAAAATAGAAATATAAATGTGGGATAACAATATTGGTAAAACCACACTTGTGAGAAGACACACACTTATTTGTTGTACAGCAGAATATAATACTTGCACTCTCTTTGTTTGATATGCCACAAGGACCTAAAATATATAAGCACAAAACAGACCTAGTGCAATACAGTCTTAATTCAATAAATACTGTGCAACTTTGCAAGAAATACACCCACAATTGTGGAGTGGTTATCGTACCACTAAAGACTATCGGACACAAGGAGGATCAGACCCTTGGGTACTTTGGATCCTAACCTGGGTTATACAGATTCACCACCAGCTGAAGGTATAAAGATGAAAAACTTTATTACAAATAACATAAATCATTGAAGACTTAAAACCAAGGATAAAATCTCACTGCGTCAGGAGGAGACCAAAGAGTCCTGGGTATTGCAAGGTATACAGTCCGAGCGTCCTCCCTGTATCTCCCAGTCAGTCTTACCGCTTGCAGGCACTTCTGGGTATTGGCTTAATGCAATGCTACGCGTTTCGCGTTGCCTCTCGGGGCTTTCTCAACCATAAACAGAATCTCCCACGGTGTTCTTTTATATAAAGTGAGGGTGACCAAACGTCATTCCTCTTTAAGTGCCCAAGTCCATACACAAATCACAACGTAAAATGTTTCAATAATCTTCAGATAGCATTTATGTACATATGCAAATTCCCCATCAATACATAAACAAAGAAAAGAAAACAAAAAGAAAAAGGAAATGATATTAAATCTTTGTAAAGGTACATAATCAATTAAATACATCATAAAATAATGTTAATCTCCATATATATTGCACCAAAAAACTCTGCATTCAAAAATCCATAAAAAATAAGATCAATAACCATAAAAACAAATACTAAAAATTCAAAAAGAGGATAACCCAATTTGTGCAATTATAATTATAAAATTAAGGGGAAAGGGTCCGTATTCTAAATGGGTCATATAACATTAAATAGATCAAAATTTATATTGAGACTGGCCGGGGCTAAGGTATCCCCTCATCACCAGTCTTTAAAAACCTTTTTGAGTCCCAGAAAAAGCAAGCCTGTGGGGTCCTGGTTATGTACCCATCTAAAATGGTCAGTGACACTATGGCTAGTTACCCCCTTGCATATATTATATATATATGTTTGCATATCCTTTTATAAAGACGAAGTGTGGTTCTTCCAATATACTGCCTTTTGCACGGACATTGTAGTAAATAAATGGCATTATTACTGTGGCATGTGACGTGTTCTCTAATAGTGTACTCTGTCTTTGTCCTTTCCGATTTGAACCTATGGTGTACCCATTTCCCATTTGTTGTGTGCTTTTGCAACTTAGACACATTTTACACCTTTAGAATCCTGTGAGTTCCCCAAAACAATTCTTAACAGTGTGTTTCAGTTTTTCCTTCAAATAACTATTGACTAAAGAACTTTTAAAATTAGGGGCTCCCCTGAAGATAATGTGTGGTTTTTCCGGCAGTACTCCACCCAGCTCCCTATCGGCTTTAAGAATTGTCCAAAATGTTTTAATTATACATTTAATCGACCAATGCTGGGTATTGTAATCAAACACTAGAACATCACTGGGGGTGATACGACTCTCAGAACTGTCTTTATGCAATAGCTTCAACTGCGTTCTCTCTTTAACCTCATCCCAGGCCCTCTCCAGGATATCCTCAGGATATTCCTTCTCTCTGAATTTATCCAGTAATTCCTGAGCATGTGTGTTAAATAGACTCTCCTCCGTACAATTGCGCCTAAGTCTGAGAAGTTGTCCCTTCGGGATATTATTAAGCCATAGAGAGTAATGTCCACTGCTGTACATGACGTAACCATTAGTATCGACTTCTTAAATACCTTCATTGTTTTCAATGAACCCTCCTCCACATAAATTTTCTAATCCAGAAAATCAATTTTAAAGGGACTTATATTATTAGTCAGTTGTATGCCCAATCATTTTCATTGAGAAAATGTAAAAAATCTTTAACCCCTTAAGGACCGCAGACACATGAGGAACGTCCGACAAAAACGGTCCTAAAGGACCGCGGACGTACCTCATACGGTAATTTTGAGCACGGAAGTGATCGATTCCAGCGGTCTAAGGGTATTACACGATGCCTCGATATCGAGGCATTGTGGAATACCCCCACACTGCCGGGCACCTGAGTGATCGCTCCCAGAGAGCGATCACTTCACGGTTGCTAAATGTGGTGCCTGGCAGTGTAGGCAAGAGCATTGGAAGCCATCAGGCATTCTTCCGATGCTCTGGCTGTACTGAGTGCCTCAAGGGGATGAGGCACTCAATTAAAATAAAAAATAAAATTGAAAAAATTAACTCCTACCCTCCCCTCTCTCTCCCTCCTTCCCTCTTCCTCCCTACCTCCCTTTTCCACCCTCCTCCCCCCACCCTCCCCCCCTATCCCTCCCACTCCCTCCCACTCCCTCCCCCTCCCTCTGCCTCCCCATGTACTTACCGATAACCACCATTCCCCCGCCGGCAATCGTTCTTCTTCTGAGGGCGACTTTCTGGGCTCAGCCCAGACAGTCCCCCCCTCTGCAATTTAGGACCCCCAGGGGCCATGTGGCCTATTTAAAAGAGCGGTCAGATGGCCACAATAGGGAACAGGCAGTCCACCTGCTGGTGAAAAAGTAGAAAAAAAGGAAAAATAAATAAATATAAAGTTAATAAATAAATATATATATATATATATATACATATATTATAGCCATATATAATATGTATATACATATCTTAAATATAACGGCATACTAAGTGTATTTTTTTTATAAATTTATACAAATATTAATATAAAAATACACTTAGAGTAAAATTACACACTTATAGATATAAAATATATATAATAACTATATGTATTGTGTATATATATATATATATATATATATATTATAAAAAAAGAAATCATTAATTAAAAATAAATAATCTGTAAAAATATATATTTTTAAATTATATATATATGTTGTTTTATTCTAACTATATTTTGATATTAATATAGTTATAATACACTTTGAATAAAATGATATATATATATGTATATCCCCTTAACGACCATTGACGTACTAGGTACGTCCGACAAAAAACGGTCGTTAAGGACCGCGGACTTACCTAGTAAGTCCGCAGCAAATAGGAGCCCCACAACTTACCTGGACCAGCGATTCCTGGCGATCACGGTCTGGGGGGACTACAAGAGACCCCAGCAGTCGCCCTGCAGCAGCTCCGGACACCCCGGCCCTCTAGGCCACGTAATCATCATGACAATCCTATAGGGAGCTGGGTGGAGTACTGCTGGAAAAACCTCACATTACCTTCAGAGGAGCCCCTCATTTTAAAAGTTCTTTAGTCAATAGTTTGTTGAAGGAAAAACCAAACACACTGTGAAGAATTGTTTTGGGGAACTAACAGGATTCTATAGGTGTAAAATGTGTCTAAGTTGCAATAGCACACAACAAATGGTAAATGGGTACACCATAGGTTCAGATCTGAAAGGACAAAGACAGAGTGCACTATTAGAGAACACATCACATGCCACAGTAATAATGTCATTTATTTACTAAAATGAGCGTGAAAAATGCAGAATATTGAAAGAACCTCACGTCCACTTTATAAAAGGATACGCGCACATATACATAATATACCCAAGGGGGTAATTAGCCATAGTGTCTCTAACCATTTTAGATGGGTACATAAACAGGACCCCACAGGCTTGCTTTTTCTGGGAAATAAAAAGGTTTTTAAAGGCTGGAAAGGAGGGGATTTTATTAAAAAGATCGGCCAAGAGGAGATGAGGTGGGTGTTTAATTTTGCCGGTCTCACTATAGATTTTGATCTATTTAATTTTATGTGACCCATTTAGAATAAGGACCCTTTTCCCTTGATTTTATAAGTATAATAGCACAAATTGGGTTATCCTCTTTTTGAATTTTTAACATCTTAGATTATATGCCCCCTTGTTTATTTTTTAAGGGGTTTTTTTGTGTATGTTTTTTTGGTCATTTATGACCATATTTTTATGGTCATGTTTTTATGATCTTATTTTTTATGGATTTTTGAATGCAGAGTTTTTTTGGTGCAATATATATGAAGATTAGGATTATTTTATGATGTATTTAATTTATTATGTATCTTTACAAACATTTAATATAATTTCCTTTTTTTCTTCCTTTTCTTTGTGTATGTTATTTTAAAAGATTTATTGTAAAAAATAACTTTTTCATAATATTTGTTGATGGGGAATTTTCATATGTACATAAATGCTATCTGAAGATTATTGAAACATTTTATGTTGTGATTTCTGTATGGACTTGGACACTTTAAGAGGAATGACGTTAGGTCACCCACGCATTATATAAAAGAACACCGTGGGAGATTCTGTTTATGGTTGAGAAAGCCCCAAGAGGCAGGGCAAAACGCATAGCATCGGATCACGCCGAAACCCACAAGTGCATCGCATTACGCCGATACCCGGAAGTGCCTGCGAGTGAGACTGAGCGGTGAGATTGAGACTGGCTGGGAGATACAGGGAGGACGCTCAGACTGTATACCTTGCAATATCCAGGACTCTCTGGTCTGCTCCCGACGCAGGGAGATTTTATCCTTGGTTTTAAGTCTTCAATGATTGATGTTATTTGTAATAAATGTTTTCATCTTTATACCTTCAGCTGGTGGTGAATCTGTATAACCCATGTTAGGATCCAACGTACCAAAGGGTCTGATCCTCCCTGTGCCCGACAGTCTGGAGTGTTACTATAATCATTCCACAATTGTGAGTGTATTTCTTGCAAAGTTGCACAATATTTATTGAAATAAGACTGTATTGCACTAGGTCTATGTTTGTGCTTATATATTTTAGGTCCTTGTGGCATATCAAGCAAAGAGAGTACAAGTATTATTTTCTGCTGTACCTGTTGTGTCTTCTCACAAGTGTGGTTTTACCAATA
This sequence comes from Pelobates cultripes, assembly GCA_933207985.1. NCBI lineage: Eukaryota > Metazoa > Chordata > Amphibia > Anura > Pelobatidae > Pelobates > Pelobates cultripes. The sequence continues at coordinate 102,251,949 of OW240915.1, read as the reverse complement.
TTGTTATCCCATATTTAGATTTCTATTTCGTATATCTCTGGGATATTTTGGCACTTTGTTTGCAGTGACACTTTACTTTATAATTGTTTGTGCACCTACATTATTGGGGTTTTTTTTTTGCACCCTATTATTTTGTATTTTTGCCTAATATATACCTCTGGTGGGGGCATGGCTATAGGAAGCTTGATAGTGGTTTAACACTGAATGGAGGGACCATACCAGTGGACTCCTTGCACTATAACTAATTCTATGACATGAACTTTTTACAGTGGCTACATTGCCCCTTTAAGCATCATCCCTAATGTGTGTTATTCTACAAGTCATCAAGTATGCCTCAATAGACATGCAAAATTTGGCGAGCAGGAATAACCCTGGTCTATAGCAAAAAGCTACAGACTGTTTATGCTTACTTCTCGCTTATTCATGTGCCTTGTTGTGGTGTCTGGGATTCCATTACTATTCTTAGTCAGCTGTGACACCATTTAATTCTTATTTGTGTTATCCTCGACTTAGCTTGTTACCTTCTGTATCTGACTCCTCCAGGCTTAAGCTTGTTCTGTGATTTCTCTACCTATTTGCAGGTCTTACCATTTTGCCTTTACATAGGTACCCTATCAGATTCATCTACTCTAAGAACAGCTATCATGGACTAATCTGTGTTCCCCTACATATTTTCGTTATTGATATCCTTGGACTCAACTGCTACATGTTGGATGTTTTGGGCTGCCATGGCACAAATGATATATCATCTGTACATTTTCATTAAAGCTTGTTGACTCTTATATAAGGGAAATCAAACACTACCTAAAACGTTTTAATTTTAGAATGATCAATTTCTGTTTTGTGACAAAGAACTAATGAAATTCACATTTTTTAAGCTTAATGCTTAGAATGTACCTCAAGTCAACCTTTTGAAATAGAATCAAAGGTTAACTCAACAGACTGTATTTTTTATGACTTAATTTGCAAAATGTTGCTGTTTAGAGCCCTACATTAAGGCAGACAATCAACTGTAAAAATATAAAAAGCAAGATGCAGGTTTTATGGAGCCATACTGTGACATTCCAACAGAGGTACTCTGATTTTGCAGGATGCTTACTTGTGAATTTGTGCATTAACATAATATACAGAAAATTGTAACACTTTAACAGAATAAATTCCCTGAATACAGAAATACCTTGCATATGCTTTGGATGACTAATGTGTGCCTCTATAATTATCATCTTCATTAGTTTTAATCTTGCTCAGGTTGCTTTCCTTCTGTCTATCTCTGGTCTCCACACTAATATAAATACATATTACATGACTAGTCAGTCTATAAAGACATCTACATTCTCATCTACAAAGCTTCTATTGGAAAAAAACACTTTACTGACCTTTAATCATTGCCTTTCAAGTGGTCAAGTCTGACCTTTGGTAGGTCATTTTATATTGCTTTGTGTCATGCACCAAAATTAGATTGTGATACTGATCACTAGCCTTGTCCACAGTGAGAAAATTCAGTTTGACTGAATCATTTTTATCCAAGAGAATTTTTTTTTCTAGATGCCCGAAATTCAGCCAATTGTCAGTTTGGCTTGACAGAATTTCTATAACAAAGAACTGATTCTGGAACTGAGTCAGAGGAACCAAAAGTGTTTGAAACTGGGCCAATCACTGATAGGAGTATTTTCCTGTTATTTGGTTCACAGATCAAGTGAGAAAAACTGTAAATAATATAATCTATATCTATATTGAAATTATATTTTTTAAATATAAAATATGTAAATATGTGGGATGGGGCCTGAACAGCAAGCAGAGAAGGAACATCAAGCCTGAGATTCGTGCAAACAGCTGACTTTAAGCCTTTTTTGATGTTTATTTGCTGAGCTGCCTAGGCTTACCTTATACATTCGTGCTCTCAGGGGTGTAGTGTAGGGGCATTGTGGAGCCTCTCCCGGCAGTTTTTGTGGTTGGGCAGTTATGTGGTGATGTTGGCAAGGCAGCCCATCTCTCCGCCCATAGTTTGCTTAAGCTGTAGTCTGAAACTTCTGCTACCCCCCAGATATCCAGACACAAAAAGTATTATCTGGACTCCATTCCCCCATCTTTGGACCAGTGGGGATTATCCCCAGTTTTCCAATATGGCTGCCACAACCAATCCTCAACCCGGCAAGCTCATTTCTGCAAGCCTTTGACCGTCTCTGTGCTCATTTCTGGGCAAACTTAAATCAGAGAAATCTTCATCAAGAAGGTGCAGATCAGGGTGGTGCAGTAGACATTGCTTACCTAGATTTCAGTAAGGCTTTTGACACTGTTGCACATAGAAGGCTTATCAATAAACTGCAATCTTTAAGTTTGGATTCCAATATTGTTGAATGGGTAAGGCAGTGGCTGAGTGACAGGCAACAGAGGGTTGTAGTTAATGGAATATATTCGAAGCTTGGACTTGTCACCAGTGGGGTACCTCAGGGATCTGTACTTGGACCCATTCTCTTTAATATTTTTATTAGTGATATTGCAGAAGGTCTTGATGGTAAGGTATGTCTTTTTGCTGATGATACTAAGATATGTAACAGGGTTGATGTTCCAGGAGGGATAAGCCAAATGGCAAATGATTTAGGTAAACTAGAAAAATGGTCAGAATTGTGGCAACTGACATTTAATGAGGATAAGTGCAAGATAATGCATCTTGGACGTAAAAACCCAAGGGCAGAGTACAGAATATTTGATAGAGTCCTAACCTCAACATATGAGGAAAGGGATTTAGGGGTGATTATTTCTGATGACTTAAAGGTAGGCAGACAATGTAATAGAGCAGCAGGAAATGCTAGCAGAATGCTTGGTTGTATAGGGAGAGGTATTAGCAGTAGAAAGAGGGAAGTGCTCATGCCATTGTACAGAACACTGGTGAGACCTCACTTGGAGTATTGTACACAGTACTGGAGACCGTATCTTCAGAAGGATATTGATACCTTAGAGAGGGTTCAGAGAAGGGCTACTAAACTGGTTCATGGATTGCGGGATAAAACTTACCAGGAAAGGTTAAAGGATCTTAACATGTATAGCTTGGAGGAAAGACGAGACAGGGGGGATATGATAGAAACATTTAAATATATAAAGGGAATCAACACAGTAAAGGAGGAGACTATATTTAAAAGAAGAAAAACTACCACAACAAGAGGACATAGTCTTAAATTAGAGGGACAAAGGTTTAAAAATAATATCAGGAAGTATTACTTTACTGAGAGGGTAGTGGATGCATGGAATAGCCTTCCAGCTGAAGTGGTAGAGGTTAACACAGTAAAGGAGTTTAAGCATGCGTGGGATAGGCATAAGGCTATCCTAACTATAAGATAAGGCTAGGGACTAATGAAAGTATTTAGAAAATTGGGCAGACTAGATGGGCCGAATGGTTCTTATCTGCCGTCACATTCTAAGTTTCTATGTTTCTATGTAACTGCACTCAACCCATTGCCACTTACCTGGGCCAGGAGTCAACGGGGAATTGATCCTCGTGCATGGCTCATACCCTGGGAGGATCCCCGGGAAAGCGCCAAGAGCAACTGGATATATTGGCCTGGGGTTGGTGGAGAAGGCTGAGACCTGGGACTTTGTTTCTGCTTGTCAGCAACTTACCCCGTGAATGGATAGGCTGATCTTTCTCTCATGCTTCTTCTTATTTCTGTTAGATAATTGTTTTCTCCCTGTATTTGTCCAGCTGAGCCTTCTGACATTGTGGGACTATCACCCCTTTCTTATTAAGGTTGTTATGGCCGGTCTCCAAACAATTAGCAATATTATCTTGCATACAGAGAGTTGTAGTTACACATATTTTATGGTAAATGTTTCTTATTATTTAAACACCCAGTGGTGATTTTCTTTACAAGCAAGGTTATAGCCACACAAATGTTGTCATTTCTCTTTAGCTATACATCCAGTAGATAAGATATAATAAGTATATTCTTCCTATGATAATTCATGCTAATACTGTTTTGCAATTAGTTAATCAACAAACCTTTTATCTTACAAAATAAGATGTCCCTTTCTGCCAGTCTCACCTATTTCATGTTGTATATCTCATTATGCTGACGTGTGCTCGTATTGTTTTCTATGTGTTTGATGCTGTCATAGCAATAAAAAAAATGATTTACAAAAAAAGAATTATGTGAATGTATATATTTTTTTCTTTTACTGGTCCTCATTTTCCCTCTTTTCACCACTTCTCACCTGATCTATGAATAACATAAACATTTAATGAATATTCCCTAGCCATCAATCATCTTTTTTTTCACCATTAATCATCTTTTTTTTGGCACAACTGGCAGAATTTAGAATCACAAACTGAAGCGGACATGCTCGGGCATTGTGCTTTTTGGTTGGTTTGTGATTTGGGTTTATTTTGGCTCGGAATGCAAAAGCTGGTCTTCACAGATCCTTCTGTGTGGTAACACTGTGTTCTGTTAATATTTACATATATATATATATATAAAGCCGAACCTTGCAGATTAATAAGAGATCAGTGAAAGAACAAACAGTAGATTTAGAGTATATCAGCCTATTATTTGACATTTGCATTCTATGGAGGCTAAAATATAGCTTATATATCCAACCTTTCCGTAATGATTCTGATTATCCTTGTTTTTAAAACTCTTTATTTCTGTTGTGCATATAGTAACAAACCAGCTTGCAGCGAGACAACAACACGATAGCAAGCATAGTAAAACAGAGACGTGACATGTGAGATAACTGCACATTTTTATGAATTATAGAAGTCAAGGTAAGTGAGCAAGAGTATATAGTGATAAAGTGTAAAGGCAAAGACAATTGCATATTAGGTGCAACATAACGTATGTGAAGAACTGACAATACTCATGCCTAAAATAAAAACATAAATGATTAATACTAGTTAACTCAAAAAAGACATCTACTATGTGTTGCATTTCTAGAAATGTGACAGGCTATGTTTATGTGTCTAAAACACTTAAGCAAAGGTACAATTGGAAATGAGCCATTACGGAAAAGAAACAAAAGCCTGAATGCTCATCTCTGAAATAATACTATAGATGTGAAAAGATCTCGCAATCCCAATGAGCCAAGATAGAGATTCCACCTGCATGCCAGCTGCATTTTCCGTCTCCCTGTCAGCGGGCAGGATAGTCTTTGCTGGTTATCCCTCCCAAAAGTAACATGACCTGCAGTGCCTAAGCTCCGCGTAACTTCGACCCCAGGCCTTGGTGGGAGCCAGTGCCCGCTTTCCCTGGATCCCTATTTCTGAATGGCAAGATGTGGGCCCTCAGAGTCTTGATTTCCCTCTGGGCAGATAAACGGCAGTTTGGAGGTGTCTCTGATTCAGCCCCTGCCCAGGGGAGGCACAATTATCTGAAGCTGTATTGCTGTGCAGCAGGAGGGATAAGTGCATTGGATCGGCAGGCGACTTGGTGCCAGAATTTCTGCCTCAAAGTTGGCAGTACTGGTTCTTTGGGCCCTCTCAGTATTCCAGCATGGAATCCATCTTGCTCGCACCATGCAGCTTCCAATGTGTCAGGGGATTCAGATCCATGGTACACTCCTCACGATTAGTTCTCTGCAGATTCTAAGATAGGTCACCAGTGGGGACCGGGATAACCACTACAGGTGCAAAGAGGGAGGGGGAGGGGAGAAAGGGCCCAATTTGACACAGGAATCGCCTAGGGCAAAGGATCGGCCGCTTCACCCTTCCCAAGCATGTCTGTAGGTGTCACATATCCATCTGCCACTTTTCCCTCACCTGGTGCTCAGCGGCCGGAAGCTTGCAGTCCTGACTGTCTCAGCATACAGTCTGGCACCGGCCGTTGCACATCCACGGGCAGGAAAATAACCCTGCGCGCATGGGCACGTGAACGCGCGCGCACCGCACACGCACATTTTGGTGCCAAAATACCGGGCTGACCAATGGGAAAGGGAGGATGGAAATAAAAACCTAGTCTGACCTCCACTCAGTGCCCTGTCATGGTTTCCCATGTGGTTGTCCGAGAGCGCGTTCCTGTTTATAGTTTTCTACTGGTTTTTTACTTTGGCTTTGCTTATTGACTTCTATGTATTCTGGTATCCTGACTCCTGGCTTTCCTCATCTTTGCGTCCCTTTCTGTGTTCCCTGACCTCGGCTAGTATTTTGACTAGTCTATGTACGTTAAATACGTCCTTTCTAAGGACCGGTAATACGTTACTTATTTGTCATCCAGGCTATATAGTTCTACGTGCTGGATCATACAGTAATCCTGATAGTAGGCCACTGAGAATTCCAATGCAAGGACAGGTAGGCCAGGTTACAGGCTGTATATTTCTCCACATTTAGAGCAAGGTTGCTGGCAAAAAGCCCTGGTTTTATGTTGGTTAAGGTGCAAAATAGGGATTTTCCCTTGAGAGCCTCATGCGCCTGTCTAGGCCAGCAGTCAGGCCCCACCTCCAATTCTGATAATCTTGAATCAAAGCCTGCACCCTTTGGATGTGGAAAATAGCCCAAGCTGCTCTAATTCTCCAACCTCACACATAGTTGCCAAAATTTGGAAAATATCCATCGACACTTTGCGCAAATTACAAGAATGTAAACCATCAATCAATGCTTTTCACAGTTCCATCTTGCTCTACCCCAAAACACTCATGCATTGTTAAGGTGCTGAACAAAATTCTTCCATGCGCCATTTGTTTATTCGTTGATTCGCTGCCTGCCTTTTGTATTACACTGTATGTAATTTTAAAAAGCCGAATTCTTCATCCGAATGCACGAATGGCTCATTCTTTCGGTGCGCCTTCTTTCTTTCTGCTTATGCACTCCCATCACATCTGATGGGAGTAAGTCGAACTAATGAATGGCTACTGAATGAATGAGCCATTCATTTGGATTACTTGTTTGGCCTTTTGAATTACAGACAGGCAGTGTACTGTCTGTTACTGTATGCATTACAAAATTCCGAATTAGTCACCTGATTTCATGAATGGCTCTAATGCTCTGTGGTCATTCGTTAGTTCTGCTCACTCTCATATATTTATTATTACAGGTATGATGGGAGTGAGCCAAACATCTGTTCATGCAAGAACTAATAAGCCTTTTGTGCATTCAGGTGAAGCATTCGGTCTCTGTCAGTACATTTATTTAGCATAAGGACATGGGATGGGACAGTGAGCCGAATGAACGACTTGGCTCTCCAAAACAAAAATAATGTTCGAATTGTGTCTGAAATTTGGTTATGACTAAACACATTTTTATTTTGTCTAAATGCATTTGGATGAAACAAGAATATCTCCAAAGTGCACAGTAGTTAGTAGTAGCTAGTAGTTTCCCTTCTGAAAAGAAAAAAGCAAGATAGAAGTTCCAGTGGTATTGTATTTTATTAGTAAAGCGATGCTCCATAATTGGCCATAAGGCCCTTATGGCTTGGAAATTAATCCTGAACACATTGTATATAGAAAAGGAAAAGCAGGGAAGCAGTACCTTCAGGAATGTTGGTGCTGCTTCACTGCATTTCCTTTTCTATCCACACCCTTTCCAGAAAGAAGAGGCTCTGGGTTAGGAAGTTCCTGCTGCCAACACGTATAAGAAACAAGTGCGAGAAATTCTAATTTGTATCTATTTCAAACACATTGTATATGCCCTTAAACCTCTGATAGCATTATCATTGCTGTAATCATATGAAATAAAACTGTCAAACAATAATGCCTTGTAATAACAATAAACAGAAATCTCATATAATGAGTATAGAAGACTGAATATTAAAGTCCAATATTAGTCCATTCAAATCCCTTCCGGGTATTTTCTTCAGTGTGATGGCTCCAATACCAAAATAGATATATGAAAAATGCAGAGAAAAAAGTGAGTTAGTAACTTCTATTTCAGTGCATCAAAAAAAAAAAACAATCCAAATATATCGGAAATATAAGATCCTAGCTGTAAGCTAGACTTCGGTATTTCCTTAAAAGATTCAGAATAAAACAATTTCCAAATAAAATTCGGAGTAGTAATAATCAGACTACATTAGTGTATGTCTGCAAACTGGTACATAAAGTGCATATGGGGTGCAGACCTTGTGTTGCACGCGGCGTCCCGGATCAGCAACTTAGGTATTGCTCTGATGTATAAAGTGCAGATGAATATCTCCCAAATGCCACCTTTCAGTAGTCAGTGGTCAGTCCCTCCAAACGCGTTTCTCCGTCAGCACGGCTTTATCAATGGATGCAGACTGTTAGACAATACCCGCTTATATAGCGGTTTGTTCCTCTCGTTTCACACATATCAAAAAACAACACAATGTATCTAACTCTTACATAGTGTTCATATAAAAAAACAACACAATGTATCTAACTCTTACATAGTGTTCATATCAAAAAACAACACAATGTATCTAACTCTTACATAGTGTTTTTTTTTTAAAAGAAAAAGAAAAAACTGAAATAAGCACATCACAACAAAATCTATTCCCACCCATTATTCTGGATTACAGCAAAGAAAATGTACAACTAAGAAGAATTCTGAGAAAGCACTGGCACTTGCTTAAGAAGGATAAATTATTAGCCAGTACGATACCGGAGAAACCTAGGATTATTTTTAGGGGAGTTAGGAATATAAAAAATAAATTAACAAACAATCATCTAAAAATGAACAAGAAGGAAGAACCGAGACTGAAAAAGAAAGGTTTCTTCTATTGTAATGAGTGTATTGCTTGTAAAACCAGTAAGGACACCTCAACAAAAGGAATACATGAGATTTCAAGCAGAAAACTAAATAATAGTAATGAAGTATTTAAAATTCGGGATTTCATTACGTGTCAAAGTGTCAATATAATCTACGTGCTGGAATGCCCATGTGGACTCCAGTATGTAGGTAGAACCAAAAGACAGTTATATATAAGAATTAGAGAACATATGTTAAATATTAAAAAGAAATTCAGGCAACATACGGTATCGGCTCATTTTGCACAATATCATGGAGCAGATATGAGTCTCTTGAAATTTAAAGCCATATGTAAAGTAAGGAAACATTGGAGAGGTGGAGATCATACCAAACAGCTGGGTATACAAGAAATGAAATGGATATACAATTTAAACACATTACAACCAAATGGCTTAAATGCAGAATTCGAATTGTGCCATTTTTTGGGATGAATAATTATGGATACGAATTCACTCCTCCTTATACAATAGCATTTAAGTATTTATTAATGATATCGGTGTCTTTTAGGGGATACATAAATATACAATTTCATGATTGAATATTCTTTCTCCTTTTTTTTTTATTTTTTTTTTTTACTTCTATTAATATTTTAAATTGTTTAGACTTACAGCAAACTTATGTGCACTTTTCCCCATGATTTTATTGTAAGAATTTTCTTTTTATATAGTTTATTCTGTATTTTTATATTTGTTCAGTCAATATGTATGTACCTTTAATTGGGACATAACATAAGACAGATTATTGTTTTCTGTCATTTTTCAGGGGTACTAATCATTAGGATACTAGTACTATTTTTAGATATCTGTATTTGGTTAGGTCAACTATCCGCTGGGAGAAGGATTTATATTATGAAATAAGGTAATTATTCTAACAAATTCATTTGTGGAATACAATTAAAAGATAATAACCCAATTGAATGACAGTTACGTTCAAATTTAAATCCAGCGGGAGTAACTATGGTTACATTTGTGAACACAGAATGTAACATTATATAAAGACTTTCTTATAAATGATAGTTTTAATATATGTTAGAAATTGAAACATTGTAAAAGTGAACACTATGTAAGAGTTAGATACATTGTGTTGTTTTTTGATATGTGTGAAACGAGAAGAACAAACCGCTATATAAGCGGGTATTGTCTAACAGTCTGCATCCATTGATAAAGCTGTGCTGACGGAGAAACGCGTTTGGAGGGACTGACCACTGACTACTGAAAGGTGGCATTTGGGAGATATTCATCTGCACTTTATACATCAGAGCAATACCTAAGTTGCTGATCCGGGACGCCGCGTGCAACACAAGGTCTGCACCCCATATGCACTTTATGTACCAGTTTGCAGACATACACTAATGTAGTCTGATTATTACTACTCCGAATTTTATTTGGAAATTGTTTTATTCTGAATCTTTTAAGGAAATACCGAAGTCTAGCTTACAGCTAGGATCTTAATAAAGCCAGTTTTTATTTCCGATATATTTGGATTGGTTTTTTTTTGATGCACTGAAATAGAAGTTACTAACTCACTTTTTTCTCTGCATTTTTCATATATCTATTTTGGTATTGGAGCCATCACACTGAAGAAAATACCCGGAAGGGATTTGAATGGACTAATATTGGACTTTAATATTCAGTCTTCTATACTCATTATATGAGATTTCTGTTTATTGTTATTACAAGGCATTATTGTTTGACAGTTTTATTTCATATGATTACAGCAATGATAATGCTATCAGAGGTTTAAGGGTATAGTTTTTCTATTTGTGCATATCTTATCTTAATAGGTCGTTAGGTTTCCTATTTTATACCCTCCTCTAAATCATATCTATTTATTCAGCGCTCCACTTTCTTAATATATTTGTTATACATTGTATATGCCTTCAAACTGTCCTTCATTGTACAAATACCCATTGTTCTTGCTTGAAGCATAATAACCACTTTAGTAGAGTAATCCGAAATACAAGTCTCTCAATAGGGAAGTTGCAAGGTGTTTGGGGTGCCAAGCCCTATGTGCCTAATGAAAATAATAAACAAAAAATGTGGTTGAAAAGAGAGAGAATTTGTTTAATTTCTTCATCATGATATTATATTGCTGTGATTCTTAAGGTTTTTGTTTTATATCTGAAAGCAATGATCCCATATGTTGTGTGTGAGACTGAGCCATATTCACAATGGTGTCCAGAGATTTTGTTTACTGCAGAGGCATCTGCAATGCTTACTCAACCTCTAGTGTGGTAATGTAATGGAAGCTACTCCATCTTTGAATGACAGCCTTATAGAACTGCCATGTCTCTCCCATGTCAACTAATGCCAATTAAAGAGAGACAATATAGCTTGTGGAGTAGCCTGGAGGCCAGTCTCCTTCCTATATGTAACCTCTGTTAAGACTAAAAGCTAACTCAGTGGATACTAGATGTAACCGCATTGTATACTAGGTGTAACAGCAATGACTTCATGTTGGTTTCTAAATGTGTGATTGGACTTGTTTAATATATTGAGTGTCTAGTTTGTGTTTTCCCTTTCTTTCCCATCACTGCCTTATTGTTTTGTTTTTTTATAGCTGGACATTCGTCCAGGCGAGGGCTCCCAGACAAGTTTAAACTGGCTGCTCTGACTCTCATATTCTTACAAAGAGTATCACTGTTGTTCACCATTACTTTGTAAAAACAGACCTATATTGAACTTTCCTGAGATGTATAATACAATGAACATCTAAACATGTTAATGTTTTATATTCATTAATAAATAGAGACATATTCTTTTGATAAAGTATTATTCTTACCATCATTGTTCTGCAAGTGTCATTGCTCTCATTGTTTTTCCCCCCATTTACCTGACCAGACTTATTTTAGTGCAACCAGTGCAGTTTGGAGGAAATAAAAGTAGGGAACACATTAAATCCTAGGAAATCTTTTTAATTGTATTCATTAATTTATTGACGTATTGTTTACTGATCAATGGAAAACATCAAATTAATGACAAAACCTAATAATATTTGTGAGATCAGACTGAATATTGTGATTCCTAAGTCCAGCAGCCTTTGATCCAGTTAGACAGCAGCAGGCACCATGCAAGAGGTGAGGAGGGGACTTGTAATAGGCAGGGTGGCATCCTCAAGCGGGCATGTGTCTGTAGGCAGGTGCCCAGTCTGTCTCCAGGGAATTCCAGCCCTGGATGTATGTTGGTAGATAAGTAAATCAGTTAATCAGCCTGCATCTTACAACAATATAACATTTTCTTAATCATTCTCATCGATTGATCCGTTTTACATTCTTTTCACTTCAATTTTTTTTTTTTGAAACAGTTGATATTTTTTATTATGAAATTTTAGACCAAAATAGGTTGTAACTATTTCTCAATTTAAACGTTTTGACTTCAAGTTTGCAGTTTGTTTTTCTAAACCGCACAATTCACTCTCTATGAAATAATTCCCTTGTTCATTAAGATTCTGGAAACATTTTGCAAGATTGCTATTGTTTTTTTTTTTTTTCTGGTAGCTATTATCACAATAATATGACTGGATGTTGCTTACTGCATTCTACGTTTTTGTATTATATGAGTACAACATGAACGTGAGTTGAATGAAAGAAAATAAAATGATTGCAAGCCCTGATTCTTTTTTTAAATTCCCCAAACATTCTATTTAGTTATTTCCAGCCTATCATTATGTTGCAGCATTAAAAGACAATTGGTCATGTAAAAAAGTCATTTGAGATGTGCTCTAATACAACACACTGAAATTTATACAAGTGCGAAGCAGTTATCGAGTATGAGACAGCTGTTCAGATAATAGAAACAGACATGTATAGCAAAGTGATGAGCACATAATGATCTAAAAGGACAGAAACACTTCATTTACAATAAGGTCTAGTTCTCTTCATTGATACAATTGTCCTTGCTGTGCTATGTTATTAATGTCTATATGAATGTTTATTTTCTTTCCATGGAGTGTACTGTTTAGATGTTCACTGAAGAGTGTTGCGCACTTTAAGTAAGAAACAGCATCACAATTTTGCAAATCCTAATCAGCATTAAAGATGCGTTTTCTTTATTCTTCTAAAAATGTCCTGCTTTGCATTGTGTTTTATTTTTTTTAATCTTGCTTTCTTTCATTTTAGCTAGCCAAATTCATTGTCAGTGGTTGAAGATAATACTTCCAGCTACTGATTGGAGCCAAACTATCGGCGAAGTATAAATGCATACAGGAGTGAACACTAGGTTTGAAGTGGTGTTCAGAATGGAGACATAAAATGTCATTCACTATTTAAACAAGTAGTAGAGTGTTGCACACCAGTATCAGTAGCACCACAGTTCTATGGTAGAGGTCCGCTAACCTCCAAATATTATCCACAAGTGAAGGCCCAAAGGCTGCACAGTGTAGGGTGAACCAGATAGTTTTATTATGGAATACAGGACAAAACAAGGAAGCAATGTTTTGGCTGTGAGGCCTTAAAGGAACACTATAGCGTTAGGAATTCAAATATGTATTCCTAACGCTATAGAGCCCTAGTCACCTGAACAGTGACTAGGGCCCCTTCTGTGGCAGGTAAATGGTTAATTAACCATTTATTTGCTTACCTTAATCCAGCGCCGGGCTCCTTCATCAACTTCAGCTCCCGAGTGGAGCTGAATGTGCATGCCCGGCCAGAGGCGCACGCGCATTCAAATCCACCCATAGGAAAGCATTACCCAATGCTTTCCTATGGGGATCTTTTTTGACACTGGAGGTCCGTGAGGACGTCCAACGTCAAATAGGTGTGATTTACTCTGTGTAAATCGCGGAAGCGCCTCTAGTGGTTGTCAGGGAGACAACCACTAGAGGCTGGACTAACCCTGCAGTATAAACATAGCAGTTTCTCTGAAACTGCTATGTTTTCAGCTGCAGGGTTAAAACTAGGGGGACCTGGCACCCAGACCACTTCATTGAGCTGAAGTTGTCTAGGTGCCTATAGTGGTCCTTTTATTGCATATACTTGAACGCTAAATCCTTGTTTTGACCTGTATTCCACAATAGAACTATCTGGTTCACCCTATGCTGTGCAGCCTGTGGCTCTTCCCTTTTGTGATTTACTATTTGTTATTCAAGAGGTCAAGGCATAGTAACACAAAGACAAGTCCATATACAGAACAGGGGTTCCCCACAATTGTGGTGCATTACTTTTATTAAATCTGCATTCTTGTATTTCTTTAGACGATGCCAAGCAGGATCCCTATTTCAGCCCTTGCACAAGCTGGGAGCCTGGGACACAAAAATAAAACTAGTTTAGTTTGAAAGCAGCAGTGCACTAATCACAAGGGATTTATATATATATTCACTGGTAATCAAAAGGTTGGAGGTGCATTAACACTCTTTTGTTCCACCAGTGAGGCTGAAGTGCAAGTGAATGATACAATAACAGTTCTGCAAAGTAATGACACTATATCTTAACTCTGTATCATAGATCTCTCATGCATGCATGCTCCAGGTGAACATCACAGATCTCCAACTACATGTATTGTACCACCAGGCATTACATCAACATGTCCTTTCCAGGGGAAAAGGTTGGCAAACTGAGGAAGAGCTATAATAAAAATAAAGAAAGAGTCTGTCAAGTGAAAGTGACGCTAAGAACAATCCATCTATTATATTTTTAATTGCAACTTCATATTGAAAGGGAGCTTTCTCTAGTCAAAATGGTAACCCTTGCTTGTTGTATTTGCTCTTACACCAACTTTTTTGTTTGTCCTTTCCCATATGTACATTGTATGAAAATAGTTGGATGTCATAAAATACAGATGTTTCCCTAAAGCATATGCTTTTACCCTCATAGGATACAACCAAGGTAATTTTTCACAATTTGCCAACATATTTGATTAGTTGTATATACAAAAAATAGGGGATGATCTGCTAAGCCAATAACAAACAGGAAAACATAGCGTATAACTGTGTATATGAATCAACCACAAGTGTTGTGTTCTCAAATGGTCGCTCACGTATTCACTGAAGTTGAAGTGCCTTTAGTATAAATTCCTTCCAAGGATTCAAGCTTCACTCTGTATTCAAATCACCATGGATTTCAGTGAATATGTGAGTGGCCATTTGAGAACACAACACTTGTGGTTTATTCATATTCACAATTATATGATATGTTTTCCTATTTGTTATTGGCTTAGCAGATCATCCCCTATTTTTGCATATATTTTGTGGAAGACAGGAGAAAGTCTTTGGGGGTACCTTTGGAAGCTTCATCTTGAACAGGGAAGTTTCTGTCTGCTAATATCTTATTTTGTACTAATTGCATTTTTTGGTTTGTGTACACACATATTGTGTTTTTCCTACATATTTGATTAGTTGCATGGGAAAATATTTGATTTGGAAGTTAATGTTATAAAATAGTTCTTCTCATACTCATCATTTCAGTTCCTCTGTCTTTTAGTTTGACATTCACTTTGAATTCACCTTGAATTTTACCACATGATAGGAGGCTTCATATTTGCATAAATGGAATGCTGGACCTGAAGTCATGGGAGGGGCTTGATTTCCCTTCTTATGGATGCCAGACCGCTCCCCATTATTGTTCATTCTGGCGATTTGCATGATGTGACGTCCGGTCGCTGCAAATCACCATTATACTTACCTTCTACACAGGGGAACGATTACCTGGTCCTCCCCTACCTGTAGCTGTATTTTCGAAGGGAGCCGTAGTCTTGGTGGTCCACATCCTGGTCAAGGCGGTAAAGAACCAACCTCGGGAGAAGTTCCCATGTTTTTCTCGAACGTTTTGGTTCTCACAAACGATTTGGTTCAAACAAACTGACTGCTGTAAATATCGTTGTTCGTCCTGCGAATGGACCCCTCAGAGCCCGCCAGTGGGAGACTGACAATCGTGAGTAACCTAGCCTTTCGGGACTCATGCGCTTCGTTCGGCATTTAAATTGTCATACGCACATTTCACTTGTTCCATTATCTAACACCACAAAATACTTTACCTAATTCTTATGAACTAATGCATAAATTTAAACGAAAGCCGCCCAAACACATGAACAGCAATGAGACTCTGCAATTCACATACGATTTACATAGAAACGCCCGCGTTTCAAATTATCCTTCTCAATTCGGTCAAAGTCAGCTGCACTACCTCACTAACACTAGTACTTTAGGTACTAATTAGCAGACATGAACTGGACATACTATACGAACCACTCAATTCTCATGTCTGTCAATGGATGTATCAATCGGTTAAAGTATATGCTCGCTAAATAGGTTTTAATTGATATAATATTTAAATGGTTTATGGGTATCATGGTGGTATGGAGTGATAGGGTTTTTAAGTATGTATGTATTCCTGCTTTATTATATGTACTTAGCTCATGTTTTTAAGTTTTATCGGCATAGGGATCATTTGCATAATTCAGTTGTTAGTGCTTCTGGCTGTCATTACGTTGAAGTATTCTGTTACTCATTAGACCTGTCAATTCAAAACCGGTATGGTCCTCAATCCAAAATAGGAAGTGGCAGGAGGGGTTATCAAAGAGCAGCCAAAAATACAGATATATACAGATTAAAAACAATATAAAATAACAATATGGAAATAAAGTCCATACATATGTATTTTGGATTGAGGACCATACTGCATGGAGTTTCAAGGTTACTGAGAGACATGCTCTTTGTGCTATACACACATGTAAGTGTGACCAATAAATTGTGATTTTGTATTTTTACAACATACTTCACTATCTGTGATTTCCTTTATTTCCATATGTTCCATTGAGAGGATTTTCCAGTCTTATCACCATCATATATTTGCTCCCGAGTGGGCGAGAAGCCATATTCCACGTGTGTTTGTGAGTGTATCTACAATCACCTATATCTATATATTGCTAAGTTTTTTTACTGTATTACGCTATGTTGGATCTCTGATTTTTTTATACAGAATTCATATGGATTACATTTTCCATCAGGTTGTTGCATATTTTATATATTAATTTACACGTATTCTGGGTGTTTTTCCACTTTCTTACTATTGTACATTGTTCTCGGGTGTCTGTGAGGTACACCAGGGAATTCTTCCAGCTATACGTTTTTGTGTAGTGTATATATAACCCTTTATCTATGAATCCACAAACTGGCCTTACATCTCACTTATTTACGTTACAGCATTGTATCATTCGATTCTAGGTATCCATGATTTACTGCACAACCTCCTATGTAATGGCTGACCATTACTTCACAACATATACTGTTAGGCAGAATTGAATATCTACTTTTACATGCCATAACACAATTCCTACTATATTTCGTTCCCAATGTAGGTCTGCGCCAATCCACCTTCTGAGTTATACCGCATTTCTGATTACTCGTTCTCAGATACGTCAAATTACACATACTCATTCGATATCTTACCCTGCCTCCCTTAGTTAGTTTCATTACTGGCTGGCAGGACACCAGGAGCCCGATAGCTTATACTTTCTCAGGACTCGGTCTTACGTTAGTGGTCCCGCGAGGCCAACAACCATCCTCATACTCGGAGGTTACATAGTAACATAGCTGAAAAGAGACTTGCGTCCATCAAGTTCAGCCTTCCTCACATTTGATTTTTGCTGTTGATCCAAAAGAAGGCAAAAAACCCAGTTTGAAGCACAATTTTGCAACAAGCTAGGAAAAAAATTCCTTCTTGACCCCAGAATGGCAGTCAGATTTATCCTTGGATCAAGCAGTTATTACCCTACATTGAAAGATTTTATCCTTGAATATTCTGTTCTTGCAAGTATGCATCTAGTAGCCGTTTGAACATCTGTATGGACTCTGATAAAACCACTTCTTCAGGCAGAGAATTCCACATCCTTATTGTTCTTACAGTAAAAAAACTTTCCTTTGCCTTAGGCGAAATCTTCTTTCTTCCAGTCTAAGCATGCGACCTGCGTGTCCTATGTAAAGTCCGGTTTGTGAATAGATTTCCACACAATGGTTTGTATTGGCCCCGAATATATTTGTATAATGTTATCATATCCCCTCTCAGGCGACGTTTTTCTAAACTAAATAGGTTTTAAATTTGTTAACCTTTTCTTCTGCACTTTTTCTAGTGCCATAATATCCTTCTTTAGAACAGGTGCCCAAAATTGCACAGCATATTCAATATGTGGTCTTACCAGTGATTTATAAAGAGGCAAAATGATATTCTCATCCCGAGAATGAATGCCCTTTTTCATGCATGACAATACCTTACTGGCCTTGGCCACTCCTGATTGACATTGCACACTGTTACATAGTTTGTTGTCTATAACAATTCCAAGTCCTTTTCGTGTGTTATCCCTAATTTACTTCCATTAAGGGTATAGTTTGCTTCTGTATTCTTTACGCCGAAGTGCATAACTTAGCTTTTTTCAACATTAAATTTCATCTGCCATTTGAGTGCCCAGTCCCCCAGTCTATCTAGATCCCTCTGCAGCAAAGGAATATCTTGCTCACATTGTATTATTTTACAGAGTTTTGTGTCATCTGCAAACACTGAAACATGACTTTCAATGCTGTCTTCAAGATCATTTATAAACATGTTAAATAGAAGGGATCCCAGAACAGACCCCTGAGGGACACCACTTGCCACCTCTGTCCAGCTTGAAAATTTACCATTAATGACACCTCTTTGTACTCTGTTTTTAAGCCAATGTTCTACCCAATAACAAGCATTTTCATCTAGAACGATTTCCTTGAGTTTGAACACTAATCTATTGTGTGGAACTGTATCACTATAAGGTATTACACCCATCGGCCCAACTTATAGTTAGTCGCCTCACGTGGTGGCATAGAGAGGGCCTTACCTGTCATTCTCATTCTATCTTATGCTTTATAAATCACAGAGAGGCCGACACCCGCCACAAGTTTGGAGGCCACGTAATCCCCACGCGCCAACGCATAGATAGAGCCTCTCAAGCTGCTTGACATCTAGCAGGGCCTCACCTGTCACCAACTTGTTTAAAAGTTTCGCCACTTGACAATAGCTGGCAAGCCAGTATGTTGTATGGGTACACATAACTGCTTCATGCTGTTTAACATATCTCTGCGACAGGAAGATGGAGTTTCCTGTCCCTGCACTGCACTCCTACTAAGTCTGATACGTCACACAAGGGACATGGCTAGTCCTACTTCTATTAGATCTTGGACTATATCTGCCATCATAGCAGGACCTTTGAATGGTACATAAGGTACCAGCACAGCTTTATAAACCAAATGATCAAACCACATATATACATATTTTTCATATATGGGTACCGCTAAATGGGCTTTTAGTAGGGAGGCGATAGCTTAGTATGAGAACTGTGTCTAGTATTGGAATCCTATCTGTTGTATAATCATATTGAGCAGATTTAATTAACTCTGGCATTAATATGTGAAGCCAGTAAAATTAAATGTGTGTAAGTTACGTGGCTGGTACTATTAGGTATTTGTAAGTTCCCTCTGTCCAATTACACTGGATTAGAACATCATGTGATGAACTATATTAGGTACACACAGTAGCTTTGGTTATCAGTAACATATATAGGTCTATATTTTCAATACCAGTCAGGTAGAGGCTGTTAGCTGGCTATATACAGTAGTGTATATATATATACATATATATATCTAGGTTGCCTTATCTAAGTGGGTTTCAGATATTCAACATTACATTTCATTCATGTGTAAATTTAAGACCTCACTCTGTTCTCCTTAAAGTCTGGTACATACACTCGAAGTTCGACTTTTACAAGGGGCTGTCTCCTTATGCTGACCCTCTCAGAGTCCTCCACACGCATTTAAGCATACGTTACATAACTCAATATTCAGTGCATGTTTCGGTACGTTTAAGATATCCAACAGGATATTGACTATCTGTCTACATCATAAGTAAATTAGGATTACATGCATTCCACGCAGATAGATGAGATATATCTTCTTATGATAGATATTTAGGTTGAGCCACTTCCCCCCCTCGTACATGGAAGTGGCTATGTTCATTCAGGGCGATTTTCACTACTAGTACAATTCAGCTTCTCATCTAGACATAGTATTACAGTATGCCTTCTTTATTTTACGGTATTAAGCCCCTTACAAAGGCATATCGGTTTCTATACGGTCATTCATCTCAATAGCTGGTGTCGCCACTGACCGGATCAGGTTTATGCCTGACTCGCAAACTGTAGATAACCACGATATACACCATACATATATGTATAAGTAGATATATACATAGGTATATAGTGGGGGGGTGTACGCAAATATAGGCATATACATATACACTCACGCTCTGGTTCATTATTTCACACTATTGTACTCACTGTTAAGTTGGTAAAATACAATTAAGTTACCCTTGGTTCCTATGTCATAACTCTAGGGTCGTTTAATTATTTTGGCTCACCTATGGCACTTCTCACGTATCTACATGTACCTCGAGCACATCTTGTCATGTGCACTTCGTAAATACTGGCTTGGTCAGCGGCTAATTACTACTTTATCAATATATGACCATATACCTGGAATTGACAACTTTGTTACTGATCACTTATCTTATTCTCCATTACTGGCTTTCCGCTGAGGGTCTACAGTTTAACCGATAATGGCTAGATTTTTATGTTGTAATCAAGATTCTTGAGTACAGTGGTCGATTTTACTTCTTTTGCCACCTTTTACTTAAATATTTTAACACTACTAATGATATTTTAAATTCTGTCAGTAATAATTCTGGATAACGACCTAACCTCTGTTCAAGGTTCCCCTGATCTGCTCCTTACACGACAATACTCTAACAACAAGTAAATTCAGACTTTATCTCAGGTTTTACTGCATGGTCAGATGAGGTCTTGATTCACATATTTAAGCAGGTCACTCCTTCCACATCAGTGCTGACAATCATACCTAATATTTGGTACATTGTAATAGGACTTTGAGACAATGGAGGCCTCTGTTAACTCCAGATATACACATCAACCTGTTGTTTAATATGCCAAGACTTCTGGAACATGTATATGAAATGTACTGATTTGTAGGCTTTATAATTCTGTATGGTATACTCTTTTTATTACAGGCCCACCGCATTTGTCGGTTCCGGCACACCACAACCGACTTTTTCATATTATTATAGATCTCATATAGGGACCTTACATAATTACTTCTAATATGCTCATTACGGCTTTTGATGCCACGACCATAACTTGCTTTACTATAAATCTCCAGCAGCACAGATCAATCAAGTAAGTTTAAACCAATCAAAAATAAGTAACATCCTATATATAAAATAGGCTAACTAAGGAAGCCAGCAATTTGGGCGAAACGCGTCTTGGCAAGCTTCATATATATATTTCTCTTTTATTTTTTGTTATATATTCTTAGTGTGTTATTTTAATTGTTAAACAATACATTTTGCTTGAAGATTACCATCTGCATCATATACCTGGTTCCTGTAAGGGAGGTGTCACCCTGTAATTTGACACCAAAACAAGGAAATTAAGAGACAGTTCATAAAAGGCTCTAAATAAGGTGAACAGTCATTTCTGTTATATCTACACCTTAAGATTCACAATTAAAAGCGATACACCTAGATTTTTTTCTATTCTGCCTTACCCCACTATGTATATCGTGGATAACAACTGAGAGAAAGCCATAACAGGGGTTGTGGTTGTCGACCTTAATAGACACGGACACGCTAAAGTTTAGAGCCTATACCATAAAAGGCTCTAAAAAACGTGAGTGTATCTCTTTATATCTAATAACACTCATTCCTCTATACCTCACAGAGTTATACTATGTAGCTTTTTGTATTTTTTTTTTAACATGTAAAACCCCCTAAGAATACATCTTATAGGGGGTAAGTGTGTTGATCTTTTCACTTGTATTTCACTGGACAGGTAGAGACTATACTGATATATAGTGCTGCACTCAGACTGAAAGTCGGTAAAACTACTAACCATACTTGAAGTTATATGTGTTTCTGGTAATTCTTATTTGTGTGTGATTTTTTTGGGAGTTCCCACAGAGTGTTTTTCAGCAGCTAAAATAGTATTACTGAGATAACTATTTAGAGCGCCATTATTTCACACCTTCCTGTTGTTATATATATAAAATAGACCAGACCCCAATTCTTCCTCTTTCTTTGCTGCTCCAAGTAGAGGCACAGGTCAGAGTACTTGTTCCTGATAATATTTTCTTACATTGTTTATTATTGCTGATGTATATATTATACTTTGGTGCTTTGCCTGTCACCTGTTTTCTCACTACTTCTAGAGGTCTTTATTCCCCCTTTTGGGGTTTATGTTCCCCTTACTAAACTTCATCTCCCTTCATCCCTATATCTACTCCTCTTACTAACTAACAGCCGTGGCAGGCTATCGCGCTGCGGCACCTCCCTCTTGTGGGGACCTTTCCCTTCTCCTTACACACTAACCGGGGGTCAGGTGTCTGAGCGACAGCTTTCTCCCTCTCCTCACTCTCTCATTTGGACCCGCGGGAGTTCTTCTCGCGAGGACCCGAGCTTCACGGCGGCCCTTTTTTTTTCCCTGCATGTACCAGGTGACGGCAGGAAGCCCAGACTTACTTTGGTGAAACACATAGAGCCTCCTCATCCCTGAGACAGATAGAGAGTTTACTGAAAGGAGCTGAATATACTACAAGTTTCAGGTCTCATTGCTCTTTCTCTAACTGTATACAACAGTGACATGTCTATTTATGGAGCATGGATGTGAAATGAACATGGATATTAAATTAATACTGTATGGGTTGTAAATATGATATCGTAACCTGTGACTGTACGCTTGGTGCATAGACTGCCTGACACAGCTGCACGCAGGGGTGGTCCCTGCTTTCAAAATGCACCCAACAGTCATTCCAGGGCCAAAGGCCTATTACTAGAGACTGATCAGGCCTCTGACCCTTCCACACGATTACAAGGGTACTCCCCTTATACTATCAACCGCTCAATACGACTGGTATTTAAACAAGAGCCTGCATTACATAGTCTCTAGAGGGGACCAAATAGGATACCTGATACCAGGCTACCCCCAATTGGCCTGCGCTAGGGGTCTACCCACCAGGCATTGCTTAGGCAAGCATAATAACATATACGTCCTTTTCCCACAGGACGATACTGAGTGTGATCATGTCAGATTCCGCTCCACAAAGCCAAGACTATCAGGGAATGAGTTATTCTGTGGTGGTAGCATCCATGGAGAAAGCAATAATTAAAATGCTAATGCAAGTTCCGCCTGCACCAACCACACAGGCTATGGGGCCGACACCGCATGACGTGGAAGATAATTTGAACTGAGAGGCGCCTTCCAAGGAACTCAACTCCCTGTCAAAATGCCAAAGAGTCAGCCTCCCCATGCCACATGCTCAGGGGACAGGGAAGAAACATAGAAACATAGAATGTGACGGCAGATAAGAACCATTCGGCCCATCTAGTCTGCCCAATTTTCTAAATACTTTCATTAGTCCCTGTACTTATCTAATAGTTAGGATAGCCTTATGCCTATCCATAGGCGTGCGCACGGGGTGTGCCGGGTGTGCCTGGGCACACCCTAATCCCCGTGGCACGCCTATGGTTTGAGTCCTGCAGGAACAGCGTTCCTGCACTTTTTTTGAGCAGAAACGCTGTTCCTGCAGTTACTCAGCGCCCCCTGTTTCACCTCTTGCCCCTGTCATGGGGGGGCAAGAGGTGATGGATCCCCCCACCTTTCTGCAGCTCAGCGCGCGGCGAGGGAGCTGTCTGCTGTCTGCTCCCTCTCGCTGCGCGCTGATGCCGGGAGCCGGAAAATGACATCATATTCCGGCTCCCAGCTACAGCAGACAGCCCGCGCGGCGAGAGGAAGCAGAAAGCAGACAGCACACAGCTCCCTCGCCGCGCGCTGAGCTGCAGAAAGGCGCCCGCCCCACTGGACCCCAGCGACAAGTCCACGCCAGCACTCCAGGTAGGAGGCTGGGTGGACATTTTTTTAAAATTAAAATGTAATAATTTGTTCTTATGTGTGAGTGTCTGTGTGTGAGTGTATGTGTGTGTCTGTGTGAGTGTGTGTGTGTCTGTGTGTCTGTGAGTGTATGTATGTGTGTGAGTGTATGTATGTATGTGTGAGTGTGTCAGTGAGTGTGTGTGTGTCTGTGAGTGTGTGTCTTTGAATGTGTATGTCTGTGTGAGTGTGTGTGTATCTGTGAGTGTATGTATGTGTGTGTGTCTGAATGTGTCTGTGAGTGTGTGTGTGTGTACCCATATATATATACACACACACACACACACACACAGAGCCGGCGCTATCTGAGTGCCGGCTCTGCTCTAAGCCTCCATGGGCCGGCGGGGAGACCAAAGATCTACCTCACCGGCCCACAGCAGCATGGAGGGAGGCAGGAGAGGACCCAGGGAGCTCTAGACAGAAGCTCCGCCAGGTTCCTCTCGCGATATCTGAGTGTTGCTGCGGCAACGCTCAGATCTCGCGAGAGTTAACTCTAGCCCCGCAGGCTAGAGTTCACTCTCCACTGGACCACCAGGGATGGCACATGGCAGCAAGGATTTACTAATCTGCCAAATCCCTCCAAACATACAGCACACACACATACAGCACCTACACACATACAGCTCACACACACACAGTACACTAACCGCACCCTCACAAACACACAGAGCACCTTTAAAAAAACACAACACCCTCACACACACACACAAACAGCACCCTCACAAATACATGACACTCACACAAACAGCACCTTCACAGGACAAACATACACACACAAACACCCTCACACACAAACAGCACAGTCACAAACACACACACACACAAACACCCTCACATCACACTAACAGCACCCTCACACACACATCACACTAACAGCACACACAGCAGTGTATGTATCTATCTATCTATCTATCTATATATATACATATATAGATAGATAGATAGATAGATACATACACACACACACACACACACACACACGCGGCGTGTGTTTGTGCTGTAGGGTGCATACCCTAATGCAATAGGCTGCGCACGCCTATGTGCCTATCCCACGCATGCTTAAACTCCTTTACTGTGTTAACTTCTACCACTTCAGCTGGAAGGCTATTCCATGCATCCACTACCCTCTCAGTAAAGTAATACTTCCTGATATTATTTTTAAACCTTTGTCCTCTAATTTAAGACTATGTCCTCTTGTTGTGGTAGTTTTTCTTCTTTTAAATATAGTCTCCTCCTTTACTGTGTTGATTCCCTTTATATATTTAAATGTTTCTATCATATCCCCCCTGTCTCGTCTTTCCTCCAAGCTATACATGTTAAGATCCTTTAACCTTTCCTGGTAAGTTTTATCCCGCAATCCATGAACCAGTTTAGTAGCCCTTCTCTGAACCCTCTCTAAGGTATCAATATCCTTCTGGAGATACGGTCTCCAGTACTGTGTACAATACTCCAAGTGAGGTCTCACCCGTGAGGTCTCACCAGTGTTCTGTACAATGGCATAAGCACTTCCCTCTTTCTACTGCTAATACCTCTCCCTATACAAGCAAACATTCTGCTAGCATTTCCTGCTGCTCTAGTACATTGTCTGCCTACCTTTAAGTCATCAGAAATAATCACCCCTAAATCCCTTTCCTCATATGTTGAGGTTAGGACTCTATCAAATATTCTGTACTCTGCCCTTGGGTTTTTACGTCCAAGATGCATTATCTTGCACTTATCCACATTAAATGTCAGTTGCCACAATTCTGACCATTTTTCTAGTTTACCTAAATCATTTGCCATTTGGCTTATCCCTCCTGGAACATCAACCCTATTACATATCTTAGTATCATCTGCAAAAAGACATACCTTACCATCAAGACCTTCTGCAATATCACTAATAAAAATATTAAAGAGAATGGGTCCAAGTACAGAACCCTGGGGTACCCCACTGGTGACAAGTCCAAGCTTCGAATATATTCCATTAACTCCTGCTAAATGCAGTAAGCATGCCACTCATTCTCTAGCAACCCCAACAGTGCTATCCTCAGAGGATGATGAGACCTACCCCTCAGCGGCTCTAGATGTCATTGATGAATGGTGTGCAGACGCCTCAGAATCAGAAGATGAGAGTAACTGGCTAGACATTCCTGCTTCTGATTCTAAATATGTGAAAGTATCATATGGTGGAGAGTCCTTCACCCAGGAGACACTGGACTCACTGGACCACACAAAATTTGTCCACTACTATCTACACAAGCCCCTAGAGCGCAGGATACGCACCCGCATGAGAGCTGAATGCCCATGCCCAATTCTGCCAGACAAAATAGCGTTGACACCCGAGTTTGACCAGACAGTCGTGGTGTTTATGCCAAGAACCGGCCATGACCCTTGTAAAGGGGTGGAGAAGGGCCTCGAAGTGACATAGGACAAACTGCTGGACCTGATGGGCCCTATCGCAAAAATCCTCTACTTCGCAGATCTGGCCCTATCAAAGGGAACCCAACTTTATCCCAGCGCAATCAGAGTATGGGCACAATGCTGCATATGTATGATGGGCAATGTCAACGCTGCATTGTGTACGGAAAGGCACAAGATGGCTCTCAGCCGAATTGATGCAAGGCTCATCAATATGACACACAAAGAGTTAGGAAACAATGCAAACGGACAACTATTTGGTGACTCTTTTATCACCAAACTGAAGAAACACGTCTAAATAATGCGCAGTCATCGCTGAGACAGGCCGGGGTGTTTTGAGGCAGGCTGGTCGGCAGAGGAGCCGTGCCACCAGCCAATTCTGGAATTCGGGCTCCAAGCCAAACCCTCCTTTGGCATCGTTCTACCCGACATCAACCTCATGGATACAAAACTACTACAGAGGTGCAGACAGAGACAAAGGTTACCGGGGAAGAGGACGAGGACATTTTCCCTCCAAAGGTGAGTCCAAACCCTCATACCAATGTCTCTACTTTGACTGCAGACAGACTCTCCCTTTATTTGCAGAAATGGGAGGATATCTCATCGGATGCCTGGATCCTACAGACGGTACGAGGATACATGATCAAATTTCATACACAACCGTACCAAGAACACCCACCACCCGTGCGTACATCCGAAGACAATGAGTCACTGATCAACGATGAAGTCCGAACCCTTTTCTCCAAAGGCGCAGTAGAACATGTGCAGGAAGACGGCAGCTTCTTCAGCAACATATTCTTGGTTCAGAAGAAGACAGGAGACTTTCGTCCCATCATCAACCTGCGGCAACTCAACTACTTTGTGGTATACCATCACTTCAAGATGGAAGGGATCTGCTTCAGTGACTGACGTCTCATCTGCTTCACAATCTACTCCTAAAGGACGACTGGTTCACTTGATTGGGCCTCAAGGACGCTTACCTTTCGGTACCAGTGGCTCCATCCTGCTGCAAGTTCCTACGCTTCTGATGTCACAGTCAAACATGTCAATTCACGTGCCTCCCATTCAGAATCAGCTAGGCCCTGTGGTGTTTCACAAAATTCCTGAAGCCAATCTTGGCCCATTTTTGATCTATAGGCATAAGATCTATCATCTACTTGGACGATTTGCTACTGTTTTGCGACACACCGTCACTACTCAGATCGCTGACAAAATTGGTTGTGGACTTCCTCGAATCCCTGGGCTTCATGGTGAATCAACACAAGTCCGCACTGATAGCCTCTCAAGTGGTCCAGTTTCTGGGGTTCGAAATAGATTCAACCTTCTGTACGCTCAGACTGCCGATCAAGAAGATTGCTGCCACGAGGAAAGAAATTTGCATGGATCACTTTGCGTTATTCCTCCTAGCACGAGTTATGGGACACTTATCGGCCTCCATACAAGTGATATATCTGGGACCGCTGCACTACAGAGACATGCAATGTTTGAAAGGACGCTCTTTGCGTTCCAGACTGTCTTACGATCACCTGATTCCCCTCACGGCCAAAGTTTGGACGGAACTTTGTTGGTGGCTCCTCCACATGCAAGCCTGGAATGGGAAAGCCATATTTGGTCCCACACCAGATTTCATGATTGAATCCGACGCCAGCCTATGGGGCTGGGGATCTCATTGTGCAGTATCCTCTACAGGGGGTCCTTGGTTAGAAGAGGAAATGGACTTGCACATTAACTGCTTGGAGTTGATAGCAGGCTCTTTTGCCATATGCGTTATGGCCAGTCACATGTCCAACTGCTGCATACTGCTACGCATAGACAACATTTCGGAAGTCCTCCTGGGAGGAGCTCGATCCCAGGCTCTGGCAGAGGCAACCAAAGACATCTTCAGTTTCTGCCTCTCCCGCAATATCACGCTGTAAGAGGAATACCTACTGGGAACCTAAAACCTCACAGCATATTGGTACTACCAGCATTGGAGGGATGGCAGTGACTGGCATCTCAACTCAACGATATTCAATATTCTATTCAATCTCAGGGGTCCACTGATTATAGACCTCTTTGCATCTTGAAACAATCGACAACTTCACATGTTCTTCACTTGGCTACCAGACCCGGAATGCGAAGCGGTGGACGCATTTTTCCAGAACTGGCCGACACAGAACTGGCATGGGTGATCCACTAGGTACGGACTCAAGGATGCTCCTTACTCTTACTGACACCGCTATGGCAAAGCCAACATTGGTTCCCGGATCTTCTGGAACTATAGTGCGACCATCCACTCCTCATACTGTCCTTTCCACTTCTGCTGACTGACCCATGGGGGGAACTTCATCCCCTCGTCCTACAAGAACATCTGGAACTAGTAGCCTGGAAGATTCATGGGGATCCTGGTCAACAGGATCTATTATGGGATTCGTGGGCACCTGGCACCAGACACTGTCATCTCGCAGCCTGAAGCAAATGGTCTAGCTGGTGTTTGGAGAGGGATTCTGATCCCTTTACAACACCTGTTCCTATGATCTTACATTTTTGATCACATTCCTTTTCCTTAGGACATTCATATCAATCCATCAATGTTCATGATCTCGGCTTCACACGTTCTGGTTTAGGGTCTCCCACTGGGTCAAGATCCATTGATCAGGTAACTACTTAGAGGTATACGCTTATCACGCCCACCAACACCGAAATACTCCCGACTCTTGGATGGTGAGGTGGTAATGCAGTTTTTGTGGAACTGGCCAGACAATACATCTTTGTGCTTGCACCAACTCTCGGCGAAACTCACACTGTTACTTTGTTTGGTATCTTTTCATTCGGTAGCGGACGTTAGGGCATTTGATGTAAACAGTTTATCCTTTACCCTGGAGGGGGCTTCATTTTCGGTCACAAAACGTATTAAGATAAATTCGGCGGCGGTCTTTTGCCCATTTTTTCCTACGGCCCCACACTTTTGTGTGGTCAGGACGTTGATGCGCTACGTAGAAATTATTGAACGTATATGGGGTTCTCAATCAGGTCAACTTCTCGTGTCTTATGCCACACAAACCTGTGTCTATGACTACTCAGGCAGGATGGGTACGTTGGATACTATCATTGGCAGTCATCGAGGCATCTTTCGGAGCGCATTCCGTACAGGGCGTGGCGGCTACACACGCTTTTATGTTGGGTGCCTCTTTCTCCGACATCATGCGATCGGCGGATTGGTCTCTGGAAGATACGTTTCAAGTTTTCTATTTTCTTCCTGCATCTCATGCTACTTTTTCTCTTCTTGATTAGCCTTAAAAATGCAAATATGAAGCCTCCTATCATGCGGTAAAATTGTATATTATGCTAACGTAGTGTACCTATAATCTTCATTTTTGTAATGACAGGAGGCAAGTATTTCCCTCCCTTACTTCTTACCCCTCTCCCCCCTCTCATATTTGTCTCGATTTTCCGTGGTCTGGTTGTTTTATATACTTGATACGTATTATCAGAAGGTATATGAGTACATTTATAATTACTTGCGTACTGTCTTTATACTTAGATATTTACCTATTTGTATAGCTAGAGTCAAATTTATTAATATAATGGGTATTGTTCACAGTATATGTATTACATGTTCACTACAAGTTCCTTTCACTTGTTTCTTCGTCTTTTCAGTATGAAATATCATGTAATACCAGGTGGACAAATTTCGTCTGTCAAAGAAATTGGTTTCTGGACTTAACTGGACGTTTATCAAGTTCATCAGTTGTTCGTTCATGTTAAATTGACCATCTCCATTCACATCAAAGAAAGAGGAAGAATTGAGGGCTGGCCTATCTTATATATGGGATGTTACTTATTTTTGATTGGTTTAAACTTACTTGATTAATCTGTGCTGCTGGAGATTTATAGTAAAGAAAGTTATGCAAATACTCGCCTCCTGTCATTGCTCAAATTAAGATTATAGGTACACTACGTTAGCATAATCTACAATTCTCACTTTCGTAAATAGTTCTGTGGAACTTTTTGAGAATTGGCTGGCTTAGAAAATCTGAAATTATCCAGTCAATTCCCAACAATTCACAGTTTCAAGGAACTCCTCCCTCAGATTGAAGATAAAAGGTTGTTTTACTTAACTTTACTCCATTGCCACAACTGTCCTGCCTTGCTCCCAGCATTGGGAGGCTATTGCGCATGCGCAGCAAAATGCAGAGCTGCGCCAATCAACAACTCTTCATAGATATGCATGCCTTTGGGCACCACAAAAAGGGTGCGCAAAATCCAAATCTCTGACATCTGGCCAGAGACTTCGATTTTTAAATATTTCGGACCGAACACCGATAGCACAACTGCGCACACAGCAGCCATTCCTCACAACTCACAACAAAATTAGAGGGGCAAAAGTTTACAAATAATATCAGGAAGTATTACTTTACTGAGAGGGTATTGGATGCATGGAATAGCCTTCCAGCTGAAGAGGTTGGTAGAGGTTAACAAAGTGAAGGAGTTTAAGCATGCATGGGATAGGCATAAGGCTATCCTAGCTATAAGATAAGGCCAGGGACTAATGCAAGGATTTAGAAAATTGGGCAGACTAGATGGGTCGAATGGATCTTATCTGCCGTCACATTCTATATTTCTATGTTCCTATGTAACTCACTATGTAACTCGGTGTTTGGAACAGCAGTGATGCTGCTACGGGACACTATCAAATCCTGAATGCTGCAGGACCTCCCTTAGGCATTGTAACAGCTCTGTAGTATTTTAATTGGCTGCTATCTACAAAGCTCCACCCCCTTGCTCTCAATCAGCCCTCTCATTACATGATACGGTACCACGTGTTATCAGACCACGAGGGAGTGGGAAACAAGCTTCCACTCTGAAGGCTGGCTCCAGCTCCTATAGATAGGAGCTGCAACGACACACATAATACTTGTTGCAGTGAGGAATGCTATAGGGCAGAAAGGAAGTGGAAATAGTGGCACTCAGCCACAAGAGATCAGTGTGCTTAGAGTGATCTTACAGTGTGCTGTGAGTGGGTATCTGGTTCTGTGACTGTGAGTGGGTACCCGGGTCTGTGACTGGGAATCTGGGTCTCTGAGCATGGGCGTCCGCAGGAAGGGGAAAGGGGGGGCACTTGCCCCCCTCCTTTGGATTTTTCAGCTTGTTCTGCTATTTTTCGTGTGAGATTGAAAATACAGTGCAATACCGGCGCCGGCCAGTAGGTGGCGGAGAGAGTGTATGGAGAGAGACAGGGATAGGAAGCTACATCTTATCCCTGCTTCTCTCTACTGACTGAATCCACAGAGGAACAGCATGTGCAGCCAGAGACATCCTACAGATCAGGTAAGTGAGGGGTGGGGGGCAGCCCACAGATCAGGTTAGTGAGGGAAGGAGGGGAGAGAGAGCCTATAGATCAGGGAAGTGAGGGAGGGGGAGAGATAGCCTATAGATCAGGGAAGTGAGGGAGGGGGAGAGATAGCCTATAGATCAGGGAAGTGAGGGAGGGGGAGAGATAGCCTATAGATCAGGGAGGTGGAGAGAGAGCCTACAGGAAAGGGTGAGCAAGGAGCAGAAAGGAGAAGGAACAGAAATAAGCAGGGAGGGACATCAAGGAGCAGAAAGTGGCAGCAAGGAGCTGGAAGGGACAGCAATGAGCACAAAAGGTAAAGTAGGAGGGAGGGACATCAAGGCTCACAAAGGAACAGAAATGAGCAGGAAGGGGCTGCAAGGAACAGGAAGGGTCAGCAAGAAGCAGCAAGGAGCTGGAAGTTAAAGCAGCACAAAGGTAAAGTGGAAGGAGCAGAAAGGGTCAGCAAGGAGCTGGAAAGGGCAGCAAGGAACAGAAGGAGCACAAAGGTAAAGTTGGAGAAGGAACATAAATGAGCAGGGAAACATTTGACCTTCTCATCTCCCCAGGTTAAAAAAAAAAAATATCAATGTTAATGTGTTCACTTTTATTTACTGAGTATCCAGAAACACAGAGTGCCGCTGGGTAGGGGTGTCGCAGATTGGCTAGAGCGGTTAGCTTGCACTCTTAGCCAATCAGTAGCTCCCCATTCATAAAAAAGTAAAACTTTTTTATGAACCGGGAACTAGCGATTGGCTTAGAGTGTCAGCTGACCACTCTAGCCAATCTGCAGCACCCATGCCTGATGTCAATCTGCACTTCCTGACACTCTGTTTCAGAAGCCGAATAACACTGAGTGACCTGGAGATCTGGAGCTGGAGGAAGCCTTTGGGGTTAAACCATTTGAAAGTGGTTTAACCCCTTAAAGGAATGAGCACCCATGGGCTTCCTGGCATCATAGCATTTTCATTTAGATGAAGTTGTTATGGTGACCAGAATGTTCCTTCAATTTGCTTAAAGGAACACTATAGTGTCAGGAATACAAACATGAATTCCTGACACCACAGTTGTGAAACCGCTATTCACCCTGGCTGTGATAATGACTATGCCCCTTCCCTTTCATGACACTGTCAAAAAGGGACCAAGCATGGATGTCATTACAATTATGCCCTTCTCCCCCCCCCAAAAAAAAATTTCTGTGGACGCCCATGTCTGTGAGTGGATACCTGGGTCTGTGACTGTGACTGGGTATCTGAGTCTGTGATTGTGAGTGGGTATCTGGGTCTGTGACTGGGTATCTGGGGTGTGTGAATGTGAGTGTGTTGTCTCTGTGAGTATAAATGTGTGACTGACTAATTGTTAGTCTGTATCTGAATGTGTTTGTGTGATTTTGTGCATCTATGAGTATGTCTATAGGTGTATATCTGTGAGTGTGTAAGTCACTGTTTATATGTGTATGAGAATATTTCTGATTTTATGTGATTTTATTTAACCGCAAGAATATAATTGTTATGTATATGAATTTATGACCATATGTGACTGAGGGCAGTGTGTGTATGACTGTGTGCCCCTATCTGTGAGTGTTGTGTGACTCACTTTGTAAGTGTGAAGAGCAGAAGTAGCTGAAAACCATTTTAAAAGGGTGCACACAGAGAACCTGAAAGATGTTAATTGGAAGCTATGTCATGATGTGAATTGAGGAGAAAAGGGTACATAAGGGATTCTAATTTGGGAGGGTTGGGGTAAATGGGGTAAATGGCAGACCTATATGAGGACTAATATTACTTAGGGAGTGGGTGAATTTTCAGGAGCTTGCCACCAGAAACTCGTGGAATTGAGCTAAGCCCAGCCACGTAGGATCTCGGTCATTGGTTAAGAGCTGGTTAAGAGCTTAAACTGAGTGCTGTTAGCCAATGAGCATGGCAGGCAAGCTGATGCGCAACTGGGTGTAGGTCAGTGACACTAACCATAGCTTCTTGTAGGAGTCTCCAGCAGCAGGGAGTTGCATGCCTATCAGTACCGAGAGAACCAGTGTGTGTGGGAAGGGGGGCAAAATCCGTTTTTGCCTGTGCAGTCAAAAATCCTTGCACCAGCCCTGTATGCATGGAATCAATGCATCTTTATGGGGAGCTTTCAATGTCTCATTACAGAGCGCTGACACAGGAAGCACCTCTAGTGGTCATCTGACTGGCTGCACCAAGAAGTGTTACTAGGCAGCAAGGTAAATACTGTATTTTCTCTCAAAAGGCAATGTTTTCATCAAAAAACCTGCAGGGACATGATATAGACACCAGAACCATTACATTAAGCTGTGAAGCTTGTTCTGGCTACCGGTGGTGTACTAAGCAAGGGGGTGCCATGACCAGGGCAGCCTTAGGATGTGTGAGCTGTGCGGCTGCACAGGGCGCCATGACAGCTGTACAGCTCATTCTCGCAGACAGCCACAGAATTTCAAAACCGGACACATCTAAGAAAAGCGGGGATGAAGCAAATTGGCAGTGGGGTGAAGCAAAACCAGCAGGGTGGAGCTAAACACAGCCTCCACCCGCTACTATCACTGCTGCACATCGAGGGGAAGCAGAATGGAGTCCCTGCTTCCCAAACAAATCAGACTCCAGCCCATACGGTCAGTAAGTAAGAGAGAATGTGTATGTGTTGACTGTCTGCCTGTGACTCAGTGTGTGTCTGTGTGACTGCCTGTGACTGTGTGTGTGTTTGTGAGACTGTTTGCCTGTGACAGTGTGTGGGGGTGGGTGTGTAGGTGTGTGACTACCTGCCTGTAACTGTGTGTGACTGTGTCTGTGTGTGATTGTCTGCCCGTGACTGTCTGCCTGTGATTTAGGAATGCAGCCTGTAACTGAGTGTGTGTGACTATCTGCCTGTGACTGTGTGTGTGTAAATGTCTGCCTGTGACTGTGTGTGTGTGATTGTCTGCATGTGACTGTGTGTGTGTGACTATCTGTCTGTGATTGGCGAAGAGAGAGAGTGTGTGTGTGTCTGTGTGTGTGTGTCTGTCTGTCTGTCTGTAGTTGGATGTGTGTCTGTCTATATCTGTTTGTGTGACTGTCTGCCTGTAACCATGTGTGTGACTGTGTTCGAGTGACTATGTGCCTGGGACTGGACTCTGAAGACTGTTGCTAATATTGTTGTGTAAAGAAAAAAATATTTTGTAAGAGGCTGAGAAGTGACTTTAGAAGGAGAGGCATGTTTTTTTGGGAAGGGTGGGTGCAGGAGTTTTATGGAAGGGGTGTGCAGGGGTTTGTAATGGGGGGACAGGGATTTTGTTTAAAGGGGGCTGAGCAGCGGATTTGTGGAAAGGGGTGTGCAGGAGTTTTGTAGAACGGGGGCAGGACATGCGTTTTGTAAAACTGCAGGCAGGAGAGGGGTTTTATAGTAGGGGGCCGGACAGATTTTTTTTATTT
The DNA here is from genome assembly GCA_933207985.1 of Pelobates cultripes. Taxonomy (NCBI): domain Eukaryota; kingdom Metazoa; phylum Chordata; class Amphibia; order Anura; family Pelobatidae; genus Pelobates; species Pelobates cultripes. The sequence goes on along the minus strand of OW240915.1, from coordinate 102,217,176 downwards.
TACATATTTGTGCAATTTTTAAAAATGAAATGCAAATGCAAATGCTCCAGGTATGCCCCTGCTCTTGACTACAGCGTCCCTTTAAGAAATAACCCTGACTGTACCAAAAAAATTCGGGTTTGTTCTTCTAGGATTAGTAATTAAGCTCTAAATTGTCACAAACTGAACCCTGAATAGTAAAATGTAGGCAATGGTAGCTCATTTGGAGAAAATTTCCAATTCAGCTATAGTCACAGCTTGATTTTATATTAGTCTTAATTTTGCAATACAGATTTTCAGTTCACTACAGCTTGAATTTGAATAAATAACCCTGATAGAAACTTGTTCTTGTATAATTCCTATAGGTCTTCAAAGGTTGAATACAATAAATGGAAACATTATATTTTTGTAAATGTGTATAATTTGCTTTTTTCGGTCTCTCTATTGAGCAATCAGCAAAAAAATAAAATTTTAAATACTGTGATTTAAAGAGTTAGCTATGAATCCTGCGTTTTAATGTCATGACATCTCATGTTACAAAATTTTATGGAAAAAATAAATTGTTAAAAATGGAGTTTAATGTGTTGAAGGGTTATGGCCATCAAAATCAGATTTCTTTTGGATGGAGTAATCCTTCCTGGCTCAAAAAAAAAAAGAGACAGAATTAAAGGATTCTTTATTTAGTTCTCATAGCAGCCTTATTGTCCTTTGGTCACATTACACCCCTTTGTTATAGGGGATCATGTTATGGAGTAGGACTGAGGGAAGACAAAGGCCAACATGGAGGAGGTACAGTCCCACCTTTGGTCACCAATCTACAGTATGCTAGGTGGGCTGACATGCATAGAACTGACATTAGCAGCCCAAAACTCTCTGCTAATGACACTCCGGGAGGAGTAATTACACCTGAGGCTGCAAAGTTCTGTATCGCTATAAGTTTAGCATTTCTTGTGAAATGCTGCTCATGAACACTCCAAGCACTATGACCACTTCAAATCACTGAAATAGTCATAGTGCTTGGAGAAACTCTTTAATACATTAATAATGGTGTGGGACTTAAACATACTCTTAATGGAAGTCTGACAATGTTCAGTATCAAGCTTGTAGAATTTTTTTTCAAATTTATTACAGCCTACATCCCATAATATACAATATATAATATAGATACAAAACACCTGTGTGCAGGTAGACGACACACTTAGTGGGTAATAAATACAAACATATAAAAATTACCCTTAGTCAAAAGTGAAGTAGATGAAAGGACTCCTCTTATGTCCTTAAAACAATATTGATATACTACCAGAAGGCAATCTACAACACAAAAATAATAGAAACGGACATAGAATAGTAACGTAGTAAATTGGGAATTTATAGGAATAGATAATTGCACTCACAGACCCAATTTGATTGCAGGCATATCATGAATAACGATGTGTATACTTCTCGATTTGTGGAACGTCAATCCCATGCATAGGAGGAAGAATAATAAAAAAGTAATAGTGCAGAGTATCTTAAGTAAAATTAACAAAATTTATTACAAGATACACTTACAAAAAAGATGTATCAAAAAGGCACATCAAACTCAGCTGAAGCTGCAACCCAGTCCCAGGATCAGAAGAGCAGAGAAACCAAATAAAATAAAATACACTTAAAAAACTATAAAAAAACAAATACTCAGCATATAAGAAACAAGCCCTACGCGTTTCGTTCATAAAATTAACTTCATCAAGGGCATCCAATCCTCTGTAAACAAGAATACATAAAACACTCGTCTTTTATAAATACAATCAAATTTGCCGCGAAGAAAATCAGCTGTGCGTGTTACTTCCGGGTTCCGGCTTCGGCATATTTCCGGATACGACCCTATTGCGTTCCGGAGCTTCTGTCCAAGCCTCACTCTGAAACTCATCTGGTTGAACGGAAGTCAAGACGAATATGCGTTCCATTTTGCGTTCCATTCTCGGGGTTAGACACATACATCCCCAAAGCACATCGTATTTTATTATTATTATTATTTTTACTTGATTATTTTTGCTCTTATTTTTATTATTTTTTAATTTTTCTTTTTCTTTTTCTTTTCTTTTATATTTTTTTTCATCTTATTTTGTTTTGGTCTTATATGTTAATTTGTATTAATTTGTATTTTTTACTATTATAAGTTTGTATCATTCCCCTCTTTCAAACTAGGTGATACTTCTCCCTTTTTTATATATTTGTATATATGATCACATATATGTTTATATTTTGTTTTCTTTATATAACGATGTGCTTTGGGGATGTATGTGTCTAACCCCGAGAATGGAACGCAAAATGGAACGCATATTCGTCTTGACTTCCGTTCAACCAGATGAGTTTCAGAGTGAGGCTTGGACAGAAGCTCCGGAACGCAATAGGGGCGTATCCGGAAATATGCCGAAGCCGGAACCCGGAAGTAACACGCACAGCTGATTTTCTTCGCGGCAAATTTGATTGTATTTATAAAAGACGAGTGTTTTATGTATTCTTGTTTACAGAGGATTGGAATCCCCTGATGAAGTTCATTTTATGAACGAAACGCGTAGGGCTTGTTTCTTATATGCTGAGTATTTGTTTTTTATAGTTTTTTAAGTGTATTTTATTTTATTTGGTTTCTCTGCTCTTCTGATCCTGGGACTGGGTTGCAGCTTCAGCTGAGTTTGATGTGCCTTTTTGATACATCTTTTTTGTAAGTGTATCTTGTAATAAATTTTGTTAATTTTATTTAAGATACTCTGCACTATTACTTTTTTATTATTCTTCCTCCTATGCATGGGATTGACGTTCCACAAATCGAGAAGTATACACATCGTTATTCATTATATGCCTGCAATCAAATTGGGTCTGTGAGTGCAATTATCTATTCCTATAAATTCCCAATTTACTACGTTACTATTCTATGTCCGTTTCTATTATTTTTGTGTTGTAGATTGCCTTCTGGTAGTATATCTACATCCCATAATAGACTGCCCCAAAGGACCTGACACCAATTGTTCCTTTGAGCAAGGCATTAGGTATTTGATGCCACTGTGGCCACCACAATAGTCACACATTCCTATTAGAAATGTTGCGAACCGTTCGCGAACTTCCAGGAGGTGGGAGGGTCTGGGAGGGAGGGTCTGCTGGAGATTGGCCGGGATGTGTCAGCTGACCGGAGCTCGCCGTGAACGGTTCGTGGCGAACCACGGCGAGCCGTTCGCGGGAAGTTCGCGAACGGTTCGCGACATCTCTAATTCCTATGTGCTTCACTTTTGTGAGTGATTTTTTTTTTTTTATCATTTCTTGACATTTTGTTAAACTTGCTATACTATATTATTTCCCCCCTTTTTTTATTTTGAGTGTCATAAAGAAAAAGGAAGCGAGGTAACAAATGTAACCAAGGGACAGTCTACATTGGTGTAGAACCTCTTTTGTACCTCAATACATCACGTTAAAGTATACAGAAAAATACAAACTTTATTACAGTTATAATACACAACAAAACAGATGGATAAGTAAGATGACTTATAATGTTACAATTATTTACATCCCAACCGTGTAATCTTATATAGTGTATCCATGGGGACAAATAGTGACATTATCCAACAAAATATGAGCTGCTTATTCCAATGAGAGGTTATTGACCACAATCAGGTGGACATTGGAAATGGTGAGAAGGGATGCACACTTCCTTTTTCTGGATGACTAACAAATCAGCATCTAGGCCACGCTTTTAACCTATTGGAATACATTAAGAGGAAACAGTAAAGTAATTTTCACAGATTGTAGAAATCTCAAAATAGTTTGTATGCTGATTGACAAGTAGACATCCATATAGAATTCAATGATAATTGGGCATTGTAACGGCACCCCCAGGCATAAAAGGGTTAAACCGCCGTTTAGTAGATCTTCCCTTCCAGAGACACAGGCACAGCTACTGCAGAAACCATATGAATGCTGTAAACAGCCGAATAGGAAAAACCATACGAATAGGTTTACACTCCTAGCAGTCGAACTGGAACAGCATACAATAAATCCCCCCAAGAACGAGACAAGGCTCCGTTTTGAGGGTCAAGCAGGAACAGACAGAGCTGTGGGTTTATTGTTCTTATATACACATTAGTACCACCCACAGGGTTTTGGAAAACAACCAATAAACACATACAGTACACTCAGACACTCCCACACAAAATCCTCCCCTCTGCCTGTGATACAATTACCTTACACAATGGCTAATATAATTATCACCAGCAGAGAAATAAATTTTTTCCACATTATTCATAACTTTAAAAGTATGCATCACATTCACATAAAACATACATTTTCAGAATCAGCATACTCCAAATACAAACGTATGTCAAAATCATCCAAATTGGTCCAGTGGTTCAAAAGATAGATCGTAGTCCTTTGTGACCAAAGGAAGCATGGCTTTTCTGCACAAAACCAGTTCCGCAGAGTCTTCTATCCTGGAGATAATTGGGAAGTAATCAAATTATCTCCAAGGACAGAGGCAAAACTCCATTAAGCACATGGCAGTAAAAAGACAGTAAAATTCAATAAAATACACAAGGTTACATCTATTACATAAAATACAGACATGCAACATATCCCCAGACAGCTTAGGTCTGAGCGCACATAATTACTGAATGGCGCTCAGACCACACACATACAGTTCAATTGCCATGGAGCCAAAGTCTTTTATTACACGAATAGGCTCCATGGCATAGCTATCTGGGTTAAATTAGTTAATTCAGTAAATCCGAGAATCTACCGAATGCCAGGGCAGAAATACAGAAATAGATCTTTCTGCATAGGAAAATAAAGTGTGCATAGTGGCGAGATTGGTCTCGTCACAGGCATGATCACCCCATATTTTCTAGGATTGCAGTCTGTTGACAACAAAGAGTCCCAGGTATGGGTTATATTGAATGATTTCACTGATACTAAATACCACATGTGAAACAAAATACTTGAATCTGTTAACTAATTTCTATAATGGGTTAACCTTTTTGAGAATGCCTTATGTAGACCACAATGAAGAAGCTATATTACACACCCTTATGATCCACCGATGGAAGCTTATTATTCTTGCTGAAAATATCCTTCTCTTGATCATTAACCTATAACAACATCCTTTCCTGTTTTCCTTTTGGAATAAAGCACACGTTTTATACCATAAGGTAAACCTCTTATGTAGTGCCAATAGAGGAAACATTTAAAGTGGACATTAAGACAGGTGTAATCCTAGGTATTGGTTTAGGTGTCATCAGCCAGACTGTGGAATAAATTGTATTTACTCAACAAAGAAAACAAAAAATTTCTTGAGATTAATTATGTTGTTGCTATGTTTGAACATTAAATTACTTACTCTAGAGGCTGCTAATTAATTTAACATATCTTATTGGTTAACATAGAATTAGCTTAGTTACTCACAGTACAAAATATCTGCTTAAGTCTAGATAAAAGAAAAACAGTGCGTATAGTATACAGATAATTCAATGAGGATTTGACAGACTTAATTCACTCTGCCAGTAATGCAGAAGGAGATTACTTTAGTGCGGTTCCAAGAAGAGCAGTTTATCCCTCAAAGCAGCAATATTGGTAGATGTAGCTTTTTGTGAGGTTAAAGGTTAATGAAATAAAGTGACTTCTAACCACTGCCATGTGCACTAACCTTATCATCTAAGGAGAGAAAGTCCTGGTGGTATTTTCAGAAAAGTAGAGAGTAAAACAGATGCAATTAGATGTTTAGTATAAGTATAGTGTATCAGTGTGACATTTACAGTGGTGACTGGTGAAGTTTTAAGATGGGGGGGCGACAGACTCCTTCCCCAGAACTTTACTCCTCTCTATACAATACAGAGATACTCATTCAATTTAGAGAGCTGAGCATAATACAGAGATGTCCCCACATAAAACAAGATGGGCACAATATAAAGATATCTATGAAATACTTAGAGCTGAGTATAAGACAGTGATAACCCTACTACAACTGTTGTATCAACTCTGGTTAAGTATGAAACAAGGACACTCCAAACACTCCCGACACAGGTCGTTGAAGAACAAAGGCTATTTATTGTTTTTGCAGCTGCAAAGGTCTCAGTCAGACAATAGTCTTGGAATACCCGACTGAGCACACGTTTGCAAGAGAACAAAGAATATATACCACAAATGACGTATTCCATACATATACAGAGAATACAGAAATTACACCTACATTACTATGGTTACATCCAATTATTAAACTAAAACTTATCTCTTACACATGTTATCTAATAGTGGGTGTTCCTGACATTCCGCACATGCGCCCTGGTCCAAGATAGTTGCACAGTAGTTTTAACCATGTGAGTACTGAACTTTACTTAAACCTCCTGTAGCTTCTACCACACAACCAGTCCTATGGCAGTCACTAGAGAAGAAGATAATATTATTAACTTACATTTGGCAGGGGCTGGGAGGTGCTGCTGCTTCGCTCTCCTGTGCTGCTCCCAAGATGGCTTCTTGTTTCTCTCTCACATGGGCACTGTAACCCCAAACCTAGTGCTATGATCCAATGATAGCAATGATAGCACCTTAATAGAGAGGCCATACCATGCCTCCACTAATAGGCAGCTGGCTCTGCCAATTTGGGCAACCCAATGGAAATTCTGGAAATTTCTTCTTAAAGAACACTAGTCATGTGCAAAACCTGCTAAAACAGGCCGGGTTTCCACCCACCCCATTTTTTGGCATGTATAGATGATCTCAAGTAGGCTTCTCCAGAGTTACCAATGAGGGAGGAAGGGGCCCCACAGAACTGAAACCTATTACAGAATTAAAGAGACACTACTTTATTTCCTATATTTTTGGCTTATTACCCTTCCCTCCAAAAAGAGAATCTTTGGTTTTCTAAACAACTAGAAATTATTCCCCCATCCCCGTCCTCCCCCAAAATAACAACTGATGGGTGCTGCCTTAAATATCCCTATAGATGAGCCTCCACTGGTCATTTAACTGGATGCTAAGTACCAAGAACACCACAGACTTGAAGTGATTCTGGTGCAAGAACTTTTTGAGTGCAGTCCATCAGGGGCTTGTCAAACTGTTTTTAAATGTTAGTTAGTCTCTTTCGGCAAGCAACTTCAGCTCTTGTACATAAATACTATAATAACCTGTGGTGTTTATTGTCCTTAGGCTGTGAAGGGGTTAAAGGTGTAGATATCAAGAAGAAATCATTTTGAGAAAATATGCCTGAACAAAATCTTGCAGATGCTTTGGCAGATCTGTTCATGGTAAAATCCTATTTATGGGACTATTCATTCTTTACTGGTCAAGATTGATTAGTTTTTCAGGCACTGTACCTGAGTTTGGAGAATGTTGGTCTAAATTGCATGCTTCCATCAAGTCATCAATGATGACAAACTCCACTTTGTCTAGTTCTTAATCTTATATATCCTTGAGAAGGGCTACACTGACAGGCTGGGAGTCCACCTTTTTTGCCTTCTTTATTTTATCTGGAGCCATTCAAGGTTCTCCACTGGTCAAGCAAAGTGTACAAATGCCTATTGCACTTTAAAAGGCCCCTCTGCCATTTCATGCCCCTCTGGATTGTGTGAAACTATTTTATCAAGTGCCAATATGAAAACAATGTAACCTAACAAGGAGGAATGCCTTTGCCTTGGGAAGTAGGTATACATCAAGCTGCAGGCCACTGAGTGTGAAGAAGACATCCATGGGGAAATAACAGGCAAATTCTCTATTTCTTATGTTTTTAAAGATAGTAGGCCTTACAAAATTGTATGTCCAGATTGGCAGCAGAGTTTACAAAATCAAGCACCTATAATGGACCTCATTCAGTTAGGTGTCCATCCTCATTTTTAATGCATTATGAAAACAATCTAATAATCACATGCATAAATATTAATATAAAAAAAAAATTCATCTCAGGTTATTCTGGATTATTTCTGGGGAGAAAATAGCGTTACCAGTCTACAGAGGCATACTTTGGGCATGTGGCACCCGGGGCGGGTCCTGGGTTTGGCACCCCCGCTCACCTCTCCAAAAAAAAAAACCTACTAAATTTTAAAAATGTGTTATATTTTTTACATTTTTTTAAAAAATGTATTGAACAAATTTGTAAACTTTTTAAAACCCCTGCCCCCTTCTACAAAATCCCTGCACCCCCTCACATACAGTTACAGGCAGACAGTCACACACAGTTACAAGCAGACAGTCACACGCACACAGTCATATGCAGACAGTCACACATATAGTCGCAGGCAGTCATACACACAGTTACAGGTAGAGAGTTACACACACACACAGTCAGTTACAAGCAGTTACACACAGTCACGCGCACTGTTACAGGCAGACAGTCACATATACAGTCACACACACGGCCACAGGCAGACAGTCATACACATAGTTACAGACACACACCCACAGTTACAGGCAGTTACACACACAGTCAGTTACAGGCAGTCACACACAAAGTTACATGCAGACAGTGTCACACACACACACACACAGTCACAGGCAGACAGTAACAGGCAGCATCACACAGTCACAGGCAGACTGTCACACACAGTCACAGGCAGTCACACACACACAGTTACAGGCATGCAATCACACACACTTACAGGTAGACAGTTACGCACACACACACAGTTACAGGCAGACCGTTACACACACACACACACAGTTACAGGTAGACAGTTACGCACACACACACAGTTACAGGCAGACAGTTACACACACGTGCACACAGTTACAGGCAGACAGTTACACACACACACACACACATATTTACAGGCAAACAGGAGAACAGCAAAAACCAATAGTGCAAAATGCCAGTTAGAGTGAGATACACACAACATGCAAGTGCACAATTGGCAACTCACATACAGTGGAGTAAAGGGGTAGGTGGAATATCAGTACTTACAATTGTAGTATGTGGCCTACTGTCATTGGAAAGGATATATACTCTACTACCACTGGAGACCCCCTTTTGAGGACATCCAAGGCCCATCTACATATGCTTAGGTGGGGATTGTACCGTCCAGGCACACATATCTGGAGCTGAATATAGGCTCCAGAAAATTCTAAGTGCAATTCCTTTCCCTTCATTTACCATCACCAGGGCCGTCTATAATATGAATAGGACCTCGGGCAAAGCCTTTTCTTGGGCCCCCTGGGCCCTGTCACTGCACCCTTCCTCCCCATTACACCCAACCCGCAATCACACTGACAGACATACTGACACATACACACACAGACAGACACATTAAAACATTCGCAGATACATACTGACACACACATACACTGACACAAAAATATATACTGGCAAACATTGACACACATTCAGACATACTGATACACACACAGACACATACATACTCACAGACACATACACTAACAGATATATTGACACAGACACACAGAGACACATACACTGACAGGTGTATTGACATACACAGACATACTGATATACACACACACACACTGGAACACAGTGAGACATACTGACATACACACACAGACATACTGACATACAAACACACAGACATACACACAGTATGTCTGTGTGTGTTAGTATGTCTGTGTGGTGAGTTAGTATGTCTGTGTGTGTATGTCAGTATGTCTGTGTATGTCAGCATGTCTGTGTGTGTATGTCAGTATGTCTGTGTGTGTATATGTCTGTGTGTGTGTGTGTGTGTGTATGTCAGTATGTGTGTGTGTGTATGTCTGTGTGTGTGTATGTGTCAGTATGTCTGTGTGTGTGTGTGTATGTCAGTGTGTATGTGTGTGTATGTCAGTATGTCTGTCATAGACACACACAGACATACTGACATACATACACAAACAGATACTGACACAGACATACTAACACACACACATACTAACACACAAACACATACTAACACACTAACACACACACACAGACACAGACATACTAACACACACACATACTAAAACACACACACAGACATACTAACACACACACACACACACATACTAACACACACACATACAGACATACTAACACACACACTCAGACATACTAACACACACAGGCATACTAACACACACACACAGACATACTAACAAACACACACACACAGACATACTAACACACAAACACAGACATACTAACACACACAGGCATACTAACACACACAAGCATACTAACACACACAGGCATACTAACACACACACACAGACATACTAACAAACACACACACACAGACATACTAACACACAAACACAGACATACTAACACACACAGACATACTAACACACAAACACAGACATACTAACACACACACATACTGACATACATTTAGCCACCCTCCAGGTTCTTACCTTTTTATGGAGGGTGGTTTCCCTGGGGTCCAGTGGCAGGCTGAGGCAGATGGGAGTTCTTCTCTGGAACTCCCCTCCTCCCTGCCTTCCTCCTCCCGCGCCGCTATCTCCGTTGGGAGGAAGTGACACGCGGTACTCACTTCCTCCTAGCCGGCACAGGAAGGGGCCCGGTCGCGCTGTTTAAGCGTCACAGCGCCCAACCGGGCCCCTTCTGCCACATGCCCACAGGATGGCCCTTAGTGCATGGGCCACCCGGGGGCCTCCTTAGTTGGCGGGGCTGCTCTGGGGCCCCCCCAGGAGCAACTGGGCCCGGGGCAGCTGCCCCGTTTGCCCCGCGCTAAAGACGGCCTTGACCATCACTTAAGATCTCAACATACTACACTATATCCGTGTCTTTTTCCTTCCCTTCTCCATATCGCTCTGAACGTGGGAATTACTCCATAGGCGCTGCTCCCTGATCCAACTATCTACATCTCACATACAGTGGAGCCTTAAACCAGCTCCGGATTAATCAGCATACAATGGTTTAGATCCTCCACTTGTAGGATTTCACTCTGATACTTTTCCACAATAGGATAGTAGTAAGGTGCACCATATGAAATAAAGGAAAAAACAATAGTGTTCTCCATTTATAGTAAGTGTATAGGAATAGTTAAAAACTTACCTATAATTTAATGAGTAGACAGACGGCTCTATGTTCCAGACATAGGTGATATAATCATCACCTTCAATTCTTTCATAGAAGTCTGCAGATGTCACCAGTAACAGGAATGGATGCCAGGTTGGAGACAAGCTAATAATAAAAAATAACAACTGCAGGTTTTGAAAGCTGTTTTTATATGTACCACCAATGCATAATTACATTTTTATTTGGTGTATATCTACTAAACTTTTTTAATTTATTTTGGAGAGTGGAGTGTTATTTCTTTCAGCCCAGATTTTTTGTCCTAACTTTGCAACCTCTAAATCAGCTAGACCATACAAATAAACTTCCTAAATCACGAGACTGGAACATATCAGCTACAGATAGCAAAAGCAGTCTGGTGAATGAACTCTTAACTGCTGTTACCTGAATATAAGGTAGCAGTTGGCATCTTAGGGAAATCCAGATTTATAATTTTGGCTTTACTTAAACAGAGTAAACAAATGAGAATAAAGCTTTTCCCCACGGCTCATCTTTAGTGATGCATAAGTAAGGAGTTTATACTTTTCAAATGACAACCTAAGTGGAAGTTCAGTTAACTCCTGCAGAGAGAAAATCTGTGTAATTTCTGGCTCATTCGCTAAATTTTTATGCAAGCAATGACTGTGTCTGGGTTCTAGACTGCGTAGCATTCATGTGGTCCAGAACCCCTCTAGCACCAACCCTATTAAAAATATTCATTCAATTTCACTGTCATTACAAAAAATGATGCAATTGGTCAGGATATAACTTCAACAAACTATAAAACATGTGAAGACATCCGTGAATTTGAATTAATAACGTTTATTGACAAATATGATGATTGATATTATGCTCCCAGGAACAATCTGAAAATATGAAGCTCTAAATTGTTATATTGATCATATAGAGAATCACTATAGACTCCAGCTCTGAGCAGACAGTTCAGTTCCAGTGACATTTCATCAAGAAAACTCAGATTTGCAAATTTACTTTTTTATTCAGTAAAAAAAACAGTATATACATGTGAATAAAGTATCGAATGAGCAAAAACAAAAAGATAAAAACACTGGGTCCATACAGAGAGTTCACAATAACTTATTTATCACATAATGCAATTGGGTAGGTCATTAGTACAACCAATATAAGGCTAACAAAATATGTAAAGAGAAGTGATAGCAACTACAGTAATAAAAACCTGCAGGGCTGCCGTCAGAAATGTTGGGGCCCCTAACTCAACTCAGGGTCTGGGCCCCCGGGGGCCTGCCTCCAAGCCTGACCACAGGGACCCCCTCCATATCCCGCCCACAGGAATAAACACACAGACACAAACACACACACAAAGATACACACATACTGACACACACACATACATACTAAAAGTACACATACTGAAACAGACATACACACATATAGGCATACATACTAACACATACTCACATATACAAACACACAGACATACATAGTGACACACAGATACATACTAACATACAAGGACATACAGACACAAACACATACATACATACATACATACATACATACATATTGACATACATACAGATACTAACATACATACATTCAGACTGACATACATTCATACAGACATAAATTCATACAGACATACATACATACAGACATACAGACAAACATTCAAACAGACATACATACTGACATGCATATATACATACATTCATTCATGCTGATATACATACATACATACATACATACAGACAGACATCCGTCCATTCATACACACATACAGACATACAATAATACAGACATACATGCTGACATACATACATACATACATACATACAGACAGACATCCGTCCATTCATACACACATACAGACATACAATAATACAGACATACATGCTGACATACATACATACAGACATACATACAGACAGACAGACAGACAAACTGACACACACACATGCAACTCATTTTTCAGCCACCCTCCTGTTTCTTACCTTTTCCTTGCAGGTGGGTGGCTGGGGCTGATATGAGTCGGCTGGCTCTCCCTCTTCATGGCCTCCACGCTGTCTCTCCTCCTGTGTGGAGTGAGCTGGGAGGAAGTGACAGTCCATCACTTCCAATTTTTTTAAAGGGGTCCGGTCACGCTATTACACGGCCACAGCGCTGACCAAGCCCCTGAAGACAAAGGGCCCATCTTGTGTCCCTAAGTATGTGGGCCACCCGATGGGCCCCATGAGCGTGCAGGCCCCAGTGTAGATGCACCAGCGGCAGTTCCACCACTAAACGTGGCCGCTGGGCCCGTGACAACCATCATTTTTGTTACCCCCTGATGGCGGCCCTGTATCCCTGTAATCAGATGTCGATGGAGAAGAAGAACATTAATATATCGGGATTCGAGGGAATATCAAGATAGAACAGCTGAATGAACATTTGATAGCATATTAACATATATGGGACAGAGTGTTTAGGGGGAGTGTCATTTGGAAGGGAATAGAAATGATAGGCTCCATATTTTCATGTCGAAATTGTATTTCATGAACTATCACATATCCTCCTGTGCTTTAATAGATTGAACCTTTTGGTTCCATGATGTTAGCTTATTTTAATTGCATATGCATGGATAATTTATAACAAAATTATATGAAAATATATTTCGCTGTACTACGCCTACAATAAAAATATAAATTTATCATGAAATGTTACATAAATAGAAGAAAATCTGCTACTGGATTCAGGCTTTATCCATCCACTTATGTCTAAAAGATGAATATAATATTTAGTTATGCCTCTTATAGTTATTATTATTATTATTATGTTATTTATATAGCGCCATCGAATTCCGCAGCGCTTTACAATGGGTGGACGAACAGACATGTAGTTGTAACCAGACAAGTTGGACACACAGGAACAGAGGGGTTGAGGGACCTGCTCAATGAGCTTACATGCTAGAGGGAGTGGGGTAAAATTACACAAAATGGTAAGGATAGTAATAGCCTAGTGACAGTTGCCGAAGAAGAATTAGTCAGGAGCTATTAACAGTTTAATTGATATGCTTTTATGAAGAAGTGGGTTTTTAACGATTTTTTAAAGGAGTGGAGACTAGGTGAGCATCTAACGTAGGAGGGAAGCGAGTTCCACAGGAACGGTGCAGCCCTCGAGAAATCTTGAAGGCGAGCATCAGAGGTGGGAGTACAGACAGATGATAGACGTAAGTCTTCAGCAGACCGTAAGGGCCTAGACGGGACATACTTGTGTATAAGGGAGGATAGATAGGTGGGAGCAGCATTATGTAGCGATTGGGAAGCAAGAACCAGAATTTTAAACTGAGCTCTATATTTTATAGGAAGCCAATGTAGGGACTGACAGAAGGGTGAGGCATGGGAGGTGCGGGAGGTGCGGGCGGACAGGAAGATGAGCCTCGCTGCCGCATTCATTATGGACCGTAATGGTGCAAGTTGGGAGCACGTAAGACCATTGAGAAGCAGATTACAGTAGTCAAGGCGAGAAAGGACAATGGAATGGACCAACACCTTAGTCGCATCTGGCGTTAAGTAGGGGCGGATGCGCGCAATGTTTTTGAGATTGAAATGACAGGATTTGGTGATAGATTGAACATGAGGCTTGAAGGAGAGGTCGGAGTCAAAGAGAACACCTATGCAGCGAGCCTGGTGGTGGAGCTGATGGTAGCACCGTTGACTTGGAGACAGACAGACACGGGAGTAACAACACTTGAGGGAGGAAAAACCAAAATTTCAGTTTTGGTCAAGTTTGGTTTAAGGAATAGTTAAGTAACATTTTAGTTTAAGGAATAGTTAAGTAACATTTCTTCTGGTTGTTAAAGATACACTCCAGGCACAATAACAACATCATCGAGAGAAAGTTGTTATGGTGCCAAGAGGTCTTGGGGGTTACTTACCTTCAGGGGTTAAACTATTCATGAAGGGTTTAACCCCAAAGTTTCTCCAGGGCTATTCTTTGCTGTTTCTAGCCACATCCTCTTTTAGAAAATCACATATAGATGCCATAACAGGGCACCATAACAACTTAATCAAAATTAAGTTTTTATGGTGTCAGGAGGTCTGTTCACAAATAGTTTAACTTCAGAATTGGCTCTCCAGTGCTGCTCTACTGTTGTGGATCCAAATAATGATCTTTGTTATATTCCGAGGAAGCCCAAATTATTATTACAAGTGCACTTGGAGAGGCTTAATATGAATACCAACAGGTGTCTGGTGTCTAATTCTCGCTTCTCCAAGTGCACTTGTAATAATAATTTGGGCTTCCTCTGAATATAACAAAGATCATTATTTGGATCCACAAAATACAATCAAAATTAAGTTTTTATGGTGTCAGGAGATCTGTTCACAAATATTTTAACTTCAGAATTGACTCCAGTGCTGCTCTACATTGCCCCGTCCATGTCTGCTTTAAAAAAAATCAGCTACGAACTCCCAAAGGGCAGGTATGCTGCTGATTAGCTCCTCATCCATAAAAAGATCTGTACCTTTCTCAAGCATTTTGTGAATGGAGAGCTAATAATTGGCTCAGAGCATAAGCTGAAGCAAATAACTTCTTTCTTTAAAAGTTGACTGACCAATAACTGACCATCTTTAAATAAAGTCTATCGATAAATTAATAATAATAATAATAATAATAATAATTCTGTAAATTGTTAGAATTTATTGTTAAAAAAATAATAACAACAATACTATTACCCACAGTTTATATTAATAATATCTATGTAAATGTTTTTTGTTTAAAAAAAGAGGGAAATAAATAAAATAAAAAATAATAATAAAAAGAAAATGCTGTTTCAAATATACAAAATGGCATATATCTGACAAATGTGTCATTCTTTTTAGATCATGTTCCTTGCGATTAAACCTAGAATTCACACAGTGGGTTAATAAACCCCATTGGAGATCTGTGTGCAAGGTTCAAATACCAGTGGGTATACTCCATCTTTTATTCTTCCAAGTTCAATAAAAGGAATGTCATTTCTATAATAATATCACAACTTTTTTTTTCAATTTCCAGTAATTATATTATAAAAAAAAAAAAAAAGTTTTAAGCAAAATGCAGGCTTTACTTATCCATGTCCAAGCATACAATTTGCAGCCTTTCCCCTGAAGTTGCCCTGAGATAATCATTACATTTTTAAACATCTGGATCATAAAATCTTACTAAAGGCTAGTTTATTTTTTTTAAGTGGAGGTCTTGTTTAATAGTGCTCCTTACTCATACCATATGAATTGGCATGCCTCGATAGGATAGCAATGTAAACATTTTTATAGTATTATAAAAAAACAGCATTATTTAATAATACAATACAATTTATCAAACATATTGAGAATATTAAACCCTGCATTCATTTACACAGCAGCATACACTCAAAGATTCAAACTCAATACATTGCAAGCAGAAATATATACATGCTTACTTACATCCTTATGCAATTGTCCAATTTAAATGTATTTTGTATGCCTGCAATATCCAGTTAATACTTTAATTAAAAATCACTTTATCTACCTATCACAGAGGAGGAAATAGAATGAAAATACTGAAACCAGGGAAAGCACCTGGCCCCGATGGCCTCACAGCGGAATATTAAAAAACGCTAAAACTGCAAATTAGTCCTATCCTCAAAAACCTGTTTAACCAAATATATATTAAAGGTCTACCAGTAGGTACTCTCAATCAGGCTCGAGTCTTTCTTATCCCCAGGGACCTGGAAGCTTTGGCCTTTTATCGACCAATCTCGTTTCTTAATCAAGGAGTTAAACTTGTCAATAAAATCATAGCACTGAGAATACAAACATTCCTACCTAACTTACTGACTTCTCTTTTGCTGTGTGCGGAGGCAGACTGGCAACCATGGGGGTCCAAAAAGCAATGGTGGCTGTGGCTAGCATTGCAGATGGGGTTTCGGGCTTGCAATCGCCGTCTCTTGTTGGACTTGACATAGATAGGCCCTTCGATAGCATCACTTGGCAACAACTGATGCATGTACTAAAATTAAGATACTTTGGACACATCTTTGTAAACTTCATAAAAAATATACAACATAACCCACTGATTTGTGTTATTACCAATGGCCTTGACTCCCCTTATTTCACTCTAGAAAGAGGGGTACGACAGAGCTGCCCGCTTTCACCTTTATTGTTTAACCTAGCAACTGATCCTTTATTCCGAGCCTAGAAACCCTTCAGGGATTCAGGGGAATTCCAATGGGCAGTGTCACCTTGAAAGTCACAGCTTTTGTTGATGACCTCCTAGTCTTCACCACTGATCCACAAGACTCTTTACCACCCCTAGTTGACCTACTCAAATAATTTCACGGAATGGCAGGTCTCAAAATTAATTGGAACAAATCATACAGGCCTGCGTTTAGGTGGCGGCCATTCCCGTCAATGCCAGGTGCACTCCCCTTGAAATGGGAACCACAGGCACTTAAATACTTAGGAATCAAAATTCAAAAAAACATATCCATCCTATACAAAATGAACATACCTCCCATCTTAGCTAACATTTTCAAAGAATTTTTGCCAATATCCTACATAGGAAGCGCCTCATTATACAAATTAATTAGCTTCCCTAAACTACTATACCCCCTCAAGGTCTTCCCCTTGCTGCTCTTGAAACAGGATAAAACTATTAAATAAGAAACTTCGACGATTTCTCTGGTAGGGACACAAACAAAAAAATCAGAATCTCTAGAATCTACACACCGAAAAGTAAATCTCTGGCTACATTAATTTCCAGTCAAGAATATTATACCCCTTTCAAATGATTACCCAAATATTAGTTTGCCTAACTGAAAAAATCTATACACTTCAATGTCTCTGTGTTTGTCTATGTCACTGAAGACGCTGTGGGGTCCAGAAACCTTCATTCATAAAATGTTACCAGATGGTGTATTCACCCTGATTCCATATGGGGTCTACCCTCAGATTCTGATTGGATGTTAACATTCCCCACTTGCAGTCAACACAAGCCTTAATTAGAGCAACGTTCAAAGTTTGATATACTGAAAAAAATCAAAAGGAGACAAACAATAGCTAGATACAACTGAAAAAGAATTATAAAAATTAAATGTGTGGAAAATTACCACAATAATTATTACAGGTAATTTTCCAAATTTGCACCTTAACAATGGTGAGAAAAAAATTGCACTTAAACAATGGTGAGAATAAATTGGTTTAAAGCAGGCTACTATAATAAACAGTGAATAAAGGTGCATAGTAAATGTCAAATAAAATAGCAAAAAGAGCATGTCAAAAAGTACTTATTTTAAAAGTGTGTTTTTCAACATGTGGTCAGTCAACATTCTATTCATTTAGAACTTACTACTAGTGCTAAATGCAAAACATCTATTTTGGATTTATTTATTTTTAACACACCTCCCAAAAGTTCACTTGCAACATGCTCAGGTTCTCTCTTCCATTAGGGCTACAAACCAGGCTAGATCGCAGGTGAGTAGCTGGGACAATAGGTATTCCATCTCAATTTCAAATGCATAGCCGTAGAGAACTTGTTGCTCCTGTAACCTCCTGGAAAGGGACCCTTGGTTTCTAATACAACCTGCATCTTTGCAACATGCACCCATAGACAAATGGGTCTTGATCATATATCAAATGCTACTGCATAATACCAACACATTACTACTGTAATGTATCACAAACAGGGGGGATGTAATGGGACAGAAATTCTATTACATCAGAATGGACAAAAACAAGTTCTACCCGAACCCTGTGATTTGACTGCATTTTAAGTGATTGATAACCTATTCCTCTTTTGATTCTGATTTATAATTGGCAGTGAAGTCAGCAATTAGATTGTTTAAGACCTCCTTTTTTCCTTTTGACTTTTCCGTTGACTTGCTGTCCCTCCTCTTTCTATTTCTCTCTCCTTCATTAATATTTTCTTATATTAACCTAATTTAACAACTTTAAAATAGACCAATTAGCTACCTTTGTGTTTGTGGTGCTTAAAATTTTATTTTTGGAATATTTGATGTATTTGCGTCTTTGTTCTGTAGTTCTTTTCCATTTACTACAGTCTCTCAAAAAATAGAGTATCAATAAAAAAAATTATAATAATAATAATAATAATAATAAAAAAAAAAAATATATATATATATATATATATATATATATATATATATATGTAGTTTCTTCAATGGTTTTTAAGAAAATATTTAAAAAAATGAATTTAACAAGTTAATATATTTCAATTTATTTTTATTTAAACCTGCAGAGTAAAAAATGCATTCACTTTAAAATAAACCATCACATTGCTGCTTTGGCTGAATATAATGTTAAGTATTATATATAATATTTGAGTTATTTTATTTTTTTAAATTCTCATGCATATTTCACATCATAGAAGTACTGTATATAGCGACTGTTTAATTTTCTCCATTCCAAATTTCTCATTGCCTATAAAACATTGATTTATTAGCTAAAGTAAATGCTCTGGAGTGGAAGAGAACAATTGATTGTGCCGTGGGCAGGTTCAATGAGTTGACACTAAACATCCTAATCATTGAAGCTACACAGGTCTACAGTATAGCTAAATCTCCAAGCCAGTTTAATTATTCAACAGCACCTTGCTCTGGTGACAAAAAAGGTTGAAAGGTTCACACTTGGAAAGTATGAAAGACAAGCAAGCTTCGCTTTCACACATACAACAAATACTACAAAATGCTGACTGACATAGAATATTGAACCAGATCCTTAGTGATTTTCTCTACATATTAATCACCTCTGCAAATCATCCACATTTAGGAAAAGAAATCAAAAACATTGCCTTTTTATCAGAATAACTGGTACACTGATTAATTTGTAATATTTTTATTTAATGGTATTGATAGACCATTATTGTGACAGAACGTCGAAAAGGCAAAAGATAATTATGTTTTAACAACTTACAATTTTTTTTTAATGCAGCAATTAATATTAAAAATAAGAGCACGACATGAATAAGATATATAAACACATCACACCTTTAAACTCTGCTGCACCCTTCCTCATTTTAGTGTCCTCTTTTCCTCTTACAATGCTAATGACTGTCTCAACCCACAGCTCTTAATAAAATATTATGAGATACTAAGTATAATATAAAAATTCACATAATCAACATGCAGTATTGCTGGTTTTAATTTCCATCCAGTTTCATAATTAAAACCCCGTACTCATAATGAAAACCTACACCCATCCTATTTGTTAAAATGCATCATATTCTGCCCCTTAATAAGATCTCAGATATCAACAAAAGATAATTTATGGCAAAATAAAATAATTGGATCATTTTAGCCAGTTATCTAAACAATATGCAACAGAGGGCAAGACCATGCTCTCTCACACACACACACACACAAAACAAATGTACAAGTTAAACATTTTTACCACTTTTTTTTTTTACCAGTCATCTCCTGAGAGTAGCCACATTTATGATTTGGAAGAGTACAAAAGATAACGGCAAAATAAATACTCTCATCCCTTAAAATATATTACCAAAATCTCATATAAATCACGACACGATAACTTGGCGCTTTAATATTTCCTTATCCAGAGATCTCTTCTTCTTCCACCCATGGTAGTGAAAGAAGGGAACCAAACTACGAGACGTCACCAGGAAAATAAACAACTAAAACACTAAATGATCCTGTTCCACCTCAAAAAGCACAAAGGTCTAGGAGTTGGAGACTAAGCTAAGGTAAATACCACTGTATCAGCCTGAAGCAAAAACATGGAGTCCATTTTTTATCTTACAAATAAGGAGACAAGTATGACAATTAGAAACATTTCGGTATAGTCATTATCCAGGCACTTATGCAATTGCAGTTAATAAAATCTATCCATATCACCGATCAAACAGCCAACTTTTGGATACACAATGCATTAGATTAACATGCTGACAGAATTTTATGTGATCATAAAATACCAAAAGACGAGAAGCCATGTATATGAAAACAATTATCTGCTTTTTATTTAAGACTAAAAATGTTTTATGTAAATTAGTCAAAACCTGCATTTTAGCATTTTGAAAGTAGAATGGACTGTGACCTTTGCAAATGCATTTATTGATTGCAAATTAACATTTCAAACATGCTGTTTTGACTTTGATAAAAAAATAAAATAAAATAAAGAATAATAAATAAATTATATTATCCAAAAGTCTCTAATTAAGTACTGCCATTAGTTCACCTTTG
Source organism: Pelobates cultripes (assembly GCA_933207985.1). Classification (NCBI taxonomy): domain Eukaryota; kingdom Metazoa; phylum Chordata; class Amphibia; order Anura; family Pelobatidae; genus Pelobates; species Pelobates cultripes. Next base: position 102,196,009 of record OW240915.1, on the reverse strand, counting down.
TGCCAGAAGTTATTACCTCTTCCTTGTCCTTCATATATACATAATTTATATTATAAATCAGGATGTGATTTAATGAAGCATGTTCCTCATAGGATTTTCTATCTCCCAATATATAATAATAATAAAAAAGGAAAAAAAAATAATACAAACCGCCATTTACTGGTATAAGCTTAAGCTATATTAGCTATTTTTACCATGACCATTATGTATTGTCCAAACTTGTATTGTCCACATTGTGTAGTTGAAGGAAAACTTGATTATTTTTTATATAACATCGATACAGTGTATGAGATTACATACGGGCTATGACTTTCCATTTGAGAGCACTTTGCTTGTGTGAAATCACATTTTATCGTGTGTTGACATTTGCTCTGGAGATTAGTAAATTAGCTCAATAGATTACCTCAATGTAGAGAAGAGACTTGCTGCTGCCTGAGCAGGCAGTCAATAAACAAGTCTGAAGTCTCTACTGTTTGACTGAGCCCTTCTTTCTCCCCCTCTGTCTTCGGTTATCAGTCGTGCAGAGAGAAAATCAATGAAGTGCTAGCTTCAGAGCTATAGATTCTGTGAATGGGCCAAGAATAATCTACTCTATTGCTAGGCAATTTGGCAAGACGACTTAAAACACAGTACTGCAAACAACACCGGCACCTAAATGACCTAATAATATGATAAAGCTCACAAGCACGTGTAATTCTACATGTTTTTCACAGTTATGTTTACAAGACAATAAGACATTCAAGCCTTGTCTTATCACAATGCAGTTAGCTCTTTATGACTCCATTTTACATTCTCAAGTTGAACTAATAAGCAGGTATTACAATTTGCTTTATTTTCAGACAGTGCTGCATCAATTTTCCACAGCCTGTAAAATGAACTGTAAAACCAGAACGCTTTTATTCCTCCTATTAGATATCGACAACAAAAACAAATTGAACTTTTTAAGAGAGATGTTGAGTTTACAAAATTTTAATAGAAACAAATATGAGCCGTCTGTTGTACTTCAGCAATTATGGACAATTGTTACAATACTCGTCTGATCACCGGGGGATCTTTTCTTCTCTGATATTAAAAGTTTTAGAGGCTATTTCTGGAAAGGAGGTTAACAATATGACTGCATTTTTTATCATAAGCATTAACACAATAACAGTTATTCACTAAGGTGTGAATTTTGGGGAATCTCAATGTGGATTTAGAATTTTAGGACAGCATAACAGAACTATAGATGATTTGGGTATTTTTTTTTAATTAGTTTACTTTGACCTACAGTTTTAAATTCTCTGTGATCATTTAAAAGTAGGAATACTCCATCAGGAAGACAAATTGTTTCAGGGAGGGAAAACATAACACAAATTAACAGCATATATGTAGAAAGAATCATCAGACATGATTAAGGTCAAGAGGCTGAAATGTATTTAATTTTTTTGCTAAATGAAAGGACAGCACCAGGAGACTTCAGATCTCATAACCAGTTAAATGAGATAAAGCAGTTATGGTGACCTACAGTGTCCCTTACAATTGGAAGTCTGTTGGGTGGGCAGTAGTAGCTATTGTAGCATAATGAGATCCTGAGTTGGGTAGAGGGACAACAACCAATCTGCCTTGCAGGGGAGGACAATGGGAAAATGGGCACAGCCTTTTCACCAACACTATGAGTGGAAAGTACCATTTAACTGGGGAGGTTATTCTAAGCTGGATTGTATGGATGTGTCTTAAAACATGGACTCTACCTGCTAATCGGCTCATACACAAAATGGATACACACTAATACTCACAAAATGGTTGTACCGGCATTTAATAGTCTGAGGCATTGTATATAATTTTTGTAAAAAATAATAAAACATTCAAATTTGTAATAAAACAACAAATGTAAAGCACGCTGTGGACAAAGAGTTCTAGACCTCTGAATGGAATTTACTTTCAGATGAGTTGGACAGACCTGATTCTAATTTTGGTAAAAGGGGTTTATAAAAGAGAAACAAAGGAATATAACAGTTGGAGTACAAGGAAAACAATGTGGGGGAAATTGCCCAGCAAAAAAAGAAATAAATGAATATATGACTGCTATTTGGCCTCTAGAGAGAAATAACTCACAATAATAGAGTGGGATAAAAATTGATCCTAATGCATTCTAGAGTAAACCTTCATGCCTTTAACCCTTAGCAAAAATATAAGTACACAGTTACACGGGATGAGAAGATGCCTACTCCAGTCAGCCATTGCGAGTGACAACTGATGGGAAATATCAAAACACAGAACATACAACTTCTTGTATGTTTCTGAGCACCTTTCTGTCCTCCTGTTGGAAGAAAGAAACAAGTGGCTGAGGCTTTACGTCAATTGCTTTTTTTGTGTGACAACGAGCAAGCTATCCAGGTAAGCTATCCGCAAGTTATAAGAGTGAGTATTCATAACAGAACTTCCTTAATTCACTTATTTTGGCCTTAGTTATATAAATGTGTTTTTCGAGGTATCACAATTCAGATTATAGTGAAATAATAATGTAAATGTATGTAGAATAATGTTCATATCTTCTGCTTCCAGTTCTTTATTTATGCCATTGACATTTCTTTATTTTGTCAGAGAGGCTATAGAGCATGTCTTGCATTTTTCCACATGAATGAATAGGAGTCCACAATAAAGTTGTGAATGGAATACATTGCGGCTGTACTCTGAATAGGCAGCAACATGTCTCTGACGCATGACACATGCACATTACTTCCCAAACTGATATTAGTAGGAGACAATGATTTGTTCAGATATCTCTGGGGCATTCTTGATTGAATTATAAGCTACCGGAGGTGGATCGGAAACAAGGATTTTGCTGCAAGACAGACATATTCTTCATTTTCTTTAGTGGATACATATTTTTTTACTCAAGAATGCCAACATATCACACGCATATAATTAAAAGTGGTACTAACGTCTTTATCTATCTTAAAGTGACATCTTAAACTCCAGTCTACAGGGGCAGTCTATAGAACAGCCTATAGAACAACCCTCTGTTTAAGCTTTTCGAGGTGACTTACAATTTATTAATTCACACAAGGCCATGGTTAACAGTCTAGGTCTAGGACAGTGATGGCAAAACTTTTTGAGCCCGAGTGCCCAAACTGAAATACATGCCGACTTTTTTTCCTCAAATTGCCAACACGGCAATTAAACTTGAATACTGAGGTTTAAGTTTAGAAAAAAAACCTCATAAAGTTGTCCGAACTAATTCTCCTCTTCTCTCCCCCAAGCATCTTCCCTTCTCTACCCACAGCCTATCTCCCTCTCCCCTGGCATCTCCTCCTCCTCCTCTCCCCCAGCATCTCCTCCTCCTCCTCTCCCCCAGCATCTCATCCTCCTCCTCTGCCCCAGCATCTCCTTCCCCTCTCTCCAATCATCTCCTCCTCCTCTCCCCCAGCATCTCGTCTTCTCTCCCCTCAGCATCTCGTCTTCTCTCCCCCCAGCATCTCCTTTTCCTCTCCCCCAGATTCTCCTCTTCTCTCCTCCAGCATCTCCTCTTCTCTCCCCCCAGCATCTCCTCTTTTCTCCTCCATATTCTCCTCTTCTCTCCCCTATATTCTCATTTTCTCTCTCCCAGCATCTCCTCCTCCTCTCCCCCTGATTCTCCTCCTCTCTCCCCCCCAGCATCTCCTCTTCTCTCCCCCAGCATCTCCTCTTCTCTCCCTCAGAATCTCCTCTTCTCTCCCCTCAACATCTTCCCTTCACTACTCCCAGCACATAAATAATGTTTAATTTTTTTTGGTGGTGATGGGGGTTTGAAGTACACCCTGGCTCCCTAACTGGTGGATCCGATTCCTTCCTGCAGCTGTGAGAGGGTTTGGGCACGAGGGAGCATTGACTTACCTGCTGTTCCAGCACTGCTCCCTGCGCTGATGCCGCCGGGAGACAGGCGCCGCCTGATTGACGTCATTCACTGCCACCTGGCGGCATCAGCATAGGGTGCGAAGGGAGCAGTGCTGGAACAGCATGTAAGTCAGTGTTCCTTTGCAGCCCTCCATCCCACTCACCCACCAACGATACGAAAGCAGAGTAGGCGCCTGACGTTTTGTTCAGGCAGGTACCTACTCTGCATTGCCACCTGGGTAGCGATCCAACGACCTATGGCTGCGTGCCCACAGAGAGGGCTCAGCATGCCAGCTGTGGCATGCATGCCATAGGTTTGCCATCGCTATACTAGGATCTTGTGCCATGAACAAACTGTCAAAATTATTGGTAATTTGATTTAGACAGTCTGCAATAATTGTCTTTGTTATCTGACTTTGCCTTAAGAAATGTAAATCAGCTAGATGATATTATCAGACACTAGTGAATGAAATATAACCTTCATTTTATATTTCCAATTTCCCATCTGTATAGTTTAAAAAAAAAAACTCCCCCAGACACTAGTCTGGGAAAGCAGCAAGAGAATACATAACATTTAGCAAGCATTTGGAATATAAAGATGTGATTTATAGATTTTAAATTTTAACTAAATTAAACAAAGTTATATTTTACCTTTTTCTGACACTGCCCAGTTCCATAGCTTAGCATAATTACATTTTGTATGGCTTTTGCAAAATGCTCTGTGCATAAGAGTCAAACACCAGAAAATGTTCTGCCTATAAATCAGGTATTATTAACATTTCCTGCACTCAGTTGATCTCTAGAGCTTGGGAGAAGATTCATGAAGATTCTGTTGACAAAATAAACATTATTACAGCAAAAATTGTGAAAAACCAGCTTTACCTCTGCACTGCAAATCATATTTACAATTATGATTATTGATAGATAGGAATGTGTAATTAGACATTAGTCCATTCTTTTATGATCAATATTATTTTGAGTCTTTTCAGAACTAGAGATTTAAAATAAAGATTTAGATAAACAACTGACCTAAGCTTCAATCTTATATGTCTGGATAAGCTTTTGAAATTATTTAATATTTTTAAAATAATTTTTTTAATATTAAAATATTAAAAAATAAATCATAGATAATAAAATATACCAGTATATCAAAAATATCAAAAACAAATTACAAATATTTCAAAATACGAAATAATTTCCTCTAGAACGCAAGCTCATTTGAGTAGGTCCCTCAACACCCTCTGTTCCTGTGCGTCCAGCTTGTCCTGTTGCAAATACATGTCTGTTAGTCCACCTATTGTACAGCGCTAAGGAATTTGTTAGCACTTCAAAAATAATAATAATAATAATAATTAGTTCAAAAGTGTATCCAAAAAATATTTAAGACATTGAAAAATATTAAATCAAGGCCTTACAGTTTGTACCAAAAGGCATAAATACACAAAACACCAAGTAGCACACATAAGTCAAATGTATGCTTTTGGTGGTGTTTTGTGTATTCATGGTATTCATGGTATTTTTGGTATTTATGATTAGTAAATTTTTTGTTTGTTTTTTTAAATGCAACGCAATATCCTTCAAATATGCATTTATAATTTATTCCTCACACTTCCTTATATTTCTTAGAAAAAGACTATGATTATTAACAAAAAAGCATGGGTGTGCAAAACTAGTGGAAATCCAACACAGCTCAGAGCTGTAGAAAGAAATCAAGAATGATTTGCCCAAGAATCTATTTCTTATATAATTCTGCCCAGCGAGCGTGCCATGTCTTACAATTCATAATGATATTTTCATGCTCAGTGACTAAAAAACCATGCATCTTTGGTTTTTGCTATGTCATTATGAAGGTAGCTAAGATACATGCAAAACACTCAACACTACAAAATAAAATGATAACTAAAAACAATCTGATGCTTTCATAGCAAGAAACATATTAATAAATAAATAAAGAAGCAGAGAAAAAGAGGTGAATAGAAGTAGGAAGGAGACAAGAGATAAGAAAATATTTAATTAAATAGCAGTAATCAAGATAGCAAGCTGTTTAAAGTAGAGATAAAAAGAATCCAAAATGCCCATTATTCGATAAATGGAGCAGAGAAATGTTGCTCAGCTCCTAAAATTGTCTACATCCACTCAAACCATGTTCATCCAATCTTTCATTGAGCGGGTAAATGTGACCTGAAACATAAAGCACTGGACACTATATAGAGTAAATTTGGTAAAACATGACGGATATATATGGAATAGCAAATTAACGTTGTTTTCCTTATCCTTATTTTAATAGAATACATGTTTGTTTGTTTGTTTGTTTATACCAATCTAAGCCATGGCATTTTAAGATATATATATATATATATATATATATATATATATATATATATATGATATATCAATGATGAGAGCACTCAGTGGATTTCCAAATCAAAATAGTGTATTCAAATGGTTGCCAATATGGATCAACGTTTTGACCAAACAGGTCTTTATCATGATCTTGATAAAGACCTATTCGTTGTTTTTTTTTATTTGAATATTACTATACTAGGTGGTGGTAGGAATAATACTGACGTTTTCAGTGTAATTGCAAAGATTCAAAGTGCCAGAATTGAGCCATTGTTGAGGAATATATATTATTGTTTTATGTAATATCTTGTGGATATTGTGTGTACATATAGACTTGTTTGTACATTCTCTTGCAATTTTAGGAGGCTTTATTGTTAACTATGTCTATAAGGGCCTGGTCTTATTTATATATCTATTTTGTATATACATGTTCAACTATTCTTCATCCTTTACATATATTTTTTAGGCAAAAACATTTCAGACGCAATACAGTATTTATTATCTTGCAGATTTTCACACAGAATCTGCAATATTAGCATGGAAACAAATATGTAACTTTTGTCAAATTTAAATTGTAACGGACCGTTTTGCACACAAGGGGTAAAAACCGTTTAGGCGATCGGCCCCCTTTCCAGAGATCCAGGCACAGCTACTGCAGAACACCAAAACTCACGAACTGGATACAAAATAGCACTCCAACCCCCGAACTGGAACCTCCCAAATAGCTGCTAGCAGACGAACAGGAAAAGCAGACGAACAGCTTACACTCCTGGCAATCAGTCTCCAACAGCATACAGTGAATCCCCCCAAGAACGAGACAAGGCTCCGTGTTGAGGGTCAAGCAGTGGTCTGAGGTGCTGGCACACCCAGCCTGGCTTTTATTACAGTGTTTCAAATACAGGACCACCCACAGGGAGGGATAAAACAACCAATCATATCACAGTTACATCCCACATATTCCCTCCCCTTATCCTGAGAGGAAACTCAATTATACAAACAGTTAAAACATACTTTCTACCCAACTTTCATAACTCCAAAACCATACATTACATTCACATAAAATTACATATTCTCAATCAATCCATTCAGGGGAACAACATATTCAAAAATGGCACAAATCAGACAAGGGGTTCAAAAGTTTGTAAAAAGTCCTTTGTGACTAAATGAAGCATGGCTTTCTGGCCCAAACCAGTTTCAGAGTCTTCTATCCTGGAGAGTAATTCAATTATCTCCCAGGACAGACACAAGACTCCATTAAGCACATGGTTGCAAAAAGACACAAAACACTTTAAAAATACATAAAGTCACATTTATTACATAAAACACAGACATGTAACATATCCCCAGATAGCTCAGGTCCGAGCGCACATTATTAAGCGAATGGCGCTCAGACCACACGAATACAGTTTAATCACCATGGAGCCAAAGTCTTTACAGTCAGTTTCATACAAATGGGCTCCATGGGATTCCTATCTGGGGTATAACATATTCAAACAAATCTACTGAACCCCAGGCAGAAAAGCACGAATACAGCTTTTCTGCAGGCAAAAATAAAGTCTTTTAAAAGGGGGCCATAGTCCAAAGGCAGCAGGTGAGCAACCAGGCTTCTCCAATGCAATGTGGCGAGATTGGTCTCGTCACATCTCTCCCCTTTTCCAAACAGACTAACAGGGTATCTGACCTCCTGCCGGTCAGTGCCCTTGTTAGTCCAGCAGCCCACCCACAACAAATAATCAACAGCACAGCTCACCCACAATAAATGGTTACTACACCTGGGTAAAGGAGAAGCTTGTCCATGTCCAGGTGCCTCACCACGGCTGGGCTGGGTACGGGTACGCTGACTTGGTGGGTTGCTGCGTGGGCAGAGACCAGCGGCACTCTGCCCTGTTGCCTGCGCTACTGGGAGGGTAGCCTGGTGGAAGCCTGGTTGTTGGAGGGGGAGACCGACTGTCTCCCCTTTAAATACACCGCTCTGCTGCTGCTGCTGGAGACTGACTGTCTCCCCTTTAGATGCACAGTCCTGCTGCTGGAGACTGACTGTCTCCCCTTTAGATGCACAGTCCTGCTGCTGGAGACCGACCGTCTCCCCTTTGGTTACCCATCTCTGCTGCTGGAGGGGGAGACCGACTGTCTCCCCTTTGGCTAAACAGCCCTGTCGCTGGGGGGCAGAACCGACCGTCCCTACCCCCTGTGCTGGCAGTGTAGAGACTATGGTCCCATCTGCACAGTTGTGGGGCTTACTGTCTCCCCCTGATACATTAAGCTGCCGCTGGGGAGAGGGGGTAACATGCTCCTCTCTCATACATACTTCCAGCTGCGGAGAAGGGAGACCGACTGTCTCTGCTCCCAATACAGAGTCCTGCTGCTGGGGAAAGGAGACTGGGCTCTCTATTCCCGGTAGGACACTCTGCCGCTGGGGAATGGAGACGGGGCTCCCAATTCCCAATAATCTGTGCTGCCACTGGGGAATGGAGACTGGGCTCCCAATTCCCAAAACATCATACTGCCGCTGGGGAATGGAGACTGGGCTCCCAATTCCCAAAAAATCACGCTGCCGCTGGGGAGGGAGGACACTGCTCTCCTCTCCCTGGACTTCACACTGCCTTCCCGGCATATCACTTGGCTGCTGGGGGCAGGAACAACTACCTCTGCCCCCTGTAACTCAGCCTGCCGCTGGGGAGGGAGGACACTGCTCTCCTCTCCCTGCACTTTACACTGCCTTCCCGGCATATCACTCTGCTGCTGGGGGGCAGGAACAACTACCTCTGCCCCCTGTAACTCAGCCTGCCGCTGGGGAGGGAGGACACTGCTCTCCTCTCCCTGCACTTTACACTGCCTTCCCGGCATATCACTCTGCTGCTGGGGGGCAGGAACAACTACCTCTGCCCCCTGTAACTCAGCCTGCCGCTGGGGAGGGAGGATACTGCTCTCCTCTCCCTGCACTTTACACTGCCGCTGGGGAATGGAGACTGGGCTCTCAATTCCCTGCAGGACCGGTGGAGAGACCTTGGTCCCATCTCTACCGGCCACCTGGGGTTCTTCCCAGTAAAACTGTACCATCTCGTCCCCTCTGAATGGGTCTGGCTCTGTCACCTTGCTGTCCTGCTGAATCTTCTCAATGGAGTGGAAGAGATCTCGGTAGTCCTGCTCCAGTTCCCACTCCAGGGTTGCTAGGTGAGCCAGGTCTTGCTCAATGTCGTGAGTGTCGTCCCAGTCATACCTGCTCTCCCTCCACTCCAAGAGATCACTGAACCGGGCTTGTGTAGGGCTCCCAAATTCAGGCTCTGAAAAAGCCTCCCATAACAAGCCAGGACCATCAAACTCCTCTCCCTCTGGCTTGTCATGCTCAGCTGTCCAGAGTATATAGTGTGCCATATACCACCAGAGCGCCTGGTAGGCATCCTCCAGCCATAGCTCCTGCCATACCCGATGCTCTAGTTCCTTCACCCATTCCTCCAGGGGCTGCTCTCCCAGGAAGGGCATCCGCAGGGCCACTTGCTTCTGCAACCGCTGCTCTTCACTGGGGAGACTCTCACCCCGCTGGTATTGTACATTATCCAGGGCCTGGTACCAGATGCCTTTCCTTAATGCATCCCGGCCATCCAGGTCCTCCTCCTTGTATAACACTGCTGGTTCCATTCTGGTGCTTTTAGGGTCGCTGTACTGGGACATGCGTTGCCCCCACTTGTAAATCCAAAGAAATGGTGTCTCCTGTAGCTGTCCTTCTGGCTGTAGGAACGATCCCGCCGCTTGCCACCAATTGTAACGGACCGTTTTGCACACAAGGGGTAAAAACCGTTTAGGCGATCGGCCCCCTTTCCAGAGATCCAGGCACAGCTACTGCAGAACACCAAAACTCACGAACTGGATACAAAATAGCACTCCAACTCCCGAACTGGAACCTCCCAAATAGCTGCTAGCAGACGAACAGGAAAAGCAGACGAACAGCTTACACTCCTGGCAATCAGTCTCTAACAGCATACAGTGAATCCCCCCAAGAACGAGACAAGGCTCCGTGTTGAGGGTCAAGCAGTGGTCTGAGGTGCTGGCACACCCAGCCTGGTTTTTATTACAGTGTTTCAAATACAGGACCACCCACAGGGAGGGATAAAACAACCAATCATATCACAGTTACATCCCACATATTCCCTCCCCTTATCCTGAGAGGAAACTCAATTATACAAACAGTTAAAACATACTTTCTACCCAACTTTCATAACTCCAAAACCATACATCACATTCACATAAAATTACATATTCTCAATCAATCCATTCAGGGGAACAACATATTCAAAAATGGCACAAATCAGACAAGGGGTTCAAAAGTTTGTAAAAAGTCCTTTGTGACTAAATGAAGCATGGCTTTCTGGCCCAAACCAGTTTCAGAGTTTTCTATCCTGGAGATAAGTAATTCAATTATCTCCCAGGACAGACACAAGACTCCATTAAGCACATGGTTGCAAAGAGACACAAAACACTTTAAAATACATAAAGTCACATTTATTACATAAAACACAGACATGTAACATATCCCCAGATAGCTCAGGTCCGAGCGCACATTATTAAGTGAATGGCGCTCAGACCACACGAATACAGTTTAATCGCCATGGAGCTAAAGTCTTTACAGTCAGTTTCATACGAATGGGCTCCATGGGATTCCTATCTGGGGTATAACACATTCAAACAAATCTACTGAACCCCAGGCAGAAAAGCACGAATACAGCTTTTCTGCAGGCAAAAATAAAGTCTTTTAAAAGGGGGCCATAGTCCAAAGGCAGCAGGCGAGCAACCAGGCTTCTCCAATGCAATGTGGCGAGATTGGTCTCGTCACATAAATGTTAATACAAAATAGATAAATAAATAAGACCAAGCCCTTATTTACATAGTTAACAATACAGTCTCCTAAAATTTCAACAGAATATACATACAAGTCTATATGTACACATAATATCCACAACAAATTAGGTAAAACAATAATTTATAAAATATGTGCATTTGCAAAGTGATACCTGTGCTAATCTCTATATTGCTAAAGGTGACACCAGAGCATTCTCTACCTCTCCCTGACTGAATTAAGCAATACATTTTTTTTCCTCTGAATATTACTATACTATGTGGTAGGAATGAGACTGACATTTTCAGCCTATTTGCAAAGATTCAAAGTGCCAGAATTGAGCCATTGTTGAGGAATATGTTTCTCTCTAAGGTGAATGTTTCTCCAGGAGTATAAAGTAAAATAACTGGGACTTTATTGACTAAATTTCATCTTGTATTGTTTTGCAAAACTAAAATATACATATACAATTTCGTTATTGAATTCCCTATACCAATTTCACTTAAAATAAATCCGTCTATACAAAGGCAACCAAGACTTTAATGATGCCTTGCAGCAACTGCTGACTGTTTGGTGCACATACTGATAAATCTGCTGTGAGGCAAGAGGGATCAGAATATGTGTATCTGATTGTAAAGGTATAAGTACAAGTCTAATTTTAATTTTATAAACCATACTTAAAATGATTAGTGTCACTTTAAAGGGACACATGTTGACCCTTCATTTATTTGAATACATTATGAAAATAATACTTTGAAAGTGTTATATATATATACTTTGAAAGTGTTATATATAAGTGGAATACATTGCGGCTGTACTCTGGATAGGCAGCAACATGTCTCTGACGCATGACACATGCACATTACTTCCCAAACTGATATTAGTATTGTATATATATACAAAATATTATAAGACCTCTGTTGTTCATACAGCAACCTCAAGGAGGTGACTAAACAATGGTCAGGCTGTAAATTGCCCACCATACAAATGCACACATCCCAACTGCTGGAGTACTCTCTGCATGGTCCTAGTAACGCTGCATAGCACAAACACATTGAATGATGCTCTTGCACTGTGCTGCCCAAAGGCAGTTCCCTGGTTTCTCCAGATGTGGAACACCAGGCGTCTAAGGAAAGACAGGACCCCCAAATCAGGACTGCCCCACCAGGGGCTATGCAAAATACCCACTGCTAAAGTCCACCTTGATTGAGGCACTGGCAGCAGGGAAAAAGAAGTAGGCATCATGAATTGCTTTGTGGCTGAGATTTTAATGGGAAAAGACCTGGTAGACCATACCTCTGCTGTTGCATGACTTGAAAATTATAGTGTTATCTGTGTTATTTGAGGGTGAAACATTACAGTCTGTGGACCTGTTGGAAGAGAGCATAATCACTTGCGTCTGTAAGTTAAAAAAGACCGAGTAGAAAAAGAAAATGACACCAGCCTGGGAGAAGTAGCCAGATAAGATGACACCTAACAGTTAGTGGAGGGCAAAACTTCACCCTGAAGAATCACTGTGGTGATTCCTGGTGCCAGAGTAGCAAGGACAAATGACATAACACAAGACATTTCCGGATCCCAAACAGAAAACCAGTCACCCTGTTTTCACTACAGTGTACAGGTAAAAAAAAAAAAAACAACAACAAACTAAACAATCATGTGCAGGTGGTGATGGATTTATATAGATTCCACGTGTCTACTGGATTATGGGTTTATATACGCAATTGTTTATTTATATGGCACATAGCAAGCTGTTGGTATACTTTTACATATCTCTCCTATTATTATTATTATTATTATTATTATTGACATTTATATAGCGCCAACAGATTCCGTAGCGCTTTACAATATTTTGAGAGGGGGGATGTAACAATAAATAGGACTATTACAAGAAAACTTACAGGAACAATAGGTTGAAGAGGACCCTGCTCAAACGAGCTTACAGACTATAGGAGGTGGGGTATTAGAAACATTAGGACAGGAAATATCAAGTAGGAGTGAAGCAGAGCTGGAGGAGAGAGCAAAGCACTATCCCATAGGAGAGAGCAGGAGACAGGTATGTAAGGTAGAGATTACTCTGGGAGGCCATAAGCTTTCCTGAAGAGATGGGTTTTAAGGCCCTTCCTAAATGATTGAAGACTAGGGGAGAGTCTGATGGCAGTAGGCAAGCTATTCCATAGGAGAGGAGCCGCCCGCGAGAGGTCCTGCAAGCGCAAGTTGGCCGTACAGGTGCGAGCAGCGGTCAGGAGGTGTTCACGGACAGAGCGGAGGGTACGAGCATATCTATGGATTAGTGAAGAGATATAAGAGGGGCTAGAATTGTTCAGTGGTTTAAATGTATGGGTTAGCACTCTGAATTGACTCCTATGGCATGCAGGGAGCCAATGTAAGGACTGGCAGAGGGGTGAGGTGTGAGAGAGACCGACTAAAGAGGAAAATCAGTCTAGCTGCAGCATTCATTACGGAGTGTAGCGGGGCAATACGGCTTTTGGGGAGACCAATCAGGAGAGGGTTACAGTAATCCATGCGGGAAATTACTAGAGCATGGACAAGCTCCTCGGTAGCATCTTGTGTAAGAAAGGGGCGGATGCGGGCTATGTTTTTGAGTTGGAACCTACAGGACTTGGCAACAAACTGGATGTGAGACTCAAAGGTGAGACCAGAGTCAAGTATGATTCCAAGACAGCGTGCTTGCAGGGATGGACTTATGTGGATATCACTGACTTGAAGGGAGAGCAAGAGAGGAGGATCAGTATTAGGAGGAGGAAAGACAAGGAGTTCAGTTTTAGAGAGGTTACGTTTCAGAAAGTGTGAGGACATCCAGTCAGAGATGGAAGAAAGGCAAGCAGTGACATGTTGCAGGACGTTTACCAAGAGAGGCAGTATAAAGAGAAAATAGAAGGGGACCAAGGACAGACCCTTGGGGAACTCCAACAGAGACAGGACGACGGGAGGAGGTATCCTTGGAAAAGGAGACACTGAATGAGCATTGGGAGAGATAGGAGGAAAACCAAGAGAGGACAGAGTCACAGAGACCGAGCGATTGAAGAGTTTGAAGGAGGAGAGCATGATCAACAATGTCAAAGGCAGCAGAGAGGTCAAGGAGAATTAATATGGAGTAGTGACCTTTGAATTTAGCGGAGATTAGGTCATTAGTCACTTTGATAAGAGCAGTCTCAGTAGAGTGGAGAGGGCGGAAGCAAGACTGAAGAGGGTCAAGGAGAGAGTTGGAATTAAGGAAGCGAGACACACGGGTAAAGACAAGTCTTTCCAAAAGCTTTGATGAGAAAGGGAGCAGGGATATGGAATGATAGTTAGAAGGGGAGGATGGGTCAAGAGATTGTTCTTTTTTAATTATTACAATTTCACAAAGTGCTCAGCTTATTGAAAAAGAAATGTGTTTTTTTCCCCACACATTTTATATTACTTTAGTGTACTTACTCTGTAAAGTAAATGTTTAAAATACAACAAAATAAAAATATGCAATTGTTTATTTCAAATATATTTTATTGTATATATAGCAGGCAGATCTTTTGCAGAGATTCCATACTAAGAGGTTTTCTGGAAGTAACTTCCATAGTCCTGGAGCTCTGTTTTAGAATGGATGTTAAGGAAGTTGGGGGGAGGGGACTGGTGACCGGGCTTTAGCTTAAAGTGGGCCCTCAATGATAGCATTTCCCAAATAGACTGTGCAGGATTCCAGCTGTAGACAGCAGGATGCAAAATAGGTGAAGTATAAATGCTTTATATATTTACATTAAAAAATCCACACTGGTGGGGCAGAGATGAGCAACTGAACAGAACGGTCACATATCTGTTGAGCTCCGTAACACGAGGCCTAATTCTATCAATATACCCAACATTTACCCCATACCAGCTGATCTCAACTGGATCCCTAAGAAGCCCACACAGCAATGGGTCGAAAGACCAAGAAACAGAAGGCAGACAAGCTGAGATTGGGCATGAACATAGGTGACCTATGGCGGTAAGCGCAAGGCACCCCACAACCCGAAAATGGCATCCTACCTCAAAGAGAGCTCCGACGTCTTGGATGACCAAACCCTGAGGCCTAATGACCTCCACCTACTTGCCTTACATGCACCGACATCCACTCTGGTACCAACCTCATCCAAACTGGACTCACCACTAGTAACCAAGGTCGACATGCAGGAATTGCTGGCAGCCTCAGACGGAACATCCAAACGGATGTATCTATGCTCCGCAAAGACATACAAGGCCTGACAGGTTGCATGGACGCACTGGATGATGACTCACACAATGCTAAAAAGCAAATCACTCAACTGCAACAGGAGCTGCACACACTTCAATGGCAGCATATTACCCTCGAGCAGTGGTTCACATCGATGGAGGACTCCAGACGCAGCAAAAACCTTAAGATTAGATGGGTTTCAGAGGGGTATCAGAGGTCTCAGATGCAGAACTACTGCACTTTATAAGACACCTCTTATTCCACAGACAGGCGAAATCGGTGGCAATTGATGGATTGCTCAGGATTCCTAGACCGGCCAAAGCTCCTGTCACATCAGCTCTCAATAGCCCCCACCCCCAACAACCTCAGCGTAAACCCCTCAACTCAGAAGGAATCTGAGTTCTATAAACCTCCAGCAGCTGTCAGCTGATATTGATTCCCAACTACTATCCATTCCTGCCTTCTCATGTCCCTCACTGGCTATCTCCTCATATAACTCTACCCTCACCTCAGCCCTGGATGCTGCAACCCCTCTCCAAATACGCACCTCGAGGAGAATACACCCCCAAACGTGGCACACTAAATCAACACGCTACCTGCAGAGATGTTCCCGTTCTGCTGAACGCTGCTGGAGGACGTCTCACACCAAGTCAGACTTTCTACACTACAAATTCATATCGCGTTCATACAGCGCAGCCCTTGCCCTTGCCAAACAGTCATACTTTTCTTCTCTTATTAGCTCATGCTCTCACAATCCCAGGCATCTCTTTGATACCTCTAACTCTCTTTGCCCTGCTACGGCCACCACCCAAACTAACCTTATAGCCAATAGTTTTGCATGCTAATTTACTGACAAGATTGAGCAGCTTAGGAAAGAATTCTCACCACCTTGCCCCTCACTTTCTCAACCGCACCTGGATCATGCCTCTCCAACCCTTCCGACCTTCTCCCAGGCTACTGAACAAGAGGTGGATGCTCTTATCCTTTCCTCTTGCCCCACCACTTGCCCGCTTGATCCTGTCCCATCTCACCTTATCAGATCTCTCTCCTCTTGTCTTGTGCCCTCCTTAACACACATCTTCAACTGCTCTCTTACTTCTGGCACTGCCCCTGCTGTCCTTAAACATGCTACTGTAGTACCTTAAAAAAAACATGTCTCAACCCATCCTCCCCTTCTAACTATCGTCCTATATTCCTGCTCCCTTTTTCCTCAAAGCTTCTTGAAAGACTAGTCTTTACCCATCTGGCCTGCTTCCTCAACTCCAACTCTCTCCTTGACCCTCTTCAATCCGGCTTCTGCCCCCTCCACTCTACTGAGACTACCCTTATCATAGTCACTAAAGACATTATCACAGTTAAATCCTAAGGTCACTACTCCATACTAATTCTTCTTGACCTCTCTGCTGCCTTTAACGCCGTTGATCATGTTCTCCTTCTCAAAACTCTTCAATCACTCGGTCTCTGTGACTCTGTCCTCTCATGGTTTTCCACCTATCTTATATCTTACCCAACGCTCATTCAGTGTCTCCTTTTCTTATGATACCTCCACCATTCGTCCTGTCTCAGTTGGAGTCCCCCAATGCTCTGTCCTTGGTCCCCTTCTATTTTCTCTTTACACTGCCTCTCTTGGCAAACTTATTACCTCATTTGGATTCCAATAGCACCTGTACGCTGATGACACCCAGATATATCTCTCCTCCCCAGACCTCTCCCATGATGCCCTGCAATGTGTCACCTTTTGCCTTTCTTCTATCTCTGATGTCCTCCCACTTTCTTAAACTGAATCTTTTTCCGAAACAGAACTTCTTGTCTTTCTTCCTCCTAATATTAATCCTCCTCTCTCGCTCTCCCTTCAGATTGGTGGTACCCATATCAGCCCATTCTTACAAGCACATTGTCTTGGTGTTACTTTTGATTCTGGCCTCACCTTTGAGCCTCACATCTGGTCTGTTGTCAAATCATGCCAATTCCACCTTAAAAACATCATCCGCATCCGCCCCTTTCTTACACAAGATGCTACTAAAGAGCTTGTCCATGCTCTAGTAATCTCTCGCATGGACTATTGTAACGCTCTCCTAATTGGTCTTCCCAGCCCACTAAGTCTGTAATGAATGCTGCCGCCAGACTGATTTTCCTCTCTAGTCGGTCCTCTCACACCTCACCCCTCTGTCAGTCCTAACATTGACTTCTTAGCACAGAACAATCTTAGCCCCTCTTATATCTCCTCACTGATCCATAGGTATGCCCCTTCTCGGTCTCTCTGCTCTGCCCGTGACCTTCTTCTGTTCGCTGCTTGCACCCGTACGGCCAATTCGCGCTTGCAGGACTTCTCGCGGGTGGCTCCCTTCCTATGGAATAGCCTGCCTACCGACATCAGACTCTCCCCTATTCTTCAATCATTTAAGAAGTACCTTAAAACCCATTTCTATAGGAAAGCCTATGGCATCCCAGATTAACCTCTATTTCACATACCTGTCTCTTGTTCTCTCTTAAAGGGCAGCTCTCTACTCTCTCCTCCAGCTCTGCTTCACTCCCACCTAATTTGATTGCTATTTTCTGTCCTAATGTGTTTTATACCCCACCTCCTATAGACTGTAAGCTCGTTTGAGCAGGGCCCTCTTTAACCTATCGTTTCGGTAAGTTTTCTTGTAATTGTCCTATTTATAGTTAAATCCCCCCTCTAATAATATTGTAAAGCGCTACGGAATCTGTTGGCTCTATACAAATGGCGATAATAAATAAAAAAAATAAAACATTTTCAAGGGACTTGATTGTGCGCTTCCAGACTGGACAGGACAAGGCTGTTGTAATTGGTGCTCTCAGGGGGCAATCTCCCTACAACGTTGAGAACTCACCTCTTACCTTCTATGTAGATTTATCCAACTCATCATCTCCTCCAGGGACACCTAGTCACATTGCCCTTCACCACCGGGCTATTATTTGAATGCCCCCTGTGGAGCCCCTAAACACCAAGGAGCCTACATAGGCCTCTTTTACTACCTACATTACCAGGTTCCATAGATCCCCTAGTACTGTTATTGACCATCCCATACTACTGTCACACCACAGTAGATCCCTAACTTAAGGCTCTCATTAAGCCAACCCCCTCTCCCCCAGGTTCGAGGGTAATCATACCGCCACCAAGACCAAAGCTGTCACTGGAACCCGATACATTAATCAGTGATCTATTACCGAGCACACAACTAATTTATTTTTCTGAATTCTCTCGCAATCTCTCTATTGATTCTCGTGTAAACCGTCATACTGTATTCTCTTACAAATGCTCTTAAAAATTGTGCAGCTGTATATCTTGCACTTACTGAATTTAATATGCCTATTCCTTGATTTTTACAGAGTGCACATAATTCACTCTTTGTTATTACAGTGCACAACAAAATTAAAGAATTTATAAAACATTAAAAAAAAGCCTTACTGGTGATGAAACTTTATAAATAATAAGCAAATAAAGAGTCCCAATGCCTTCTGGATTTCCAATATGTGTTTTACTGTTCAAGCTCCTTCAGTTGGCAATTTATTTGTCCAACTAACACTGCATTCAGCATTGCTGCAGAAGTAATATGCAGAAGTCGATAAACCTTATGTCAAAACTTATAAACTTCTTTAAATGTGGTGGGCTCCAGTCAGAGTACTTTATAAATTGAATGAACATTAATATTGTGAATATTAATGCAATATTTCCATGGTTTTTTGATAGCCAGATGGCCATTGTAACTATGTTAAGGCAATTATCTGATACCTCCAAGGTTCCCATTCTATATTATCATTATAATTGAAATGTCTTTAAAACCAATCCTCCATTTAGCACTAGTACTACGGTCTATAAAGAATGATCTGCAAACTATTTGACATTATATGGATTATTTTAAATTATTTGGTACTAAATCTTATAAATTATAAAGGGAAATTCAAATAATAAATATAAAAATTAATAGAATTTAAAATATATATATATAAACTAATACTTAAACTAAAACATAATATATTTATATTCTAGAAAATATATACCTTAGAATATAAAGAATATGTAATGAAAATATCAGAAAAAAAGTAAATATTAATCAGAAAAATTAGTAATAGTTTAAATAATATTAATTATACCAAAAACTAAAGATTAAATAAACTAATGGAAAAAAAATTAATCTTTTATATATATATATATATATATATATATATATATATATATAGTGTTATTTATTTCCACTGGAGCAGCAAAGAAAGGTGAAGGAAATTAGGGATTATTCTCTGTATAGACTATGCTGGATGCTGATTGGCTACTGAATATTCCATTTTAGTTATTTGACAATTTTTCCTTCTATTGTTCACTAAACTGTATTGGAATGTAGTTGCTGATGTAGTTAAGTAAAGGTTTTTGCATAATATGAGCCTCCTGTCTTTTATAGAACTGAAAATTCTATAGCACCAATCCTCCATTTAGCAGTACTACTGCAGTCTGAAAAGAATGATCTGCAAACCATCTGACATGCATGGATTATTATTTTAAATTCTTTGGTACTCAATCTATTGTTGAGTTATACAATTTAACATCTTGTTTACCCTCTGATTACAGACAAGGTTGCAGAAGACACAAAGCAGACTAAATACCCTTAATGATGGAGGATGAGAATCTATAAATCTTAATTCTGGAAATTTTACTTCATTAACTTCATTCACTTCAGGAGTGTGACACATTTCTCTTGCCTCAGGTCCAATAATTTATTCACAATCTTCTTCATTTAGGGGAACTTGTAAGTCAGGTATTTGAAATATTACTCGGAACCTTACTCTTCTGAAATTCTCCATATATTTAGACAACAGTATAAATTGACATAGTAGGTACGAAATTAAATATGTCTTCAAATGGAACTCTATGACACCATGCTCTGATTCATTTGAGTATATGTCAGTGATTTACTTACAGCATTAGTTGAGATTTATATACATTATATTTTTTCTAACACTGGCCTCGATTTATATTTTTGGATAAGCTTTTCAAATGATATGAGATTTTTGGAAAAACTTTAATTTTTAGAAAATATTTAGTATATATATATATATTTACAATATTTTAAAAGTATATGATTTTAATGATTTAATACTTTAAACTAACTGTTTTTTATTTTATATATATTTTATATATATATTTACAACCTTTTAAAAGTATATGTAAAAATATTAAATCCTTTGAAAAAGCTTATCCAAAAATATTAAATTAAGGCATTTGTTGGAGCACTCTAAAATTTTAATAGTTATGGAACTCCAATAACTTTTGTTTGTTTTAGTTTGTTTTATGTTTGTTTTAGTTGACTGCCTACGTACTCAATGTTCTGTTTTTGTGTGTTGATGATTATCCATAAACTCATTCATTTCATTAGAAACTACCAAGAATATTGCAAAAAAAAAACTATTTCTCACTTTGACACATCATAGTATTGTTTTTTTTCTTGGTACAATGTTAGCCAGTTAACTAAATTAGAGTAAAATAAAACACTGTGTAAGTGATACCTTTATTGGCTGATGAAAGATGTTTGTTGGAAAAACAGACATATTTATACATAGTTTACAAGAAAAATAAATAAAAACAAATTCACATATTTAGGATGAAATAGTTTGTGATGGAAAATGATCAAAAGAAACTGGCACAACTGGACAGTGATATATTCCTTCTAACAAGATGCAAACAGAAGATCTTATCCCTAGAGGTTTAACACTCACTGTACAATACCCAATATGTGAAACAAATGTGTACCAGAACATCAGAAAGACTCCTGAACCATCTTTTCAGAGTTTGCTACAAGAGCAAAACAATTACAGAAAGAGAAGTTGCTCTCAACAACACACTACATAGAACTGGAACAGAAGAAGTAAAAGTTTGACTTAAGCAATATTACAGAGCTACTACAGTTTCTGGTCTACAACAAAACAAAGAATATCAACAAACTGTGACTAAAACCCAGAGGATCAGAGAACAACTCAGCCGTGTAGTCACACTGCACAACAACTAGAGAGGAACACTAAATACACTCCAAAGGACTTATTTCTGTCCCACAAAACCTCTAGACAAAACAGAACTCTGCAGCAACTTGGAAGACATGGTCATACTTCAGGAAAGATTATTCCTCAAGGAATATGTCTTTGATAAGAAGGAGTTGGAACCATTTTGCAGAAGGAAGCAAGAAATCATCCCCCCAAGAAAGAACTTAAATTAAATCCCCAACTGTGGACACAAACCACAACTGGAAACATACACCGGTGCATTTAGAAATATGGTTATTAGCAAATTCTGCACCAGAGTACATCCTAATCAATCAAAAAGAGAATGCAATAAGGTAACTGTAGTGGAGCTCCCTGTACACCGGCTAGGTACCTCCGCCCAGGATCGCTTTCTAGCTGGAACCGGGGAAAACTGCTGCTCTTCTGCCCCAGTCATCATGGCTTTACTGGGGTCCTTCTGGAGCTTTTCCACCCAACCAGACTGCAGCTCTTCTTCCAGGCAGGTATCATCCCTTCTGCTTATTCCGCTGCAACACTTCTTCCAGGCAGGTATCGCCCCCTCTGTCTTTTCCGCTGCAGCCTTTCTTACAGGCAGGTATCCACCTCTGCCTGCAATGTGATTTCTATTGCCTTTACAAAAGCACTTTCGGCTCTCAGGCCTTGCTCTCATGATTTATCCCAGGGCTAGAGGGATCATGCAGCCAGTCAACAGGCACGACAACTCTGTGGCTGGGATCCCCAAAAAATCCACACAGTACACCGTTCTTAATGGAACTAACATACAATACTTTATTTTACTTGGGAACAACCCCATACATTCATTACATATATATTGCTGTGCCAAACATAATAAAATTAAAATAACCAAAACATGTCACAAAGTATATAGGAAATTATAATAGCATAATAACATATTCATAAAGGGATGGGGAAGAAATTAATTAACAGAATTAGCAATATGCAAATCTACCCAAATATGCAAATTAGCAATCCTTGCTATTCAGGTAGTGCATACAGCGGTTGCTAGATCCATGCAACCAACAGGTGGCACTGTATAGTCTCCACAGCCAAATCCACCGAGTTGATTGCAAGCATTAGCAAGACAGGAGAACACACTAACATTTAACCTCAAACAACCACATTACATACACACGCACACCCTGCATCCACAGTGGACACAGGGTGACTTAAACATAGGAATAGTCCAGGGTCCTACATAAAAGGTCCTTATGAAACCCCAGGTGATGGTGACTACCGTCACAGTAACTAAAACAAAACATATAGACATATATAATAAAAGATATTGCCATCAGAAGCAGACAAAGGTGGGGCACTTGTAATCATGGATAGAAGTGGCTTTAATAAGAAAGCACAGAAACAGCTCTCCAACACCGTATGCTATAGAAAACAACAGGAGGATCCAACACTATAATTTTTTATAAAAATCAGACATATAATCAGAAAAATCCCCCTTTAACTAGCACATATTCATTCACTTATATCAGACTCATCAAAACAGGGTACTCCTACATGCTGCAAAAAATGCATAACCAAGAAGACCAATAATATCTAGAGTCGGAACATTCACTGAAAACATCTCTGGGTGGGTGGAAAATATCCTGAAACACTTGTTAAGGAGTACAGCCAGCTATGTTCAAGACGGTGAATGCCTGCCAAGAAGCAAAAAAAATCTTAGACCAACACAACATGCTTAAAGAGAAAAACCAGATGGAGTCAAAGCGCGTAAGAATATCTGCAGTGCTGCTGCACTACCCCCAAGTGACAGACAGTGACATAAATTAGCAATACATACCAGAAAGTTGGAGTGCGCCAGCAACTGCACTGGAGTCAGGATCTTCTCTGAGTACTCTGAAAAAATATACAGTATATAGCGCAGACTCCATTGGAGCAATTCAAACCCAGAGCCAGGGGTGATAGGGCTCTGATCCATGTGAGTTGATCCCCAGATATACTTTTAATTTTGCATACCCTGATAGTCTGCACTATATACTGTATATTTTTTTAGAATACTCAGAGAAGATCCTGACTCCAGTGCAGTTGCTAGCGGACTCCAACTTTCTGGTATCCAACACAACATGCGCATGGAGAGCATTATACATCTGGCTGAGTTTATAAGCACACACAACTATTTCTCCTTTGGAAAAGATATATATATTTACAAGAGACTGTGAATGCCATGGGGGCACATTTTGTATCCTAACAGGGAAACCTATTTATTACAAAACTTTAGAATAGCTTCCTTTACCTGCAACATCAAATCCCAGCCCTACTTCTGCTACATTGATGACATTCTGATAGTTTGGACAGTGGGTGAATAAATTCTCCTCCAGTTCCATTAAAGATTTAATAATTTTCACAGCCAAACTCAGCTTTAACATCTCCATTACACATTCTCATTTTTTTAGATATCATCATCTAGGTACAAGAGTGTACAATACAGACATCTCTATACCACAACCAACTTTCATACATCAAATATGACAGCTTTGATCCCAAACATCGCAAGCACTCCATCATTGACAGTCAAGCAAAAAAGTACAGTAAAATATGCCCATAAAGCTCTCTCAGGGACAGAAATCTGCAACCACCGAAGAGAGTGTTCAATTCATAACATACAGTTACCCAACAACAATCATAGACAAACAAATTCACAGATCTGTGAAAATACCCTGAACAAAACCCCTGGAATATAAACCAAAACCTGAAAAGTACCTTTTGATATAACATACAACCTATAATTCAAGGTACTAAAGACAGTTGCCAAATACATACAGCCTATCCTCCTAAGAGATAACAGACTAAAAGTGGTGTTTAAAACCCCTAATCCTCTCACAGGTAACTCCTAAATCTTAAAAAATGATTGTTAAAAGCCTCCAGTAACACAGACACATTCCCCTGTTAGCAAAAGAAGGTGCGAGATTTGTTCACACATTCTTCTCACTGAAATAATTCAACCATCCAAAAAACAAAAGGAATATAGAATTTGAGAACCCTTCATCTGCACCTCAATAAACATAGTTTTTATTTAGAGATGAAGGACATTATGCTGTGGAGACAGGTGAGAAACTGTGCAAAAGAAGGGGACAACATATGGGGGTAATAACGTTTTGGCTGGTCTGTTTTTTTTCTTAATTTTACAGTTACATAATCTACCAAGATATTTTAGCCAATAAGAAATGGTGCAAGTAAAATTAAGGTCCTCTCCACTTACAGAAGACGAGAAGAAAAGCAACAAAATAAATAAGACTAAATGCCAAATGACTCAATATGTATCTGTGTTGAGTCCCGTTCATGTTTTAATTCCCTGCCCGATTTCTTATTTGACTTAATAAGTCACTCACCAAGCAAGTATTTGGACTAGTGGGATTGGATCTAGGCTGTAGCCACCCTTTATTGCATTGCTATTTCTTCAGGTACCTCACGACTACATTAAAAAAAAGCTATGAATAATATTATACTTATTTTAAAGGTAATGCAGAACAGATATGCACTACACACACTAAAAAGCTTTAGCAAAAACTACTGCTGGATTAGATTTGCACAAATATGATAGCAGTGAAAACCTGGCAGGTAATCTATTACTGCCAGGGAATAAGTTTAACCCTCTACAAGTCATATAAAATGACTATTCACTAATAAACAGAAATGGTAAACAAACTGATTTGAAGAAAATGCCATATAATTAGCCTATTGGAAATGTCTGTTTTTGACAGCCTGATAATGGTTTATGGCTTCATTACAGTGCATTGAAACAACAGTGTGCTGTAATTATAATTGAGTTTTACACAAGAACAAGGAAGGCTCGACTAACAGCAAACAGCGTTCTATAGCTTGCCCTGAATAAGATGATGCCCACTCAGTAACACGTCAAATAGTTATGCTATTTTTACAACTATATGGTATCTACAGGAATTTAGAAATTATGTTCAAAATGTTGATACAATGTATTTATGTATAATGAACTTGGGCAAACACTTCAGTAGATCCTTGGCATAATTCTTCTACAGAGACAGCTAAAATATTTAGTCACAGCCAATAAAATAGTAATAACAATAAGAACAGGTTTTTTTTTTGTTTAAGGCACACCGGTGATTTTTGAAAACACAATGCTTTGTCAAATAATAAATGACGTTCATTTTAGACAAAAAGACTCACTAGATACCTCTTAATTTACCCTGTGTACATTTTACATTTTGGTTTGCTTATAAAGGTATGAGATTCTATATTATTGAAAAACATTGTGCAATGTTATATGGTGTGATCTCTGACATTATAAAGGTTAAGGCATTTTGGGAAGGCAAGAATATATATGTAAAAAAATGTTACAGTGCCCCTCATATGAAGCACCCTTTTGAATCTCGAACCATAAAACCTTTATTCTCAATATGTTCAAAAGTCAATTTTCCCAAGAGTGCCTTCTTCTGTTTTGTGTACATTTTTAGTGGGGGTGTTATTGATTATACACACTGGCGGGTACCGATAACTGACATGTTTACTGGTGACAATTATATTTGTATTGTTGCCTCAAAAATATGAATGTATATTGAATACAATATTATTTCAAAATCAAAAATTTTCAAAGATAAAAAGCAAAATAAAAAAAATGATATACACATCTTATTAACAACTGCCTCTGGACTGCTACAACCTACAGCTGATGCTAGCTTGGAATGGACATAACATAATTTTGAATACATTGCAAACAAAATTTAAAAAGGCCAAAACAGCCAGTAGGGTTTTCAAAATATGATACAAGAATAGTATGTTTCCCACCCTTACAGGAATAGAAAACATGTGAAGTATTTTACTGGTTAAGGAACAATTATAGCTAAAGTATATAGACAAATCAGCAGTTTCTGACTTCACCCGTAATGAACACGGAGTGAAAAAAACAAAAACAACATAGACTGTGACCATTTGTCATAACAAAGGTTGCCCCAATCCAATTTTACACTTGATCAATGAGTTGATGAAGTGAGAGCCTTTTGATTATTTATACTGTGATGCAGTGAAGTAGTTATATTCAGGTACATTAATTATAAATCAAAATCACGACCAATCGAGGGTTATATTGAAAAGCATTTTTAAATTAATATTCTTAACAAATGGGATGCATGTTGCTCAATATTGTTCTTCATCACCATGGCAACTATATGGTTGTCAACGCTATCATACATTTTGTGTTATATATTTCTATCTTACCATTATTTTTATTGTTATTGACAGCAAGAGAAAACAAATGCTATTTTTAGCACTGTATGCGTACCTCTCCTTTAATTCGGTTTATTTGACAAGAGAGATTGACCACGGGGTGATTTGCCATAACTAGGATATAGGATTGCCTGTCAGTTATTGTCAATGAAGCTTTGGGGGATAAAGCCGCAGTGTTTTGATTGAACGCTATTAGCTGGGATTTTTACACCCCAAGCTATACACGGGTAGTATGATTAATTGCAAGTCTGGTATGAGCTATAATATTAATGCTCTGAAAGTATTGATATAGTTATAGACATCCCATATGCTTGCCTGTAGAACCAGGGGAAATATTGCTAGATTCACAGCCACTTGGTACTTTGACTGTAATGAGCAATGAGCAAACTGCTAAAAAATTGATGCCGCCTGCAGATTGCACAATCCACTGAACAGCAGGGGGTCAGCTTCTTACATCTTCTACTCCTGGTATAATATGCTAATTTCTGCTAGCGCGAGAGGGTAAAGGGAAAGAAGAAAAGATTTCACAAAAAGAAGAAAAAAAAATGCTAATGAAAATCACAAAGATGACTGCAGAGAAATCCTAGAGCTTTGTATGGATTAACTGTGCCAGAGATGTCCTTGTCAAACATTAACCCTTTTTTATTCCCTGAATCTATGTGCACTTCTCCCAGTATGCATACATCGAATGACACTGGTGAACTGGTTAAGGTGCATCCTTCACTGCAGATGTCTGACTGGATAACAGACGTGCTTGATTGTTAAGACATTACCTATCCACAATGCCAATCACCTTTTATCCTGTCCTATAAAATTAACAGGCAGCCTTACAAACATTTAAGGTGCGAAGCTGCTTTAATGGATGGATGTATTGGTTTTTTTTCCAAATAGACTCCATTAAATAAAAGTTTGTTTAAAAAATATGTGAGATTCTATTGTTAATATCTAAAAGGTGTCAATTTTAAAACACTGGCAATCATGATTATAACATGAATATTGTCACAAAATAACATACAAGCACATCTTCACACTGGTGAAAAAATATATAACGTGTATAGAAGAAAGTATGATATATAAAATAGTAAGATTTCAAATGCATGCGGCATTCTTTTCATTAGAATTTTTTTTGCAATCATGTAGAATTCAACCATGTAATTTCACTAGAAATGTGATATGCTGTTATTAAAAATAATAATTGTTTTTGTTTTTATCAGACCATTCATTAAAGCAGTAATATCCTAACATTGCTTATATACAACAGTATACGTATGTATTTTCTCACACAAATAGTAATGAACATACATACAAGATTTGGCTAAATAAACTTAAACACCTTTTCCATGATTTAAAACACCAAATTAGAACTGACAAACTATGTCCGTTTTTTCATCGGCCTAAAAACTTCACAGGCACAATATGCAGAAGTAATGCTGCACCACATTTGATTATCATTCACATCATCCAGAGTGCCTCGGAATATGACAAAGTGTTAGCATATCACTGCAATTTCTCCTATAGTTGAAATCTGTATGTCCATGTCAGACATGTTTACAGTCAAACAGCAAAAAACAATGGTTAGCATTTTATTGTACATATTTCTCATACTATGCCTTGAGAATGTAAAATGCTGGACAATTCAATAATTATAAAATTTTAATAAAGTCAACCATTTATAGTATGTGTATGTTTATATATTTGTGTTTGTGTGTAATATACTTAATCTTGAAGGATTTATTTTAGTTTCCGATTATTATTTTGATATCTAAATATCAAATTTTACAATCCAGTAAATGCTGTTTCATTTTATGTGGGATTTTAAGGGAAAAAATATAAAGCTATATGTACACTCCCTCCGTTTTATGGTGCCATATGTTCAACATAGGCTTACCTATAAAAATGAATATCATCAACGTTGTAAAATATTTAAGGATGATTGTAAGGAAGATGCTAAAGAAACACACGGTGCAATATAGACAATACAGTTAAAAAACAAAAGCATATTGAAACCAAGTGATATTGATCCCTGAGCAAGCAGGCCTGCCACAGTCATTCGATAGAGGCTATTCTGTATATATTTAATTTGTAATCTATTCACGCATACATGTTTTTTTTTTTTTTTAAGAGGACTTTGGCAGATGTTTGTATTGATTATAAATTGCAGTCATTTTGCACTTTTTATATTTTCTAAGTAAAATAACAAGAATGAGCTAATAATTTCAATATTTAGTTGAATATTTTAAAATCAAGACAAGCGATAGGTTCTGTTTAATGGTCAAATCCCTGCAAAATGCAGGGTTAAAAGGTACAAAGTTAAAAGGTACAAAGCATATTTGCTTGTGGCATTGGAACGCAGATGAAAAATAAAAGGATTCGAGATGGGGTCTGAAATGTACTGATAAATTGTTAATCCAAAGTGTGAACATTCTTCCAACTGGCTGTATAAGTTCCCATAGCTTAGAAACCGTACTGGATAGTAGACACACTAAGGATAAGCTCCATTTAATATTGGTGCGTGTGATCGTCTTTTGTGCTGCACCAAAACACAGTGGGATACAAGCTATAGGGAAGAAAAAACAGAAAAGTGACCATCCAAAAAAGAAAGAGTAAGAAAAAAAGAAATGAAGGTGGAATTAAAGAAAGTAGGGTTGATGAAAGCCTTTACAAGAACAATACGTATATATAAAGAATAAGAATGATGGGAAATCACGTAAAAAAGTGGAATATTTTAGAAATTAAAATAAAATAAATGTTATTATTTCACGATTAAACTTATTTAGAAAATTTTTATATCTAAAAGATTTTAGTTTGCACGTAGGCAATGAAGAAAATAAACAAAATATACTTAAAAAAAATAAATCAGGTTCTTTCTTTAATCTTTAAATGGGGTGATCAAGAGTTAACTCACATTGAGTGGGTTTAGAATCGATTTTAATTCCTTATTAATATATATATATATATATTTCCTATTCACATCTACGTAAAATTCTAAATACAATTAGAGCAATCAATACTTTTTAAATCTCGGTTTCAGTTCTGAAGGTTTTAAACTTGATTTTTAATTTGGTTTAAATTAATAATATATATTTTGTTTCACCAATTCCAAAATCACAAAAAAATTTTTTAAAGATATGGTGGAAATAAAAATATGTTTAATAAATATCCATTGTTGCACCTGCAATGCTGACCTTTTTTTGTCATTATTTATAAATAAAACTGCCCGCATAAGACAAAAGAGCATGCTATATTTTCATGAAGTACCACATTTTGTATATTTCTTGTGTGTTCATATATGTATATTTATTTATACAGATATATATATATATATATATATATACACCTTCTATTCTATATATAAACACACACACCTTCTATTCTTTTATTCTAGTATCTCCATTAAGAGACATTTCAAAAGAAAGACAATGTCCGACTGGACTCTTTAACTTTATATTATTATATTTTATTCTGATTTATTATTTTACTTTTATGTGTAATGTAATGTTGCTTTATCAGCACAATATGGCAAACACTATGTATTAGAGTTGTATTTTGCAATTTTACAATGAAAACAGGAATTTATTCCAGGCCAGTGCTGAGGAAGCTAAACATCAGGAATCAGGTTGGTAGTCAAAAACTTTGTGTTGTTAACCCCCTCTCTGCTCCAAGAGACTGGCAATCATTCGGTAAGTGAGGCAGAACCTTCTAGCAAAAGTCAAAGAATAGGTTTAACCAGCCAGAACATTTCATTGCGTTTGGTCCAGTGTTTGGAACACTTCATTCTAGATAATAAAGACATGCACTCTGTAACTGCTAACATAAGGAAGATTTATAATAAACCTCTGAACTGCCTTGTGAGGTTTTATGATCTATTACTTCCTTTACACCCAGAAGCTTCTTAGCACCACTTGTTCAGGACTGAATTACAGAAACCATGCTTTTTCCGTGTAGTGCGTACAAATATAACAAAAGATTCTATGCAGAGCAATTATCAAAAATGATAATTTCTGCTTCTTGCAGCATAGCAAATATGCCACTGCTTGGCTTTTCATAGTTAACTATCACTATAATTATTTTAATCTGCCAATGATACATCATTTTAGAATCAATTATTTGTGTATTCACCAATGGCAATCCTTTAAGGCAAATGTGAGAAAACATTCACCTTTTAACTATGAATTCTCAGAATTGTCAATAAATCTATACTGATCAATAAATGCACAGCAAAATAAAAGAAACACAAGCTCTGGTCAAAAAAAGAAAAAACAAACAAACTGATAAATACATCCATACAATAACTAAATATATTAAATGCCTGTAGCTTAAAGGCATGATATCACTATAATACAAGGGTATGTCCATATAAACAGTAAAGCAATAAGAAATACATAGATCAGTATGGAACAATCAGATTAACCTACATGTGGGCTTTACTAAAATGTTACCAAAACAGGTGATTACGGCAATACGACATGCAAATGTATGACTCTATAACACAACCATAGTCCGGAAGCGTGCTATATATGCATGGCAGAAAATGGTGAAAGGCAATGATAACTCTGGCTTGTGAAATAATTGCTAGTAAGAGTTATTATATACGTATCCAACAAGGAGAAGTAAAGGAATTCAGATATATATATATAGGTTCCCAGTAATAATTTTGCAAAATTTGAAGCAAACCATCTATCTAAAGGTATTTTAGTTAGCCTTCCCTTATAACTGAATGAAGGCAAAAGAAATATATATCCCAATGTGTGATTTATTTCTAAATAGAAGCTTGTACAAGCAACTTTACACTTTTATTTTAATCATATACAAAATAACAGCAGTCCAATTATTATTAAGGCATTTTTTTTTACTGCTTGTTATTTGCATTCAATATTAATTTTTAAAATGAGCATGTCAAGTTTGGGATATTTATATAGTATAGCAACACGGCAAATGTAAATTTAACATTCATTTTTTCCTTCTCTTTTATCGTGCAGTAACAGAGACATAAGAGAGACATATTACGCTAATCTATCTTTAACCTGTCCACTCTTATTGTTTATTTTATCTAAACAGCCGGTCCATATTAAGGTGAAGTTAGTATTCAACATGTATTTCTAATAATCTATTCGCAATCGTTTGACAACATAGGAAAGTGGACTGAAAAAAATATTTACGTTAACTCGAGTTGGGTGTTTGAAATAGACCCAAACTCACTTAAAGTGGAGTATGAGAAAAAGACTGAATTAATGTAATTTGAAAAAAGTTGGTTTAAGCCATCTTAAACAACCCGCTGGACGCTGACTGGCTTTCAAGTATTGTTCGCTGACAAGTGACTTGAAAGACTAACCTTTGTGCTGGTGCTAAGAGGATATAAGAAAAAAAACGTGAACTTTCAGCTCAATGCTATTTCTCCAAAAGACACTCTAAGCAAAGCGGTAGTGTGGTACACAAAAAATAAACTAAAAATGTACTGGAGTATAATGGTTTAGTAAGGGAATCAACTGTAACACTGTTATTGAAGTGAAAACAAACAGCAAAACACATTGTTCTTAGGGTAATAAAGCTGAAGACTGTATTAATGGCAAAGACCTTGGGATATGGCATTAGTACTAGGGGAATGAGCGTCACACAGCTTATTTTTATAAGGGTTGTATCCTGGCCTTCATGTATAATAGCAAAGACTCTAGATTAACTTGATTATTTAATGTATTTATTATAATTATTTTGCCTATTTGCACAGTCTGAACCCTGTGGAGGTTTACAAGTCAATTAAATCAAGTCAGCGATGTTTAAAATAATATCCAACTGACTGCTTTTCATTAGTAACCTGTTTTGAGATTTTTCTCCAAGATTACTTTTTCATCCAGTATTGGACCCATAATTTCAAATAAAAATAAAATAGCTAAACCAGAAAAAATCTCAAATTCAGCTATGCTTCCAGTTTGGCTGCTTTAGTCTTTAATTTGAAATTCACTTTGAGTTCTCACTTTAGAGAAATGCCCTATGGGTCTGAAATTTGGGGGGTCCTAAACTTTACAGGACAGGTCCCTAACATAAATCAAGAATAAGAGGTTTTTTTCAATGGGTTTTGCCATGTTGATTATTAAATGACTAAAGTATAATCTTAAAGGGATACTCTTATAACCAATACCACGTCATCTTAATTTAGGAGATCCAATGCATAGATGCTGCCCTTTTTAATCTGACAATGTAAATATTGCCATTTTTTAGAAACAGCAGTGTCATCATTTGTCCAAAATTATGTCTGAAGTGGCTGTCAGACAGACAGCTAATAGAGGCACTTCCTCAAGAAGACTTTCAATTTTAAAAAGCTGTTTATACTCAATATCACCGCTTATGACGTGTCTTCAGCATAAGGACACCAAATGCATTCAATAGTTCTGATAGAGATATATTAGATTCAGTGCATCTCTGTGAGAAGCATTGGATTGGCGGAGTGCAACAATTGTAGTGCATGCACCGTAGGTTTCCATTGTTTCTCTACGAGAAGCATCGGATTGAACAAAAGCCATCAGAATTCATCACTTCACTGGTGGAGGAGTGATTGCAGCAAGGAGGCTGCTTGTGCGCTGGATTACAGGTAAGTTTTATAGTGTTTGTCTGTGTGCTGGACTACAGGTTTGTTTTTTTACTCTTTTTGAAACTGAGGTGGCAGTAATCTGATGATATGAGGGAACACTGTAATAATAAAAATAAATATTAATATTTCTATTTGTAATGTTAGTTTGTTCTATTAAATAATAAAGATTTACAAATATCACAATTATTAACTATCCATAAATCTAATGGATTGTTTCATAACTATGTGCTAACTGCTAGCATCAACCTAGAACTGGCAAAATTGCTGAGGATTTATTGTGAGCTTTACTTACACACAACATGAATAATGATTTTCATTTGAAAGTGATTCACACTAGAAGCTTTTGAACTTTACTTGACCTTGACCCGGACAGAGACACAGAGACAATGCGGAACCTGCTTAACCACTGGCCTCATTTCCGGTAAGGGTGACCTTGAATAGTCCAATTTATATCCTTTAATAGGCGAATGATCTCAAAACATGCCCTATCCTCGATAGATTAAAAAAAAAAAAAAAAAGAAAAATAACAAGGACTCAAAAAAAATGAAACGTAAACTTTAAATGGCTTCCTATGAAATAAGTATTTAAAAATGATATGAAATTAACAAGCTTATTGTTATTGCTATTATCTACTTAATACATCACAGAGATTCACCAGTTAATAAATATGCAAATGCAGAATCCTAACTGTATGATTTAGTTCAGTTTCTAACGGATCATGACCTTTATGTATACACGTCAATTGCATTTTATATAGACGTATTATTTATAACACAAATATTAAGCAAGTACTATCAGAAAAACCCAGAGAACAAAAAAAAGTATTGAAAAAATAATTGCACGCCAGCGTAGATCGGTATCCTATGTTTCTATGAAGAAAATATATCAGAATGAGATTTTCTGAGTCCAAATGTTTGAAATTCCTTAAAAATAAGATTCAGAGACAAAATACATTTTAAATAGATTTTATATTCAATTTAATCTCCCATTCTGTAGGTGCCTTAATAAGGTGCTAAAATACCAGTGTCAAAGGGTTAGCAGAGGTTTATAGACTGTATAATGTTTGTGGTGATTTCTAGAAACCCATGTTGTTAAGCTATTGTCCATATGAATTCTTAACTGTATCTCAAATTAGTCACTACCACAAGGACTAAACATCTGATAAAAAGAGTTGAGCATGAACGAGAATCATGACACTAATAAATGAATGGACTTAGTTTTAGAAATATGTGAGGTTAAAAACATTTAGCGGCACTCATTTCCATTTGATTGTTATTAGTATGGCAAGATCAATCTCATGGCAGTGTGTAAGTAGTGGAGATATATTTATTTATAGATTCCAGAT
Organism: Pelobates cultripes; assembly: GCA_933207985.1. Taxonomy (NCBI): domain Eukaryota; kingdom Metazoa; phylum Chordata; class Amphibia; order Anura; family Pelobatidae; genus Pelobates; species Pelobates cultripes. The sequence goes on along the minus strand of OW240915.1, from coordinate 102,161,592 downwards.
AAACATTATTGAGTATATATATAATTTTGATTCTACTGTACTGTAAATAAGTCTAGGGCAACATTCTATAATTTAGCATTTTTTTTATAAATCAAGCAATGGTTTAATACAAAGCATATTAGTAAATTTAAATTTGAACTATGGAATAAGATGGTTTTTTAACTTTATGAAATTGACTAAAAATGCATTGAGATTAGCATGAACCATTTCTTTCTTCTTTTGAAATTAAAGCTGAACAAAATATAATACAAAATATCTTGAACTACTAAAAACCTACAAATAAGATTTCAGATAAGTTTATACTATTGAAAAAAAGTGTGAAAATAATCATCTGTCCAGCTTTTAGTAGAAACACTAAATAAAAATAAACAAAATGACACATATATTCAGAAACACTATTCACTATAAGACTCATAAAAAGTTATTGAACAAAAAGTTTAATATTAGCCTACAATTGGATTTAATCTCAACTTGTTATGTATGAATTGTGTATAGCATATAGCATAATGACGCAATATGAATATAAAATATTTCCAATTTGTAATCATTTCAATGTGTGCCTACCATGGGTATGTATGCAGCATATATAAATTATTTGCCATCAAATGGATATACAAAATTACCTCCAGCCGCTTTAACAATAACGTTATTAAGCTGGTTCCTTTTTAGTGACTTTTACCCCAAACATCACTATAAAATGACCCACTGGACTCCGTCTGGGAAAATCTACATAAGGCTGGGCATTTTGGGATGAAGAGGTGAATTGTAGGTCATTTATTAAAGTCTTTAAGCAAACAGAGTGAATGTGTATGTAGTAAACTATTGTATGGGATTTGTGTCACCAGAAAATCCCAATGAATTTAAATAGAATTGAGGATTTCTTTTTCTTACAGCATACTTCTACAGGACAATGGTGGGTGTGCCTCATACAATAATATAATGGAAAAAAAAGAAAACATGTATAATTTAAAAGAAAAAAATGCTTAAAATGTTTTTCCTTAGTATTGCACTTTGTAGAGAATTTTCATACTGATCTATATATTTTTACAAAGTATCAAAACAAACTTTAGAGTGTGGTAACTAAAGAGCTAAGTACAGTGACTTTAAAACCAGCTTACAAGAGTTTATTTTTTTAGAACAAAATCTTCAGTTTGTTGGGTATATTTTTTTCATCTTTACTCTTTATCAAGCCGATTTTTAGCTCAACTCACTGTTTAATACCTAGACCCCAACCGTTTAACTTGAAAAAAATAAAAATAAAAAGACAATTATGCATAGTATATATAATCACAGAGGGAAGTTTTTTTAAATCAATATTTAGATAAAATTAGTATTTCACTTTCTTGAAACACAAGAAAAACATTAATTTCCCTGGTTTAAATTAAAGGTAAAATACCTTTATTATTTCATTTTTTTAAGCAAATATGAATTCCACTTCAGGGTTACAGGATTAGGTCCTGTTTTAAATACATCTTTATATTGTTTGCATTCTATAAATAAGTGCTATCTTTATTTATTTGTGGGAATATATGCAGCAGTATTTAATATTTTTTGTTACTATATGAAAATTAATTAGTAAAATGTATTTAAAATATTATCGTAATAGGCTTTATAAGAATATTGAATTTTACATTTAATGAATATGTTCATTATTCTTATATTGGTATAATCATTTTTATTCTTGCACTTATTCAATATTCAGTAATGTATGTGTATGCTCTATATTTGCCATAAATTGTTGATTTCATACAGTTTTTTATGTACAAATAACAGAAAAAAATACTATTTTCAATCTCAGCGATATCTTGTTCTCATATTTCAAAGGAACGAAATACAAATTACTTATGATTCATTCAGAATCATACGACAATTGACTTTAGTTTTAATAAAAGTAAGAATGTAAACATAGTTTGGGGTTTTGTTTGGTTGTTTGTGGTTGTGTTTGGCTGCTCTGGGGACATCTTTTTAGTGTAGTATTCTCACTGGGAGGATTATTAAGGCACTCATATTTTGAGCTACTGCTTGTTTGTAACAAATGAATAAATGAATCTGAATAATTTGCATTCATGCAATACAATTGCTTTTTAAATAGCCATATTGTCACTAATTAAAGTAGAACAACTTATAAAACAGCACTATAAGAGCATAACTGGAAAAAAAACATGTCCATCTGGAGTATATTGGAGATTTTTTGGAACTCACTTTTTTTTGGCCCACATTTATGAATAAACATTTGATTCTCAAGGCAACTATCAGGGTTATTTGCTAAAATTAGAATTTAGTGCCAATTCAAAGTGAATCTCAAATTTAAGCCACGAGTACTTGAAATGAAAGCATTGCCGACTTCAAGAATTTTTCTAGTCGGTTATTTTAACCTTAAATTTGAAATTCACTTTGAATTCACCTTGAATTCTCACTTTAGTGAATAAACCTGACCTTTTTTTTAATGATTAGTTCCTCTAACAGACAGATAAAGAAAAAGCGTTATATGTTTTATATGTAATATTTTTATGAAAATAGTTATAAGCTATATAAAATTAATTATAATGATTGGCATAGTTTTTGTGGCATTTCAAATCAGCAGTTAACGGAAGTATGATTTTGCATATTTACGCATAGATATCTGACAGTATACATTATACAGTGCAATAATCAAATCTGCAATTTATTATTATTTATTCTACCACAAGGATTAAAGCAGAGGCCTGGGTAATGGGAAATATTGATCATCAGAAAGAGAGCAATATTCCCTAGATTAAATAAAAAATTACTAAATATTCTCTTCTTATTTCTAAGTGTTTTTTTACTCTAAGCTTTTCTCAGACAGGGAACAGATCTACATTATAGGCTGGAAGTTTCTATATGAAAATTAATTAAATATAAAGATGATCTGATTTTTAATACAACAGGGTGCCTTTATTGTTCCAAAGTAGTTTATTTGTTTCCAAAATCATTCCATATCTTGTGACAACTACATGTTTAATGAATAAAAACCCAATATTGCACTGGTGACCCAGTAATCACCCTAGTACAAATGCTATACACTTCTATGTATCAATGATTACTAAAACAGAGTAAAAAAAATATTCTATTGAAGAACATAACAATTAAACTATATACACTAAGTTCTGCAACAGTAATCTGTTTTGGCTATTTCTACAAAGTGTTATTTATATAAGATCCAAGTATTAATATGCGATCTTGAGCAAGTAAATAAAGGGGCTTATTCACTAAAGGTTTGGGTCTATTTACTTGACATAATGATGTGGTTGACAGCTATGTTGAAAATTGCCAAAAAAATAATCATGTTGTATAAAGTTTCCAACTCAGAAAATGTGAAGATTTTTGCCAGATTTCTTATTTTGGCCTAAATCGTGCAAAGTATTTCTCAAGGCTTCACAACTTGCTATTATGTAAAGATACCTTAGCTATGGTGATTTCACTTTTGGAGTAAAAATTTAAAAAATTTAAAAACCTCTAGCTCAGCTATGCTCGGTATTTTAACTTTGTACAAAATTTAGCAGGATAGTTACCAAATCAAAAAAAAAGTACTTTTTAGTGAATAACCTCCACTCTACTGGTAAGAGACGCTTTCAGTTGAAACAGATGGCAAATTCGGCAACAGATGCAAGATTACATCTACCAGAGTACATCAAAAGTTATAATAAAATCATACTATCAACAAAGGCATTGGGTGAATTTGAAATATATGCAAAAAGCAACATTAACATGAAAATACATCTTAATAATTTTCAATCCAATAGAATGTGGTTTGCGATAAAATAACGTTATTGCACAGTAAAAACAATTCTAAAAAAAAAATTTGAATTTCTTTTCTAAAATTAAATTAATCCTAAAATTAAATCTTTGGTTACCCTTTTAAAATATAACATCACATTACACAAAGTGATACATTTATGGTTGAATTCAAACAGTACACAAAAAAGACAAGATATGAAACACCATAAAAAGGTGAACTGAGTAAAGAAATATGTGCAGGATATTTCTGATATATATTTTTTGAACATTTAAATTAAGTCATAATTCTGCATAGCAGATAGTTAAATCGACTGGAAAAATAAGGCATGTTAAAATATTACCAAATTCCTCTGACTCTTCAGAATTATGCTCTTAGGTATAAATAGAACATGTTTATGTTTTATAAGTTTTATTTTTTCCCTAGTTTGTGTTTTGGGGAATGGAACTGCAGAAAAAAAAGTATATGATAACTAATATGTTAATAAACTTCTGAATTGAGTTGACACAAATATTATTTCAATTTGTAGGAATTTTGATATGTTAAATATATTTTCTTATACTTAAAAAGTAGTTTAGTAATATCGCAGTTACAACATATTCAATGCTCATGAAATTGTCTTATCCTAATACACCGTAATTCTATTTAAGGTACCCAAAATGTGACACATACACCAATGCATCTAGGTGCTGGGGAAAGAACACCAGCTCTGTATGTTAGCAGCAGGTTTAAAAAGAAAAGTGGACAATTATTAACTCTCAAACAAATAAGTCACAAGAGATTCTCTATTGACAAGCTCTATACCAGGTGAACATAGTGAGAAAAGTGAGAAAAGTACCTCAAAAGAACAACTCCTTCCCAGCTTCTTTCTCCTACATTGTATACCAGAGCACATCAGATAAATCCTGTTTGTGCTATATACAACAAGGTTTAAATGTGGGAATTAAATGCATTTTGAACATTGAAGGACTCAGTTCGGTATCTCACACTGTGTTTTCATTTGTATCACAGAAGAAGGGAGTCACATGACACTGACCTCCAACAGAGTGATCACAATAGGAATGGCTCAATAAGCCGCAAAGCGAAATACTGGGCAAAACCAACTCTGATAAAAGATTGGGGAAAAAAAGACAACAGATCTAGTAGGGTTAATCTGTACTTTATGTTGAAAGGTGTCAAAATTGCCAAGAAAGTTGTAAAGTCAACAGGTAAAGAGACACGTTTAACCTAGGTACCTAAAGACACCAACGCAACTCTTTCGAACTCTAAAATGTCTTTTTTTTGGTATCACTTTTGTTAAGAAAGTAAAAAATGTAGAAAATACATTAGGAGGCTTGGTATTTCATTTAAAATACATAACAGATTACATTTTAGAAATGCACAATCTCAAGTTCAATTATTACAAAACTTGTGTATTGATTTATTTAACCGTACTTTCATGTTCAAATAACAGTAATTGTCAAAAAGAAAAATTAGAAAACATTTGTCCATTCAGGGTTATTTGCTAAACCAGAAACTATTAGAAATAAACAACGGAGTTGCGACTTTTAGGCCTACATGTTCGAGCTGGGTAAAATTGCTGAGTTTGGACAATTTGTTTCCAGTTTGGCTGCTGTGGTATACAGTTACAATTTTGTTGTTGTTTATTGAAAATGTCTGGTTTTGTGAAAACTCCCGTACATGTTGATGTTATCTAAAAGGATCTACCAACACATTAATTTTGAAATTCTGTGTAACCTAGGAACACGTAACCTTTCACCTGTGAGAGATAATGATAGAAAATAACACGTTATTACATCTATTAGTAATAGTGTAATCTATATTGGAGGGCAGTCAGATTAATTTTAAATTATATGTTCAAAAAGTGTGTAAACCATTCTACTCTAATAAAATTAATTTTATATTTTTAATAAATTTGCAATAGCATTTTCACCTTTTGAAACATAGTATAATTTAAAAATTGCTGATGAGGTCTTCCCAAAATGTGTTAGTACACACTGACATTGCATTGTTATTCTATATTTTCTTTTCTTATGTTTTTTTACATTTCTTAATAAAACCATTTAAAAATAAGCATTATTTTATTTCACTGCCAGTGTTGCCATGTTGTGAAGTGATATTTGCTCACATTCCAGGCACTCAATAGGTTACATATCTTTATTACAAAAAGCACTACAGGGACATAAATCCAGAACGGAAAGTCATATAATTTAATTCCATAGTTATTTGGTGTCGAGAACTGGAAGGTTTATCCGTCATATTTTAGTCATTAATTTTATAATTACATTTGCCTTTATTATTTGCACAGGTCGTGTCACTGTGGCATATGGTGTACAAAATAATTCCACAGAGCTTAGCTAGACTCCTGAGAATTTCTAATCCATTAGGAGGGAGTGAATGCAGCTAATTTAAGGGGAAGCAGAGTATAAATCCATATAGTCATGTGTGTCCTTTCTATTTACATTCCCTATATTGAGTTTATCGCTACAATAAAAAAAAAAACCCTTGGTAAAATTAGTTTTCAAGTTTGCACATTGACATATTAAATCTATGTTTTCATGTTTCTCATAGATTAGGAAATACAATGAAACTCAGCAAACAAAGTCACTTCCATATATTGACCTTTCTGGGATCCCTGTGTCTGTTATAAAAAGCCAACCTCTGCTTAGTTTGTGGCATTAGATTTACAAGAGGACGTTGTATCATTAAGTTATCTCTGCTTGGGTCCAGGAGTCTAGCTAAATCTGTAAACCCACAGCTAGTCTGCCCAAGCCATTACTTACACATGGGCTTTACTTATTTACAAAGAAATTAGGTGCCATTAAAGGACCACTCTAGGCACCCAGACCACTTCAGCTTAATGAAGTGGTCTGGGTGCCAGGTCCAGCTAGGGTTAACCCATTTTTTCATAAACATAGAATTTTATCTTTTGCATGGTTGAGATGATTGGCCAGGCGAAAAATGCTACAGGTTTTGTTGCTGAAGAAACACACACACACACACACACAAAACAACAACTTAATGTAGGCAAGGAATGAGGATTCTTCAGATAATTGCTAAACTGTGAAGTGATCAAGCCCTGTCCCATATGCAGTTGTGCTAACGGAAAAATAAGTTGTAAAGATGACTGTCAATGTGTGTTTGTCAGTAAGTGTGTGTCTGTCAGTGAATGTGTGTGTGTGTCAGTCAGTGTGTGTGTCAATGTGTGTTTGTCAGTATATGTCAGTATGTGTCAGTGAGTGTATGTTAGTGTGTGTCTGTCAGTGAGTATGTGTGTGTCTGTCAGTGATTATGTGTATCTGTCAGTGCATGTTTGTCAGTGATAATTTGTATGTCTATCAGTGTGTGTGTAAGTGTGTGTCTGCCAGTGATTGTGTGTTTTAGTGAGTATATGTCAGTGCATGTGTATCTGAGAGTGTGTATCTGAGAGTGTGTGTGTCTGTCAGTGAGTATGTGAGTATATGTCAGTATGTGTATCAGTGTGTTTCTGTCAGTGAGTGTATGTCAATGTTTATGTGTTAATGAGAATGTGTATCTGTCAGTGAAAGTTTGTGTTGGTTAAACAGTGTGTGCCTATGAGTGCATGTATGGGTCAGTGAGAGTGTGTGCTTAAAGGGATGAAAATGTTTAAAAAAAACATTTTCCTCAATTCATGTGATTTGTAGTAATATGCATATATATGTGTAAGTATGTATATATGTATGTGCATACACACAGTATAGATACACGTGCATGTCTTCTTAATAAATATTAAAGTGTACATAAAATAAGTGTATATTAAAGAACATTAAATTCCATTACTACAGCAGAAATGCTAGCAAATGTGTATATTTGAATTTAAAACTCTTTAAAAATATGGTCTCTCTCCTACTTGTCAATTAAATCCTTAACATTAGACCTGTGTGCCAATGTTACACAGATTCTAATGCCATAGTATAAATGAGAATAGCAAAACAATAAAGGACACCACACTCTCCTGGTCCACAGGATGCAACTGGGCCTGAGGTAAGTCAAACCTCACTTTATTTACAGTTGTGAGTAACAAATGACTGTCCAGGCAGTCAAGGTGAAACCAAGTTAAGCAGGTTTATTGGAGCAGAAAAAAAGCAATGTGTCGACCCAGTAGGGTCTTTCTCAAGCTGTGGCACACAGGGTCTAGTGGCACACATGGTCAAGAGTGACAGGCGGACCTCTTGCTCTCTGTCATGGTGTTATTCCCCAACAAGCACTTCCTGGGATGCATTTATGGCAGTGTACTGGAATTGTAGCCAATATGTTAGTGTCAGCACATGGAATTGCCATGCTTAGGGAAGTAACACCAAGCAGGGCCAATCACTCCACATTCACATGCAACTAAACCCTATATACAAACAATCAGCCAGCTGCACATATCTACACAATTACACAATCCTAATATACTATTAGGGCATAAAATGTACCTAAACATAGATGTAACGGTAGTTAACCGGTCCGCGTGCCGGGAGGGATCCATCGATCATGCCGCACGCGGCTCGAGCACTCCTGCCCCCAGGTGATCCGCATGCAGCTCGAATACTCCTGGCTCCTGGGGCCAGTACAGTATAGAGAATGCTGTTTGCATCGCGAGCACGTTCTTAAAGGGGAAATGGGAGCCTAACCTTGCGGTTGGCTCCCATTGGCCCACGTCATTCCGGCGCCCCCATTTACTCACATTTTGGGGCGATGACATGACTTGTACCAATCAAATTAAAAATAAAAGTATTTAGAATTACATGGCCCTAGATTCTGTGCCCTTTTGTGGGTTTTGTTTCCAGTACCCTTTAGTGCATTCCTTGTGATTAGTATTGTATTCTGGTATTGACCTTGGCTTTGTTTCCTGACTCTGAGTTTCTCTTTAATCCTTATACTCAGTGACAATAGTGTTGCACAACTAGGCTTTAAAATTCTAGAACATGTTTCTAACCCAGGCAGGGTGGTGGGGGAAGTAGAATTAAAATGTTAAAGAAACAAGAGCTTTTTTTGGATGCAATAAATTTATTCCTTTGAATTTAACAGCATAAACAGAGATTAGGATCTTAGTAGGATCTCTATCTTTTTATCCCTTTGTAGGCATGACCATTGAGAATATCACCAAGGAGCCTAGAGACCGTGGTTGACACTAGGGATCCACTGAAGTTAAAGTAAATCAGAAGTCACTATTTATGAACCTTCTGCAACATTGTGATACAATCTAAAATATAATAAGCAACGCATAATAAAATCTTGATGGAAATTGTTTATAATAGTGTTATAAAATGTATTAGCTGGTGAGATAATTATGTATATTATAAATATTAATTTGACATGTACTGAGATGGCTTGACATGTTCTGAAATGGCATCATGACTTATGAAAGTGTCTGTATATTTATATATATTTATATATCTATTTTTTTTCTGTGAGATGTAACAAAGCACTTTATTTTTTATAAGATGAAAAACATTTTTGACAAAATATGCATTTTTTTATTGATTAACTCTTTTGTATTAAATGTCAGTCATTATTATGGAAGGTGGTACCCCACCCTATTATGTAATTTATGGACTATTTATTAACATAGAGCGTACTCAAGTAACAGATTTAACAAAGGCTAAGTTGGCTGAAAAATTGCCTTTTTTCCTTGGGCTAGGGAGGGGCTTTACAATCTTTACTTTAATAATTATTTCAAAAACAAAAAACAAATGAATATTCACCTTTCTTTGTCCTTACATTGCAGGGAGAGCATTGGCACAATTAGATTCGTGGTGGTTCAGAGGGCTGCCTATCCACCAGGTACAGAGGAGCTGCACTTACACCGACCAACCCACACACACACAGACATGCACACATACACACACAGGGCCGCCACCAGAAATTTTGGGTCCCCTAACTCAGCTCAGGGTCTGGGCCCGCCTCCAATCCCGCCCACAGGGTTCGCCTCCAAATCCCGCCCACAGGAATACACACACAGACACAAAAACACACACTGATACAAAAGGACACATATACACACAGACAGATACTAACAGACACACATACTGAAACAGACATACACGCATATAGGCATACATACTGACACACACATACTGAGACATACACATATATACAGACACACAGGCATACATAGTGACAGACACATACTAACATACATACAGACACACATGCATGAGGGCATACACATACATACACCGACATACATACACACAGACATACATTCATTCATACAGACATACATTCATACAGACAGACATACAGACACTGACAGACATACAGACACACATACATACAAACATTCATAATGGCATACATTCATACTGGCATATATACAGACATACATACATACATACAATCATACATACTGACATACATGCATACTGACATCCATTCACACATACACACAGACATACGTTCATAATGACATGCAGACATACATTCATACTGACATACATTCATATATACATAATGACAGGGGTCCTCAAACTTTTTAAACAGGGGGCCAGTTCATGGTCACTCAGACACTGTTGGGGGCCAGACAATAAACAATATGAACGAATTCCTATGCACACTGCACACACACGGATAAGGTCATAAATACACACACACACAAACAGACAGACACAAACATATACATACATATTGAAATACACACAGACAGACATGCATACATACACATACTGACACACACACATACATACTGACATACATACATACATACACACACACACATACTGACTTACACACACAGACATACATACATATATACATACTGACACATACATACAAACATACATACTGACATACATACATGCATACTGACACACACACACACATACATACATACACACACATACATACATACATACATACATACTGACACACATTACATACATACATATATGCATACACACACACATACATACATACTGACACACATACATACATACATACATACATATTAACATACATACTGACATACATACTGACATACATATTAACATACATACATACATACTGACATAGATATTAACATACATACATACATACATACATACATACTGACATACATACTGACATACATACATACATACATACATATTAACATACATACATGCAGACATACATATTAACATACACACATACATACTGACATACATATTAACATACATACATACATACATACATACTGACATACATATTAACATACAAACATACATACTGACATACATATTAACATACATACATACTGACATACATACTGACATACATACTAACATACATATTAACATACATACATACATACATACTGACATATATATTTATATATCTATTTTTTTTCTGTGAGATGTAACAAAGCACTTTATTTTTTATAAGATGAAAAACATTTTTGACAAAATATGCATTTTTTTATGGATTAACTCTTTTGTATTAAATGTCAGTCATTATTATGGAAGGTGGTACCCCACCCTATTATGTAATTTATGGACTATTTATTAACATAGAGCGTACTCAAGTAACAGATTTAACAAAGGCTAGGTTGGCTGAAAAATTGCCTTTTTTCCTTGGGCTAGGGAGGGGCTTTACAATCTTTACTTTAATAATTATTTCAAAAACAAAAAACAAATGAATATTCACCTTTCTTTGTCCTTACATTGCAGGGAGAGCATTGGCACAATTAGATTCGTGGTGGTTCAGAAGGCTGCCTATCCACCGGGTACAGAGGAGCTGCACTTACACTGACCAACCCACACACCCACAGACATGCACACATACACACACAGGGCCGCCACCAGAAATTTTGGGTCCCCTAACTCAGCTCAGGGTCTGGGCCCGCCTCCAATCCCGCCCACAGGGTTCGCCTCCAAATCCCGCCCACAGGAATACACACACAGACACAAAAACACACACTGATACAAAAGGACACATATACACACAGACAGATACTAACAGACACACATACTGAAACAGACATACACGCATATAGGCATACATACTGACACACACATACTGAGACATACACATATATACAGACACACAGGCATACATAGTGACAGACACATACTAACATACATACAGACACACATGCATGAGGGCATACACATACATACACCGACATACATACACACAGACATACATTCATTCATACAGACATACATTCATACAGACAGACATACAGACACTGACAGACATACAGACACACATACATACAAACATTCATAATGGCATACATTCATACTGGCATATATACAGACATACATACATACATGCAATCATACATACTGACATACATGCATACTGACATCCATTCACACATACACACAGACATACGTTCATAATGACATGCAGACATACATTCATACTGACATACATTCATATATACATAATGACAGGGGTCCTCAAACTTTTTAAACAGGGGGCCAGTTCATGGTCACTCAGACACTGTTGGGGGCCAGACAATAAACAATATGAACGAATTCCTATGCACACTGCACACACACGGATAAGGTCATAAATACACACACACACAAACAGACAGACACAAACATATACATACATATTGAAATACACACAGACAGACATGCATACATACACATACTGACACACACACATACATACTGACATACATACATACATACATACACACACATACTGACTTACACACACAGACATACATACATATATACATACTGACACATACATACAAACATACATACTGACATACATACATACATACTGACACACACACACACATACATACATACACACACATACATACATACATACTGACACACATTACATACATACATATATGCATACACACATACATACATACATACATACTGACACACATACATACATACATACATACATATTAACATACATACTGACATACATATTAACATACATACATACATACTGACATAGATATTAACATACATACATATTAACATACATATATACATACTGACATACATATTAACATACACACATACATACATACATACTGACATACATACTGACATACATACATACATACATATTAACATACATACATGCAGACATACATATTAACATACACACATACATACTGACATACATATTAACATACATACATACTGACATACATATTAACATACAAACATACATACTGACATACATATTAACATACATACATACTGACATACATACTGACATACATACTAACATACATATTAACATACATACATACATACTGACATACATATTAACATACATACTGACATACATACATACATACATACATACATATTAACATACATACATACATACATGCATATTAACATACATACATACACACATACATACATATTAACATACATACATACATACATACACACATACATACATATTAACATACATACATACATACAGACAGACATACATACATATTAACATACATACATACACACATACATATTAACATACATACATACACACATACATACATATTAACATACATACAGACAGACAGACATACATATTAACATACATCCATTCACACATACACACAGACATACGTTCATAATGACATGCAGACATACATTCATACTGACATACAATCATATATACATAATGACAGGGGTCCTCAAACTTTTTAAACAGGGGGCCAGTTCATGGTCCCTCAGACACTGTTGGGGGCCAGACAATAAACAATATGAACAAATTCCTATGCACACTGCACACACACGGATAAGGTCATAAATACACACACAAACAGACAGACACAAACATATACATACATATTGAAATACACACAGACAGACATGCATACATACACATACTGACACACACACATACATACTGACATACATACATACATACATACATACACACACATACTGACTTACACACACAGGCATACATACACATATACATACTGACACATACATACATACAAACATACATATTGACATACATACATACATACATACTGACACACACACACACACATACATACATACACACACATACATACATACATACTGACACACATTACATACATACATACATGCATACACACACACATACATACATACATACTGACACACATACATACATACATATTAACATACATACTGACATACATACTGACATACAAATTAACATACATACATACATACATACTGACATAGATATTAACATACATACATATTAACATACATATATACATACTGACATACATATTAACATACACACATACATACATACTGACATACATACTGACATACATACTGACATACATACATACATACATATTAACATACATACATGCAGACATACATATTAACATACACACATACATACTGACATACATATTAACATACATACATACATACTGACATACATATTAACATACATACATACTGACATACATACTGACATACATACATACTAACATACATATTAACATACATACATACATACACACATACATACATACATATTAACATACATACATGCATACACACATACATATTAACATACATATACATATTAACATACATACATACATATTAACATACATACATACATACATACATATTAACATACATACATACATACATACATACATACACACATACATACATATTAACATACATACATACATACACACATACATACATATTAACATACATACATACATACATACATACAGACATACATACATATTAACATACATACACACATACATTTTAACATACATACACACATACATACATATTAACATACATACATACAGACAGACATACATATTAACATACATACATACATACACACATACATACATATTAACATACATAAATACATACTGACATACATGTTAACATACATACATATTAACATACATACATACATACATACATACTAACATACAGCTAATTTTGCTTACCTTTTTTGCAGGTGGAAGGCTGTGGCTGCTGGGAGTCAGCGTGGCTCCCGCGGCCTGGCTTTCTTCCCTCCTAGGCGGCATGGAGGGGAGGGAGCTGGGAGGAAGTGATGCCCACTTCCTCCCAGCAGTACTTTGCGGCTGAGATTTTTTTTAAATGGGCCCGGTCGCACAATTGCACGGCCGCAGCACTGACCAGGCCCCTGAAGACACAGAGCCCGTCAGGTGGCCCTAAGTGCGTGGGAAACCCGATGGGCCCCAAGAGCGTGCGGGCCCCAGTGCAACTGCACCGGTGGCAGTTTCGCCGCTACACGTGGGGCCCGGGCCGGGCCCGTGACAACCGTCATGGTTGTCACCCCCTGATGGCGGCCCTGCACACACACACACACACACACACAAAGACTGACCCACACACACCACAGACTGACCCAACACCCCTCCCCCATTACACACATACAGACTGACCCATACAGTGCACACTCACCAGCAGCTGCCTGTATGCCTCATTCCCCCATGCTGGGCAGAGATCAGCTTCCTCTCCTCTCATTATCCCTCCCCTACACTGCTTCCTGCCACCCAGGATGAAGGGAAATGTAATCACTTCCTACCAACAAGGTGCCTCCTGTGTTGAGCTCCCCAAGGCACAATTCGCTGTGGGCTGGTGGAGCTGTGGGAACTTGGAAACCTCACTCTCAGACCTCATTATAGTCTGCTAGAGTTACCCTGCTCCTGTTTCTTTCTCTGAGAGAAGAAGGGCTCCCAACCGACCACGCACTTCCGTGCACTGCTGCAGCCCCGACCAGAGGGCTTATCAGTCCAGCGGAAAAGGGCCAATTGCCAATGGCAGCATAAATCAATGGTGCAACTCCCGGCCCTGTGCCGGGCCCCCCTGGTGCTCTGGGCCTGGCTGTACTGGCAGTAATTCCACCACTGGTGCTACACCCCACCTCTCAGAGCACTGCCTGAGCTAAGCTTAACACTCTGTTTTGGTTTATTTCGATTTGTTTTGACTTATTTTTGCCTAGGGTCTTCCTATGGTAAAAGGGTCGTCCAGATGTGGACTGGTATCAGCTAAACCTCATTGTTGAGGCTCTCAAAAGCTAGAGTGATCATCTGGGGTTGCTGTATTTTTAGTGCAGAGGAAGCAGGTTAGCATTTAAGATCTGGACCGCTTTTTGGTTGGCATCGGTATTCTATACAAATGGCTTAGGTTCTCTCTTTAATGACACAATATGAGTTAAAACCAGCTTAAGAAGGTAACAGGCACCCGCCAAAGGGCATGCTAACTGAGTTGTTCATTTTCTTGTGCTCTGATCAATAGAAAGAAGCACCCAATTGCATGTACAACTAATACGTAGGTTATCTCTTGAAATTACTATTTGTGGGTACACAATGCTGTATCTGATTAGGTGAGGAATCCAGGTTGATTGTGTCAGATTTGTTCAGGCTTATTAATTTCAATCATCGATAAAAGAAGTGCATGTTGTTAAATAAAAACAAAAAACAAATTGCTTGTGCACTATCCCAAACCCTAAAGGTTTTTCAGTATCACTTCAATGGCCATTAAAGTGTAAGCTCACCTTCCACATCAGGGCAAAACCGCCCAGGTGAGTCCTGCAACAACTATTCATCTTGCTGATTTCAACTAAAAGGCAACATCTCTAATGAGACAGAAAGGGGTATTTTTCTAAACCCCCTACACACTTATTAACACTTAAGTGGGAGCACATGAGGTGGGCGGCAGCACTGTGACATTTGTATAATACAAAAGCAAATACAAACATACAGAATTAAGCCCTGGGCTCAAATTCCCACTACTCATGTATGGCAGTTATGACTATAATACACATCAGCCCCAATACATAAAATAAAAACCAAAGGAAAAAAGTTACTTGTGCACTATCCCAAATCACTATACACATTTAAATAACTGGAGCTATTTTTACTAACACTCCAATGGCCATTAAAGTGTAAGCTCACCTGACAAATCATTAAAGTGGCAGGTGATCTTAAACTTTAATGGCCAATTTAAAGGGGTAATGCCCATAGGAAACTTAGTTTTTTTTTGTTTGTTTTTTACTAAAACGCAACCAGTTTTACATGAGGCGAATAAAGTTATTAACAAGAATTCAAGTAAGCATTCACCGGAAAATGGAATATGTTATAAATAGTACAAAGTACAGGGTGCGCACTAGTGAACACCAATACACAGCGAGATATACTTATGTCAGGGAAAACCTGATGGTGTACCTCTAGTTATTCTGTTAATCTGACATAAAGACCTTACTTAGCATAATACTGTATATATACATAAAACATAAAACACAGAGGTAATGGGTCACTCACACTTCCCAGAGCCACGTATAGGCTCTGGGAAGTGTGCTATGTTGGCTTGTCAATAAATGAAGCTGCTGTGATGAAATGTAAGTCCTGGAGCTTTATTCCTCCACAGATAGCAAGCAGGGAGACTTGAAGTATTTCAAGGTGAGTTTACTTCAATAAAGTGCAAAATACAGGAAATAGCAGCAACAAAGTAATTGATAAAAAAAAAAAGTCCAGGATAAAAGCACAACGTGTTTCAACTGTATACAGTGACTTGCAAAAGTATTCACCCCCCTTGACTTTTTACCTATTTTGTTAAGTTCAATATTTTATTAATCTGAATTTTATGTGATGGATCAGTTGTCAATAGTCTAAGTTGGTGAAGTGAAATGAGAAAAATATATACATAAAACTATTTTTTAGAAATAGAAAACAGAAAATTGGCATGTGCGTATGTATTCACCCCCTTTGTTGAAGCCCATAAAAAGCTTTGGTGCAACCAATTACCTTCAGAAGTCACATAATTAGTTTAATGATGTCCACCTGTGTGCAATCTAAGTGTCACATGAGGTGTCATTACATATACACACCTTTTTTGAAAGGCTCCAGAGGCTGAAACACCTAAGCAAGAGGCACCACTAACCAAACACTGCCATGAAGACCAAGGAACTCTCTAAACAAGTAAGGGACAATGTTGTTAAGAAGTACAAGTCAGGGTTAGGTTATAAAAAGTATCCAAATCTTTGATGATCCCCAGGAGCACCATCAAATCTATCATAACCTAATAGAAAGAACATGGCAAAACAGCAAACCTGCCAAGAGACGGCCGCCCACCAAAACCCACGGACCGGGCATGGAGGGTATTAATCAGAGAGGCAGCACAGAGACCTAAGGTAACTCTGGAGGAGCTGCAGAGTTCCACGGCAGATACTGGAGTATCTGTATAGAGGACGACAATAAGTCGTACGCTCTATAGAGTTGGGCTTTATGGCAGAGTTGCCTGAAGAAAGCCATTACTTCCAGCAGAAAACGAAATGGCACATTTTGAGCTTGCGAAAAGGCATGTGGGAGACTCCCAAAATGTATGTATGTATGCTCTGGTCTGATGGGATTAAAATGGAACATTTGGGCCATAAAAGAAAACACTATGTCTGGCACAAACCCAACACATCACATTACCCAAAGAACACCATCCCCACAGTGAAACATGGTGGTGGTAGCATCATGCTGTGAGGATGTTTTTCAGCAGCTGGGATTGGGAAACTGGTCTGAGTTGAGGGAAAGATTGATGGTGCTAAATACAGGGATATTCTTGAGCAAAACCTGTACCACTCTGTGCGTGATTTGAGGCTAGGACGGAGGTTCACCTTCCAGCAGGACAATGACCCCAAACACACTGCTAAAGCAACACTTGAGTGGTTAAAGGGGAAACATGTAAATATGTTGGAATGGCCTAGTCAAAGCATAGACCTCAATCCAATAGAAAATCTGTGGTCAGACTTAAAGATTGCTGTTCACAAGCGCAAACCATCCAACTTGAACGAGCTGGAGCAGTTTTGCAAGGAGGAGTGGGCAAAAGTCCCAGTGGTAAGATGTGGCAAGCTGAGACTTATCCAAAGCGAGGTGGCTCTACAAAGTATTGACTTTAGGGGGGGTGAATCGTTATGCACATTGACTTTTTCTGTTATTTTGTCCTATTTGTTGTTTGCTTAAACAAATCTTAAAAAAAATCTTTAAAAGTTGTGGGCATGTTCTGTAAATTAAGTGATGCAAATCCTCAAACAATCCATGTTAATTTCAGGTTGTGAGGCAACAAAACACGGAAAATGCCAAGGGGGGTGAATACTTTTGCAAGGCACTGTGACACTTCGTTTTGAGGTCAAGCAGAACTGCCTGTACTGGCACATACAGCCTCTTTTATTCACAATCCACAAACATAGTACTGCCCACAGGGTTTTGAAATACAACCAATCAATCCGTACAATACACACAGGCACTACCAAACAAAATCCTCCCCTCTGCCTGTGATATGATTACTGAACACAATGGTTAATATAATTATCCCAGGCAGAGAAATACAGTATTATAAAACATATCACAGGGACCCCAAAACATGCAATAACCCCATAAAAGTATATCCTCGGAACCGGGGGATCTGGGTGAACCACATATCCAAAATTCACCCAGGTCCATTCAGTAGTTTGGAAGATACAGTTTAATGCAGATCCCGCAGAACATATACAGGCTTTATGAAAAATAATTACTGTATAATGTGTCCCCTGTTGTATAGTTTAAAACTACTGCACGATGTCTTTGTGCACCAAATACCGGCGAGATCGCACCGTGTAGAAAAGTCCAAACAGTGTCTGTGAGTTAAAATGGCCGCCATCCATTGTTCTCACCATGTGCTTCATCCATTGTTCTCACCATGTGCCTCTGATACATGAAATGGTGGCCACCCAGTAACTCCACAGTATGTCCCCAGATGGTTCTTAAAGAGCCAGCAGCAGCACAACACAAATCCTTTATGCCCAAATCATGTCTTTAAAGGGCAACACATACCAGGGGCCTTGGTCACATGGCAGGAGGCTGGCAATCAGTCTTCTCCAATGCCCAGTGGCGAGGTCGGTTTCACCACATAGTCCATAGCACTATTTGAAGCATCGGCAACCATTATATCTTTGTATCACAGCTTACTGTACATATAATGGTGTCTTTACTTATAAAAAAAATCACTGCTGGTTATATAGCAAATACAATTTAATTAAAAATCAACATGAAACTTTATTGAACAATTATTTAAACATTTTTAAACAAGCATATACATCACATATTTAAAATTGATGTAAAATTTGAAGTTTGATATTTATATACTGTACTTAAATCTGAATATACTTAAGATATTGTATCTGAAAAAGGAAAAGAGATACATTAGTGTCTGAAGAGGAGAGGGACAGAGGAACAGGAAAGAGGAAGATTATTTCTATCACTAAAAACATATACATTTCTCCAATTTAAAACAAAAAAATATGAGAATAAAAAATAAAAGAATATTAATATGTATACCCCTGCTAATATTATAAGATATAGAACAAAAAATAAAAAAAAATAAAAAATAGAACTTTCTTATGTTAAAAAAACAGGCATTTCGAAATCCACATTGAGCCCATCTGGAGATAAGGTGTCTAAATCAAATATCCACTACATCTCACATTTGCTCAATGTGGACTCCAAATGTTTCTGTACAGTCTGAATGCCACAGAACTGTAGAGTGGTGGGATCATTATTATGGCATTTCAGAAAATGTAGAGACACATTAGTGTTACGGTAACCTTTCTTGATATTGTAAATATGCTCACGTATCCTTTTTTTAAGGCATCTTGAAGTCGTGCCTACTTACTGAAGGCCACAAGGACACGTGAGCATATATACCACATTTTTGGAATGACAGGTAATGAATGATTTTATTTAAAATTCATCTTGTCCTACAAATTATTTAAATTCTCAATTCTTTTTATTTTTTGTTTGACATTTTTACACCCCATGCAACTTCCACAATAGTGGAAGCCCTTCATTTGATCTATATGAGTACTAATAAAATCCAGATTTTTAACATCAATAAAACTGGAAGTTAAAATTTGTTACGAGCCCCTCTAAAAATTACTCTGGGTTTATCTTCTAAAAATTGGGTTAGTTCTAGATCCTGTTTTAAGATGTGCCAGTTTTTATTTAAAATATGTCTAAGTTCTTTATTATTGTTATTATAGTTGCAAATCAAAGAAACGTTCTCTGTCTCCATGGTGTTATTTCTAGGTTCATTTTCAAGTAAATTTTCTCTGTCTATTTCTCGGACTTGGATTTTTTTGTTTAGACTATTAAAGGACCACTATAGTGCCAGGAAAACATACTCGTTTTCCTGGCACTATAGTGCCCTGAGGGTGCCCCCACCCTCAGGGACCCCCTCCCGCCCGGCTCTGGAAAGTGGAAAAGGGGTAAAACTTACCTTTTTCCAGCGCTGGGTGGAGAGCTCTCCTCCTTCTCTCCTCCTCCTGGGCTGAATGCACACGCGCGGCAAGAGCTGCGCGCGCATTCAGCCCGTCGCATAGGAAAGCATTTACAATGCTTTCCTATGGACGCTTGCGTGCTCTCACTGTGAAAATCACAGTGAGAAGCACGCAAGCGCCTCTAGTGGCTGTCAATGAGACAGCCACTAGAGGATTAGGGGGAAGGCTTAACTCATTCATAAACATAGCAGTTTCTCTGAAACTGCTATGTTTATAAAAAAATGGGTTAACCCTAGAAGGACCTGGCACCCAGACCACTTCATTAAGCTGAAGTGGTCTGGGTGCCTAGAGTGGTCCTTTAAGTGGAAAACCCCGTTCCAGAAATTGGTCTTTCAGGAGGTTTGCCTGATCGTTAAACTGGGCAATATCTGAACAATTTCTCCTCAATCTGAGGAATTGACCTTTAGGAATATTGTCCAGCCATGGGTGGAAGTGACAGTTTAAGAAATACAACATTTCATTTTAAAACTTGTAATATTTGTATTTGCCCATAACACCCTCTCCATTAAACTGTGGGCATTGTAGAGCATTTCTTCCTTAAATTGGTAAACCAAAGTTCTCCAACAGTCTGTAAATTTTTATGCTCCTCGCGTCTTTCATAATTGTTGTAATGGTAAAACATCCATAGTGTGATCTTTGCATGTAAAGGAAGTTAATTAAAATGAGCAAAGCTTTTGTCTGGGAAATAATTAAAAAGAACACCAGGTTGCGGAGTAAGATATTATTGGATGGATCCTGATAGGAATTGTAATCCAAAGTTAAAAAGTAGTAATTGTATTTGTAATACAAAGTCTTTAAAGGCATGTAGAAGTTTACATTCCTTAGATACATTGCTGGAGATTGTGTTTGTAGAATACCCAGGTATTAGTTGTATAGTATTGGTTGTAGAGTCCTGTTATCCAAATATTTGGCTAGAATTGGTTGCAGATATTGAGTCAGCATCATCTATTATCACTGTGGTGGTGGTGGTGGTGTTGGTATTTGTCTTTACTTGTTTATTTTTTTGTTTTTCATGAAACATTTTTACACAGTTTATGATGTGTATAGATTGGATACTCTCCGATATTCTTTTACTGAATAAATTAATTGATAGCATTTTCAAGACATTGTCTTAACTGACATGGATCCTATTATAGTAAATGTTATGTTGATACAGCAATCGAAGTGTTATCTCAAGAATGTCTCTTTTTGCTCGTATTGGAATCTTGGTAACACCTCTACATCTCACTAGAGTTGAGCGAACCCGAACTGTAAAGTTCAGGTTTGTACCGAACAGTACGATTTTTTGACCACGGACATTTCAGTAACAGTTTGAGTTCGAGTTCAGTATTTGGCGATTTAATGGCGCTTTTTGAAAAGCTGCAGGGCAGCCAATCAACAAGCGTTTTACTCGTGTGCCCTTAGAAGCCATCACAGCCATGCCTACTAATGGCATGGCTGTGATTTGCCAGTGCAGCATGTGACCCAGCCTCTATATAAGCTGGAGTCACATGAGCTCTTATTAGTGTAGGGAGAGGATGCTGCAGCTGTGAGGGACAGATTAGGAAAGAATTCTGGTGTTGAATCTGCAAACTACAGCGATTATTTTTGTGGGTGCTATACTACATTTTTGTACCCTGACCTGAGCCCAGTGCCACAGAGAAATAAACAATCAGTCTGTTTGTTAGGTGGACACTTGCAACTGCATGTGTGCCAGACACATTACTTTAATCCTGATCTGGTAGCTCACTGGGCAACATCCAGGCATTTTTAAATACTGCTGTGACGTTGCAGTTTGACAAATTCAAATTTTTTTGGTGCTAAAAAGTAAATTTGGGGCGTGCACTTCATATCTGAGAGTCAATTAGAAGCGTCAAATACTGAAGTTACATCGTACTTTGAAAAATTCAAATTTCTTTGGTGCTAAAAAGTAAATTTGGGGTGTGCACTTCATATCTGAGAGTCAAATAGAACCGTCAAATACTGTGGTTACATCGCACTTTGACCAATTCACTTTTTTTGGTGCTAAAAATTAAATGTGCAGCGTGCACATCATATCTGAGAGTTCAATAGAACCGTCAGATACTGCTGTGACATAGCAGTTTGACTAATTCACATTTGTTTGTGCTAAAAAATTAATTTGGGACGTGCACTTCATATCTGAGAGTCAAATAGAACCGTCAAATACTGCTGTGACATTGCAGTTTGACTAATTCACATTTTTTTTTTAATCTAAAAAGTAAATTTGGGGCGTGCACTTCATATCTGAGAGTCAAATAGAACCGTCAAATACTGTGGTTACATTGCACTTTGAAAAATTCTAATTATTTTGGTGCTAAAAAGTAAATTTGGGGCATGCACTTCATATCTGAGAGCCAAATAGAACCGTAAAATACTGCTGTGACATTGCAGTTTGACCAATTCACGTTTTTTTAGTGCTAAAAATTACATTTGCGGCGTGCACTTCATTTCTGAGAATCAAATACTGTGGTTACATCGTACTTTGAAAAATTCACATTTCTTTGGTGCTAGAAAGTAAATTTGGGGCGTGCACTTCATACCTGTGAGTCAAAAAGAACCGTCAAATACTGTGGTTACATCGCACTTTGAAAAATTCACATTTCTTTGGTGCTAAAAAGTAAATTTGGGGCGTGCACTTCATATCTGAGAGTCAAATAGAACCGTCAAATACTGCTGTGATATAGCAGTTTGACTAATTCACATTCTTTTAGTGCTAAAAATTAAATTTGGGGCGTGCACTTCATATCTGAGAGTCAAATAGAACCGTCAAGTACTGTGGTTACATAACAGTTTGGCCAATTCACATTTTGTTTGTGCTAAAAATTTAATTTGGGGCGTGCACTTCATATCTTTGAGTCAAATAGAACCGTCAAATACTGCTGTGACATTGCAGTTTGACTCATTCACATTTCTTTGGTGCATAAAAGTAAATTTGGGGCGTGCAATTCATTTCTGAGAGTCAAATAGAAACGTCAAATACTGTGGTTACATTGCAGTTTAACTAATTCACATTTCTTTGGTGCTAAAAATTAAATTTGGGGTGTGCACTTCATATCTGTGAGTCAAATAGAACCGTCAAATACTGCTGTGATATAGCAGTTTGACTAATTCACATTTTTTTTGGTGCTAAAAATTTAATTTGGGGCATGCACATATCTGAGAGTCAAATAAATAGAACCGTCAAATACTGTGGTTACATCGCAGTTTGACCAATTCACATTTTTTTGGTGCTAAAAAGTTAATTTGGGGTGTGCACATATCTGAGAGTCAAATAGAAGCGTCAAATACTGTGATTATATCGCAGTTTGACCAATTCACTTTTTTTGGTGCTAAAAAGTAAATTTGGGGCGTGCACTTCATATCTGAGAGTCAAATAGAACCATCAAATACTACTGTGACATAGCAGTTTGGCCAATTCACTTTTTTTTTGGTGCTAAAAAGTAAATTTGGGGTGTGCACTTAATATCTGAGAGTCGAATAGGACCGTCAAATACTGTGGTTACATGGCAGTTTGACCAATTCAAATTTTTTTTGGTGCTAAAAATTTAATTTGGGGCGTGCACTTCATATCTGAGAGTTAAATAGAACCATCAAATACTGTGGTTACATCGCACTTTGAAAATTCACATTTCTTTGGTGCTAAAAATAAATTTGGGGCATGCACTTGATATCTGAGAGTCATTTAGAACCGTCAAATACTGCTGTGACATAGCAGTTTGACTAATTCACATTTTGTTGGTGCTAAAAATTTAATTTGGGGCGTGCACTTCATACCTGAGAGTCAAATAGAACCGTCAAGTACTGTGGTTACATCACAGTTTGACCAATTCACATTTTGTTTGTGCTAAAAATTTAATTTGGGGCGTGCACTTCATATCTTTGAGTCAAATAGAACCGTCAAATACTGCTGTGACATTGCAGTTTGACTCATTCACATTTCTTTGGTGCATAAAAGTAAATTTGGGGCGTGCACTTCATATCTTTGAGTCAAATAGAACCGTCAAATACTGCTGTGACATTGCAGTTTGACTCATTCACATTTCTTTGGTGCATAAAAGTAAATTTGGGGCGTGCACTTCATATCTTTGAGTCAAATAGAACCGTCAAATACTGCTGTGACATTGCAGTTTGACTCATTCACATTTCTTTGGTGCATAAAAGTAAATTTGGGGCGTGCAATTCATTTCTGAGAGTCAAATAGAAACGTCAAATACTGTGGTTACATTGCAGTTTAACTAATTCACATTTCTTTGGTGCTAAAAATTAAATTTGGGGTGTGCACTTCATATCTGTGAGTCAAATAGAACCGTCAAATACTGCTGTGATATAGCAGTTTGACTAATTCACATTTTTTTTTGGTGCTAAAAATTTAATTTGGGGCATGCACATATCTGAGAGTCAAATAAATAGAACCGTCAAATACTGTGGTTACATCGCAGTTTGACCAATTCACATTTTTTTGGTGCTAAAAAGTTAATTTGGGGTGTGCACATATCTGAGAGTCAAATAGAAGCGTCAAATACTGTGGTTATATCGCAGTTTGACCAATTCACTTTTTTTGGTGCTAAAAAGTAAATTTGGGGCGTGCACTTCATATCTGAGAGTCAAATAGAACCATCAAATACTACTGTGACATAGCAGTTTGGCCAATTCACATTTTTTTTGGTGCTAAAAAGTTAATTTGGGGTGTGCACTTAATATCTGAGAGTCGAATAGGACCGTCAAATACTGTGGTTACATGGCAGTTTGACCAATTCAAATTTTTTTTGGTGCTAAAAATTAAATTTGGGGCGTGCACTTCATATCTGAGAGTTAAATAGAACCGTCAAATACTGTGGTTACATCGCACTTTGAAAATTCACATTTCTTTGGTGCTATAAAGTAAATTTGGGGCATGCACTTGATATCTGAGAGTCATTTAGAACCGTCAAATACTGCTGTGACATAGCAGTTTGACTAATTCACATTTTGTTGGTGCTAAAAATTAAATTTGGGGTGTGCACTTCATACCTGAGAGTCAAATAGAACCGTCAAGTACTGTGGTTACATCACAGTTTGACCAATTCACATTTTGTTTGTGCTAAAAATTTAATTTGGGGCGTGCACTTCATATCTTGGAGTCAAATAGAACCGTCAAATACTGCTGTGACATTGCAGTTTGACTCATTCACATTTCTTTGGTGCATAAAAGTAAATTTGGGGCGTACACTTCATATCTGAGAGTCAAATAGAAACGTCAAATACTGTGGTTACATCGCAGTTTGAAAAATTCACATTTTTTTGGTGCTAAAAAGTAAATTTGGCAAGTGCACTTCATATCTGATAGTCAAATAGAACCGTCAAATACTGTGGTTACATCGCAGTTTGACCAATTCACATTTTTTTGTTGCTAAAAAGTAAATTTGGGGCGTGCACTTCATATCTGAGAGTCAAATAGAACCGTCAAATACTGCTGTGATATAGCAGTTTGACTAATTCACATTTTTTTGGTGCTAAAAATTTAATTTGGGGCATGCACATATCTGAGAGTCAAATAGAACCGTCAAATACTGTGGTTACATCGCAGTTTCACCAATTCACATTTTTTTTGGTGCTAAAAAGTTAATTTAGCGAGTGCACTTCCTATCTGATAGTCAAATAGAACAGTCAAATACTGTGGTTACATCGCAGTTTGACCAATTCACATTTTTTTGGGTGCTAAAAAGTAAATTTGTGGTATGCACTTCATATCTGAGAGTCAAATAGAACCGTCAAATACTGTGGTTACATCGCAGTTTGACCAATTTAAATTTTTTGGTGCTAAAAAGTTAATTTGGGGTGTAAACTTCATATCTGAGAGTCAAATAGAACTGTCAAATACTGCTGTGACATAGCAGTTTGGCCAATTCACATTTTTTTTGGTGCTAAAAAGTTAATTTGGGGTGTGCACTTAATATCTGAGAGTCAAATAGAACCGTCAAATACTGCTGTGACATTGCAGTTTAACTAATTCACATTTCTTTGGTGCTAAAAATTAAATTTGGGGTGTGCACTTCATATCTGAGAGTCAAATAGAACCGTCAAATACTGTGGTTACATTGCAGTTTGACCAATTCACATTTTTTAGTGCTAAAATTTAATTTGGGGCGTGCACTTCATATCTGAGAGTCAAATAGAACTGTCAAATACTGTGGTTACATCGCACTTTGAAAACTTCACATTTCTTTGGTGCTAGAAAGTAAATTTGGGGCATGCACTTCATACCTGTGAATCAAAAAGAACAGTCAAATACTGCTGTAATATAGCAGTTTGACCAATTTAAATTTTTTGGTGCTAAAAAGTAAATTTGGGGCGTGCACTTCATATTTGAGAGTGAAATAGAAGCGTCAAATGCTGTGGTTACATCGCACTTTGAAAAATTCACATTTCTTTGGTACTAAATAGTACATTTGCAGCCTGCGGTGCATTTCTAGCAGTCCAATAAAACCGTTAAATACTACTGTTACATTGTTGGTTTAAAAATCACACTTTTTTGTGCTAAATAGAATATTTGCGCCCTGCGGTGCATTTCTTGCAGTCCAATAAAACCCTTAAATACTTAAATATGTTAGTTTTGTGGGTGAACGCAAAGAATGAGGAGAGCGTCAAATGAGGGACGTGGCCCTTGTCGTGGTGCTGCTGGTATTTGTGGAGCTCCTGTTGCAGGGAGAGGATGTGGTCGATCTGTGCCAGCTACACGCACAAGTGAAACACCTTCCTCAGGTACGAGTAGGCAACAGAACTGTGACGAGAACAATCTCGCCACTGTGCATTGGAGGAGCCTGGTTGCCCACCTGCTGCCTTTAGACTATGGCCCATGTTGAAATGCTTGATTTTCCGCTGCAAAGACACGAAAGCCGGGCCATTCTGTACTGGCCCTATTTGAACAGTGATACCCCAGATAGCTATGCCATGGAGCCCATTCGTATAACGAAAGACTATGTGAAAGACTTTGGCTCCATGGCAATTGAACTGTATGTATGTGATCTGAGCACCATTCAGTAATAATGTGCGCTCAGATCTAAGCTATCTTGGGATATGTTGAATGTACCTGTTTTATGCAATAGCTGCACAGTTATATATTTTTATGTATTTTATTGTCTTTTGCTACCATGTGTTCAATGGAGTTTTACCTCTGTCCTTGGAGATAATTGGATTACTTCCCAATTATCTCCAGGATAGAAGTCACTGTGGAACTGATTTTGGGCAGAAAAGCCATGCTTCATTTGGTCACAAAGGACTTTGATCTATCTTTTGAACCAATGAGTATGCTGATTCTGAAAATGTAAGTTTTATGTGAATGTGATGTATACTTTTAAAGTTATGAATAATGTGGAAAAACGGTATTTCTCTGCCTGTGATAATTACATTAACCCATTGTGTAAGGTAATTGTATCACAGGCAGAGGGGAGGATTTTGTGTGGGAGTGTCTGAGTGTATTGTACGTGTTTATTGGTTGTTTTCCAAAACCCTGTGGGTGGTATTAATGTGTAAGAATGTGTATATAATAAACCCACAGCTCTGTCTGTTCCTGCTTGACCCTCAAAACGGAGCCTTGTCTCGCTCTTGGGGGGATTTATTGTATGCTGTTCCAGTTTGAGTGCTAGGAGTGTAAACCTATTCGTATGGTTTTTCCTATTCGGCTGTTTACAGCATTTGTATGTTTGAGAGCATTCATATGCTTCTCTGGTTCGGTGGATTGGTGTCTACAGTAGCTGCCTGTATTTCTGGAAGGGAATATCTCCTTAACGGCTTTTAACCCCTTTTATGTCTGGGGGTGCCGTTACAAGAACCTTCAGCGTTATTTGGTATGCCTGAATGCCGCTCTACGAATGGTGAGGCCAGAACAAGTAAAGGCAATAGTAGATTGGATGGCTGACAGTGCCTCCAGTTCCTTCACATTGTCTCCCACTTGGTCCCCTGCTGAAAGCTCAGAGTAGGCACCTGCAGCCCATGGCCATCTGTCTTTCACCTCACCCCCTTGCAAATCAGCCAAGCAGTCTGAGTCACAAGTCATGCAGCAGTCTCTTATGCTTTTTGCTGACTCTGCTAGCGGGGTTTCTTTGGGCCATCCACCTAGCCCTGCCCCAGAAGTGGAAGAGATCGAGTGCACTGATGCACAACCACTTATGTTTCAGGATGTGGACATGCGAGGTCCACCGCAGCACGTCTCTGATGATGACGAAACACAGGTGCCAACTGCTGTGGTTTTCTGCAGAGTGCAGGCCAGCAAGGAGGGCAGGGTTGAGGAGTGGGTGCAAGATGATGTGGAGGATGATGAGGTTCTAGACCCCACATGGAATCAAGGTCATGCGAGTGACATGTGCAGTTTGGAGGAAGAGGCGGTGGTCGCACAGAGACACCAGCACAGCATAAGAGGGAGCAGGGTGCACCGCACCCAGGGACCGAGCACACCAAAGCCAGCTCCAAGGAATTCCCTGGCGTGGCAGTTCTTCAGACAATGTGCTGACGACAAGACACGAGTGGTTTGCACACTGTGCAATCAGAGCCTGAAGCAAGGCATAAACATTCTAAACCTGAGCACAACCTGCATGACCAGGCATCTACATGCAAAGCACGAGCTGCAGTGGAGTAAGCACCTCAAAAACCAAGAAAGGTCTCCTCCTGCTTCCTCTTCTGCTGCTGTCTCGGCCTCTCCCTCCACCTCTGGAGTGACAGTGGCACCTTCCACCTTGCAAACAGAGGATGTGGCAGCAACGCCACCACGTCCGCCACCGTCCCCAAGCATCTCCACACTGTCCCATGGAAGCGTTCAGCTGTCCATCTCCCAAACACTGGATAGAAAGAGGAGGTACCCCCCTACCCACCCACGATCCCTGGCCTTGAATGCCAGCATTTCAAAATTCATGGCCTTTGAAATGCTGTCATTCTGTCTGGTGGAGACGGACAGTTTTAAAAACCTGATGGCGGTGGCTGTCCTACAGTACATGGTTCCCAGCCACTACTACTTTTCCAGGCCATCCCTTCTCTGCACAACCAATTAGCGGACAAAATCAGGTGTGCACTGCGCAACGCCATCTGTGGCAAGGTCCACATAACAACTAATACGTGGACCAGTAAGCACGGGCAGGGGCGCTATATCTCCCTAATTGCACACTGGGCACATGTAGAGGTGGCTGGGCCTGAGGTGGATAGCAGTTTGGCGCATGTCCTTCCGCCACCGATGATTGCAGGGCATTTCTCATTGCCTCCTGTTGCCTCCTCCTCCTACTCCGCTTCCTCCTCCTCTACCACCTCCTCATCCGGCCAGCGTAACACCTTCACCACCAACTTCAGCACAGCCAGGGGGAAATGACAGCAGGCTGTTTTGAGTGGTTGTTGCCACTGAGCCTCAAGCCCGGCCTGGTGGTGTGCGATAATGGGCGAAATCTCGTAGCAGCTCTGGGCCTAGCCGGTTTGACGCACATCCCTTGCCTGGCGCATGTGCTGAATTTGGTGGTGCAGAAATTCCTGAAAAACTACCCAGATATATCAGAGCTGCTGCAGAAAGTGCGGGCCATCTGTACGCGCTTTCGATGTTCTCACCCTGCTGCTGCTCGCCTGTCTGTGCTTCGTCCTTTCCGCTCACCGCCTCATATGCGATGTGCCCACAAGGTGGAACTCCACCTTGCACATTCTGGAGAGACTGTGCGAGCAGCAGCAGGTGATAGTGGAGTTTCAGCTGCAGCACGCATGGGTCAGTCACTCTGCGGAACAGCACCACTTCACCACCAATGAGTGGGCCTCCATGCTAGACCTGTGTGCCATTTTGCACTGTTTCGAGTACTCCACCAACATGGCCAGTGCCGATGACGCCGTTCTCAGCCTTACTATCCCGCTTCTATGTCTCCTTGAAAAAACGCTTCGGGCGATGATGGAAGAGGATATGGCACAGGAGGAAGAGGAGAACGAAGAGGAGGAGGAAGAGGGGTCATTTCCATGGTTATCAGGCCAGTCACTCACAAGTGGCTTGGATGGTGGGTTCCTGCACCAGCATAGGCAAGGTAAACAATTGTCCAGCCAGGGCACAATTCTGGAGGATGATGAGGAGGAGGAACCATGTTCACAGCAGGGTGGGCATCACTGGAGCGTGGCTGGGGGGATATGGAGGACACAGACGATAAACCTCCCACAGAGTACAACTTGTCCTTGCCTCTGGGCAGCCTGGCACACATGAGCAACTACATGCTGCAGTGCCTGCGCAACGACTGCCGAGTTGCCCACATTCTAACTTGTGCTGATTACTGGGTGGCCACCCTGCTGGATCCCCATTACAAGGACAACGTTCCGTCCTTAATTCCCTCACTGGAGTGTAATCGGAAGATGCGCGACTACAAGCGCACGCTGGTAGACGCGTTGCTGAGGGCATTCCTAACAGACACCGGGGGCTCAGTGGAAGCACAAAGCGAAGGCAGAGAAGGAGGAAGAGGTCACCAGCGCAGCTGGGGCACTGCCAGCACCTCAGAAGGCAGGGTTAGCATGGCCAAAATGTGGAAAAGCTTTGTCAGCATGCCACAACAACCAGCACCACCAGCTGAACATCTTAGCAGGAGGCAGCATTTCAGCAACATGGTGGAACAGTATGTGTGCACACGCCTACACGTACTGACTGATGGGTCTGCCCCATTCAACTTCTGGGTCTCCAAATTGGGCACATGGCCTGAGCTTGCCCTTTATGCCTTGGAGGTGCTGGCCTGCCCTACAGCCAGTGTATTGTCTGAATGTGTGTTTAGCATGGCAGGGGGCGTTATCACAGACAAGCGCAGCCGCCTGTCCACAGCCAACGTGGACAAGCTCACGTTTATTAAAATTAACCAGGCATGGAGCCCACCAGACTTGTCTGTACCTTGTGCAGAACAGACATTTATACCGGCCTCATCAAGCCATTGTTATACTTAAGTGCACTTATTCTTTGTTTTCTATTTTTATATGTCCCAATATTTTGGGGGCTACCCCAATAAAAAAAACAAAAACAAATAAAAAACAGTGTTGGCTACCTCCTCCACTTCCACCTACACCGCCACAGTCACCGCGTCCTCAACCTCATACTCCACATCTATTTCCTCCTCCAAATTCAAGATTATTATTTTTAGTTTTTATGTATTTTATGATGTTATTTCCCTATCCACATTTGTTTGCAGGGCACTTGTCCTACTCTTACTCCCATTTTACTTCCTTTTGCAGCACTCTAGCCCTTTCCAGGACTTTTGTAGAGCCATTTTAGTGCCCAAAAGTTCGGATCCCCATTGACTTCAATGGGGTTCGCTTTGGGGGTCAAGTCCGGGTCAAGTTCGAGTCTGAACTCAAATCCGGCGAACCCGAACATCCAGGTGTCCGCTCAAGTCTACATCTCACAACATCAGGTGCTGTTGTGCTAAAAAGGTTAACAGGTAAAATCTGTGGAAAAATCTTTACATTTGTTATACTTTGTATAATAATGATGGCGCTTTACAATATTATTAGAACGGGGATTTGACTATAAATAGGACACTTACAAGAAAACTTACAGAAACAAAGGGTTGAAGAGGGCCCTGCTCAAACGAGCTTACAGTCTATAGGAGGTGGGGTATAAAACACATTAGGACAGGGAATAGAAGTCAAACTAGGTGGGAGTGGAGCAGAGCTAGAGGAGAGAGTAGAGTGCTGCCCATTAGAAGAGAGCAAGAGGCAGGTTTGTGAGGTAGAGGTTAATCTGGGAGGCCATAGGCTTTCCTAAAGAAATTAGTTTTAAGGCACTTCTTAAATGATTGAAGACTAGGGGAGAGTCTGATGGCGGTAGGCAGGCTATTCCATAGGATGGGAGCCGCCCGCGAAAAGTCCTGCAAGCGCGAGTTGGCCGTACGGGTACGAGCAGCGGACAGAAGAAGGTCACAGGCAGAGCGGAGAGATCGAGAAGGGGCATACCTATGGATCTGTGAGGAGATATAAGAGGGGTTAAGATTATTCAGTGCTTTATATGTATGGGTTAGCACTTTGAATTGGCTCCTATAGGATACAGGAAGCCAATGTAAGGACTGATAGAGGGGTGAGGTGTGAGAGGACCGACTAGAGAGGAAAATCAGTCTGGCGGCAGTATTCATTACAGACTGTAGCGGGGCAATACGGCTATGGGAAAGACCAATTAGGAGAGAGTTACAATAGTCCATGCGAGAGATTACTAGAGCATGGACAAGCTCTTTAGTAGCATCTTGTGTAAGAAAGGGGCGGATGCGGGGCGATGTTTTTGAGGTGGAATTGGCATGATTTGACAACAGACTGGATGTGAGGCTTAAAGGTGAGGCCAGAATCAAAAGTAACACCAAGACAACGTGCTTGTAAGGATGGGCTGTTATGGGTACCACCAATCTGAAGGGAGAGCGAGAGAGGAGGATTAATATTAGGAGGAGGAAAGACAAGAAGTTCTGTTTTGGAAAGATTCAGTTTCAGAAAGCGGGAGGACATCCAATAAGAGATAGAAGAAAGGCAAGAGGTGGCACATTGCAGGACATCAGGGGAGAGGTCTGGGGAGGAGAGATATATCTGGGCGTCATCAGCGTACAGGTGGTATTTGAATCCAAAAGAGGTAATAAGCTTGCCAAGAGAGTCGGTGTAAAGAGAAAATAGAAGGGGACCAAGGACAGAGCCTTGAGGGACTCCAACTGAGACAGGACGAACGGTGGAGGTATCATTAGAAAAGGAGACGGTGAATGATCATTGGGAGAGATAGGAGGAAAACCATGAAAGGACAGAGTGACAGAGACCGAGTGATTGAAGAGTTTGGAGAAGGAGAACATGATCAACAGTGTCAAAAGCAGCGGAGAGGTCAAGAAGAATTAATATGAAGTAGTGACCTTTGGATTTAGCTGTGATGAAATAGTAACATAGTTAATCTTTCTAGTGTTTTGTTTTAGAGATAAACACCCTTGTATAAGATTTAGATATACAAGGATAATTTGAAGCAGCAAGGTATTTACTGCCTTTGTTCACAATGGTATGTAAAATTACATTCTCTTTAAATGTTAAAAATACTAATTTATTCAAAATCTCTCAATATATTTAAAATAGTTGATAATTGGAAACATGACATTATTCATCTTTCTTTGTCCTGTTAGGGAGAAGACAACTTATTCTCTAAGTTACAATTAGTAAATATCATAACTACAGTTATTAGTGGCTTGAAATACCAGAAACACCCAAAAATTGTCTTAAAAACATGTTTTCTGACAGCCATTGTGAAAAGTCACGTTCGTGAGATTCGATGCTTAACAATATGAATCTTATTTGTTTAAGTATATTTTCCAGCAGCTGTTGGGTGTAGCATAAGATTATTTGAATTTTTTATTATTTCTTAAAAGTGAGTTAAGAAAGCACTCAGATAAAATATTGATGGTATTTATATTTTAACTCTACCTTTGTATAAGTGGTTTTAACACTTCCATAACAATAGATATCAGGCAGGATATCTTTAATCATCACAAACCAAAAAACATTTTCTTGGTATTTGAAAAAAATGATAAAATATTTGATCACATATATTTTTTATATATATATAGTG
Organism: Pelobates cultripes; assembly: GCA_933207985.1. Taxonomy (NCBI): domain Eukaryota; kingdom Metazoa; phylum Chordata; class Amphibia; order Anura; family Pelobatidae; genus Pelobates; species Pelobates cultripes. The sequence goes on along the minus strand of OW240915.1, from coordinate 102,126,976 downwards.
GCATGGATGTTGAATTTATATCTTTGACATCTTTTCACCTTTTTGCAACAGGTGACCTAAGTTATCAATTTCCAAGGGTTAATCCATAATACTCTTTTACCTTCCATTGACTGACCTTAGCTCTGGTAGACTGAACATGTTTATCATAATAAATAAAGGTTTGTGATTAGTGAATTAAAGTTTCTGCCTGTCTTTCAGTAAAATTTTAACTATTGAAGTAGTTCACTTATATTAATCATACCCCTCTGCAAACTTAAACGAATATCGAGTAGTTTCTGATTTAATAAAAACATTTTACATTTTCTTTTAAGGTTAAAACATTATTCATTATTGTAGTTGTTAATGTAATCATATGATCTTTAACTATCATGATTCAATTATGTAAAGATACTTTGTTACAGTCAGATAATCTGGCCACTGCTTGGACTTAATCTACAAGTAAATGTCCAGTAGATATAAAGGAATCTGCATTGTTTAGCTATTTCCTTTTGCTGCAAGACACAGGCATTAATATACATTCATCTGGATAATCGTCTGTTATGCTCTTATACTTTATGTCTAATATATTTGTTTGTAGGCCAAACCGCAGCTGCATATGGCATTTTAACAATATTTTTCAATTACATTTCAGATACTCACAAAGTCTATCCACCTTTGCAATTAACACATTATGTGTTTTTTATACCATTAACTTTAGTATTTGTATTATATTACATATTGTCACTGACACATTTATGATACAGGCAAAAAAATAGCATGATTGCTTTAGTAATTATAATTTTTCAGTCCATGCACTACATTCTAGGAAGTCCAGAATATAGCAAGACTCCTTTGTTTATAGTTCTATGGAGCCATTTAACATTTTGATTGGTATAGTTGTAACAAAAGAGCAAGGAGAACCATTACAGATTCCTTAGTGTATCAATATCTCTGTGTTTATGTTTCGAGGAGTTCCTTGCTTTGCAGGTATGTACATAATATGTAAAGTTTAAGAAAAGCTGCAAATCGTGCTTTATTACAAGTGTCCCATGATGTCAAGTTTCTGAAAGGTTTTGCCGGCCTTTTATATTCAATTCTCATGGCAGGGCATCTGCTCTTAGTAGACCTGTCTTGTTATTATTTATTAATTGCATCAAGGTTTCTTTCGTTAATGTGTTTCTTCTGAATTCAAATTCACATGCCACCAAATGTCATTCTAAAGTTCCTTATTACAGAATATGGTTCCAGTATGGTTTTTCACTCTAAGCTCTAAGTTCACTTTAAGCACAGGGCAATACATGATTCCAAGTTAGCCAATTTTAATATAGGACCACATTTATGGGACCTACAAGCTTGAGCCTTGGAATCAAGGTGTATTCCTTTACAGTCAATCAGGTATTCTCAGTACTATGTTCCATCTTGAGAAATAGCTCGGTGTTGACAGTCTGGAAACATAATAGCAATGTCCAGAATTAGCATAGCCCTTTTTTCAGCATAAGAAGGCTGTTTGTAGTAGCCATTCAATGATAAACTATATGGCAAAGTATTTTCTTGCATCACCCTCATAGGTGCATCCAAAGTCTTTCACAAGCATCTGTCCTGTCTTTTTCTGATTTCAGCATGCTTTGCCATCATCGTTGAGTCCATTATTAGGATTTGAAATAGTCCAATCACATCTTTCTCATGAATAATTGGTTTTTGGAATGATCTTCAATAGGTTCCTTGTGAAATACCAGTGTAGGTCACATTAGCAATCATTTCACTGTGAGCTGTGTCTCTCATTTTGATATGGTTCTTCGAGGTTGTCCTCACCATCATAGAACTTTTATTATGTGCAGTCCAATTCAGTTCAGGTGCTTCTTGCTTGTTAACATAATCCCAATGCAGTTTTAGAACGACAGCTAGGGTTGATGTTATAATAATGCTGCAGATTGTAAGAAAAGAAGGAGACACCATAACCAATTTTCTAGCATCCTTTTTGCTTCCATTTTTGCATTTCTTTCTTACAGTATAAGATAATTCAGGTACAGTCTGTTTTCTCCAGAGTCTTTCTGATAATGATGTTGATTAATTTTTCATATATTCCATGTTAACTGTGAATGCATCACGTCTGTCTGTTCATCCTTCTCCTTCACATTTGCAGGTTCAGATGTCCGATCATGATTCAGTCTGTTACGTGGCTATGATTCTGGTGGCTGCTTTCTGGAGGCATTTTTGTCGTCCTCTGTTTGTTTTATCTTACCTTCTTTAACAGCATCCATTGTGTCAGTCAGTGATTCTGTGAACATCTTGGAAGTATTTAGCAGGTTGTAAAATATCAAAACTTACTTTTCTCTGTTGGCTCTGATTGTTCTCTGTAGTAAAAGTTCTTGGAGTCACCCTCTGCAGGACAAACTGGCCAACAGTAGGAAATAGGTGGTGGTGCATGGTGAGATGGGATGTGAAAAAAATTCCCTAAATTTCTCTAATAGAACCAATGGTTCTAAGCACTCCCTGGAGCAGAAATATGATTGTCAGTGAAAAATGTGTAACATTTCCTATGGTGTCTCACCATTTGTATCATCAGGTATGTTTTTAATGCTCATCTGTACCATAGGAATAAGTAGATACCAGTGTGTGGGGGCAAGCATCTAGTAACTTGGATAATAGTCATTTAGCCTCAGCATTTTTCCCGGACCACAACCCCACTACTTTGGGTTGCCCAGTTTTGGGTTTCCTTTGCAGTAACTGCAGGACCACCATCCAAGTGGATGGTCCTGGGATTACCAAATGGATAGTAAGGAAATGAGACTAGCAAACATGGTATCAGAGGTTGAACTTCGCACAGGATATATCCAAGTAAACCTGGTACATGCATCAACACATACAAAACATATTTATAACCATGAGATGTTGGTAAACTTCCAATATATAGTAATTCAAAAAGTACGTTAGGTATTCATATTTCAATAAACAGTACATCTGTAATGTGGCAATAACCAAATGCTTACAATTACTAAACACATGAACTACAGCAGGCTTCCCCAAACTCCGGCCCTCCAGATGTTGCTGAACTACAACTCCCATGATTCTCAGCCTATTTCATTCATAGAATCATGGGACTTGTAGTCCAGCAAAATCTGGAGGGCCGGAGTTTGGGGAAGCCTGAACTACAGTATTACCCAAATTGGGCCACCAACATTCCTTTTCAGGAGTTAGAAGTACATTACCTCAATCTACATGATCTAGTCCTAACCATGAATATGCTTTACAGGAAGAACAACCAACTTATTACCTTCAATAATTATTATGTCATTAACCCCTCTAAACGATAGCAGTATTTATTTGGATAACCAGGTGGATTAGGTCTGGTTATCCTTGCAAGCAAAAACTCTGCATCATGACTGAGAGATAGGGTATGCTTTTGTGATCCAGTGTCCACTGTAACAGAATAGCGTTGGTAGACATATTGCATCAAAGTGCCTGTTAATGACCAACTATATGAGGAGAGGGACCAAGCTTTGTTATAAGCATGTCCATACACGTATTACAATGCCAGGCTTTCAATTTATTTGAAAAACTTTTAAACACCAGATTGAGACTTTTGAGATCAGTGAACAGTGGACCAAGATAGATAAATGTAATCTTTTCAATTAATATACTTTATTTAAATTACTTTATTGTGTATTAAAGGACCACTATAGTGCCAGGAAAACATACTTGTTTTCCTGGCACTATAGTGCCCTGAGGGTGCCCCCACCCTCAGGGACCCCCTCCCGCCCGGCTCTGGAAAGGGGAAAGGGGTAAAAACTTACCCTTTTCCAGCGCTGGGCGGGGAGCTCTCCTCTTCCGATCCTCCTCCTCTCCGCCCATTCGGCTGAATGCGCACTGATTTTCACAGTGAGAAGCACGCAAGCGCCTCTAGCGGCTGTCTATGAGACAGCCGCTAGAGGCTTTGGAGGAAGGCTTAACCCATTTATAAACATAGCAGTTTCTCTGAAACTGCTATGTTTATAAAAAAATTGGTTAACCCTAGCTGGACCTGGCACCCAGACCACGTCATTAAGCTGAAGTGGTCTGGGTGCCTAGAGTGGTCCTTTAACAATGAAATTTTAAAGTAAAACAATGTGCATCTAAAAGGCAATTCTCTTTAGTGTGCATATTAATCACAAGGCCATTCATAAAGTGAGACAAATAGCTTTTTAAGACTGAACAGAGTGTCTACACAAAATGACCTTGCACTGAAAATCCACTTTTAAAAAAACTTTTTCTTCTTTCTTAGTAAATTAATGAATTAATTAAACGTAGTTAGAACCTCCCTCAAAGTCCCAATGACTTTGCAAGAAATATGCCGTCCTTAAATGCTGGGTAAGTCTATTAAACAGTGAAATAGTATTTATACCCTGTATATTATTTTGTCACAGCTATAATGTGTAATATTACAAACTATTTTATAAGTGTTGTGCCAACTTTTCATTATAAGCCAGTGGTCTAGCAAGCCATGGAAAATGTATTTATTTATTCTTTAAAGCTCTGACCTCAAACGGCAAATCAATATTGTAATGGTGTCCATTGCAATCTGCTTTTTTTACTTGTTAGATAAATAAAGTTCTAAATATGTTCAGAGATTTCTTGGGCAATAACAAATCCAAAAAAAAACCTTTGCATTTATGCTAAACCTGCCTTTTGTAAACGGATTCTGTATATTTCTTGTCATAAGTATTTGTACTGGAATCTATTTAACAAAGCTGTTTATGCTGAGGTTAAAAAAAAAAAAGTAAAATCTGATTGTAGTCACTGCAGGTACAGTGATAGTACCACTGATTTAAGTAAGCTTTCCCTTCAAAAATTGGTAGACTTTAATCCTTCTGCCATTGCAATAGACTGAAGTCTGTACCCAAGTAAGAAAAGTCAATAAGTGCAGGAATTGTGCACTTTAGATAATAGAATACTAATGCTATTCTAGTGAATTGGGCTGGCTGCTTAACACATCATTTAGTATCTTTTGGCCACATTTAAAGTTGTAAATGCAGTTAAAAAGTTATCCGAGATCCTGTATATTTACAATTTTTTTTAGCCCTGATTTATCTTACATATATATTATTTTTAATTATTTTATAAATCTTTGCAGAGCATTTAGAGAAGCAAAAGATGTATAACAACCTGTTGCCCTTCTGTTATATATATATATATTTTTATATTAACAAATTTTCTACTCTGTTTAGGAAAAAATATAAACTAGTTAGCATATATTATATAAAATATATGCTGCAGTGTATTGCATTGTAATGCAATGATTTTTTTTTTTTTTTAAAAGCCTTGTCCTTCTCTCTATGGTTGTATGTAATAAAGTTGTTCATAATTTGGAATATAAAAAAAAAAAAACTTCTCAATTCTTTGGAATTGTTTATCGGTTTCTGTAACTCTGTAACCTTGTCTGAAAATCCTAGACTCCAAAAATAATTATGCTGTTATAATTTCTTGATTTTGAAATCAACAGCAATTGTAACTGACAATATGGAAATTATCACTGTTTTATAAAAAAAATGTCATATATAGTGGATATAACATTCCAGAAGGCAGTAATGCAATAATTAAAAATCACGTCTGTCTGTTGCTTCTGTGGCATGAATGTTTTCATTCAGCCATAATGCGATTTGTTTGGCATTCTTGGAATTAGACTTCAAAATCTATTAATAATGTAATAGCAAGTCTTTCATCGCTTTGTCTTATCACTTTTCTTTCGACAACATTTTTCTGCGCATGCAAACTAAGCAGCTACAAAGATAACATGGCCCCCTGCCTACAACCCACTGTCCTGGAACTAATGGACCATGCTGTGCTGGTGTATTAGGCATATTAGGGAGTTGTAACAAATATGTATATATGTTCTCTTATGATATTAATTAAGATCCACAATTTCAGCATTGTGTCACATCATGCCATGTTCTGCAGAGATGTCTGGCCTTGGCTTCTGGTATCCAGTAATCTTTTTACAATTCTTGTTTTGTTTTTCTTGTTTTTTCTGGTTTTCTTTTCTATGTCTGGTTTTCTTTATGCTGGGTTTTTCTGGGTTCATTCCTGTATTCCATCCCGGGAATTCCCAGTCTCCAGGGTTCCTTTAAATGTTTGGTTTATGTTGCCACACCCATTCCTTTTCCATGATTCCTTTTGTTTCAGTTGGAGCCTGCAGGCAGTTGCTCAAGCCTTCTGTCCTTTCTTATAGGTAAGTGCTATATGTGTTTCTTATGGTTCTTTTAGCATACATTAGGCAGAGTAGGACCTGCCAGATATGGGGTACATTGGCATTGTTGGCAGGCTTATGCACTGTATGATCATATAATGTGACTAAATCCCCATGATTTTCATATATAGTACTTAGTTATTTCTACTCTTGTTTTGCCTATCATATCTTGTCTTGTTTTGTTTGTATTCCCAGTCCATGTACAGTCCTGCCCTGCCCCTGTTTAGTTAATGTTCCCTTATGTATTGTGTACATGTTCTGGGTTTAGCTTCCTATCCTTCTCTGGTTCTGGGTTCTACTAGTTGCCTTGTTTCTGTACTGGATACATTCTTGCTGCAGAGCCTCCCTATTCAGCTCCTGGGAGGTCTGCATATCATCTAGCTCCTAGCTCTTGGGATCCGCAGTAGCTGTATCAGGGACCTGGTATGTGGCCGCACAAACGCTGGTGCTCAACACCAGGGGGCGTGTGGTTACTCTGCACCAGGCTTTGATAATCTACTTCCACCCTGGAGACTCCCAACAACATCAGGCACTCAGGGGTCCCGTCACCAGACCGCCACCCGTGACACATTGTATGATAATTACAATGTTCCTGGCAACTGAACTCCAAGTGCCTTGTACAAGTTCACATTAAAATAATCTCTTCATGATGATCTCTCTCTGAGTCTGGGCTTTTAATAGCTAATTAAATTCTTGATATTTCAAGAATTGTGCCATGACAAAGTATTGTGCCTTCTCTTACGTATAAGAGGTTACCTAGGTGTGTGTATATGTGTGTGTGTGTGTGTGTGTGTGTGTGTGTGTGTGTATATTATAGTTAAAGCTTCCAAGTATAAGATCCACATTGGGCGCCAATTGTAACCGCGGCTGGTTCCCTTATATACCACTATAACGTCTTAAAGCATAGAACTTAGAAGGGCTAACCATGCAGATATCTTAGCCATAATTTTATATAGTTAGTAAGATCCTCTATTTAACATATATAAATAAGTTAGAATACAATATAAAATAAGGATTGTCTTGGAAGCAATAAAATCTTGTCTTTTTGATATTTATTATAAAAAATATAAATATAGACATATAAAATCCATAACAATAATTTATAGCAGAGTTTATAAGATTAAACTATATGCTTGTAAATATCATTAATAGATTAACATACCCTCCTGAACATGTTATCATGTCAGCCTCTCTGTCATTTTACACCTATTTATACATCAGGTGTCTTCATTTTAGGGTTACCGTAGTTCATATATAAAAAAAAAGTAACACTTCTTTTACTTTAATCATTTTAGGACCTCCATTAACATGGCAAAAATACAAGGCCATAACGTAAGGGTGCACACGTCATGGAAAATCCCCTGACTTAGAACATGATGGCATCCTAAAGTCTGAACAACTTATCAGTTTATTTGTCATGACCTAGATATCTTATTTATTGTTTATACTAAATTTCCATTATCCCAGGACAAAATGGCATAAGTCAGGATGATGTAGCATAGCCTTGAAGATATTATTGCATTACTTGTTTTGTATTAAGCTAAGACAAATTGGCATAAATATTTTATGCACTGAAAGTAGGTAACAGGTCATTGCTTAAAAAAACATATATGAAAAACAATATGTTCCATTTCTAACATCTTGTCAGTTTGCAATATTTCTTATAGACAAAGTACACAGTTTAAGAAATAAAACATTTCATTCTAAAACTTGTAATATTTGTATTTGCCTATAACTAAACTAATGACAATTACAAGAGAGGAAGCAGTCGGGAGCTATTAACAGTTTAATTGGTACGCTTTTATGAAGAAGTGGGTTTTTAATGATTTTTCGAAGAAGTGGAGACAGGGTTGGCATCTAACGGAGGAGGGAAGTGAGTTCCACAGGAACGGTGCAGCCCTCGAAGTCTTGAAGGCGAGTATCAGAGGTGGGAGTACAGACAGAAGATAGACGTAAATCTTCAGCAGAGCATAAGGGCCTAGACGGGACATACTTGTGTATTAGGGATGATAGATAGGTGGGAGCAGCATTATGCAGCGATTTGAAAGCAAGAACCAGAATTTGAAATTGAGCCCTATATCTTACAGGAAGTCAATGTAGGGACTAACAGAAGGGTGAGGCGTGGGAGGTGCAGGCAGACAGAAAGATGAGCCTTGCCGCCGCATTCACTATAGACTGTAATGGCACAAGTTGGGAGCACGTAAAACCACTGAGAAGTGGATTACAGTAGTCAAGGCGAGAAAGGACAGTGGAATGGACCAGCGCCTTAGTCGCATCTGGCATTAAGTAGGGTCGGATGCGCGCAATGTTTTTGAGATGAAAGCGGCCGGATTTGGCAATAGACTGAACATGAGGCGTGAAGGAGAGGTCAGAGTCAAAGAGAACACCTAGGCAGCGAGCCTGCATGGTGGAGCTGATGGTAGCATCGTTGACTTGGAGGGAGACAGACACAGGAGTAGCAACACTTGAGAGAGGAAAGACCAGAATTTCAGTATTGGTCGAGTTGAGTTTAAGGAAGTGGGCAGCTATCCAGTTAGATATGGCAGAGAGGCAGTCAGAGACGGGAAGAGATCAGGAGAGGATAGATTTGTATGGACTATATAGAATCCGGAAAGATTTATAATGGTGCATGTGTGATGATGTCACATGTCCGGAATGGAAACAGAACCCGGTAGTGACCAGGAGTAGTGTGAAAAGATGCTGCCAAATTCAACCCCTAATTGAACAGTACACGGATAAAAACGGATATGGGGAAAGGTTGATTATGCACCGGAGGAAGACCTATATGGTTGAAACGCGTTGTGCTTCTCTCCTGGACTTTTTTTTTAATCAATTACTTTATTGCTGCTTTTTCCTGTATTTTGCACTTTATTGAAGTAAACTCACCCTGAAATACTCAAAGTCTCCCTGCTTGCTATCTGTGGAGGAATAAAGCTACAGGATTTACATTTAATCACAGCTTCATTATTGACAAGTCAACATAGCCAGAGCCTGCTATACGTGGCTCTGGAAAGTGTGAGTGATTCATTTGTGGCGAAAGTAACCTCACCACTTGTACTTGGAGGGGCCTGCTTGTCAGCCCCCTGCCCACAGACTATGGGCCCTGCAGGGAAACCTGTAAAAGACTACCGAACTTGACTGACTGTCAGCACTGATTTTTCCCTGGAACTGTTTTGGGCATAGGACCATGTGCACGGTCGGTTAAAATTATGACTTCCAGGAAATTCCTGAACTCCTGAACCGATCTGGGTCATTTTTGGATATGTTGTTCACCCAGATAGGGGCTATCAGGGGATGTAACTTTTATGGGGTTTTATGTGTTTTTCAAGGTACTTTTTGGGGTTTTATAAAATTGTATTTTTTTCTGTGCTTGGAGATAATTGGGTTAGATTAGTACAGTTCCTGATTCAATTATCTCCCAAGCACAGAGGAGGGATTCTATTGTTTTTGTATGGGAGTGTCTTACTGTATGACTGTTTTTATTGGCTTATTCACTTTGTGTCCCTGTGCCCAACAAGGTCCACCTGGGTGTCACCCTTGTTGGGAAACTTGCATAAAAGGCCAGTGTGCCTCCATTAAAATTCTGTTCCTGCTTACTTTCAACATAGAGTCTCATCTCATGTGTGGGGGAAACGGCTGTATCTATCTTGGGGTTTGCTATATCACTATACTCCCCAGGAATTATAATCACAAGCTCTTATAAGAGCTGTTCCTGCTACACTCTCTGGGAGTAGGAGAGGTCTGCCCTACTTGGGTCCAGGGTGGGAGAAGGACGGCGAGACCTCAGCGCAGCTGCATGGCTGGAAGTGAGGTCTGCAGTGCTTATGGTGTCTGGTGGAGTGCTGGAATTCCTTGGTGAGCAGTAGGAGCATCGATTGGCGGAGGCACTCGAAGTGCCAGGCGGTCCGTCACACCATTAACTCTGTGTTTTATTTTCTCTGTATATATACAGTATTATGCTATGTAAAGTGTTTATGTCCTACAGATTAACCAGAGGTACACCATCAGGTTTTAGCTGACATTAGTATACCTCACTGTGTATTGGTGTTCACTAGTGCGCACCCTTTGTACTATATGTAACATTATATATAGTGTTCTGTGAGTGGCTGTAGACACTAGGGTAGCTGCATCCTCACGTTTGTAACTAGCACCAATCCACTCATACTCCATTGTTTTTATCTTTGTTTTTGTTTTACACAGAAAATGGAATATAATGCATTGATAAAATTATATACCTGACAGATTTATGCTATCGTGTAATATATCTACTAGGTAAAATACATGGGTGAAAGCTCTTGAAGAAGATGAAGGAACCCTGAATGTAGTGTGATTTATATGTTAACTAGAAATTTGAAAAGTTGTTTATGTAATATATTAGAGCAAACAGACACTGTGACGAAAGTAACCTTGTCACGGGTTCTTGGAGGGGCCTGCTGGCCAGCCTCTTGCCTCAGGACTATGGGCCCTTCAATATACCTTGCCCAATACACTTTAAAAGGCCCTGTTTATGTGAAGTATGTACTTTTATACTCCAGACAGAGAGACCGACCGTTTTGGGCATGGGACCATGTGCACGGTGGATCAAAAATAAGACTTTCAGGAAATTCCTGAACCCCTGAACTGATCTGGGTGATTTTTGGATATGTTGGTCACCCAGATCAGGGCTATCGGGGGACTTTTATAGGGATATGTTGTATTTTGGGGTACTTAGGAGACTTTGTAAAATATGTGATTTTTCATGCTTGGTAATAATTACGTTAATACATTATCTACCTTAATTGTATCACAGGTAGAGGGGAGGGATTGTGTGCTGTATGTGGGAGTGTCAGGCATTGTTACATTGTTTCTATTGGTCTGTACAATCTGTGTCCTGTGCTCCATCAGGTCCAGTGGGTCCTGTACCACGAAACTCTCAGATCATCTTGAAACTTCATGAAGTTTCGGCTCATGTTTGGGGGATTGAAGAACTACACTCTGGGGATTGCTATAATCACTATACTCCCCTGAATATAATCACTAAACTCTTGTAAGAGCTGTTCCTGCTACGCTCCGTGGACTAGGAGTGGCCTACCCACTTGAAGCTGGATCCTTGTCTTGGGTCCAGGGTGGGTGGAGGTTTATGGTGGTTATGGTGTTCCAGTGCAGTGCTTATGGTACTCGCAAGTACTAGGAAGGAACGATTGACGGAGGTACCCGGTCGGGGTGCAAGTCGGTCCGTCACAGACACTATCTAGTATGTATCTAGAAATATCAGTTTGATGGCTGACTTTGACAGGAAATTCTGAATTCGGAGTCCTGCATGGTAAATATTTCTCGGGTTTTAGATTCAGTTTTCATGTGTTTGTTTATTTTACAGAACAAAGAATATAAATGGCAGGAAATGATAAACATAAGAATATTTTTTTTAAATTGTCACAAGAGAAACTAGATGGAATGGTGTGTTGGAGTTACGATGTGTGATTTGATATTTAGTAAAATACAAAAGCATTAATTTAAACATGTTTGCCCTAATTTAAATTTCAAAAACCACTGTGTGTTCCACAAAGCAGAGCAAATGTTATAATTTGAGATGGGATTATTCTTTTGTTGTTTACGTAAATATGTAGAGCTAGTGGTCATCTTATATTTGGATTGTTTTTGATACTAAGTCCTAAAAACCATGCATAAAAGTAAAATCTGTGACGAAATGTTTTTAAAGGTTTTGTGTATAGATGTTGGACAGTGTTAATCTGAGATTGCATCTGTGCAAAGTCACTTGTTTGCCTGTTATCTAACATTATTATATATATATAGCTCAAGTTAATAGGTGCACAAATTGTCAAAAATGTTTTGTTGTTGTGTTTTATATTAAAATTGCTGCTGCAAGGAGAGTTGCAACGTACATTCATGGGATCCCATTTAGTTATTCTGTTTTTCACTATACAACAGAGTATCTTATAGTGTTTTATTTTAAATTTATTTGACCAGATCCCTCTATGGTTATTAAGTAGTCGGAGTTCAAAGTGAATTAGAGTAGCAAAGGTTTACAAATAATTTCAGGAAGTATTGCTTTACAGAGAGGGTAGTGGACACATTGAATAGCCTTCCAGCTGAAGTGGTAGAGGTTAACACAGCGAGGAAGATTAAACATGCTTGGGGTAGGCATAAGGCTATCCTAAATACTCATGCAACAATTAGGAAACAGCAGTTAGAAAAATAAAACAATACCAAAAAAAATAGAATGATGACACTTTTACAATTAGACGGATATTTCTTCAGGAACCAAAATTTAGGAATCCAGTGAAGTATTAATAATTGCTTAATTGCCAATAGATACAAATACAATTCAGAATAGGAAATAAGAGATAAAAATGGTCCCATTATTAATACTTCCCTGGATTCCTGATTTTGGTTCCTGAAGACATCTCAGTTCCAGTAAAAAGATCCATACAGAGGGAGAGAAGGTGTTCGCCCCCAATATCTTTGGGGGAGGCACCCTTAAGGCGACATAAAATCTACACTATAGTGAGTATAAAAGTGTCATCCATAGGCACGCCTATGTATATTGAGACCGGCAGGGGAGATCTCATCTCCCCTGTCGGCTCATGCAGTGCCGGCGCTATCCGAGCGCCGGCTCTGCTCTCGGCCTCCTTCCCCACCGACCCACAGGGAGGGAGGCAGGAGAGGACCCGTGGAGCTCTAGCCAGAAGCTCCGCCAGGGTTCCTCTCGTGGGATTCTGAGTGTTGCCTTGGCAACGCTCAGATCTCGCGAGAGTGAACTCTAGCCCCGCAGGCTAGAGTTCACTCTCCACTGGACCACCAGGGATGGAAGCAGCAGAAAGGATCCCCCCTCCCAGGCATAAGGTAGGAAGGGAGGGGGGATATTTACTAAACGGCCCCCACACAATACACACAATCACCCAAACATACAGAGCACACACACAGCATCTATACACATACAGCACACACACCCTGTCACGATTCGGGAACCTAACACGCTAACAGGTCACAGAGAGGAAGGGTGCTATACCGGTCCTTAGAGTGGCCTGGTTAAAGCACACTAAGAATAGTCAGTAGACAAGCCAAGTAAAGGGAGCCAGAAAGCAGGAGAACGAGAAACAAGCCAAGGTCAAAGGAATGGAGAATACAGGAGAGTCGAAATAACAAGCCAAATAATCGGTAACCAGAGAGAAACACGAGCAAACTGCACTACAGGTATCACAAGACCACAACAGGGCACTGAGAGACAGGAAAGGTAAGTATATAAATCCTTTGCTTAATTCTGATTGGATAACTTCCAATCAGAATTAACAATCACACGTGGGAGATATCTACACCTCTTGGTTTAGGTGAAGGTAGTTATAAGGCTATCCTAGACTTAAGATAAGGCCAGGGACTAATTAAAGTATTTAGGAAATTGGGCAGACTAGATGGGCCAAATATCTGCCATCACATTCTATGTTTCTATTGTGGATTAAGTTAGAGTGGTATATCCTTTTATATGATGTATATGCACTTTTCCTGGTTTTATAAGTGTTTTTAGAAATTCTTGAATTTCTATCTAAACTATAAATTCTGGATTGCTTTTGTGGTGAACAGAACCTCACCACGGGCTCCTGGAGGAGCCTGCTTGCCAGCCTCCTGCCTCAGGACTATGGGCTCTGCAGTATACCTTGCCCAATGCACTTTAAAAGGCTCAGTTCAGGTGATTTATGTACTTTTGTACTCCAGAAAGAGAGACCGACCGTTAACCCTGATTCTCTGGAAATGTTTTGGGCATAGGACCATGTGCACGGTCGGTAAAAATTATGACTTCCATGGAAATCCTGAACTGATCAGATCGTGGGGGGGTTACTTTTGTGGGGTTTGGGGCATACTTTCAGATGTTGTTAAAATGTATTTTTTTTTTTGTGCCTGGAGATCATTGAGTTTAGTACAGTTCCTGACTCAATTATCTCTCAGGCACAGGGGAGGGATTATCTTGTTTTGTGAGGGAGTGTCCTGGAAGTGTTTACCCACTGGAAGCTGGATCCTGGTCTTGGGTCCAGGGTGGTAGGAGGACAGCATGACCCCAACCAAGCTGTGATGCTGGCTGTGGGGTTTACTGTGGTTATGGTGTCTGGGGTGGTGCTTATGGTACTCAAGGATTACTAGGAAGCAGTGATTGGTGGAGGCACCCAGTTGGGGAACCAGGCGGTCCGGCACAGCTTTATTAGGGTTCGGCCTATTTATATGAAGAATATTGGTTTCTGCTTCAGAATTGTACAATAGTTTATTTTCTATAATTTTCTATTTGTATTCCAACCGCGGTGGCACTTCTCATATTTACTAAACCTCAGTTGGAATTCTGTTGGCCCAAGCGAATCTGTAGCAATCGCCCAGATGAATTCGGTGCCCAGGTAAAAATCGGTGCTTTCGCATTTGAATGAATTCTGAAGATTTGCAAAGCACTGGTTTTACTAAAATTCAAAACCAAATGCATCCCGTAGGATGCATATTCACAAATTATTGTACACTCACTTTGCAAGTGAATAATAATCTAAAGCACAATAAACCCGCCCACAGCACTAATCAGCCGACTCATTAAAAATTGTTTAAAATTAAAAAGTCAATATGACCCCCACATTACCATAAGTAAGGTTTAAACACTCCCTATGACTCATGGCAGGTGCGGCAATTTCAGCTGCTATATGATTAACCCTGGTGCCACTGAGTTTTCAAACACAATTTCTGACATCCAGCAGGGCAAATAGTTTTGATTTTTTTAAACAGAATTTTAAGCATTCGGGTCCTGATTTTACCCATCTGGCGGTGTTCAGTCCGGCTGAAATCTGGACATAATTCAGGTCTGTTTGGGATCTGAAGCGTAGCCCATGGAACAGTGAAACTAAAGGGAATGGACCTTGACATAGCTTGGTGGCAGGCAAACAGGGAGATAGGATTTACTTGGTTTGGAAAGGGTTAGGGGCGGGGCCTACAGGAATATTAATAATGGACATTTTAGTGTAGAGGATTTACTTGGTTTGGAAAGGGTTAGGGGCGGGGCCTAGAGGAATATTAATAATGGACATTTTAGTGTAGGGGCCATTTTAACTAATCCTGACTTACTTTTTGTTGTCCTACCTTCCCTCCTTTTTTTTATGGGATTTGTGTGGGTCTGTTCTCTGCTAGTTTTGTGGCAGGGGATGTAGAAATATTAAGGGTTGGTAGGATTGGTAGCTGGGATCTTGGACGTTCGATACCAATATTCACTTGTTTGGATTTGGTGGCTTTCAACCTGGGGTTGTAGGGGTATCTTGGTATACCCCTACAATGTTAAATCTGTTAAATTATGTTGCCCTTTTGTGGCTCAGTGTGTTGTATTTTGTCATTAGAATACTGTCATTGATTATGTCTGTTAAGTTATGTTATGGGTCATTGTCAGAGGTTATAGTGGTTTGGAGGCTTGGATGTATTTAATGGGATATGTACAGAGGTAGGTCTGATAATGACCCATTGTGTTAAATATATTTATAAATTATTAAAGCCGTGACATTTGCCCATTTTAATTTAGTGTCCGTGTCTTTCTGGGAAAAGGGTAAGTTCAGGTATAATGTATGGCATATGCCAAGAGACGAAATCCAGACATTCTTGCAATTTAAGTGGCCCTGTATGCAGCTGGATGTTTTTGCCCCATTCGGTGCATTGTCATTCGGACTACTGGGACTACTTGGGAATCCATGCCAGTTCAATTGGCCAGTTTAATTCTTATATTTCTAGGGATTTGGCTAGAATTTTGCTTTAGCTGGATGGGAGACTTTTTAAAGATAATATTTCAGAGTTTTGCTGGTTTCTTTTCTGTCCTAGTGGTTGTTTGGAAGTTGCTACTCAAGTGTGCTTCCCAAGTCTGTGCTGCTTCCACCTTTAGCATAAGTATGTGTTGTGGCCGTGGCTGAAATATGAATATTAATCTTTTAATATATAATTATTCACTGTAACGGCACCCTCAGCATAAAAGGGTTAAACTGCCGTTTAGTAGATCTTCCCTTCCAGAGACACAGGCACAGCTACTGCAGAACACCAATCCGCCGAACAGGAAACCATATGAATGCCGTAAACAGCCAAATAGGAAAAACCATACGAATAGGTTTACACTCCTAGCAGTTGAACTGGAACAGCATACAATAAATCCCCCCCAAGAACGAGACAAAGCTCCGTGTTGAGGGTCAAGCAGTGAACAGTCAGAGCTGTGGATTTATTGTGCTTATGTACACATTCTTACACATTAGTACCACCCACAGGGTTTTGGAACACAACTAATAAACACATACAATACACTCAGACACTCCCACAAAAAATCCTCCCCTCTGCCTGTGATACAATTACCTTGGGTAATGTATTTATAACAAGCAGAGAAATACAATTTTTCCACATTATTCATAACTTGAAAAGTATGCATCACATTCACATTTTCAGAATCAGCATACTCCAAATACAAACATATGTCAAAATCATCCAAATTGGTCCAGTGGTTCAAAAGATAGATCCTAGTCTTTTGTGACCAAAGGAAGCATGGCTTTTTTGCCCAAAACCAGTTCCACAGAGTCTTCTATCCTGGAGATAATTGGGAAGTAATCCAATTATCTCCAAGCACAGAGGCAAAACTCCATTGAACACATGGCAGCAAAAGACAATAAAATACATAAAAATATATAACTGTGCAGCCATTGCATAAAACAGGTACATTCAATATATCCCCAGATAGCTCAGATCTGAGCGCACATTATTACTGAATGGCGCTCAGAGCACACACATACAGTTCAATTGCCATGGAGCCAAAGTCTTTCCCATAGTCTTTCATTATACGAATGGGCTCCATGGCATAGCTATCTGGGGTATCATCGCTCAAACAGGGCAAGCACCAAATGACCTGGCTTTTATGTCTTTGCAGGGGAAAATCCAGCGTTTCAACATGGGGCCATAGTCTAAAGGCAGCAGGCGGGCAACCAGGCTTCTCCAATTCAATGTGGCGAGATTGCTCTCGTCACATTAACCAATAAGTAACAACATTAATATATATTTTTTTAAGTTCTTTGCATTATGTTTGAATATGTGGATTGAAGATACTCAAAACATTGTAATTTTAAATGCATCTTTAATATAATAATTATAGCAAGTGATGGGCTATAACAGATGCTAGATGTAAAAATGGATTACAGTTCAATACATTACAAAACATGAACAAACTTACAAACGCAAATTACTAAAGGAGTCAGCTGATGGTAGTCTACATTCTGCTAAGTCCATAAGAGAGAGAATTTCTATTTAGTTTTTATTCCCAGTGGGATGCTTTCTGGGAGGTAACTTGCCTAGAGTAGGCGGGCTTGTGATGTCACTGCCAGAATCACATGACTTAAGGAAACCATATAATGGAAATTAATCCTACATACTGCCCCTAGTGGGATTTATTTAATGCATAAATCAATATTTAAAAGCATTGTAGTATGTCACTAAGGGCTGTTGAAAAAGGGTCAAATGTAACAGAAGTTTCTTACATAATTATTTATAAATGCAAATATGTATCAT
This sequence comes from Pelobates cultripes, assembly GCA_933207985.1. Lineage (NCBI taxonomy): Eukaryota > Metazoa > Chordata > Amphibia > Anura > Pelobatidae > Pelobates > Pelobates cultripes. Next base: position 102,109,230 of record OW240915.1, on the reverse strand, counting down.
CATTATTCATTATTACTATCATGTCATTAAAATAATTATTAACATACCAGCCAAGGACAAATTATTGTTAGTTTTTGCCAATGCTGCAATGTTAATATTCTATTTTATTTGCAGGCACATAGGAATTTTGGATAGTGCACAGGTAATATTTTTTGTCTTTTTTGTCTGTTCACTGCAGTAACTTGCCACTTCCATATTTTCCACTGAAAATTGAAGTTATGTTCAGAAGTCAATCCATGAGACACAATATTAAATAGCAGCTTTTTTCTGACTTCCAAGCAGTACTATTTATTTTCAGTTGCAAGGTTTTTCAGCAAATAGTAAATCAACTTGCTTGTGTTTTATTTTTCTGTTTGTATTTCTATTTGTTACAGAGATAAACATTTTGAAATCCTATAAAAACATAAAGAATTCTTGCATAATTATCGTTACTTTTCAATTTTAACAAAGCACTCAGCTTTTACACTATTTATCAATACTGAAAATAACCACATCATTATTTTCTGTTTTTATTTTTATGTCATCTATTTTAATCTACTTTGTAAAAGTAAAAAGTATGAGCACATTTCTTTTTTTTTTTTTTTTTTTTTTAGTAACACAAGAGCTCATGCAATAGCAAATGAGGTAAGACTTACAAGAAGAAAAAAATATATAGTGAGCTCTATAATCTAATCGTACCTGTGATCTAAGAGAATTTGTCTTCGGTGAGGGATGGTGCATGCTATGAAGTAGCAATTTAGGATTAAACTTGGTGACAAGAGAATGTATTGTGCTGAAAGCATGTGTCTAGTGATAAGACTTCTGTTTAATAGCTTATACAGAATACAGCCAGAAGAGTCACAATACATTATATGACGCCCGTTTTAACAGATTTAAAAGAAAAAAGCTTGTTATGCCAGCCATCAGACATAATGGAGAGTGTCTGTACACTGAGTAAATACGTTTCAAGCTAAATAATATCAATTCAACACAAAGAATTTAAGAGGTATCAACCTACTATGTAAGTGATACACCTAGAAAGGGTAAAATAATATAGTTCTTTAATATTGCATAGTTCAAGGAGGAAAATGAATATTTGGGGACTATGATATTTTTTTCTACTGGATTAGACAACAGCGTGTCCAAATTGAATGTTTCAAGGCCATCAATTATCTTGTCTGTTGGCCATTAATGTTTTTTAAAAGCGTGAAAACACCATTACTGAGTTTTAGTGAATAAATCCCAACTGTCTCTTCTTGTTAGACCTGCAGCTTTTGTGCTTTTCAGGGGCTGATTGATAATACCTTCTCTAGAACATATAGTTGAGTGTTGCCAAACACACCAAGTCTTAAGCTAGGGATGAGACCAGTATAAATTAAATCTCTTTCCAGATCAGATTAACCTGCCAATCATTCTGGAAGAAGCAGCATAGTTGTCTCTTTGCCATGGTACTATAGTCCCAGTATTTCACTGCATGTTTCTTTTTTACGTCATTTTATTCTCATTAATGTATATTTATTTTTAGTGCTGTCCACCCTTTCTCTGCTCATTATATGAAATTAGCTTTACATTGTATATCTGTTTACCTCAGTTAAAGTATCATCTTCTTCTGTGTAAACATCATAAAAATAAAATGGGGAAAATAATTTTGTCTGCTGAGAATAAGGCCCAGGATTTGATAGGAGTTATCCTTTGTCTCTGCCACCTTTAGTACGGTCCCTTTTTGCTGTTATGTCAGGAGAGGCATATCATCACACCCGCTGGTTCGATAATGTTTTTTTAGAATTCTATTATTTATTTTTATAAATACTAAAAAAATCAAAGGCTGAAAAATTGAAAAATCCAACAAAATAATTACATATCTCAAATTATTTTACCATTAACAGATCAGCATTGTGAATAATTTGATATTTCACAATTGTGAACAACACAGTATAAAAAACATGGTAAGATAATATCTTATATAGATAGACAAAATAAATGGCTGGTCGTCCTTTAGGAAAAGAAAAACACAAAAAATTATCCTAATAAATTCCCCATCTTATTTCTCCTCTTCATCTATTTCATTGCCCCCCTTTCCAATTCCCTTTCCAATCTTTCCTTTCTTCCACCTCTACCAACTCCCTTAAGAAAAGAAGAATGGGAAGGAGTAGCCCTTTTCAACATAAATTATGTAAACTGCCTAATATTCTCTAATCAGTGAAACTCTTCCCATGGCTGTCATGGCTGGGGAAATAGAATGCTTTCAGAGCATTTCAGTCTCTTGAACTCTCCTTGCAAAGATATCCTCTATATTACATAAATTGTATTCAATGAAACAAACAGATTAGCCAGACTGTAATTTTATGGATATAAAACCATGTTTTTTATTTTGTATTTTTTTTATTTCTTTAATGTGCCCACTGAAAATAAAACTTGCACATTAATTATCCTTACAAATATTCAAAAATATATCACTTCCATATTTACTACCCTATAATTTTACAGACAGCTGTTTCTCCCCTAAAAATAAATGGATAGGGTATGCTATTTTTACTTACTATACAGATTCTTGCCTTTTTTGTATATTACAAATACAACTGTCCACAGTTCCAAATTTATGGGCTGTACTGAAAAACACATTGTTCACATTTTTACTATAATTTTGTTACAAAATATTTCAGCTTAGACCAAACTGAGACCCAAGCAGAACAAGCCCCTTATACATCAAATGTAACTGAAAATGTGAGTCTAACACACATCCATGTCAATATTACCAAACTGCCTTTAACCTTTGTACTCCTATGCACTCTTTAGCTTCTCTATCTTTACTAAATCTCAAGCCTGAAATTTAAGCTAATTTGACATTTGTATGGTTATTTTGGTATTGTTTTAAAATGTTACTCATACAATTAAGGACTAATACAGTAACAAACTAGAAAAATAATTGATGACATCTTTCGCTCAACCTCAATAAAATTCCACAATGTATGGAAAGTAAAGAGTATTCAAATGCATCTCATACTGGAAGATAAATAACTGTAGTTCATGTTTGATGGTATTTGATACCATAGAGACAGCTGGTTTTGAAATGACCCTTGGGGTCCGTACACAATTGAACAGGCTCTCTCACCTTTCCTTCCAAATTTGGACTCCGCAACAGCTAGGAAACGGATAATACCTAAAACCTGTAAAAACAAGGGTTATAGGCGCTCTCTATAATACAATAATGTGTGGGGGCTGCTGTATACAATACAAGGATTCCCAGGACCTCGTGTGATAGTAAAACAGGAAAAGGATATGGCGTATACTGTGCCCAAAATCATACGTACATAAAACCTCAGAGGGTATGGTGTGGAAAATCTCAGGATAAAACAAAAAGAAAAACAATAATGATACAGTACAATTAGATAAAGTGCGAAATAGTAGATTTGGTGACTATAGGAGAACCACTCACATTTGGTAAAGCTATATTAGAGCTCTGCTGTATTGCGTATGGACGGTATGATCCCCGTCTAAGGATATAGGATGATATAAGTAGTACTGGTCCTCCAGATGTGATTGCAGATATTGATGGTGAATAAAGAAGTAGAAGAGCAAAAAAAACTCTGATAGTGTAGTAAGTACTATAAACTGGAATTTAAAAAAAAATGAGATACTTACATTTTTAAGAGCAAGGCCTGCTCTAGTTTTTTTAGCATGGGTGGTATAATCCCCACCTTAGGATATGATGATACCAGGTAGCAAACAGGATACAAAAATAGTTGTAAGTATAAAAAGTAACAATTTATTCATAAAAACATAAAAACATAGGAACAGTATAAAATATCCTCAGATATGTCCCAAATTGACGCGTTTCGCCCATCCAGAGGCTTTTTCAAAAGTGTGGGGGGGTGTACATGGTATCCTGTTTATATGAGGTAAACTTGATTGAAGATCGCTACCTGTTGATTCCTATTTCCGGTTTCGCAAGGTGTACTGGTAGTAATGCAGCGGAGTGATGGGTGAATACTATCGGCAAGTTCCTGTGTTCCACCGTGAGCCACACGCGTCATACTAGGAAGTGACGCAGCATAGTCCGATCCACAGTGGTCTAATTGGACTCATGTACTGCATGCTTGGAACGCACGCAACGTCAATAATGGTGTGCGTTGCGTTCCAGACACTGATAATCTTTGCAAGTCATATACATTTAGGAAGGATATCTCTCAATAATAAGTCATATAGTAAAACTAATATAGATACATAATTCGATTGCTTGATATGGTAAGGTAATTTCATATAATATGTGCAGATACTCAGTATTAAATAAAAATTAAAATAAATATTAAAAGAGTTATTTCTTATAAAAGCATTGAAAATGCTTATAAAACTAGCACTGATAAGCTGTCATAGTGGATTCATTATGCACTTTTCTCTGAATAAAATATAATATGAAATATAGTGAGTCATTATATGCAAATAATGTAATCAATAAAGTCAATATGGCCCTGATATAGTATATATTAGAATAGTGCCATATTGGGAGTGCAGGTATACAATGTTGGTAAGGATAAGGTTTTATAGTGAAAACCTAAAACCACATGTGAAAACATTGTAGATAAGTCTTCACAAAAAAAACAGATAACTACTGTACTCAAATTCAATTGTAATGAAACAGCTTTAACTGAACACATAAAAATGTATAAGAGGGTACATATAGCGACATGCCACATTGATCCAAAGTGGGTATTAGTACCATCATAGGATATAGTGCATTAGTACAGCATAACAATAAATTGCAATAAAAGATACATGCTATAAAGAGGGAGGAGGCTGGTAGAAGTAAGAGGGAGACTGTTGGCCTAAAAGGATATGTATATAAATGTAATAAAATACAATAAAAATTAATAAAGAATAAATATAAAAAATCTCTAAAATATAAAAGATAAAAAATAAAGGTCTTAAAGGACTGGATAAAAAAATCTTAAACTTCAGTAGGTTATAAAAAGTTAAATAGATCGAATTCGATATTAAGACCTTTTGGGTGTAGGGTATCCAAGTAGTATACCCATTTCATCTGTCTTCCCAGTTTTTTTTACTATGTCTCTACCTCTCCAGTGATTATTAACAATTGCAATTCCAGTGAACAGGAACAGTTTAGGGTTATTTTCATGTGCACAAAAATGTGAAGAAACAGAGTGGTTAGCGAAACCCTTTTCTATGATTCTACAATGCTCCGCTATTCTCACTCTGAGGGGTCTAATAGTTATGCCGATGTATTGGAGTCCACAGGGACATTCCAATAAATAAATAAAATTTTTACTGTTACACGTAATAATATTTTTAATATTATTTGATTTACCCGTATTGTTAGATTTAAAAACAGTAGTTAATTTGGATGTTGGCTTTGTCTTTCTACATTCTATACAACAGTTGCATTTAAAAAAGTCTTTTTTGTTTGTCATAAAATTAGCAATTTTTTTCGGGGAGGCTTTTGTAGAGTTTTTTGTTAAGTGCATCTTTAAGTTGGGTGCACCTCTGAAAATTACCTTTGGTTTGTCAGGTATAATCTTACGTAATATCTCATCTTCTCTTAGAAGGTGCCAGTGCTTGCTTAAAATGTTCCTAAATTGTTTATTTTTATAATTATAATCTATTACAATAGGAAGTGTAAAATCCTGTTTGCGGTCTGTTTTTACTTTTTGTATCAGTTCTTTCCTATTTAGAGCTAGAGTTTGTTTGATGGTGTCTTCTACTTTGGTGGTATTATACCCTTTTTGAATAAATCTTTCCTTTAAGTCATGCGCCTGTTTTTTTTTGTTTTTTTTAAATCTGAGTTTCTGAGCAGTTTCTCTTAAGTCTCAGCATTTGGCTTTTAGGTATGCCATCTAACCACACTTTATTGTGACAGCTGTTAGTCTTGATGTAGTTGTTCACATGTACATCTTTAAAATGCGTCTTGGTGTGTGTCCTTTTATCTCTAATATATACATTTAGATCAAGATAGGTCACCATGGTGGCACTCGCATTTGTGGTTAGAATAATACCCTCGTTGTTGGTATTTAAGAAGAATACAAAGTCTTGTATATAGCAACACACAACCATATGGCACTCAGTCACAGAGATATGCAGACATGCAATCAAATAAATACAGGCACACAGTCATTCAATCTCCACATACAGGTACAATGTCATACAAACACACACAGACATTCAGACACTGTCATACAGACACAGGCATACAACGACATACATACACAGGTTTATAGTCATACAGATACAGGCATACAGAGCAGGGGTGGATCCAGAGCCTAAGCTCTGGAAGGGCGCTTGTAGTGGGTTGTAGTGGCTGTAATTGAAAAGTTAGGGGATGTAGTAGGGGGCTAGGGGCTATAGTGGATGGACAGGGGTTGTAGTGGGGGGGTACAGTCTGTAATTGGGGGGTTAGTAAATGTAGTGGGGGAAGGGGCTAAAGTAGGTTGATGGCTACAATTTGGGAAAGTGGCTGTGGTGTGGTTGATAATGGTGCAATTGGGGGAGTGGGACTGTAGTGAGGGTACGGGGCTTTGGTGGAGGGGTATGGGACTGAGGAAGGGGGGCAGGGACTGAGGAGGGGGAAAGGGGCTGAGTAAGGAAACAGGGGCTGAGGAGGGGGACAGGGACTGAGGAACGGAACAGTGACTAAGGGGACAGGGGCTGAGTAGAGGGAGACAGGGGCTGAGTAGAGGGAAACAGGGGCTGAGGAAGGGGGACATGAGCTTAGTAGGGGAACTATTAGAGGTGGATCTCTCCCAAGGAAGGAGAGAAAACAACCTCATAAAAGATACCTCTAATGTAAATACAATATAGGGTAATAAACTTTATTGGAAAAAAATAAATAGACACGTACAAAATACAGAGATACTGTGTATCAAACGTGATGTGTGAAGTAAAATTGGTAATGGTAGAGCGCAGGTTGTTGGTCTTAGTAGTTCAGTAAATGTAATAGTTTGTGAATACACCTTAGTCTGTTGCTATACAAAGATACTAAACTGTAAGTGTAGTCTAGGTTAATACCAAGTATCAAACCTGATAAAGTGTTAAAAAAAAATGTAACTGTCTCATATAGATCACCCTGCAGTAACCTTCCAATGAAAACACTGAGATATAGACTAGCTAATTATTAACCCCTTAAGACCAGAGGGCGTACAATTACGCCCTATTTTAGGCGGATCTAAACGCCGCCGGGCGTTATTGTACGCCCTCCGGTCTTTCATTACTTACCTCCCCGCGGCAGAACCTCCTCCTCCGGTGCCCCCCGGCCATGTGAGAGTGAGGTCCTTGCGAGGAATCAAATTACACGTAGACTGATACTGATTAAATATATATATATAATTATTGAGATAGATATATATAGATTCCTGAAGAAAGTCCCACTAGAGGACTGAAACGTTGACACAGCTTTTTTTAAATGGACAAATAAAGGTTACTTTTTAAACACTATTTTCTGGAAATCCGTGAGTGCTAATCACTACAGATCGGTATGTAAATGTTCCCCTGATTTTCAGCACCAGGTCTTTATTGATTATTTGGAGCTTGAGTGCAAGGACTATATGGATGCCTTTATATATATATATAAATATATATATATATATATAAAATATAAAAAAATATGTAAATACGTTAAAAAATAAAAATTTTTTTTTTTTTTAATTATTAAAAATATATAGATGTGTTATTTTGTTCTAACTGTATTGTGATATTAATATATATATATATATATATATATTATTTCGTTCTATGTGTATTTTGATATAAATATATATATATATTAATATCACAATACAGTTAGAACAAAATAACACATCTATATATTTTTAATAATAAAAAATTTTTTTTTTTATTGTATATATATATATATATATATATATATATATATATATATATATATATATATATATATATACGTTAAAAAATAAAAAAATTTTTTTTTATTATTAAAAATATATAGATGTGTTATTTTGTTCTAACTGTATTGTGATATTAATATATATATATATTTATATCAAAATACACATAGAACGAAATAATATATATATATATATATATATATATATTAATATCACAATACAGTTAGAACAAAATAACACATCTATATATTTTTAATAATTTAAAAAAAAAATTTTTTTACATTTTTTAACGTATTTACATATTTTTATATTTTATATATATATATATATTTATATATATATATAAAGGCATCCATATAGTCCTTGCACTCAAGCTCCAAATAATCAATAAAGACCTGGTGCTGAAAATCAGGGGAACATTTACATACCGATCTGTATTTTTATTTATATATAGTGATATATACGTATATATTTATGTATGTGTGTGTGTGTGTATGTATGTATGTGTGTATATATATATATATATATATATATATATATATATATATATATATATATATATATATATATATATATATATTATATTTATATCAAAATACACATAGAACGAAATAATATATATATATATATATACATATAGATTCACATACGTATATATACATATATTCTACATATATATTTATGTAATATTTTTACATAATTAGGTATCTTAATTAATTACAATTAGCGGGACCTGCCTGACAACCCTTGCCGAAAGTAAAGGGAATTTAATTTGCTAGCACTATATTTAACCCTATAACTTTCCAAGACACCATAAAACCTGTACACGGGGGGTACTGTTCTACTCGGGAGACTTCGCTTAACAGAAATATTAGTGTTCCAAAACAGTAAAATGTATTACAACGATGATATCGCCAGTAAAAGTGACGTTTTTTGCCTTTTTCACAAACAGCACTTACACGGATGATATTATTGCTGTGATACTTTTTACTGTTTTGAAACACAAATATTTGTGTTCAGCTAAGTCTCCCAAGTACAACAGTACCCCTCATGTACAGGTTTTATGGTGTTTTCAAAAGTTACAACGTCAAATATAAGGCTTGTGTTTCATTTTTTTCACATTAAAATTCGCCAGATTGGTTACGTGCCTTTTAGACCCTATGGTAGCCCAAGAATGAAAATTACCCCTATGATGGCATACCATTTGCAATAGTAGACAACCCAAGGTATTACAAACGGGGTATGTCCAGTCTTTTTTAGTAGCCACTTAGTCACAAACACTGGCCAAAATTGGCGTTTTTGCATTTTTCACACACAAACAAATACTAACGCTAACTTTGGCCAGTGTTTGTGACCAAATGGCTACTAAAAAGACTGGACATACCCCATTTGCAATACCTTGGGTTGTCTACTATTGCAAATGGTATGCCATTATGGGTGTAAATTTCATTCCTGGGCTACTATAAAGTCCCAAAGGCAACGTAACCAATCTGGCGAATTTCAATTTCAAATGTAACGTGCTATATTTGACCCTGTAACTTCCCAAAACGCCATAAAACCTGTACATAGGGGGTACTGTTTTACACGTGAGACTTTGCTGAATACAAATATGTGTATTTTATTGCAGTAAAAGCAAACAGTATTATGACATTGACAGTTAAAATGTCATGTAGAACTAAAAAAATAAAAAAATCTTATTTTCTCCCATTTTTTTCATATTAAATTATGTTTCATAGCTAAATATTTGATATTAAATAAACTCCTTTGGTCCCAAAAGGCCAGGCGATTTCCCTTTTACGGAGCTCAAAACCTCTTTCCTGTAATATTACGCAGTGGGACTTCATATGGTGTCCCAGTAAGACCTATGGGTTCATTAGAGCATGAAGGTAGTCCAGACTTAAAGGAACCCCTAGTTGCCCCCATAGACACCCCAGTGGGGCCATTAGCTCCACAATTTTCTACTCCCATGATACCCAAAGTTGAGAGCATATACCATGAGCACAGACAGCCGAGCTCAGGTATCCAATACTGGGAAGAATATAAGCCCTGGAGACCCAGTGAACAACTGGCAATAATACAGCAGCTGGCAGATGTTGAAAAGGCCCCCTTAGCTCTAGTCCAGTCTCTATCCACAATTCAAGCTACTTAGCAGTGTACTTGGATGGATTTAAAACAGATTGTGGCACTAAAAGCTGGCCCCATTTGGGCTAGAATAATTGCTAAATATACAGATGCCCATGAAGATAACCTCAGAAAAAGCAACATGCAAACAGATGAATGGTTTAGAACCAAGTCTACATCTGGAGCATGCTATGTCACTGCAATGAGAGAATGGGCTAAGGTAAAGACAGATAACTAGCCCATAAATTAGGAGATACACTATAAGGGAAAGATGAATTTGTAGAAACATTCTTCACCAGACTACAAATGGCTTGGGAGGCATTGGGTTACACTGATGTTGTAACCACTTCGACCAGACTGCTCATTAACTGCTTCATGGATGGTATCCACATACCCATAAGGACTGGTCTCCAAAGTGCTAGACCTGAGTGTAGAAGTTTAACCTATGGTAATCTGGTGAAGGTAGCTAGGGGAGTGGAAGCTAATCTAAATACTAGAAAGAGGAGCACACCTCTAATGGCTGTAACTGTCCCTAGAGCTGGTGGAGACAGAAGGCAGGTAGACTGCTGGCATTGTGGCAGGAAAGGACACATTAAACGTAACTGCAAGTGTCCTCCCAAAAAAAAAAAAAAAACACGCCTCCAATCTACATTGCTTCCCCTGGATTTAAAAGAGGGGAGTGGGGATAGTGGGAATGGTACTTGTACTTCTGATCTTTTTGTAAATTCACTTTCACCAGATGAGTTAGCTGATGCCAAGGTACCCCATGATTGTGCAGCACTAATGGCGCAAGAAACAGCAGTTTTTTTGCATGTAATTGATTCTCCATTATCTAATGCAGATTTTGAGGTTTTTTTGTAGATGGTTCCAGAAATGCTGATGAGAAGGGTAATTTCCACACTGGATATGCTGTAGTCTCTGCACATGAGGTAATAAAAGCTAACCCACTCGCTCCTCACTGCTCTGCGCAGGAGGCAGAGCTGAAGGCACTCGCTGCAGTGTGTAAAATGGCTTCTGGTAAGACTGCTAATATTTATACAGACTCTCGCTATGCTTTTGGTATAGCCCATGATTTTGTCCCTATATGGCGGGCTCGTGATTTTCTCACCTCAGCAGGAACTCCAATCAAGAACTCTGAAGCCGTGAGTGCACTTATGGACGCTATCCTGCTACTCACTCAAGTAGGCATCATCAAGGTGGCAGCTCACGTGAAGATCACAGATGAAATCTCAAGAAGAAACCACAAAGCAGACGAAGCTGCCATGCAAGCAGCAATCCAAGTTCATCCCTCTACAGGTAATACCTTACTACAAGTTGTTCTTACAGATGACGCCGTTGACTACAGTATACTGTTGAGCTTACAAAGACAGGCAAGGAAGAACATGACCTCTGGAGGAAACAAGATGCAGAACCTGATGATGACAGAATGTGGAGGAAAGGTAAAAGACTGTGTTTGCCACAAGTGTTGTACCCCATGATGGTCCAGATTGCCCATGGACCTACACATCTATCCAAGATGCACATGAACAGCATAGTAAACAACCATTGGGTAGCACCCGGATTTACTATTGTAGCAGCTAAACACACCCAAGCTTGCATGATTTGTGCTAGAAACAATCCAGGACAGGCTGTCAAAACACCAAGTAAGCACACACCAAGGCCACTTTACCCGTTTCAAAGATTGCAGATAGACTATATTCAACTACCTAAGGTAGGAGTGTATGCATATGTGTTGGTGTGCATTGATCTCTTTTCAGGTTGGCCTGAGGCCTACCCAGTGTCGAAAGCCACAACGAAGGTCACAGCAAATCCAGACTCTGATTCTGCAACCCACAAACTGCAGCCTGGTGATTGTAAACAAGTCACTCCGACTGATCCACCGACATGAAGCTGTTCTTATCCTTTACCATTTTATGCTGTGTTCGGATATGCTACTCTGACTTGAGACCAGAAAATAATAATGCATGGCAGGAAAATATATGGTTGCAGATAGCAAAGGCTTTTAATTTAACCTCCTTTTACCTCAACCCTTTCCTCAGTACTGAAAATGCCATAGAATCTTGTCTTATCGCTGTCCCTACCCCCATCTCACTGTTGAGGAAGTACCCATAGACCCCATAAATCTCTACAACTATATTCTTATGCCTTCAACCCACTGGTAGGCAAGCCTCTTCTAGCCCTGAAGACAATTAATGTGACAGGCGCTGAACTATGTTGGTCTTTTTCATGTAATTGTTCAAGAGACCCTAATACTGAATCCCTGTTTTGCCCCACATGGTGGAAAAATACCACGAATTGTAGAGCCCTGAGCACCACTATGAATTGTACCAAAACTTACCATGTGATGAGTTACCACTACAATGTCTATCTTCCTAAAGGATGGACTTTCTCCTGTGGAAATATTACTTATGCTTATGTCCCAGGTAACATTACAGGAGGTCCCTGTGCAATCTCTCGCCTTACCATGACCATGTTTTCCAAATGTGACCTGATCACTAAAACCACCCAGCTACACAAACTGCTCAGAGACAGGAGAGATGTTAAAAACACCCTTATTGGACATTTGGGCTAGGAACATGGTTGACTTTACTAATTAAGAAAATTTTGTACTTTTTGCTATTAGCTGTATTTGTCATTATGGCTATTTTTCTTACCTTTAGATTTTTTTCATGTCTACTAACCTCTCTATGTAAAAGCAAACCTACTGTTGGTCATACCTTAACTTACATTCCAGCTCCGACTTCGGAAAAGTTTTATGATGTTGCCTCGCCTAACAAATGAAGGAACTCTCCTCCGCTGATTCTGGTGGTCTCAGTCCAAGGGAACCGTGGTGAAGCAATAAATGAAAGTCCCACAGGCTTTGGCTAGCAGGCCTGGATATACCTTGGACATTTGGGTGACCCTTGGATCAAAAGAGGGGATTGTGATAGAATTTATCTTGATTCCAAGGCTCAAGCTTATAGGTGTCATATAATGATATTCTATATTAAAATTGGCTAACTTGGACTCAGGCAATGCTTGATGCTTAAACAACACTTAAGACCATATATGTCTAAGTTCCGAGAGCAGAGAGCCCCCACCTAAGATGTCTCTGCTCTAATCATTTTGTTCTCTCTTACCTTGAAACTTATTTGTTATGTGTACATGACGCTCATCCCTATGTCTTATCTGTACTCCCTTCCTATTACTGTTCCAAGAGAATTTGCACGTAAGCACTTACTTTTTAATGTATAAAACCCAGCTGATGAATAAAACGTCAGAGGCTTATTTTGAATACCAACAGGTGTCTAATTCTCACTTCTCCAAGTGCACTTGTAACAACAATTTGGGCTTCCTCTGAATATAACAAAGATCAACATTTCTGATCCACAACAATTGTAAGCATGTTTTTGTGTGGGGTGTTTTCACATGTGGTGTTGGCATTTGAATGCAAGCATGCATGTACAGTTAGGGAAAAAATATTTGATCCCCTGCTGATTTTGAGCGTTTGCCCACTGACAAAGATATGATCAGTCTATAAATTTAATGGTAGGTGTATGTTAACAGTGAGAGACAGAATAACAAACAAAAAATCCAGAAAAACGTATGTCACAAAAGTTATAAATTAATTTGCATGTCAATTCATGGAAATTAGTATTTGATCCCCTTTTAATCAGCAAGATTTCTGGCACCCAGGTGTCTTTTATTGTCAGTATATTTTACTGGCAGACATTTTGTGTTAAGATAGAAATTAAAAATGTATACTGTAAGTCACGACTTGGTAGATCTGACTCTATTTTGTAACAAAAATGCAAAGACAGACACACATTTTATTTCTCTGTAACTCTATTCATTCAAATCCTAAGGCAAAGGAATGTGACTAACGTAAACAGTTAAGACTCTCTTGCAAGAAGGGGGTTTGAAACAGATTATATTTAATCATATATAAATAGTACCTATGTTAATAATATTGAATATTCATTGATAGAATCATAATGAAGAAATGTCATTATCATTAAACTAATATTAGCTGAATGTGTAAGACGTGTATAATCACATGTTGTCACATTACTAAATACTACATAGTTTCACACAAAAACCAGACACAGGATTACAAGAAACAGATAACACTAAAAGTAATTAACTTAACATTTAAAGGATTGATACAAAGTTCCATTGTATTAGACAAGGTGAACAAGGGTTCATTATGCGTCAAAATCTATTTTATGGCCCAAAGAGAATATGGTCTGTCTGCTAAAAAGAACCAAAACTTTTGAAGAATGACACATCTTTGATGGACAGGTATCATTAAGATGGGCATGATGACGTCAAAATCATCACGAAATTCAGTTAACCCCTTTACAAAGTGGTAGTTGTGGTGTTACAACGCCATCTATTGACCAAAATCTAGATAATAACCTGTAGACATGATACGTCCACCTTACTCTTTTGGTCACTTTAAATTAGTGACGTAAAGAAAGTTTAGGGAAGCTAGTCCTTTAAAAATTTAGGTTAGCCGAAGACAAGCTTAAGTCTGAGATCTGGAGCAGGAGAAATGGACACACCTAACTTTCTGTATCTATTCCAACTAATTCTAGAACTTTGAAAAAAAAAAAACACTTGCCTTTTCCAACTAAAACTGGAATTCTTTAATAATCTAAACTTTGAAAACTTTCCTATTCTCCACATTTCTCTACTCATACTTGCATACATTATTTATGGAATATATCTCCAAGCCTAAATGTAATTTAAATTAATTCATTTTACTCAAAGCAGAAATATACCTGGATAAAAGCTGGTCAGATTTCAATTATGAAATTATAATTAGCTAAGGCAATATATGGTTATAAATTCCTTACTGCAGAGGAAATAAACAATATATTTACTGGTAATTTGCCAAGTTTAGCATATCAAGTTCTTATCCAGAGATATTGACTTATCTGAATTTAGGGAAAGTAATCTTTAAAGGGACACTATAGTCATCCAGACCACTTCAGTTCAATGAAGTGGTCTGGGTGTCAGGTCCCTCTAGGGTTAACCCTGCCTGATGTAAACATAGCAGTTTCTGAGAAACTGCTATGTTTACATCTGGGGTTAAGCCAGCCTCTAGTGGCTGTCTTCCGGACAGCCACTAGAGGCGCATCGGCAATGATTAAGGCATATTATGCCTCAATCACGCAGAGCCAGAGCGTTCATAGGAAAGCATTGAAAAATGCTTTCCTACGGACATTTGAATGCCCGCACGGCAATGCCGTGCATGCACATTCGGGGTCTGTGACGTCAGACAAGGATGCTACAAGACCATCACCAAGCAGCTTGGTGAGAATGTGAAAACAGTTGGTGCGATTATTCTCAAATGGAAGAAACACAAAATAACTGTCAGTCTCCCTTGGTCTGGTGCTCCATGCAAGATCTCACCTCGTGGAGTTTCAATGATCATACTAATGGTGAGGAATCAGAACTACATGGGAGGATCTTGCTAATGATCTCAAGGCAGCTGAGACCAAAGTCACCAAGAAAACAATTGGCAACACACTACGTTGTGAAGGACTGAAATTCTGCAGCGCCCACAAGGTCCCCCTGCTCAAGAAAGCACATGTACAGGCCCATCTGAAGTTTGCCAATGAACATCTGAATGATTCAGAGAACTGTGTCACGATTGCACCCTACTTCTAGAGTGTGCGTGACGTAGTTGTGGTGGTGAAAGGGTTAAAATTCACTATTTGTCTGCACTAGACCGGAAATAATGATAAAATCCCCCTTAACACCACCCACACTTAAGCATAATAATATAACTATTACTATTTTGATGCTGCCGCCACCAAGACAATTTACAAATGGGGTGCCTTGATCCCCAGGTAACTTAATAAGAAAAGCCCACTGTGACGGACTCGCTGGCACTCCGACCGAGTACCTCTGCCAATCGATACTCCTAGTGCTTGTCGAGGACTCCAAGCATTCCAACCGACATCTTCAGCACTGCAGACTTATCCCATCCTCCAAGCATGAGCCAAGGCTTCCAGAAAGGGTCAAGCAGGCCTGTTTAATGAGCACACAAAAGCAACAGCACTCATGCAGCAAAACAACTCCTCCTCAGAGGAAGTTCAGTCAGTGTTTGAATATTTGACAGTTATTGGAAGTTGCAGAACTGTGCCAGTACCATTTAAAGAGCCAGAACAGTCTTTTAAAACACCAATAAGTCCAAATGGTGTTTCTAACTGTCAAAATCTCCCAGGGACCATAGTCTGGTAATTAGTCCTCTCCAGGCACAAGTGGCGAAGGGCACTTCATCACACATCTTCCCATTGGGGGGGAGACTAACCAGGTACCTGACCTTCTGTCGGTCAGTACCTGAGTTAGTCGAGTAGCCCACCCACAACTGACAGTTAACAGAGTAGCCCACCCACAATACATCATTACTGCACCTGGTGATTCCTGGTGTCCGACTCTGGCCTGTATGTCCCAGGTTGCTGAGGGGAACTAGTGGGCAGAGGGCAGCAGCACTCTGCCCTGATGCCAGTGTTCTGCTGGGTTGCCCGGCGGGTATTCAGGCTCTGACCAAGAGGGCAAAGGAGGGCAGAGGCCGACCGTGCTCTGCCCGGATGCCAGCTCTTCTGCTGGAAGGAGGTCAGTGGAGGCTAACATCTTCTCCACTAAACCCAGTCCTGGGTTAGGGGTTGGCTGTGGAGGGGAGGTCTCACCTACATCCTCCTCCTGGTACTTCTGCTGCCGTTGGGGAGTGAGACCGGTTGTCTCCTCTCCCTGGGGCTCCAACTGCAGTTGGGGATCTGGGCCGGCTGCCCAGCATTCCTGTAGGGCCAGTGGAGAGACCTCGATCCCATCTCCACCTGCCGTTTGGGGGTCCTCCAAGGACCAGTCCATGAGGTCCCCTACCTCGGCAACCTCTGGTTGAGGTTGGGGAGGGAGACCGGTTGTCTCTTCTCCCACTGACACATTCAGCTTCTGGGGAGGGAGGCCAACTGTCTCCTCTCCCGATAAGACATACTGCCGCTGGGGAGGAAGGACAACACCTTCTGCTCCCTGGGAGGTACACTGCTGCTGGGGAGGGAGACCGATTGTCTCCACTCCCGGTAGGATACACTGCCTTGGGGAGGGGGACCAGTTGTCTCCTCTCCTTGTGAGATGTGCTGCCGTTGGGGAGTAGGACCGCCTGTCCTTACACCTGGTACTTCCAGCTGCAGCTGGGGATCTGGGCCGACTGCCCAGCATCCTTGAAGGGCCGGTGGAGAGACTTCAGTCTCATCTCCACCTGCCAGTTGGGGTTCCTCCCAGGACCAGTCTATGAGATCCCACAGGACTTGAGAATAAGGACCACCTGCCTCCTCTCTCTGTAGCTCTGGCTGCAACTGGGGATCTGGGCCGGCTGCCCAGCATCCCTGAAGGGCCAGTGGAGAGACCTTAGTCCCATCTCCACCTGCCAGTTGGGGTTCCTTCCAGGACCAGTCTATGAGATCCCCTAGGCCTTGGGAATAAGGACCACCTGCCTCCTCACTCTGTAGCTCTGGCTGCAACTGGGGATCTGGGCTGGCTGCCCAGCATCCCTGTAGGGCGGGTAGAGAGACCTCGGTCCCATCTCCACCTGCCTGTTGGGCGTCTATGAGGTCCGCTACCTCGGGTACCTCTGGTTGCTGCTGGGGAAGGAGACCGCTTGTCTCTTCCCTCTGCGCAGTGCACTGCCGCTGGGGAGGGAGACCGGTTGTCCCCAGTCTCCACAATCTGAACTCACATTACCGTGCTGCTTGGTTCTCCTCATCCAACTCTTGCATGATACGGACGACCACCTCTTCTGAAGGGTCTGGGCCATACTCGACTAACTGCCTCTTTACCTCCGTGATGGAAGCGTCGCCCTCATAGCAATAGGTCATGTTTGCTTGGCCCCACTCTGGGCCACTAGCACTCCGATCCGCGCCTTGGATTCTGCTGTAGACAGGGGTGCTGCACGAGTGCTAGCGTCGCCCTCACTTGT
Organism: Pelobates cultripes; assembly: GCA_933207985.1. Lineage (NCBI taxonomy): Eukaryota > Metazoa > Chordata > Amphibia > Anura > Pelobatidae > Pelobates > Pelobates cultripes. The sequence continues at coordinate 102,091,314 of OW240915.1, read as the reverse complement.
AGCTCCGTAACGTTACCAGTGTCTCCAAGCTGCTTCTCCTCACACTAGGACGCCATCCCACCGCTTGCCACCAAATGTGACGGACCCGCTAGCACTCCGACCGAGTACCTCCACCAATCAATGCTCCTAGTGCTTGCCGAGGATTCCGAGGACTCAACCGACACCATCAGCACTGCAGACTTATCCCATCCCCCAAGCATGAGCCAAGGCTTCAAGAAAGGGTCAAGCAGGTCTGTAATGAGCACACAAAAGCAACAGCACTCATGCAGCAAAACAACTCCTCCTCAGAGGAAAACAAAATTACAGTTAAGTTCAGTCAGTGTTTGAATATATGACAGTTATTGGAAGTTGCAGAACTGTACCAGTACCATTTAAAGGGCCAGAACAGTCTTTTAAAACTCCAATAAGTCCAAATGGTGTTTCTAACGGGCAAAATCTCCCAGGGACCACAGTCATATGGCAAGAGGCTGGTAATTAGTCCTCTACAGGCACAAGTGGCGAAAGACACTTCATCACACCCACCAAATATAACTTAGCACAATATCTAAGCAATTGCAAAACACTAATTAGTCTCTTCAGGTAACGTGATTCTTTACCAGACAAAGGCAGAACTTAATAAAGGAATGTTTATCATGAGCAAAAAATAGTCACAGTGCAAAGAAAAAATAGATGATAAATTATTTACATCAACAACAGATACAAACAAAAGGGATGAAGTAACAGAAGTCCTAATCACATACTTCCTAGGTTTTCAAAGTAAAGCTTCTGCCCAGGGGGTCGTTGGCAAGGAACATGGTGACTTACTCAAAATTAGATTTTGGCCCCAAGCAAGTACCAAGACACATTTCAGTGGACATCACAATCTCTTCTCCTATGGTTAAGTTACGCAAATCATGTTTGGGCTTGATTAGAAGATTGTGCTGGTCACATTCCAAAAATAACAAAAATGAGGCTTAATTATTATTCTGTGGGTAAATATTAATGTTTCTTTCTTTTGTATATGATGCTGGAACACAAGGCTTGTTTTTTCTCTTTTCTTGAAAGCTAATGATCATTAACATATCAAAGAAATCCACTCATCAATTAAAAGGCCATATGGCTGAAGCCAGCTAGTTTACATTGGGACCAGACATTCAGGATTTTCAAGTGTAGAATCTCACACCTTGCAGAGCCTTTGATTCATCAAAGGATCCATCCATATGGTAAACCATCTGACCCATTTCACATTCCTATGCAATTTGCATTACCCCTTCTGTCATCTGACCTCTGTGGGGATCCCAGCTTCAAAGAGGAATTAAGGCCATAAATCTTCTGACCTCCCATACAATCAAACTAACCCTTTTTTACATTGACAAAACCACCTCTACCAGGAAGGCAGGTCATCTATGCACTACACAAATTACACTAAAGGACAATAATCCATAGTGCAACAATAAACTATGCACCCTTGCCGTGACAAACTGGGTGAAAGTGTTGTGGTCAGATGACACCAAAATCAAGCTCTTTGGCATCAACTCGTGTTTGGAGGAGAAGGAATGCTGCCTATGACCCCAAGAACACCATCCTTGCCGTCAAACATGGAGGAGGAAACAATATGTTTTGGGGGTATTTTTCTGCTAAGGGAACAGGACAACTGCACTGCATCAAAGGGACAATGGATGGGGCCACGTACCGGCAAATCTTGTTTGAGAACCTCCTGCCCTCAGCCAGGGCATTGAAAATGGGTCGTGGATGGCTATTCCAGCATGACAATGACCTAAAACACACAGCCAAGGCAACATAGGAGTGGCTCAAGAAGAAGCACATTAAGGTCCTCATGTCTCCAGACCTTAATCCCATAGAACATCTTTGAAGGGAGCTGAAGGTTCGAGTTGCCAAACATCAGCCTCTAAACCTGAGAGGATCTGCAAAGAGGAGTGGGGCAAAATCCCTCCTGAGATGTTTGCAAACCTGGTGATCAACTACAAGAAATGTCTGACCTCTGTGATTTCCAGCAAGGGTTTTGCCACCAAGTACTAAGTCATAGGGGTCGAATACTTATTTCACTCATTGACATGCAAACCAATTTATAACTTTTTTCACATGCATTTTTCTGGATTTTTTATTTTCTTTGTTATTCTGTCTCTCACTGTTAAAATACACCTACCATTAAAATTATAGACTGATCATTTCCTTGTCAGTGGGCAAACGTTCAAAATCAGCACTGGATCAAATACTTTTTTCCCTCACTGTATGTGTAGTGTTGGTTTTTGAAGGCAGTTGTGTGTTTTGCATGTAGTGTTGAAGTTTGAATGCAGCTGTGTAATTGTGTGTAATGTTGTGTTTGAATGCTGAGATGTATGCATATATACACATACACTGCCACACACACACTGTGATACACATATACACACAAAGTTACACATGCAGATCCCCAGATATGCACACTGACACACATGCAGATATACAGACACATATACACACACTGACACACATACACATACAGATACAGACACACATACACAGACTGACACTGATACACAGACTGAGATTGAGACACAGATACACAACCTAACACACGTGCAGATACACAGACACATAGATACACAAACTAACACACAGATATACAAACTGACAAATACACACAAAGATACACACAATGACAACATATAAATACACACAATGACACACATAGAGAACACTATACTGACACACACTGACACACACATATAGACACATACACTGACAGACATAATGACACACACACACACACACACATTGACAGTCATACTGACACACAGACACATACACTAACAGACAAACTGACACACAAGCACAGATACACATGCAAATTTACATTTTTATAGCCTCCCTCCAGTTTCCTACCTTTTAAGTTCAGGCGGGTGGCTTCTTTGGGGTCCAGTGTGCTGGTTGATGTTGTTGGGAGTTAGGCTCTGGCACTACCCCGGGCCCAGCCTCCTACTCTCTGCCCTCTGCTTCAGTCCCTCTGGGAGAAAGTGACCATCTTTCACTTCTTCCCATGCTGCCGACATGAAAGGTACCCAGGAGCGCTGTATAGGGTCACAGCATCCGACTGCTAACACATGCCCACCAGGTGGCTTTTAATGCATGGGCAGCCCGATGAGACCTTTTAGTGCACTGGCCCAATAGTGTGCGGACCTGCACACCCTGCAATTATGGGACCACACTAAATTTCTTTAGGATCAGAAATCCTAAAAGAAATTGTTGCAGGCAGCATACCCTTGGGGCAGCTGCTTTGGACCCCGTTTACCCCGCGTTAGAAATGTCCCTGACTCTGTGTGGTGTCTTGCTATCACTTGCCTGTAGATATTGTGATTTCATGAGTGTTCCATGAGGATTTGGGGGAAATCTTTCTAAACAGACAAGGAAAAGGAAAAACACTGTTCCTTTAATGCAGCCTGTATAGTTAAAACTCTCAATAAACTTCAATTAATACAAAAACATTGACCTTCGATGTTAAGAATTCTTCCTAATGCCTCCCAGTCATCTTTAAACAAGAACCAAAAGGTAAAATAAATTACGCCTGTGAAAGAATTATTTTATTTTATTATTGTTCTGATTTCAAGGGCATATGGATATAAATAAAAGCAGCATTTTATTTATTATTATTATGACAAACAAAGGATGACATTACTTACAGTAAGTAATGGATTCTATAAATTAAAGATAATAACTCTCTCAGAGCAGAGTGTACATTGGTAATATTCTCTTAGCAACATTCGCGATTTCAGAAAATGAAATGTTACTTTCCTTTCCTTACCGTGAACTATGAAATGGCCTATAGTTTCATCATAAAAGAACAGAGTGCAGCATATGGGTATAATTCTGTAGTTTTGCCTTTCATGGTTTTAGCATAGTAGTACATTTTTTACCCACGTGCTAGAAGGAATATCTTAATTAATGGAATGTTCTTTCTTCCTTCAGGTTAAATCAGAGCCTATTGATGTTTTCATGATATCAATAAAATAAAGCAAATTGTTCAGCATATTGTCATCATTCAGGGCACTGGTGAATCCAACAAAAACGTTTCTTCAATAACCTCCGAGAATATTATTTTACTTTGCCAGGTAAATTGAAATTAGCAGTATCCCAGCTTCTATGGGCTTTAAGTATAGGAAATAGATGGGTGCGGCCAATATTTTGCAGCTGTTTAGTAGATAACCCCCTAAATTAGTGGAATTGCCATATTTAAGGGTACCAAATTAGGGAGCTGTTTTGTAGATAGCCTCTTTGGTTTCCTTATGGGAATCCCACTCGGATTAGGGAGTTATCTACTAAGAAGCCGAAATACCAAAATTATGAAAAGCCCTTCCTTTTCATAATTTTGTTTCTTTTCAGAAACTATACTAATAAGAAGTAAAAAGTACTTAGTATTTAAGAGAAGAAAAAAAGGGAAAAAAATTTTTTTTGCTTCATTGAAAAGTGCTGAAATAGTTTTATACTGTTTTAAAAATAAATTAAAGAATAAGTGTTAGGTGCTTTAAAAGACTTAAATATAATAATTATTATTATTATTATTATTTTAAAGGAAATAAAACATATTTATTACTGTCTCAGCAATTAAGGGAAGCACAACTGAAAATATGTAGCTACTGTGAAAATTGTCACAAGGAAGAACAAGTCTATAATCCAAAACAAATTGGCTAATAATTTCTCCTTTCCTTTACTAAAGTTAATTGTTAATGCCTATGCAGCCTCTGCATTAATCCTAAATGTATCTTTTTACAAGCATTCTTCATGTGTAGATTTAATTCTGAATAGCAGAGGCGGCTCTAGACTCAAAGAAACCCATTTTTACAATGCAACTTCCCCGTGTCCCACAAATCACATGACCCCAGCCCCATAATTTGCTCATTGCTAATATTCACAATAACTATGTCTGCAGATTGCAACCATGCCCCCAACCCAAACCATTCCTAGCCCATAGTATCCTACTCCCCAAGTCATATCAGCCCCAACCAGCCAGATGGTAGTACCGAGCCTTTAGCCGCATCAATCCCAGGCAGGCAGGTGGTTCCTCCCACCATGGCATTCTTTCTATTAGCTCCCCCTTGTATTACAGTTTGACTTTGTTGTTGATAAGCATTACAGAAATATTGCTTCATTTTGATATATACCATGCTGACTCACAAAACAATCATACTTTTGCTTTATTTTTCAACACACCCAATTTAAATCTAAGCTACCATATTCAGAGCTTCTATGTATTAGGAAAATGCAGAGACTTTCAATATAAGGATTGCACAAACATTATGAGTTAATATATACAAAAAGTCAAACGTATCTAGGATCACATATTTATATCCTAACGCAAACATGCTCACATATAGGGTTCCCATAGTGACCAAACTCCAAACCATTCAACCTAGGTATAACATATAATTTGAAAACATTGCCTCATTTCAGGATTGTATCCACATTGGTTGATGGCCTACAAAGAGCACATGTGTTGAGTAGGTTAAATCCATACCACCAGGACACTGTCCAAGTTACTGGGGTCTTACCTGGCTCCTCCAGCATTGTCCTGGATGCTGCACACTCTCAAATTGTGTCCTTTAATTCGCACCCGCATTACTGTCCAAATTCGCATCTGAATGATGCATTCCCTGAACTGAATCAGGTGCTCTCCAATGACATCACAGATTGGGCTGATATGGTTTTCTACTCCCCATGAGTCATCTGGATCTCTTAAATTATGTTTTCCAATAGGAAACAAGACCCACCTATTTATACTCACCTGTCTCAGAATAGTTGCTCTGTTGTGGTTTTAGATAGTAGACATGTACAATTTGTTTCGCTCCAAATGTACATGTACCAATTTCATGCCATTCGGATGCTTCCAAATGTCCGAAGTGACGAAGTTTGATAGTTCAGAAGTCAATGAGGTGGGATAGTACATAAATCAGGCTGTCAGATTGTTGGATTGCATTCATGTGACCAGTAGACGTGGTTAATTCATTTTGTTCCGAATGTACATTTGTACAAATTTCATGCCATTCGGACATTTGGATGCTTATGAATGTCCGAAGTGCCGAACCGCCGAAGTTCCGAAGTGACGACGTTTGGCAGTTCCGAAGTGCAGAACCAAACTGAATGCCATTGGTCCGAATTGCTGAAGAAGACAATTTTTTTTTTACTTATCTGAATTTCCGAACGGAACCAAATTTTTTACCCATTCATATCCTTATTAGATAGCCCAATAGAATGTTCTTTTCTCTTATTTGGTATTTGACAATACCAATATCATTACGGAAGTACTCCAATCCCAAACAAATAAGGGATACCACATTTGGACGACATGTATCCGTCTATCGGATGGAATCGATTGTGGTCCATAGTAGCAGTGAAAAGTAAACTACAATAATACTACATCGACACTTTCCAAACTTCCAGTCCTGGATCAGGAATATATGTCGATACCCTACGCCTATTATCCAAAAGTACAGGGTTTCAGTAGAGGATTAGGGAGTGATCGTGATGACTGGACACACGGTGTTGATTCTCAGTTAATGCAGGAAATTGTGTTCTCCCTTCTGTGTGTATGGAAAAACCTTGCCAATATACCCTAATAATTCTCTACTAGTCAATAAAGCGAAGGTATTGAAAACGCTTTCATTAATGTCCATATGATAGCATTTATGTCACTTGTAAGAGAACTTGAATAGGCTGACTATATGAGCAGAGGAACATGGATACCAAATGCTAAGATGACCTAAGAGATTACTCAAAAGAGAGGTTATATTCCATGTATAGCTTAGGTATAAAATCAAATGATTGGTTGGGTCCAAGTAAATCGAGTCTATAATATACTATGCACATAAGAGTAAGGTAGAATGTACAGACTACACAGATGCACTTAGTATCTTGTACAAAAGTTAAGATTACCAATAGCATCTGTATGTACACTTTACACTCTATGTAAACTCTCTAGTATACTTCATAGCCGCATCTGTGTGTATGTTATGAATATTAACTTAGCGCAAGTAGTATTACTGTGTTTTCTCTTTCACCTACTATAGACCCTGGTTATTGTTCTTTTGTTCCTGTTCTCCATGAGACTGGCCATTCTAAGGACAGTACATGGATAGTATTGCCGATGTTCTGGGTTTGTGTGTATTGGTTTCTACCCATATCCTGACATACACAAAGTAGCTGTTGACTTACTAGAAAGTAGTAATAATGCAGTAATGATTAGATCAGACATTTTTAGCCATTCAAGAAGAGAAATCCAACATTATAAAGTATTCCGTGACATGCTAGATTATGTAACTTGTTGAATTTACAACTAGTATTATTATATAGGTTAACAGATACCCATATTACCATTTTTTTATTATCTTTTATTATCTTTTTTTCATTATCTATTAATTCTTAATATCTCTACTTGGATATTTTCAGTTATGGAAGATTGGTATTTGACATGGTATATATTAAAGGATCACTATAGGGTCAGGAACACAAACATGAATTCCTGACCCTATAGTTTTAAAACCACCATCTAGCCCCCCTGGGCCACTCATGCCTCCTTAAATATAGCAAAATCTTACTGTATTCAAGCCTGAAGCTGTAACTCTGCATGCTGTTTGCCTCAAAAAAACAAGCAGTCTGCTGACATCATCAGAAGTGGTAGTCTGATCCAATCACAGTGCTTCCCCATAGGATTGGCTGAGACTGACAAGGAGGCAGATCAGAGGCAGAGCCAGCATGATTCAAACACAGCCCTGGCCAATCAGCATATCCTCATAGAGATGAATTGAATCAATGAATCTCTATGAGGAAAGTTCAGTGTCTGCATTCAGAGGGAGGAGACACTGAATATTTGGATACATTTGAGGCAGCCATGACCCAGGAAGGATCTCTAACAGCTATCTGAGGAGTGGCAAGTGAAGTTATCACTGGGCTGTAATGTAAACACTGCATTTTCTCTGAAAATACAGCGTTTACAGCAAAAAGCCTAAAGGTAATGATTCTACTCACCAGAACAAATTCAATAAGCTGTAGTTGCTCTGGTGATTATAGTGTCCCTTTAACATTTTACATGGGATGTAACTTTATTTCATATTATATCTTAAACAATAGAAGCGGTTGTCTCAAAGACCCACGCTTCCTATAATGGGATATAAATTAAATTACCCTCTAAATCATATAAATTCACCTAAATTTGCAAACTGAACATCTATAAAAGGTGGATTCAGGCACTAAGAGGAATCCATAGACAAAATAATATTACAAATCTAAATCTATCTTACAATCATTAACATACAAAAACATATTGTTACGAAATTTGTGGGAACTCACACACACAGACACAAAAGTACAGCAAATATATAGATTTACTTAGAGTGGCCGGACCTAATGTACAGAATAGTGAAAGTGACAGCTGAGGTCAAGGGAATCAGAAAACATGGTAAATAGTAGACAAGTCAGAAATCAGGAACACAGAAAGTAGAATAAATAATAAGCAAGCCAAGGTCAGTAACAATATAATTCTAAATCAAAATTCACTATTGGGCTATACAACAGGGCTATTTGAACTAAAATATCTAGCCCAATCTTGTCATTTAGGAGTGTCGGAAGACAAACATTCCTGACAGTGTTTTTTTATGTGAATTCATTCTCTTCTACCTAATGGGCGCTAGGTGTACAGGTATAGTGTAACTATAAGTAAGTGCTTGTGTGTAACTATCTCCTGGGTGCAACACCTAAACTACTTAAGAAAATGTAGGGAACATAAATAATGTAACAATAGTACTTATTTTCAGATTTGTACGTAATATCAGCTTAACCATAGCTGATACAGTTGTAACAAGAATACCACTGCAAAAAACACTGTAACACTATTATATCAGTGGTAAGAATGTATCAATATAATTGCAGTTTGCACAAAAATATATTTATAGAGTTTAATATCACCCTGCATACATGACAGACTCTAGTAGACTGCAATTATAGAGTCGGAGAGTAGGTATGGCCCAAGGTAATGGTCTAAAGGAGCAGAGGCGGCTCTAAACTTTATGAGGCCTTAGGTGAAACTCAAACATGAGGCCCCACTAACACCAAAGTAAAAAAAATAGAGTTGCAATACATGCACGCTGTCACATATACACATTGATGCACTGTTTACGTTTGTATGTGCCTGAGAGTTTGTCTGACAGAGAGTATCCTTGTGTGTGTGTGTGTGAATGTATATCTCTGTGGGCATGTTTGCGTTTTTATCTGGGACCATATGTGTATGTGGTAGCAGCTTGAAGTGTGTTGTGTGTATGGGGGGTCTGCCTGTGGCCTTTGTGCATTGTGTTTATGGCAAAGCTATGTTTCCTGACTGTGTGTGTATGATGAATGTTTTCAGCTTGTGACTGTGACTGAGTAAAGGGGTACCAGTGGCAGGAAGAGTGTGACAGGGTGAAGGGGGTAAAGGGACAGGGGGTGGAGGGTTGTGAGAGAGAATGAGGGAGTATGACATGGTTTGATGAGGAAGTGTGACAGGGTGAGTGGAGGTAAGTGTGTCAGGGCAATTGTAGCATGGTAGGAGGGACGAGTATGACAGGATTAAGGGGGTTAATGTGACAAGGTGAGTGTGGCAGAGTGAGGGCAGGTGAGTTTGGAGGGGGTGAGGTTAACAGGATTATGAGTGGTTAATGTGAGTGGGGATGCATGAAGAGGCTAACAGTGTGGGGGGTTGATGACAGTGTAGGGAGGGGTGACAATGTGAGGGGAGGTGACAGTGTGAGGTGATGCTAACAGTGTGTCTGGGGAGGCTGTGTATGTAAGGGGGGTGATACTGTGTGTGGGGGGGGTGATCCTCTGTGTGAGTAGGTGATGGTGTGAGTAGGTGATGGTGTGAGTAGGTGATAGTGATGGTGTGAGGGTTGGGTGATGGTGAGAGGGAAGGGAGGGTGAGGGTGATAGAGAGAGGGAGAAGGGGTGATGGAGAGAGGGAGAGGAGGGTGATGGTGTGAGGGAGGGTGGGGGTGATGGTGAGAGGGAGGTGATAATAAGAGGGGGAGTTGATGAGAGGTGATGAGGGGGTGAGGGTGATGGTGAGAGGGAGGTGGGAGGGTGATGATGAGAGGGAGGGGAGGGGTATGGTGATAGGGGGTGATGGTGAGAGGGAGGTGATGGTAAGGGGGGGTTGATGGTGAGAGGGAAAGGGAGGGTAGGATGATGGTGAGAGGGAGGAGAGGTGATGGTGAGAGGGAGGGGTGGGGTGATGGTGAGAGGCAGGGCCGGACTGGGGATACAAAGCAGCCCTCGAAAAAAAATTTGTGCCACCCCCAGAACTCACTGCGCCATATATTGTCGCGTGTAATATGTAAGGCTATGTCTTGCCAGAACAGAAGATTGAGTAATATATATATATTGCTTTTTCTAATATAAAATATTGGTCCTTTCAGGGTAAAACGTTTAATTATACAGTAAGCATACTCACATGCAGAAACAGGCAATTTCACTGACATTTCAATGACACACACAAACTCAATGATACACAGCCTCATAGACAAACAATCTTACTGATATACTTCAGCTCATTGACATAAAAACACAAGCTCACTCACTAGAAGGCACACGCATGCAAGCAAGCTCACTCACTAGCAGACGCGCACACACACAGCTTAATGTGGTGGTACTGGTGTCTATAGCATGTCCCTACAGGCTTTTCAACGTAAACACTGACTTTTCAGAGAAAAGGCAGTGTTTACATTGCTTCAAAGTGACACTGCTAGTGACAGTCACTCAGACGGTCACTAGAGGTGCTTCCTGTGTTAGTGCACCTATATTCAGGGCCTCCACACTCTGTTGGTGCTGAACGTTCCCCATAGAGATACATTGATTCAATGCATCTCTATGAGGAGATGCTCATTGGAGTGGCATTTTGCAGCCAATCCTATGGCAAAGCATTGGATTGGCTGAGATCATCAAGCTTGATGATCTCAGCTATAGAGGCAGGGCCAGTCGAGGGGAGACCAGCACGCTGCGTGGGGAGAAAAAAAAGTGAGCAAAAACACTATTTTTAAACACACAGTTACACCATGACAGACACAGAAACACACATATACCATGAAAGATACACACCCCATGACAGACACACACACACACCATGACAGACCATTACACAGTCACACACCATGACACAGACAGATACACACACCCCATGACGGACAGACAGACACACACACACACCATGACGGACAGACAGACACACCCCATGAATGACAGACAGACACACACACACACCCCCCATGACGGACAGACAGAAACACACACACACACCCCATGACGGACAGACAGACACACACACCCCATGACGGACAGAGACACACACTCACACCCCATGACGGACAGACACACACACACACCATGACGGACAGACACACACACCATACAGACAGACACCATGACACAGACACACACACACCATACAGACAGACAGACACCATAACACAGACAGACAGACAGACACCATGGCAAAGACAGACACACACACACACACACCATACAGACAGACACCATGACACAGACAGACACACACACACCATACAGAAAGACAGACACCATGACACAGACAGACAGACACACACCATGACACAGACAGACATGATAACACAGACAGACAGACACATTACTAATACCTGCCAGGGGGAGGTCTTCTGGGGGCCGCTGGGGGACTTTTACTGCTGGGGAGGTCTTTGGCGGCCGCTGGGGTACTTGTCCTGGCGGCCGCTGGGGGAGCTGCGCTGGCTCTGCTCTCCCGCCCTCGCGCGCTGCTGAATGAGACCGGCGTCGGAATATGACGTCATATTCCGGCGCCGGTCTCATTCAGCTGAGCGCTGGGGAGCAGAGCCAGGACAAGTCCCCCAGCGGCCGCCAGAAGACCTCCCCAGCGGCCGACAGCAGACCCAGGTGTCTGCCCGGCCCCAGGTGCCGACGGCCCACCGAGAAATTTCCAAGTATCCCGGTGGGCCAGTCCGGCCCTGGTGAGAGTTAGGGTGATGGTGAGAGGGAGGGGAGGGGTATGGTGAGAGGGGGTGATGGAGAGAGGGGGTGATGGTGAGAGGGAGGTGATGGTAAGGGGGGTTGATGGTGAGAGGGAAAGTGGATGAAAGGGAGAAGAGGGTGTGATGGAGAGAATGAGGAGAGGGTGTGACGGTGATAGGGAGGGAGTGACGATGAGGGGGTGATGTCAGAGGGGGGTGTAATGTGAGAGGGAGGGGGTGATGGTGAGGGAGGGGTTGATGTGAGAAAGGGGATGGTGAGGGAGGGGGGTGATATTGAGAGGTGGGGGTGATGGTGAGGGGGGGATATTGAGAGGCGGGGTGAGGGTGGGGTGATATGGAGAGGTGGGGGGTGATGGTGAGGGGGTGTGATATTGAGAGGGGGGGATGGTTTGGGAGGGGGTTATGTGAGATGGTGGGGAGTTAGTATTACCTTTATTCCCTGGTGGTCTGGTGGGCATTACTTCCGGTCTGCAGCTCTGCAGAGCTGCAGACCATGAATCTCGCGAGAACCATCAGAGCGTTGCCGTGGTAACCCGCGGCAACGCTCTGATTGGCCAGTTCTCGACGAGACACATGGTCTACAGCTCTGTTCACTATGGAGCTGCAGACCGGTGTCTGCGGTGGCTGGCTGGGCAGCCAGAAGGGGCCTCGCAACCGGCGGCATGCTGACCAAGCCGCCGGGCCCCCTCCTGGTGTCGGGTCCTCGGGCACACAGTCTGCCCTCAAGCAGTTAAGGGGGCCGCGAGGTCCCAGCCAGCGTGAGGCCTTAGGCAGCCACCTAAACTGCCTAATTAGAGAGCCTCCTCTGTAAAGGAGTGCTAGCAAAGTTCACTGTATGCCTTTGCCTCACTATTCACAATGAAGATAAGGGACCAGAAACAAGGTTCCAAATAATTACCTTGAGAAGTGTAAGCTCACATCTGGCACTGACTCTACCATACTGGGCTACTGCCACACACTCACAGTTCATTAAAGTAGACTAATTATGTATAGTAATATAATTTACCTTCCTATCTACAATGTATTAAACTCTAATCAGAAACTGAATTATCTCAAGGGTTGACCTGAGGTAAATCAGAAGTAAATTACCTCAAGGGTTAACTTGGTCAACTGGAACTCGACCACCTCTACATTATCAGACTGCTAACCCCAGGAACAAACTAACCACTCAAATGTGCCCACAATACATAATAAAAGCACACAAAACCAGACATGCATTTTGGTGCATAGTGTGTACCTTTGTCAGGGGTATCAACTTGAAGAGAACCATAAAGACTTAATATTTAAGTAATATTAAGTACTTTAATATTTAAGAGCTTGTCCTACCTCCAGTTCAACAAGAAGCCAAGCAGACTCTGTCAGGGATGTATATCAAACAATTGATATACATACTATAAAGTATGACTTCATGTGCCCCCATGCCCTATGTACTAACCATCCAATTATAGTCAATGGGCTGGCAACTCCTACAGAAACACAGATTTTGCCTGAGAACAGACAGCCCCATGATCAGGAAGTCACAAGACTCATTGCTACTTATGACTATGTTTGGGATCTAGTTAAGAGGATACTAGAAAGATTCTGGCCTCTTTTTAGTGAAGACATTAAGTTGTCTGGGGTAATAAAACCATGTGTGTCAATCAGGCCGGACATCAGACATGGATGCAATCTTATAAAAAAAAAAAAAACAATCAGAAATATCAGGTGGGTCAGAATCAACCTGACAAACATCTGGATTCGACCCAGTGTAACAGGTTTCAAAGTGGCACATCAAGCAGTGTGCAGCAGTAGAAGTAATAACCAAAGTTCCAGGTCTCACCAGAGCTAGGTTTGCTTATAGGTATATCTTTAAAATGCTCCTGTGGCACTCTTTGTGTTGGAAAGACCTTTTAGATGTTTAAATTTCACATTATGGAACATTCGGTCAGGGTTGTAATGATAAATTGATTGCCAGACACCTCTGATTGGCACTTAAGTCTCTGTCAAAAGGAAAGCATGTGGATTTACAAATTAAAAACTTGATCATCTGCAGGGCCGGACTGGCCCACCGGGATACCGGGAAATTTCCCGGTGGGCCGTCGGCACCTGGGGCCGGGCAGACAGCCGGCTCACCTGTGGCCGCAGAGGGACCTCGGAGCTCCCTTGGCAGCCGCAGGGTTTGCTGGCTGTTTTGGCGGCCGCAGGGGGAGCTGACTGTTCTGCCTCTGCTCCCCCTCCCCAGCGCGCTAGAAAGAGACCGGGGCCGGGATATGACGTCATATTCCGGCTCCGGTCTCAGTAAGCAGTGCGCTGGGGAGGGGGAGCAGAGGCAGAACAGTCAGCTCTCCCTGCGGCCGCCAAAACAGCCAGCAAACCCTGCGGCTGCCAAGGGAGCTCCCCACAGCCATTGTAGACATTGTGTGTGTCTGTATCATGGTGTGTGTGTGTGTGTGTGTCTGTGTCATGGTGTGTGTGTGTCATTGTGTGTCTGTCTGTGTCATGGTGTGTCTGTCTGTGTCATTGTGTGTGTGTCTGTGTGTCTCTGTCTGTCATGGTGTGTGCGTCTGTGTCATGGTGTGTGTCTGTGTGTCTCTGTCTGTCATGGTGTGTGCGTCTGTGTCATGGTGTGTGTCTGTGTGTCTCTGTCTGTCATGGTGTGTGCATCTGTGTGATGGTGTGTGTGTGTCATGGTGTGTGCGTCTGTGTCATGGTGTGTGTCTCTGTCTGTCATGGTGTGTGCGTCTGTGTCATGGTGTGTGTCTGTGTGTCTCTGTCTGTCATGGTGTGTGCATCTGTGTCATGTGTGTGTGTGTCTGTCTGTGTCATGCAATGTGTGTCTCTGACTGTCATGGTGTGTGCGTCTGTCTGTGTCACGGTCTGTCTGTGTCATGGTGTGTGTGTGTTTGTCATGGTGTGTGTGTTTGTCATGGTGTGTGTCTGTCTCTGTCATGTAATGTGTGTGTGTGTGTCTGTGTCACGATCTTTCTGTGTCTGTCTGTGTCGTGTATGTGTCTGTGTCAAGGTCTGTGTTATGGTGTGTGTGTCAAGGTGTGTGTGTCTTTTTTAAGGTGTGTCTGTCATGGTATGTGTGTGTCTCTGTCATGGTATGTGTGTGTCTGTCTGTGTCATGGTGTGTCTGTCTGTCTGTGTTTCTGTCTGTGTCACGGTGTGTGTCTGTCATGGTATGTGTGTGTGTATGTGTGTTTTTACTCACCTTTTTTTTCCCCCACGTCGTGCTGGTCTCCCCTCAACTGGCCCTGCCTCTACGGCTGAGATCATCAAGCTTGATGATCTCAGCCAATCCGCACTGACACAGGAAGCACCTCTAGTGACCGTCTGAGTGTCTGTCACTAGGAAGCAATGTAAACACTGCCTTTTCTCTAAAAAGTCAGTGTTTACATTGAAAAGCCTGCAGGGACAGGCTATAGACACCAGAGCCACTACATTAAGCTGTGTGTGTGTGCGCGCCTGCTAGTGAGTGGGCTTGCTGTGTGTGTGTGTGTGTGTGTGCCTGCTACTGAGTGAGCTTGTGTTTTTATTTTAATGACCTTATGTATATCAGTGAGATTGTTTGTCTATGAGGCTGTGTATCAATCAGCTTGTGTCAGTGAGATTGTCTGTGTCTGCATGTGAGTATGCTTACTATATAATTAAAGATTTTACTCTGAAAGGACCAATATTTTATATTGGAAAAAAAAAAAAATATATATATATATATATATATATATCTCAATCATCTAGGGTGGCAAGACATAGCCTTACATATTACATGCGACAATACATGGCGCAATGACTTATGGGGCTGGCATAGATTTTTTTTCCAGGGCTGCTTTGGAATCCCCAGTCCGGCCCTGATCATCTGGGACCCGGGGGACGCGGACACACCCTTCACATAGAAAATAGGTGACAACACCAATAGCACTAGAGAGGCTAAGCGCAAACGATACGCCCTGGGAACTGGAAGGATTTAGACAGGCACACCCTGAGCTCATGCAACCCCTAGGGAACAATGCAAACCGGGACACCACAAAGGAGTTTAGCGGACCAGTGCAGGGAGGGATACACACTAACCTACACGAACTACAAGGAGAAGTCAACGGGTAACCGAGGGGCCGTGGGGGTATAGTTACAAATCAGCCCCCCCATTCCCTCAGACACCCAGCCCAGGGACCCTCAAAGAATCCCCACGGAGAGACACCACAGGGGGAGACACGAAAAAAGGGAACCTCCAGACACTAAGGTGGAGGAACTGTACATAACTAGATTGAAGTTGATGTTAAACTGTTATGTTACAATGTAAAACTGTTACTCATTGTTTTTCAGCTAACCGACACACCCCACCCCACCTCACATGCTGACGGACGTCACTTACAGCGGACGACACCACGCCGACACCCTAAGACTGGACGGTGACAGAACACCCTCACCACTGAACCAAAATTAGACCCACCAACAACCAGATCCACACCCCACGGGCTCACAAGGTACGACCCTGCAACCACACATCACGACACGTAGAGGGCTAACCTCACGGACGCAGCGACACCGAAACGATGACTGACCACAGTACACACGGTACCGCGGACGACTACTGAAAACTGCCTTTGGACGGCCCTGACCGGACGGTCGCCAACCCCCGACGCACACCTAACCGACCTTGCGAAGAAACCCACGGAGCGGTTGGACGCTTCGCCCCACAACCTACTGGCCCTTGGATAAGCCCAGTACACTCTACCCCATACCCCCCTTCCACTACCTTAACCCAGGCTAACAACCACATCCACCCCGCCCTCCCCCTCCCCCCACCCCTCGCGGCCCGCAGCCATCCGGATGCGCATCCCAGGGTAACCCATCACCACAAACCCTCAGAGACCACCACACTTCTACTGACACCAGGCCTACACAAATACGCTGCATCTCCATCAACGCCAAAGGGCTGAACTCCCCCAACAAGAGGCACGGCATTCTACGCTGGGCACACAAACAACAAGCTGACATAGTCCTCATACAGGAAACCCACTTCACAATCCACCGCATGTTCCCCCTCACTAATAGATACTATACACAGAGCTTCCATGCCCCTTCCCCGGACACCAAGAACAAAGGTGTAGCAATCCTCCTGAGAGCAAACAGCCCCCTCACAGACATTACCTGCTCTAAAGACCCACAGGGTAGATACATCACAATATGGGGAAAAATAGGCGCAACACAATACGCCTTTTCATCGCTCTACGCGCCCACAACACCAGACGCAACTTTCTGGCAACAGTTAGCGGCCCACCTTAACACGTACTCAGCTACACGACTTATAGTGGGTGGGGAATGCAATGCAGTACACATGCCCGCCATAGATAGGACTTCGAGCACCAAAACACGAACTCGCCCAAGCCAAAACGACACCCTCTTCACCCAATTCCTGGCCTCACACAAACTGATCGACATATGGAGGGCACAACACCCGACCACCAAAGACTACACCTTCTACTCCCACCCACACGGATCCTACTCACGCATTGACCACTTTCTCATCTCACCAAACGTACTATCTCAAATCACCAAATCGGAGATTGGACCAATTTCCTGGTCCGACCATGCTGAGATAGCAATCACTCTAAACCTACCAACCATACACACACACTGGTCATGGCAACTGAACCCGATACTCCTTCATGATCAACTGATTAGAGACAAAATAGCCATAGCAAGTATTTTGAACTGAACTCACCCACAACGACTTCACCTATGACCCTCTGGACAGCACATAAAGCAGTAATCAGAGGCACACTCATCAACCTAGCTACCCACAAAAAAAAACAAGCACAACGACAGATACTAGAAACGATGTCAGAACTCCGCCGTCTGGAAACGGAACACAAAAAGAACCCTAACCCGACCACCCTGTCCAAACTTAAGGAGACCAGAAACCTCCTTAACACCCTCACACAAGCAGACACAGCCAAAGCTCTGATGTGGCTCAAACAAAAATATTATGAAAAGAGCAACAAAGCGGACACCATGCTTGCCCGCAGACTTAAAAAACGAAGCTAAACGCATCACAAAGATACACTCGAACGACGGCACATTTACAGACTGCCCAACTAGCATAGGGAAAGTCTTCCAAGACTATTACACGGACCTCTATAACCATGATCACCGACCCCATGACACCAGACCACCACTGTCCTCACGCATAGACACATTCTTACAAGGCACGACGCTACCCATCCTAACGCAAGAAGCCCAAGCAGTCCTGAGCCAAGAAGTCACGACAGAAGAAATGACCATGGCAGTGGGATCCCTTAAACCAAATAAAAGCCCAGGACCGGACGGCTACACAGCCCTATATTACAAAGAATTCGGCCCACTGCTCTTTACACATCTATGCGTGGTCTTTAACGCAGCACTCAAGGGAGAGAACCTCCCACCAGAAATGACCGGGGCAAACATCTGCCTCCTCCCCAAACCCGGAAAAGATCACTCAGAACCCGCACACTACAGGCCAATTTCCCTCCTCAACGTGGACCTTAAAATCATGAACAAAATCATGGCCAACCGCTTAAACCCATACCTAAAATCCCTCATACACCCAGACCAAGTGGGATTTATCCCACACAGGCAAGCTGCGGACAACACCCAGAGAGCCATAGATCTCATATGGTTGGCCAACCACAGACGGATCCCTACAGCGATCATCTCACTGGACGCGGAAAAAGCGTTTGATCGCTTGCTCTGGCCGTTCCTCTATCACACGCTAACACACATAGGGATGCCATCCGAATTTACCTCATTCTTACATGCCATCTATCTCTCTCCCCAAGGGGCACTCCTACTACCCAATATCCCCCCACCACGGTTCCCCATCTCAAACGGCACGAGACAGGGGTGCCCTTTATCCCCCCTACTATTCGCCATATCACTAGAACCTTTGTTGCAGGCGGTGCGTACCAGCCATGACATAGAGGGGCTAACGATCAGGGGAGAAACCTTTAAAATCTCGGCTTATGCAGATGACATCCTGCTAACATTGACAAATCCAGAAAAATCTATAAACTCGCTCCTAACTCTTATCCAAGAATACTCAGACTTGTCAGGGTACAAGATCAACCTGAATAAATCAGAGTTCCTCCCGATAGACACTCCAAACCTAGCCACGCTTAAACAAATATGCCTGATGAGGATTTGCCACACAACAATGACATACCTCGGGATCCAACTCCCAGCGGACGTCACCACCCTTTACAAAACAAACTACACTCCCTTATTACAAAAAGCCCACTCAGACCTCACTAAATGGAAGCCCCTAGGGGTTTCATGGCTGGGGCGCATCGCCACAATCAAAATGAATCTCCTACCCAGATTCTTATATCTATATCAAACCCTCCCCATACCGATCCATAAACCAGACTTTAAGGCACTACAAACAGCCATAGACCAATTCATCTGGAATGGACACAAACCCAGAGTACGCCGAAACACACTATACATACCCAAAAATCATGGGGGACTGGGGCTCCCGCACTTTACCCACTACCACACGGCGGCACATTTATCGCAGATAAAACAATGGCACGTTCCACCGGGGGAAAAAAGATGGGTAGATCTGGAACACATTATCTTTGGCC
The DNA here is from genome assembly GCA_933207985.1 of Pelobates cultripes. NCBI lineage: Eukaryota > Metazoa > Chordata > Amphibia > Anura > Pelobatidae > Pelobates > Pelobates cultripes. Next base: position 102,071,696 of record OW240915.1, on the reverse strand, counting down.
GGGACCACCCGTCCTTGTACATGTGGATACCCAAACCACATCGACCCCTACCCCCCCTGTCAGGGTATTTATAACGGCAGACATCTTGTGCTATGATAGAAATTAAAAGTGTATATTCTGAGTCACTTTGAACAGAGCAGACTCCATTTTGTTATTCCCAAGTTAACAAAAAGACACAAGATTTCTATCTGTAAAACTAACCACTTTGCCAGAGCTAAAGGAATGCATAGTATAAACAAACCAAGTGATAAGGAGAACGGGGGTTGGATAGACTGTCTAATGCTAATGGAATAGATCAAATCTAAACCCAGACATTTGTGACAGAGAAGATTAAATAATTTAATTTTACTGTCTACATGTATAAGGTCCCATTGTAAGTTATGGGTCAAAACTCAGATTTGCCAGACACATAGTCTGGACAAAACTTAAAGAAACTGTTTTTATCTGACAGCAAATGTAAGTTATAGCCACTATCAAGATAGGCCAAAATGACATCAAAATAGCCACCAAGAAAAGTTAACTATTTCCTGGATAGGTATGTTTAGTGGGACAAGACTGCCCTCTATAGACCAAATACCTAAATTGCGATCTGAAAGATAAGCACACCTCTAGTACTTCTATTGGGTTATCAACTGATGACGTACAGAGAGTCTGGCCCTTTAAAAGTTAGGACAAAGGGTTGAGAAGAGGAAACAGAGACGAGGTATGCGAAGGAGATGCAAAGAAAGCAAAGAAGTGAGCAGTGGGGAGCAATGACACTCTAGGACACACAAATTCCTACACACCTCCATGCAGAGAGACATCCAAATAAGTTCCTGAGACTATCTACCAATCGGATGAAATATCTACTCAACTGGTAATTATACTGGTTTCATTTAATTAATTAAATTAATTAAAATGTATTAATAGCATTATATATGACTGGATAAAGCACGGTCAGATTTCCATATTAAGAAATCTTAGTTAACTAAAGAATATATAGTTATAAACATTCCATTCTGCAGGTGGAATTAAGAATAATTATATATTAAGGTGATATTATCACGTGTTAGCATACCGCTGTTTTTATCCAGGTGTATTGATTTGCTCTAAATTAAGATAAGATATCTTTTAGACAAATTAAAATCTGCTTATATAATCATGGTAGATTCTCTTATTGGATGGTTCCAGGAAATGACTAATGAAATGGTTTAAATTTTATTTTATTTAAAATTACATAAGAATAGATCTTAATTACCTAGGAGGTCTAGCCAGCATTGAAAGGGTTATTCTAACTGTTAGCCAGGGTTTTATGGCCCTTCGCTGTGAAAAGCTTCACTTTCAGTCTGTGTTAAGGATACCTCATAAATCGTGTAAGACTTGACAGAAAATGCTGTTTAGCCATTGATACGTGTATAGCCATTCCTTTGTATTGCATACCATTTTATACTTGATATTCATTGATCATTGTCACGCATGTTACATATTATTATTAATTAACTTGTTATTATAAAATAAATCTATTTTTATAACAAAATTGTGATATTATTATATGAAATACTTCTCACTTAACACGATAAACGTTCTATGGGATCTGAGAATTGAATTAGTGGGCAATTCTCAACTGTTTACTATTATTATCCCATAAAGATTCCCCACACCCCCAACCGCACCCTCGATCACCCACGCACTCGACACATGGGACAAAACGAGAGACAAATTCGAACTTTCGTCGTTCCTATCCCCCATGACCCCCATCTGGAGGAACAAACTCTTCCCACCGGGACTCACTCCCAAGCATTTCGCCCAATTCAAAAACAGGGACATTTCCCGACTAGGGCACTTATACCAAAACAACGACATCATACAATTCACAGATATCCAAGACTCATCCTCACTCACGACATTCGACTACTTTCGCTACATACAACTGCGCAGCTTCGCAGCGACCCCAATCATAAAACAAGCTGGCACGGCCCAGCTTAAACGCTTCGAAAAAGACTGTGCAATGCACCCCAACAGGCAAGGACAAATTTCCGACATATATACAACCATAGCTGCCCACCACACACAACTATCTCTCCCATATATTGCGGCGTGGGAAGCAGACCTCGGGCCCCCAGACGAAGCGACAGACTGGTCAGACATATGGGAGGCATATGACTCACACAGAACAAGCCTACAAGATGTTATTTAGATGGTATCTCACCCTCCAACGCCTGGCCATTATGCACCACATCCCACCCAACACCTACTGGAAGCAGTGCGGGGAGACAGGAACGTTCCTCCACTGTTGGTGGAAGTGCCCGAAGCTCCAGCCACTATGGCATGACATCACACGACTGATCTCTAAACTCCTAAACAAACCTTGCCCTCAAGACCCCTGGATGCTCCTGCTATCTAAACCAATAGACCAATACACTAGAGCAGAAAATAAGCTCGCCGCCCGCATAGCCCTAGCAACAAGACGAGCTATAGCGGAAGTCTGGTCAACAAACCGCATACCAACACAGGACACGATTACTAAGAAAATAGAAGATAGCATGCAGATGGATAAACTCACAGCACAACTTCACGACTCACCCAAGAGATTTCATAAAATATGGGACCCATGGCTGGAGGGGGACACGACCATCCCATGGTAACACGACAGAAGCAGACACCGCACATCCCACCTACAGACCACTAAAGATAACGACACATACAACCTCACACAAGAACACTGCTAAATCAATCCCCCCACACACAAACGCCAACCCAAGATCCCCAACTGGGACTGCCGCGGGGGATGGCATGCGGGCCGCGACACATACCCCCTACCCCCAAACTACCCCGTCCCACAACACACACCCTAACCCATGCCCTGACCTAAACAGACATAAACCTACGTATGGACAAACAGGACTAACAACAACTTGAGGAACGACTAAACTCACCGGTGGGAACTCAAAAACAGCAGAAGTATTAAACAACTGTCTCAAAAGCACACGATACCGGTACAAATGTACACTTCCTCAAACGTCTAATAGTACCCTGCGTTGGTACCAAAATTTGTTTTCACATAATGTTATGTCCTGACTTACACCCCCCCCCCCCCCTTTTTTCTTTTCTGTACCACCCCCCGATTCCAAAAGAAAAACCTACAAATAAAGAATTAAAAAAAAAAAAAAACTTGATCATCGTATGGACTTATTAAGGTTTTTTCTTTACCTCCTTCATGTTTCCTTATTAGTATTATCCTTTGACACAGTAGAACCTGCAATTTACTTTATAGTAGTGATCTATTAATTTGATTAGATTTTTGTAAATATTGCACATACTTTATAAGTTCAGGACCATGGTTGGCATGGAGTGTATATTGTGTGGGATATAATTGAGTAGAATATTCTAATCTTAAATATAGTTGAACATCCAACGTTTTCAGCTCTAATCTCAATATAATCAACAAGAGTGTCTTTTTATTTGTTGTCACACTCGTCAATAGTGCTGTATAGTGTTTTATGTAACCATCAAGGCCCAAACCAAATAGAATATGTCCGCTTGGACCTTGTTTGATCAGTTATCGACTTCATACATTGTTACCTGTATGTCCTCTTTATATACAGTTATACTGGCAATGCCCTTACCTGTATGAGCTGAATAATTACTTATTTTTATTATCAAGGCTGTGCCCACATTTATCCTCCTGTAAATGTGATCGAATGCAATATAAAGCATCTTCCCATTTTGGAGTCAGGTGATTTAGTACCTAACTTTACAGAGTGACTCAGATTGTAGTTATTTACGAATATTATACGATCAATTGGATTCATTTCACCTTTTTCCTTCCACCTGATAAGTATATGATTGTTCCACCCCTTTTGGAGCTGACATATGGGTTACGATTGGAGGGTTAGGATGTAGAGGGCAGAAATATGAACTCCAACTTTTTAATCTGTCCATTAATCGTTTGATACATACCCCTGTTATGGTAACAGAGCATGGATTCTTGCCGATCTGGAGCTAGGACTAGCTTAAATATTACCGGGACCTTTCAATTAATGCCAGAGAGAAGGGTGTACTTGTAAACACTGCCTGGACAAACACATACGTGATGCAGTATACATTATTCTGGAATGAAGGATTATTCCTATATATACTTGTGTTTAGATTTGTGTGCAATTAAGATAAAGTCATGCTTCCATGGTTTGGCAGCTGTTGTGTTTTGACAAACCTAGCATAAATCAAAGTAGTTTTTATGGCATGTCTGTTATAATTCATGTATTTCCCTAAAAAAAAAAAAACTTTCCCAAAATAAGAGAAATTCTGATGCACAGCACGCCTGACATACCAGTATGTTTAAAGAATGCATATTAGTCTCATTTGCCTCATAGCTTTGATCGTTTTTTAAAAGACTCAAATCATGCTTCACTTTATTGGCAATCATCCTGCCTTAACATTGATTTTTACCATTGCTTTGTTCATTATTAAGCAGCCCACAGTGACATTCCAGAATTGCTTTATGTCTAAAATGTGTTAGACCAGGGCCTTTTATGGAGAGAATATGTGAACCAAATAATATTAAGAAGAGCAGAATAGCATTAACAAGGACATTTTTATCATTTAAATGTATTTATGTTACAGTTATTGAATGTTTGCTTCAATGTTTCCATGAATTTATTGTTTTTATTTGCTGACCCTTTAAATACACACAAGGGTTCAAATATTAAGATATATTTAAGGTAAAATACAAGACACATATTTTCACATCAAAGATCTTAAAGTTAAAGTTCACAATTTTCTTTGACTGGTTTTATTAAAAAAAAAAGTGTTAAGTTTTATACTTTAAAATAAATTTACATCTTGGTTCTTAATTACAAAGCTCTACATAATGCTGCTCCAATCTATCAATCCTCCCTAATGCACAAGTATGTCCTGTATAAGCCCCTACACTCTGCCGAAGACCTATGTCTATCCTCTGTTCATACTCCCACCTCGCTTTCAAGACCTCTCTAGGGCTGCACCCCTCCTGAGGAACTCCATTCCCTCCCCTCCCCTCCACCCCTGCACACACACACACACACACACACACAAACTATTGATTCCTCTCCTGCAGCTGTCATTGGGGAAAAAAAAACCTTTTAAAAATACTATTCTACCAACCTACTTTTTTAGTTAAGATCAACATTTTTCATTATCTCCTGTACTAAAACCTGTGGTATGTGCATGTAAGTATTTAAAGATATGAACCTTCTCCAAAGATGCTACAATCATTCTGCTTGCCTAAATAAGAACTCCAACAACGAACCAAGTCAAGGGTTTTAGCCATTATTATCCAGCAACTAAACAAGTCAATGTTACTACTCACCTTCAGGGTTTTACCCATTAATATCCAAATAACAAAGTCAATGTTATTACTCACCTTCAGGGTTTTATCCATTATTCTTCAACAACTAACCAAGTCAATGTTACTACTCACCTTCAGGGTTTTATCCATTATTATCCAACAACTAACCAAGTCAATGTTACTACTCACCTTCAGGGTTTTATCCATTATTCTCCAACAACTAACCAAGTCAATGTTACTACTCACCTTCACGGTTTTATCTATTATTTTCCAACAACTAACCAAGTCAATGTTACTACTCACCTTCAGGGTTTTATTCATTATTCTCCAACTAACCAAGTCAATATTATTACTCACCTTCAGGGTTTTATCTATAATTCTACAACAACTAACCAAGTCAATATTATTACTCACCTTAAGGGTTTTATACATTATTCTCCAACAACTGGCCAAGTCAATGTTACTACTCACCTTCAGGGTTTTATCCATTATTCTCCAACAACTAACCAAGTCAATGTTACTACTCACCTTCACGGTTTTATCTATTATTTTCCAACAAATAACCAAGTCAATGTTACTACTCACCTTCAGGGTTTTATTCATTATTCTCCAACTAACCAAGTCAATATTATTACTCACCTTCAGGGTTTTATCTATAATTCTACAACAACTAACCAAGTCAATATTATTACTCACCTTAAGGGTTTTATACATTATTCTCCAACAACTGGCCAAGTCAATGTTACTACTCACCTTCAGGATTTTATTCATTATTCTCCAACAACTGGCCAAGTCAATGTTACTACTCACTTTCAGGGTTTTATCCGTTTTTCTCCAACAACTGGCCAAGTCAATGTTACTACTCACCTTCAGGGTTTTATCCATTATTCTCCAACAACTAACCAAGTCAATGTTACTACTCACCTTCACGGTTTTATCTATTATTCTGCAACAACTAACCAAGTCAATGTTACTACTCACCTTCAGGGTTTTATCCATTATTCTCCAACAATTTACCAAGTCAATATTACTACTCACCTTTAGCGTTTTATCCATTCGGTCTCTCTGCTGCTCTGCAGAGGAACTTTATATAGCAGCCCATCTTTCCTCCTGCAACATTCAACAGTAAATTGACACAACTTTAATATTTTAGGCATTTCAGAACAGCAATCTATAAGCTGAACTAGTGTTTTCTCCTACATTTATGCATTAACTAGTCACTGAGAGGGGGTTATCAGGACAAAATCAGGTTATATTCTGGGGCAAAGAGCTAAATAAGGAGCAATCAAAAAGGCAACAAATAGACTGTCTCTTAATATTTAGCACTTTTCATTCCAAGTAGCACCTATTTTGCATTGATAAATCTGATAATTGAGTTAAAATATGTTGACTTTTAAAATATAGTAACTGTTTTTATTTTACACAATATGTTAGAAAATCCTTGAAATTACAACCTTCCAACAATGGTTTCTGGAATCTCAGATGGATTATATTCTTGCACAAGAAGAAAAAATAATTAAATATGCTAACATTGCCAAGAAAATTAAATGTAAGGCTTGAAATGCAGCTTTAATTTGCTGTCTCTTGAGCTGTCCCATTCTAAATAAGTTTTTGGGGAAAACATAAATTTGCATAATAAATAGATATATTTGCATTATAAACAAAATGTTCAGTTTACTAAACACATGCGATGATTCGTAATTGTATTTATTTTGCTCTGTGCATAGAAAATAGCTATACCGCTTTTTGTTCTTATTTCATGCAATAGCTATACACTCAGTATATAAATTAACAGTTAAAGCTTTTATTTTTATTTTGTTTACTTTTGGAATGAACTCAATAATGAGTTAATCAGTAAAACAGCTTCAATACTCAAAATTTTTTTTTCTTAGAACATGTTTATCCGCATGTATTTGTCTTATTATAATTCTTGATTTTCTATCTTTTGCACGTTATTGTAATGAATTTAGAAATCTTGACAGGGGTTTCGATGTAGACGTGTGCTTTTTATTTATGACTTTATATTACACTCGTTGGTGCTTATGTATAATTCTACAATGAAAAAAATCTTAAAAACAAAATGGCCTGTTGTTGAGTGCAAAACATATGTCCATTTTTGTGTGATTGATTAATGCAAAGTTCTCAATTTTGACAGGTTCTGTTTAACTGCACCCGCTACTTAAAATATTTCCACTGTAAACTCAATTTTGGTGCAAAAAAAAAAAACACGTGGAGACAAAAGTTATTGAGAGCCCTGCTGTCCTCTAATGCTTTGGCTGTATATTTTGGAACAAATACTTTTATAGCTTTTACAATTCTGGCACATTAATTCTGGGACTCTATAAATATGGGTAAGGAAGATTAAATTTAAAGCTCCATGAATTATTAACTACAGGTTTTTACTAATAAAAATTTACCTAATATTTTAATTTAAAAAAAAAACCTTGTGTAAGGTTTTGCTTTGTGAATTTTCTTACAGATGCAGACAGACCCCTCCATTTGGGAAATTTTTATTCTGTCATATGGGTACTAACCTCCAGTTCAACAGAAGCTAATGGGATCATTAGTTGACAACAAGGAGCCATTGCAACCATCATATAGAATGATTGGAAGTGTTATTTAAAATAATAGCAGCCATAACACACACACACTGTATATATGGGCTCCAAATCCCAGTGAAAATCAATACAAAGGATTGAATAAACAAATATAGAGGATGAACAAACAATATAGAAGGAGGAAAAAAAAATCTGAAAAGATAATCATGGCACATTAAAAATGTATTACACAATAAAAATAAAACAAAGTGATATAATAAGTATAACATATGTGCAAATATGCATATGAGCCATAAATGACTAAAATAATTACACTTTATAGTCCACCATCAATGTCCAGAAATATGGTCTGCAACTTCAAGGGTCAGGACATCCACGATTCTGCCATTCTAATTACTGTTCACGGGTTTTGGACAGGAGACATTTTGATCCCCTGATCCATTGGACATCATCAGGAGCGATTTGCCATATGCCATAATTTTCTTTTATTTTGGTGTTGATATTACATTCATAGCCCTTTGTATGTACCAAATGTAAATGGTTTAGTTTCTCTCTATAACAGCACACATGGAACAAAAACTAGCTTTGAGTTGTTGTCCATTCTCAATATTTTCTTGCATTTGGTTTCAGTTTGTTGCTTTTTTGTTAAAGGTACACTTCAAATACCTTTACAACTATAGTGCACTGTATTGGTTATGGTAGTATTTATGGTGTTAGGAGTGCCCTTGCGCACTACCCAATATAAATTTTCAAACCGTTTGATAATTTCTAACAATGCTAGGAAAGACCATCAAAATGGAGAAAGTAAATAAGTTATTAGAACCTTGATCTTATTTGTTAAATTCTGATGATCAGGCACAAATACAGATATTATTATTTTTATACAAGAAAGAAATCAGTCACCTTATAGTTTCATCCATATATTACAAACATCTAGAAAAAACTTGGAGTAGAACAAGACCGTAATTTGTCAAGAGCATTAAAAGTTAATAAGAATCACATTTTTCAATCTGAAATGCAAGATAGATCAATAATTGTGAGTTTAATAAAGATGCAACAAAACGGGGCAACTGTAGACCAATCTTCATAATAAATGCTGACATTTTTGTGGAAATATTGTCAAAGAGGCTATGCAGATGCATATTTATATTGATCTATTTTGATCAAAGTACTTTCATGTTAGATAGCAATGTGTGAACAAGCATATCAAATATTTTAGATATTATCTCTACATAAAGAAAAGGATTTTAGCGGGAACAACTAGTACCTAGTAACTAATACCTTTAATAGATCTAGGCATAGCATAGTTTTTTAAGTTATATTTTAAGTTCACTATTGACTTTATACTCCAGTCCAAGCACCAATATCAAAGTGACAAAGTAAATGGACTGAACACAAGAATAATTGGAATTTAAAGTGGTGCTTGGCAATGCTGCTTCTTACCTCCCTCTGGGTAGCTCCTATCTGTATAACAAGTTGCAAAAGCAATTCTTTTCCCAAATGAGGTCCTGGGTATTGAAATAAATAGCCATTGGCAAGTGAAAATGTAGCATTGGCGAGTAGAAATTTACTCCTGTTGAGCAGAGTGACTTGCAGTGACGAGTAACTTTCAAGGCCTGACTAATAGCATAAAGCATAAACCTTTAAGCCCCGAGAAAAAAAAACAGAATACTTTTTTTATAGTGATGGCACAAACCACTTGAAAACCTACAGGCCAACAGTCAACCCAGAGGGTACAATTAAACAAATGTCTTAAGGTTTTCAATCACATCTGAAATTATTATAAAGAGGTAGCTGAAAGTATTGATAAGCTTTTGTACGTTCTCAGATTCCTTGTTTTTGTTGCACCAACTTGGCTATCTCCAAATTAAAAGGGCAATCCAGACGTGGACCCCGTAATCACTGTGCTTAGAGGGACTTCAACTACATCTCACTGATAAGGCCCAAAGAAGGCCAAAATGATCGTCTGGGGTTGCTGTATCTCTCGTGCAGAGAGAACTTGCCAGAATTTTGGTTTAGGACTACCCTTATGTGTGGGGTCAGTCTGATATACCTTGGAACTGGTTCTCTCTGTAATGGCACAGACAAATATATTTGTACTCTTAATCAAATATTTCATAGCACAGTCTTTGGGGGAACTGCAGTCAAACACTTTCTGTAGCCCTGAAACTATTTTACACTACACTTTTGGACTGTGATTTTAGTCCACTCTTATTGAGCAAACTACTCCAGTTCTATCAGGTTAGTACCTTTACTCAACTGGGAGTTTCAGCTCATTCCACCGATGTTTGATGGGAGTCATATATGGACTCATAGACAGGCACTTCAAAGCAGTCTAATGTTTTCTTGTCAGAAATCATAAAAGTGTAAATTGCTTAGAGGTACATTCCACTTCCCAAGTACAAAATAAACAAAAATCATTGTTTAGTAGAGGTCCTTTAACCCCTTAAGGACAGAGCCAAATGTACACGTTGTGAACAAAACAAAATGTAAACAAAACCTGGCATTTGCGCTACATGTCTGTCCAACCGTAATTCACCTCTTTCATATTAAATACACCCACCCTTATTATATATCATTTTATTCAGGGGAAACAGGGCTTTCATTTAATATCAAATATTTAGCTATGAAACATAATTTAATATGAAAACAATGGGAGAAAATAAGATTTTTTAAATTTTTTTTAGTTCTACATGACATTTTAACTGTCAATGTCATAATAATATTTGCTTTTACTGCAATAAAATACACATATTTGTATTCAGCAAAGTCTCACGTGTAAAACAGTACCACCTATGTACAGGTTTTATGGCGTTTTGGGAAGTTACAGGGTCAAATATAGCACGTTACATTTGAAATTGAAATTCGCCAGATTGGTTACGTTGCCTTTGGGACTTTATAGTAACCCAGGAAAGAAATTTACACTCATAATGGCATATCATTTGCAATAGTAGACAAGGTATTGCAAATGGGGTATGTCCAGTCTTTTTTAGTAGCCATTTGGTCACAAACACTGGCCAAAGTTAGTGTTAGTATTTGTTTGTGTGTAAAAAAATGCAAAAAATGCCAATTTTGGCCAGTGTTTGTGACTAAGTGGCTACTAAAAAAGACTGGACATACCCCGTTTGCAATACCTTGGGTTGTCTACTATTGCAAATGGTATGCCATCATAGGGGTAATTTTCATTCTTGGGCTACCATAGGGTCTCAAAGGCAACGTAACCAATCTGGCGAATTTTAATGTGAAAAAAAATGAAACACAAGCCTTATATTTGACTCTAACTTTTGAAAACACCATAAAACCTGTACATGAGGGGTACTGTTGTACTCGGAAGACTTCGCTGAACACAAATATTTGTGTTTCAAAACACGCCCCCAAAATGTGAGTGTCTGGGGAATGTGGGATGACAGGGGCCAATGGGAGCACATTTCATTTTTTGGCTCCCACTGCCCCTTTAAGAGCGTGCCCGAGACGCGCGGCACGCTCTTAGAGCTAGGCGGAACACGTGACCGCATTTGGGAGCTGCGTGCGGCGGGAAGTGAGGTCCTCGGCCAGCCCCCGGGTAAGGTAAGTACCGCTACACTGCCAGGGGGTCGGACGTGCCGCGGGGGGCTCCCTGGGAGTCCCTCCAACTGCGATAAGGTAAGTATAACCGGGTAAGTATAGAAAGACCGGAGGGCGTACTATTACGCCCAGCGGTGTTTAGAGCTGCCTAAAATAGGGCGTAATAGTACGCCCTCTGGTCTTAAGGGGTCAAATTAAAACATGCATTCATTTAATTATGTATTTTTTCATTGGGAAATATCTAAAATCAGCTTGCAAAACCTGCAGTTCTCCTGTCTGCTGCCTTTGCAAGCTCTCCCCTTTCTACCTGCCCAGGTTTTCCGTGGCTGTCCAATCACAAACTTCCCAATACAACTCAATGAGAAGTCTTTGTAAGTCAGATACTCTGGATAATTGCTGCCTCTTGCTGTATTGAGATAATGAAACCAGGTAGTAACATTACCTGTTGTCTGCTTAAAAGCCAAGGGGGTGTAACCAGGTTCATTTATAGTGTAAATTTATATTGAAATCTGCACTTTTTGAAAATGAGAAAAAGAGGACACACTCTTCACACATAAAGCTTTTCAGCAAGCTAAAGTTGTTTATGGGTCTGGAGTGACCCTTTAAGAATACCAAAATTATAAATAGTGCACAAATCCATGCAATTACAACACACCAAACGTGACAAACAAATGACACACAAAGTTAGTGTAACGGACCGTTTTGCACACAAGGGGTAAAAACCGTTTAGGCGATCGTCCCCCTTTCCAGAGATGCAGGTACTGCTATTGTAGAATAGCAAACTCCAGAACCGCATGTAAGGGAATGCTCCAAACTCCCGAACGGCATACAATATAGCACTCCAAACACACGAACTGGAACCATACGAATCACTGCTAGCAGACGAATAGGAAAAGTATCCAAGCGGCTTACACGCCTAGCAATCAGTCTCTATCAGCATTCAGTAAATCCCCCCAAAGACGAAACAAGGCTCCGTGTTGAGGGTCAAGCAGTGGTCTAGTCATTCGTGCGGTTGTTCGGTAGATTGAATCTACCGAACACCAGGCAAAAAATCACGAATAAGTCTTTTCTGCAGGGAAAAAGATGTCTTTTAATATGGGGCCATAGTCCAAAGGCAGCAGGCGAGCAACCAGGCTTCTCCAATGCAATGTGGGGAGATTGCTCTTGTCACAGTTAGTATACAAATACTAAGAGGAATACTTTCCAGGATAGATATTCTCAACTCTAAGCTGTGTTCAGCCAGACAGGTTTTTCTATATAGGTAGGAGACAAGCAGAGAGACCAGGACCCCAACTGAACAGTAACCAAATCTGTATTATAATAAAAAAAAGTTAAAAACTCTTACTTAAATTGTGGTGGCTATTGCCAGCAAGGTACCCACAACAGAGCATGTAAAACAAGTAGATGTCAATGTAAAACATTGGCATCTGCTTGTCCCCTACTTATATCGAAGTGCACTGTCTTGGCACCATACTTGATTCTGGCCTCACCTTTGAGCCTCACATCTAGTATGTTGCCAAATCCTGTAGATTACATCTTAAAAACATAGCCTACATCTGCCCCTTTCTTACGTAAGGTGCTACCAAGGAGCTTGTCCATGCTCTAGTAATTTCCCACATGGATTATTGTAAACCTCTCCTAATTGGTCTTCCCAAAAGCCGTATTGCCTCGCTACAGTCTGTAATGAATGCTGCCGCCAGACTGATTTTCCACACTAGTCGGTCCTCTCACACTTCACCCCTCTGTCAATCCTTACATTGGCTTTCTGTATACTATAAGAGTCAGTTCAAAGTGCTAACCCATACCTATAAAGCACTGAACAATTCTAGCCCCTCTTATATCTCTTCACAGATCCATAGGTATGCCCTTTCTCTGTCTCTCCGCTCTGCCCGTAACCTTCTCCTGTCCGCTGCGCACACCCGTACGGCCAACTCAGGCTTGGAGGACTTCTCGCGGTCGGCTCCATGCCTATGGAATAGCCTGCCTACCACCATCAGACTCTCCCCTAGTCTTCAATCATTTAAGAAGTGCCTTAAAACCCATCTCTTTAGGAAAGCTTATGGCCTCCCAGAGTAACCTCTACCTCACATACCCGTCTCTTGCTCTCTCCTAAAGGGCAGCACTTTACTCTCTCCTCCAGCTCTGCTTCACTCCCACCTTATTTGGTTGCTATTTCCTGTCCTAATGTGTTTTATACCCCACCTCCTATAGACTGTAAGCACGTTTGAGCAGGGTCCTCTTCAATTTATCGTTCTTGTAAGTTTTCTTGTAATTGTCCTATTTATAGTTAAATGCCCCCTCTAATCATATAGTAAAGTGCTACGGAATGTGTTGGCACTATATAAATAACAACAACAATAATAATAATAATATAGAAGAACCTGTCTGGTTGAACCAGAGTTCAGAATATCTATCCTGTTGTAGGAAGTACCCCTCTCAAGTTGCATTTTTCAAACCCAGAGCCAGGGGTGATCAGGTAAATGTGAGTTTAATCCCAGATACTCCCTGCACTTTATATTGTGTATACATATATATAAGCTTCACCAGGTGGTCTGCACTATATATGTTTATTTGATTATTTACAGAACAACATTTGAAGATATGTTTTACACAATTTAAGCTCGCTGTTTAATGTTTTCTTCTCACCTATTCTTGGTTGCTCTTTAAATTATGTTTCATCCTGCTGGAGGACCCACGACCTGTGAAGGAAACACAGCTCTCTGACACTGGATAGTCTTCTAATTTCATCATGCCCTGTACAGATTCTAGGCACCCAGTGTCAGAGGCAGCAAAACAAACCCAAAATGTCACTGAGCCTTCTCAACGTTTCACTCGAGGGATGGGATTCTTTTCTTTGAAAGCTTCTTTTTTCCTTCTGTAAACAGGGTGTTTTTGTGATTTGTCAATAAACTCTGCTTTTGTTTCTTATGTCCAAACAATATTCTCCCAGAAGGACTGAGGCTTGTCAACATGCATTTCTGCAAACAACAATCGGATTCATTTCAATCAATAGTGCATTATTTGATTAAAATACAGAGGGTACCAATAAGGGTAGAAATACCTTTGGCATGGTAATGGTAGCTATTCGAGTTGAGCGGACACCTGGATGTTCGAGTCCAGCGGGTTCGGCTGAACTTTGAAAAAAAGTCCGGATTCGGGCTCGAACCTGACCCCAAGCCTGAACCCCATTGAAGTCAATGGGGACCCGAACTTTTGGCCACAAAAATGCCTCTAAAAACTCCTGGAAAGAGCTAAAAGCTGCAAAAGCAAGTAAAATGGGGGTAAGAGTAGGACAAGTGCCCTGCAAACAAATTTGGATAGAGAAATCACTTAAAATAACATAAAAATTAAAAATACAGCTGAGCCATAAAATAGCACTAGATGGAATCTTTGATTTTAGCTTTGGAAGAACATAAATCAAAATCTAAAGCATGGCTGTCAGGAAGATCAACAGAATTATCCATTTGAGAGAGTGTTGGAGTACAGGGTATTCTCTTTCATTGTTCAAACTGAGCTCAACTCCTGATGCATGGAGAAAAGGCCTTCACAAGCCTCTGCTATTGTGTACATAGTTTACACGAAGTGACCCTTAGGTTGAGGAGGCGGTGACCGTGGCGGTGTAGGTTGAAGCGGCGGTGGACGAGGAGGAGGAGGTAGCCAACACTGTTTATATATATATCTATTTTTTGTTTTAATTGTGGTATCCCACAAAATATTGGAACATACAAAAAAAAAACATTTGCGGCCTGCGGTGCATTTCTTGCAGTCCTGATGCATGGAGAAATGCTCAACTCCTGATGCATGGAGAAAAGGCCTTCACAAGCCTCTGCTAATGTGTACCTAGTTTATACTAAGTGACCCATAGGTTGAGGAGGCGGTGACCGTGGCAGTGTAGGTGGAAGCAGCGGTGGAGGAGGAGGATGAGGTAGCCAACACTGTTTTGTTGGGGTTTTTTTTAAATTGTGGTAGCCCACAAAATATTGGGACATACAAAAAAAGAAACATTTGCCGCCTGCGGTGCATTTCTTGCAGTCCTGATGCATGGAGAAATGCTCATCTCCTGATGCATGGAGAAAAGGCCTTCACAAGCCTCTGCTAATGTGTAGCTAGTTTATACGAAGCATAGGCACGCGCAGCCTCTTGCATTAGGGTGTGCACCCTAAAGCACAAGCACACGCCGCGTGTATATGTATGTATATATATATA
Source organism: Pelobates cultripes (assembly GCA_933207985.1). Taxonomy (NCBI): domain Eukaryota; kingdom Metazoa; phylum Chordata; class Amphibia; order Anura; family Pelobatidae; genus Pelobates; species Pelobates cultripes. The sequence goes on along the minus strand of OW240915.1, from coordinate 102,056,063 downwards.
TATATATATATATATACACACACACACACATACATCCACTGCTGTGTGTGCTGTGTGAGGGTGCTGGTAGTGTGATTTGTGTGTGAGGGTGCTGGTAGTGTGCTATGTGGGTGAGGGTGTTTGTGTGTGTGTGTGTGTGTGTGAGGGTGCTGTTTGTGTGCTGTGTGTGAGGGTACTGGTAGTGTTCTGTGTGTGTGTTTGTTAGGGTCCTGTTAGTGTGCTGTGTGTGGGTGCTGTTTGTGTGCTGTGTGTGGGTGTTGTGTGTTTGTGAGGGTACTGTTAGTGTGCTGTGTGTGAGGGGGCTGTTTGTGTGTGAGTGTGTTGTTTGTGTGCTGTGTGTGTGTGGGTGCTGTTAGTGTACTGTGTGTGTGTGGGTGCTGTATGTGTGTGGGTGCTGTGCGGGTGCTGTGTGTGCTGTTTGTGTGCTGTATGTGTGTGTGTGGGTGCTGTGTGTGTGTGGGTGCTGTGTGTGTGCTGTGTGTGAGGGTACTGGTAGTGTGCTGTGTGTGTGTTTGTTAGGGTCCTGTTAGTGTGCTGTGTGTGGGTGTCGTGTGCTGTGTGAGGGTGCTGTTTGTGTGCTGTGTGTGGGTGTTATGTGTTTGTGAGGGTACTGTTTGTGTGCTGTGTGTGGGTGTTGTGTGTTTGTGAGGGTACTGTAAGTGTGATGTGTGTGAGGGTGCTGTTTGTGTGTGAGTGTGCTGTTTGTGTGCTGTGTGTGAGGGTGCTGTTAGTGTACTGTGTGTGGGGGTGCTGTGTGTGTGTGGGTGCTGTGTATGTGAGGGTACTGTATGTGTGTGGGTGCTGTGTGTGTGTGGGTGCTGTGTATGGGGGGTGCTGTGTGTGTGGGGGTGCTGTATATGTGTGGGTGCTGTGTGTGTGCTGTTTGTGTGATGTATGTGTATGGGTGCTGTGTGTGTGCTGTTTGTGTGATGTATGTGTGTGGGTGCTGTGTGTGTGTGTGCTGTTTGTGTGATGTATGTGTGTGGGTGCTGTGTGTAGGTGCTGTATGTTTGGGTGATTTGTGGGGGTGGAGGTGGGGGCAGATTAGTTAATAAATATCCCCCCTCCCTTCTTACCTTATGTAGGGAGGGGGGACCGTGCTGCTGCCTTCCCTGGTGGTCCAGTGGAGGTGGGAGCAGATTACTTAATATCCCCCCTCCCTTCTTACCTTATGTAGGGAGTGGGGATCCTTTCTGCCTTCCCTGGTGGTCCAGTGGTGAGTGAATTCTAGCCTGTGGGACTAGAGTTCACTCTCGCGAGATCTGAGCGTTGCCGCGGCAACGCTCTGACCTCGCGAGAGGAACCCGGCGGAGCTGCTGGCAAGAGATCTCGGGTCCCCTCCTGCCTCCCTCACTGCCTGTGGCCCGGTGAGGGGAGGCTTAGAGCAGAGCCGGCGCTCAGATAGCGCTGGCTCTGCATGAGCTGACGGGGGGATCCTGAGATCTCCCCTGCCGGTCTCACTCCAGAGGCGTGCCGCGGGGTTTAGGGTGTGCCCAGGCACACCCGGCACACCCCGTACGCACGCCTATGATACTAAGTGACCGATAGGTTGAGGAGGCGGTGACCGTGGTGGTATAGGTGGAAGCAGGGGTGGAGGAGGAGGAAGAGGTAGCCAACACTGTTTTTATGTCTTTTTTTTTTTTTATTGTGGTAGCCCACAAAATATTGGGACATATAAAAAAATAAACATTTGCAGCCTGCGGTGCATTTCTTGCAGTCCTGATGCATGGAGAAATGCTCAACAACTGATGCATGGAGAAAAGGCCTTCACAAGCCTCTGCTAATGTGTACCTAGTTTATACTAAGTGACCCATAGGTTGAGGAGGCGGTGACCATGGCGGTGTAGGTGGAAGCAGCGGTGGAGGAGGAGGATGAGGTAGCCAACACTATTTTTTTATATATGGATGGCGAAGCCTGTGGGCGGAGCCTGTAGTTGTGGGAGGGGATATTGCTATAAATACACAGATCACCCCTCCCTCTGGGCTGAGACTCTCTGGTTCAGTACAGAACTATCTACTTCCAGTTCAAAGGTCATCAACACAAACTGCCTAACCTCCAGACAAGCTGGTCTTGGCCTAGTGTGACCCACACAAGTATTCATTTTACCTCACTCTAGTAAACAGCCTCCACCTTAGAAGCTCATGGGGCACCGCTGTGTCTGGCCCAGCCGTGGCTGTCACTATTCACACATTTAAAAAAAAAAAAAAAAAAGATTTCTCTACAAACTTTAAGTTGTTCATTCGGATATGGCAAATGCAGCCTAGAACAAAATCTAACCCCATTCAACCCCCCAATAACGACAGACCACTTAGTATGGTTGAAACAGGCCACAGCATTTATTATCACAAACTAAATTACTGCATAACACATCCATAACTTTATTTATTAAATCTCTTCTTTTTCTGTAACCAAAACGTTAGACATAAATAAGCATAAATTAACATATATACATATATAACTCCACACATAGTGTTATACAGTGACCCAACTGTCCTTGCCAATAAACATACAGTGGTTCCTAATCACCACTTCCTCTCACCTCCCCCCTCATCATAAAAATCATATCTTTCCAATGCCCGCCATCAGCCGACCTTATCTACGCTCGATGGGCACGACACCTCAGGCAACCTAATGTTAACCGTTTGAAGCAGGGGAGGTAGAGACCTTAAAAACTTGTTCATCTCATTCCATATACTTAAACGTAACCACTCAAACTCAATTGACAAGGACATACCCCCGCCACAACCCCGCTGTTTTACACCTAAAATCAGCGGGGGACCCCACCATAACCAGCCATGGCCTGTTCCACCACTTCTTGCAGCGCTAGATTAACATAGGAATATTCTGACCTCCAGCAAGCGCACCCATCCCCTCTAGATAATTAGGCCATATCCGGCCAAACCCTACGGCGAACTGGAATCCCCCAAGACAAACCCAGAAACCCATCTCGTTCGAATTTTGACAGCAGCGCACCAGGGCACTCACATTGCTGAGCGCACTGCCGTCAGGAATGGGCGATAGCCTCAGCCCAGCCCCTGAGAACCTCTGGGAAGAAACAGAATGCATAACACGTCCAGATTGAAGAGCACCCAATACCCAAACCGTCACCGAACCCATGTCATTCCACCCAGAGATGACAAAACCCCTGGTACCTCCATGAGGCGGGACAGCTGACCCCGTACGAGGAGGAGCCACACCCCCTTCATGTATCTGGTGCCAGACTACCGAACCTCCGCTCCCGAAGGCGTAAGATCCAACCACTAGCCCCCACCTCCTGGCCCAAATTACATACGAGCATCCCACATCCCCATTCTGGGGGACGGGGGGGGACCGTAACCGCGGAGAGATAATCCATTCGGAGACCAGCAGGGTGAACCTGAGGAACCCACCACCCTGACTCCCACCATTCGAGCCCTCTGAACCATTGGGGCAGGCACGCCAAGCCTGGCGGCGTCCGTAGCCATCCCCAACCAGAATAAATGCCCCTTGAACTCCCCACCATCCTTATCCAGGAATTCGAGCCCCAAGCGGAACACCCCAACTAAATGGACGCAAGAGAGAAAACCCATCTCCAAGAACCAAACAAGGGTGAGGATGCCGGAATAGCACTCCCAATGAAAAAACAGGCAAATGACGGAACCCTGCACCACCCCCGATCGGAACGGTATATTTCAGACTATCCTGGGAACCCACTACATCATGTTAGGAGCCCAACCATTACCCCGTGCATTCCATCTTCCTCATGAGAATGCAGAAAGGCCAGGGCATGTCAACCCCACAACATCCAAGAATTGCACAGATTCTATCGACGAATCAGCATACCGCAACCGACTTACCCTTCCCAACGACAACAGCCGTCGAGTGGCGAAACCTGAAGGAAGTCCGTTCCAACGCTTACTCAACTCCACCAAAACACCCTCCCACTTGCCGACGACCGTAACATGAACAGGAAGCCGAGCCCTGCTAATTGCAGAAATCACCTCCAACGCCCTTAACAGACGGAACCAAACATGTAGATGAGCAGTCCACTCCCGGAACCCCCAAGGAAACGTTCCCATCCGTCCCGATCACTCCCACCTTACTGAAGCGGGCCCCACGCCGCCTCACAGATCAACCCACCGACCCGCTTCATCAGACCGTTAGACCAAGCGACCACCTCCACTGCCCTAAAAATCGACCCTGCGACACCTCCGCCCGAAGTATGCCCTATAATGAACAAGACAGAGCATCGACCACCACATCGGGAATACCCGGACAAAAAAACCCTGACCAGCCGCCCCTAGACTCAAACAGCGCCGAGCCAGGCGCCATAACCAGAGTAACACCGGGGTAGAGGGTACTGTCACATGATAAAGACAGCCAGCTTTGGGATGGTCCCAAAGGAAAAAAACACCCACCTGTTCATGAGCTGGGCACCCCATGCCTACCATGCCACCAGAAAGGGGAAGCTCCAAGAACACCAGAGTCTGCCAGAGCCCTGATTCTTGCCAGTGTAATGGGCAAGAGTCAGCACACCATTGAGAGCCCAAAATGGCCCAAAAAAAACCAAACCTGCTGCAGCAGCAAACAGTTGGAAGTCAGCGGAAAAGACTTGCACAAGCCACCGTTAAGGGAGGCCCAGAAGGAATCCCATACAGTCCCAAGGGCAACCCCAACAGGCAAAGCCCAGCGTACCCAGGAAAGTCCAATGGTAGCGCCGCCGAATCCCATAACGCCCCTCAAAACCACCTACGCCTCCTACCTGATGTCCCAAACCGCAGTCAGGGGCAACTGACGTTCCCTTTGCAGGAATCGATCCCACTATCCAGGAGACTACAGCACGTATCCCGACCCACGGATATGGGCTGGGCCACGGAACTCCGAAACTCCAAAACACTACCCCAGGAAAAACACTGCAGCAGCAGAGTGCGGACATGCGGCACTGACGGCCCCACACATAAGCGACATCGGGAGCAACTCACGTGGAGGCACATAGCCACCTAATCCTGACCGTCAGAAACACAGCCTGGAAACAATAACCCGTCAGGCGTACCGGCAGCAGCAGGAAAACCGATTCCACAGCCGCCTTTGTCAGCAAGGCCCCATGGCCCCGCAGCCCCACCCACGCAGACCGATGCGCTGAGCCTCCATCCCAAACCTAGCCCCTGGAAGGAAACGACAACTGAGTAAATAAGGGATCTGGCGATATCGACCCCACTCCTCCATGGGTACCATATCCCAAAGGGGGGACCCGCAGAGCGGATTTAAGCGGCACCCTAAACGATCGGGAAGTAAGCTTACCAAGCGTTCTTGGCAAACTGGACCCACACCGTCCGATGGAGCTCTCATATGGACTGAGGGTCCTGCACCGAGAGCGCCCACGTCCCCCATCCCGACAGATTGCAGAGAGGACGAAAACGCACCGTGCTGAGGCGCCAGGTGAGCCCCAAGTAAAACCAGAGGCCAAAGCCCATCCGGTCCCAGGCCAAGAAGGGTCGCACCGCCAACCGTTGACGAAAGTGCAAAACATACCTCCACCAACCCAGCTCATCCCAGGGACGATAAGCGTCCCGAGAGTGTCCTGACCGCAGAACCACGCAGCGCATACTCGGGGAGCCCTCTCCCCGACCATGCTATCCAGAACCCGGGGTGCTCCCCATGACCCTCCCGGAACTCCTAATGTACCTCTTAGTCAAGGGACCCCCCGTGGCAGGAGGGAACATACCTGCAATAAAAGCCCCTTCCCCCATCTGCTCCCTAGTATAGTGTGCAAGCCAAGCGGGCCATATGAGCTCAGCAACACCCAGAGTCACGTGAACCTGGGAGACATCGCCGGCGCTATCAGCTGTGCTGGACGCTGCGGGAAAGCGTACTTAAACATATGATACATACCCGACAGGCAAGGGAACCCCCCCAACCCCCAACGGCGGTACTAAGGTAACTTTAAAACCATACATCACATTCACATAAAATTACATATTCACAATCAATCCATTCAGGGGAACAACATATTAAAAAATGGCATGAATCCGACCAGGGGTTCAAAAGTTAGTAAAAGTATCTTTTGGGCCCTGGCTGGCACATGGCTATCTGGCTCAAACAGGTTTTACAGAGCCCTCTATCCTGGAGACAATGGGGGAAAGTAATCCAATTATCCAGGGATAGAGGCAGACTCCATTGAGCACATGGTTGCAAAAAGACATAAAACACTTTAAAATACATAAAGGCACCTTTTACACATAAGACACAGACATTTCACATATCCCCAGATAGCTGGGATCTGAGCGCACAAAACTACTGAATAGCGCTCAGATCCTATTCACACAGTTCAATTGCCATGGAGCCGAAGTCTTTAACTACACGAATGGGCTCCATGGTATAGCTATCTGGGTTAACACATTCACATAAAGTCTGGTCCATAGTCCAAAGGCAAGAGGCGGGCAAGCAGCCCCCTCCAAAGACACGTGGCGAGGTCGGTTTCACCACATTTCTCCCCTTTACCATCCAGACTAACAGGGTATCTGATCTCCTGTCGGTCAGTGCCCTGGTTAGTCCAGCAACCCACCCACGAAGCACAAACAGCAATACAGCCCACCCACAATAACTGGTTACTACACCTGGATAAAATAGCAACTTGTCCATGTCCAGGTGCCTCACCACGGCTGTGCGGGGGCTGGTAGACTGCCTTGGTGGGTTGCTGAGTGGGCAGAGACCAGCGGTACTCTGCCCGGGTGCCAGCGCTACCACTGAAGTAGCCTGGTTGGAGCCTGGTTGTGGGAGGGGGAGACCGACTGTCTCCCCTCTGGATACACTGCTCTGTGGCTGGGGGACAGGACCGACCGTCCCTACCCCTGGTGCTGCAAGTGCAGAGACTACGGTCCCATCTGCATAGTTGTGGGGCTTAACATCTCCCCTTGGTGGGTTAGGCTGCCGCTGGAGAGAGGGTGTAACAAGCTCCTCTCTCTGAACTGTAGACTGCCGCTGGGGAGAGGGGGTAACCTGCTCCTCTCCCTGACACTCTCTTTGCTGGTGGAGAGGGGGACCAATTGTCTCCCCTTTCAATATTTGTCCTGCGGCTGGGGTGTGAGACAGACGGTCTCTGCTTCCTGGGGTACACACTGCCGCTGGGGAGGAAGGACGGCATCTTCTGCTCCCTGGGGTACACACTGCCGCTGGGGAGGAAGGACGACACCTTTGGCTCCCTGGGATACACACTGCCACTGGGGAGGAAGGATGGCACCTTCTGCTCCCTGGGATACACACTGCCGCTGGGGAGGGAGGACGGCACCTTCTGCTCCCTGGGACACACACTGCCGCTGGGGAGGAAGGACAGCACCTTCTGCTCCCTGGGGTACACACTGCCGCTGGGGAGGAAGGACGACACTTTCAGCTCCCTGGGATACACCTTTGAGTCCCCGTAACGCACTCTGCCACCGGATAGGGCGGCCGATACCTTTGGATGGATCTGCCATGAACTGCAGGTACTCTGCTGTTAATTTCCTCACAAACTGTACATATTCCTCAGTGGGGTTGGGTCCAAAGAAAGCCAACCGCATGGCAACCTCTGTGTCAAACCGCTCCTGAGTGTAGCCAGGCGCCATGCTTGCTCTGCCGCCGTTGGTTCCTTTGTAGATAGGGGCGTTGTATGGATACTAGCGTTGCCCTCACTTTGTAACTCCAAATGAACTGTGTCTCTGAGCTGCTTTACCTCGCACTAGGACGCCATCCCACCGCTTGCCACCAATGTAACGGATCACCGGGCACCCCGACTGGGTACCTCCGTTAAAGGATGCTCCTAGCACTTCCTGAGGACTCCAAGCACTGCAGCAGACACCAAAACCACCGAACCGTAAGAGCATATGAATGCACACAAGCATACGAATGTGGTATACAGCCGAATAGGAAAAACCATGCGAATAGGTTTACACTCCTAGCAGTCAAACTGGAACAGCATACAATAAATCCTCCCCCAATAATGAGACGACACTTCACTTTGAGGGTTAAGCAGGAACTCCTGTGCTGGCACACCCAGCCTGGTTTTTATTACAGCCTTTCACATACAGGACAGCCCACAGGGAGGTATAAAACAACCAATCACATATCAGTTACATCCCACATATTCCCTCCCCTTATCCTGAGAGGAAACTCAATTACACATACAGTTAAAACATACTTTCTACCCAACTTTCATAACTCTAAAACCATACATCACATTCACATAAAATTACATATTCACAATCAATCCATTCAGGGGAACAACATATTAAAAAATGGCATGAATCCGACCAGGGGTTCAAAAGTTAGTAAAAGTATCTTTTGGGCCCTGGCTGGCACATGGCTATCTGGCTCAAACAGGTTTTACAGAGCCCTCTATCCTGGAGACAATGGGGGAAAGTAATCCAATTATCCAGGGATAGAGGCAGACTCCATTGAGCACATGGTTGCAAAAAGACATAAAACACTTTAAAATACATAAAGGCACCTTTTACACATAAGACACAGACATTTCACATATCCCCAGATAGCTGGGATCTGAGCGCACAAAACTACTGAATAGCGCTCAGATCCTATTCACACAGTTCAATTGCCATGGAGCCGAAGTCTTTAACTACACGAATGGGCTCCATCGCATAGCTATCTGGGTTAACACATTCACATAAAGTCTGGTCCATAGTACAAAGGCAAGAGGCGGGCAAGCAGCCCCCTCCAAAGACACGTGGCGAGGTCGGTTTCGCCACATCACTCGCATGACCTTGATTTCATGTGGGGTCTAGGACCTCATCATCCTCTATGCACACTGCAGAAAGCCACAGCAGTTGGCACCCGTGTCTTTCCAGCATGTAAAGTCTGCAAAGGACATATGGAAATTGTTTTAGAATTGTATCCAGGCAACAGTTTTCCCTATAAACTGACCTCTCAGTTTGACTTGTGAGGGTATTGCCCCAGAATTACAATATTGTTGAAATACCTCTTAGCTATTGATAACTGGTTTAAATATAGCAGCTTGTTATTTGGTAGTTTCTAGTGTAGAAAATATCAATCTGTTTTCTATCACTTAGATCTGTGTAACAAGTGTTGTAGGTGTGAAACAATATTACGAGTGACCGATGTAGTAAATTCGAATCAAAGTTACACTTCGATTTGACTCTCAGATATGAAGTGAACACCCCAAATATACTATTTAGCACCCAAAAAAATTGATTTTTAAAAACTCCAATGAAAGCAGCAGATTAGCAGCAAAACAATTAGACTGTTTACAAATGCGCAGTAAGCGCACTATTAGACGCTTCTATTTGACTCTCAGATATGAAATGCACGCCCCAAAATGGACTATTTAGCAGATTAGCACCCAGAAAATTAGAATTTTTACAACTGCGCTGTAAGCACACTATTAGATGCTTTGATTTGACGCTCAGATATGAAGTGCATGCCCCAAAATGGACTATATAGCAGATTAGCACCCAGAAAATTAGAATTTTTACAACTGCGCTGTAAGCACACTATTAGACGCTTCGATTTGACTCTCAGATATGAAGTGCACCCCACTAATGTACTATCCCACTAATGTACTGTTACGGCACCCTCAGCATAAAAGGGTTAAACCGCCGTTTAGTAGATCTTCTCTTCCAGAGACACAGGCACAGCTACTGCAGAACACCAATCCGCCAAACAGGAAACCATACGAATGCTGTAAACAGCCGAATAGGAAAAACCATACGAATAGGTTTACACTCCTAGCAGTCGAACTGGAACAGCATACAATAAATCCCCCCCAAGAACGAGACAAAGCTCCGTGTTGAGGGTCAAGCAGTCAACATTCAGAGCTGTGGGTTTATTGTTCATATGAACACATTCTTACACATTAGTACCACCCACAGGGTTTTGGAACACAACCAATAAACACACACAATACACTCAGACACTCCCACACAAAATCCTCCCCTCTGCCTATAATTCAATTACCTTACACAATGGGTAATGTAATTTAGCACAAGCAGAGAAATAAAATTTTTCCACATTATTCATAACTTGAAAAGTATGCATCACATTCTACATTTTCAGAATCAGCATTCTCCAAATACAAACATACGTCAAAATCATACAAATTGGTCCAGTGGTTCAAAAGATAGATCGTAGTCCACAGGAAGCATGGCTTTTCTGCCCAAAACCAGTTCCACAGAGTCTTCTATCCTGGAGATAATTGTGAAGTAATCCAATTATCTCCAAAGACAGAGGCAAAACTCCATTGAACACATGGCAGCAAAAAGACAGTAAAATACAATAAAATACATAAGGTTACATTTATGACATAAAATACAGACATGCAACATATGCCCAGATAGTTTAGGTCTGAGCGCACATTATTACTGAATGGCGCTCAGAGCACACACATACAGTTCAATTGCCATGGAGCCAAAGTCTTTCCCATAGTCTTTCATTATACGAATGGGCTCCATGGCATAGCTATCTGGGGTATAACTGCTCAAACAGGGCAAGCACCAAATGACCCGGCTTTCTTGTCTTTGCAGGGGAAAATCAAGCCTTTTAACAAGGGGCCATAATCCAAAGGCAACAGGCGAGCAACCAGGCTTCTCCAATGCAATGTGGCGAGATTGCTCTCGTCACATGCAGGGGCGTATTAGCCGCGAGGCAAACAAGGCATTTGCCTTGGGCGGCATTTTTCAGGGGGCGGCAAAAAACGCCGCCCCCCAAATGCCCAGGGCAAATGTCTTGTTAGCCTCGCGGCTAACAGACATTCTGGGCGCTGGGCGGCAGTGGCTGCAGCGCTGGGCGGGCGGCCGGCGAGGGAGCTCTTCCCCTGAGCGCTCTGCTCAGCTCCCTCGCGCGCCGCCAGCAGAGTGAGGCTGGGAGCCGGGTTGATGACGCCATATTCCGGCTCCCAGCCTCACTCTGCTGGCGGCGCGCGAGGGAGCTGAGCAGAGCAGAGCGCTCAGGGGAAGAGCTCCCTCGGCGGCCGCCCGCCCAGCGCTGCAGCCCCTGGACCCCAGGGAGAGGAAGAACCCCCCCCAGCATTACCAAAGGTAAGGAGGCTGGGGGGGGGGGTTAAATAAAAAAATAAAAAAAACACTAGTGTGTGTGTGGAAGTCTGTTAGTGTGTATGTTAGTGTGTGTATGTATGTTAGTGTTAGTGTGTGTATGTATGTTAGTGTGTGTGTGTGTATGTTAGTGTGTGTGTGTGGATGTCTATTAGTGTGTGTATGTATGTTAGTGTGTGTGTGTGTTAGTGTGTGTGTGTGTGTGGATGTCTGTTAGTGTGTGTATGTTAGTGTGTCTGTTAGTGTGTGTATGTTAGTGTTAGTGTGTGTATGTTAGTGTTAGTGTGTGTGTCTGTTAGTGTGTGTGTGTTTATGTTAGTGTTAGTGTGTGTATGTTAGTGTTAGTGTGTATGTTAATGTTAGTGTACGTATGTTAGTGTTAGTGTGTGGATGTCTGTTAGTGTGGATGTCTGTTAGTGTGTGTGTTTGCCTGTTAGAGTGTGTGTGTCTGTTAGTGAGTGTGTGTTTCTGTTAGCTAGTGAATGCGTATCTGTCAGTGAATGTGTTTGTGTGTATTTAGAAGGCGGAGCAGGGGGCAAGGTTGGGTGGCGGTTGCGCGGGTGGGAGTGGCGCGGGGGGGTGCCTGAGTTTTGTCCTGCCTAGGGCAGCACAAAACCAGGATACACCACTGGTCACATGTACTATTTAGCACCAAAAAAGATTTACGTTTTAAAACTCCGATGTAACCGCGGTATTTGAAGCTTCTATTTGACTCTCAGATATGAAGTGCACCCCACCCCACTAATGTACTAGTTTGCAGAATTCTTTCCTAAGCTGTCCCTATCAGCGGCAGCATCCTCTCCCTACACTAATAAGACCGCATGTGCGTGAGGCGCTATGCGACTCCAGCTTATATATAGAGGCTGGGTCACATGCTGCACTGGCCAATTACAGCCATGCCATTAGTAGGCATGGCTGTGATGGCTTCTAAGGGCACACGAGTCAAACACTTGGCTGCCCTGCAGCCTTTGAAAACGCGCCATTAAATCGCCGAACACCGAACTCCAACCCAAATATACAGTGATATGTCCGTATTCGGGTCCGGGGTCCAAAAAACCTAATGTTCGGTACACACCCGAACTTTACAGTCCGGGTTCACTCAACTCTAGTAACTATCTGTAAAATGGCAGTTCTACAATGAAGTCCATGAGCTACTAGGTAGAAGTAATACTGTAATAAACCACAGAGACTCAAAAGGTTTTTTCTCACAAGCCATAACATTATTCACACACACAGTACAGCTTATTGAGGCAAAGGTAATTTAGATAACAGCAAACCCCCAGAAAAATGGCCTCCAGTAATTTTGGGCCTATCATTGCCATCAAAGGTTATTCAATATAGAGGAGTACACATATTGGGGCTTCGGCACTGAAAACAGCAGACAATAAATGTCCAAAAGAACTAAATTAGTGAGTTGAACATATTTAATCTTTTGTGTGTAAATCAGGATATCTTTATTGGGACAAATATTATTGCAAGTAGTATACATAACATTTATATCCAAAATGACAGGACAAGTAGTATCTGTTTCAAAAAAAATGTTTATTTTGCATTATTTGTGTGACTGCAGAGGGACCAAGCTATTTGTTAAACTGCTCCAATATAGCTTGACAGAAAACCAAAGCGCTAATAATACCATGACCATTCGATGTGCTGAAATAGTTTTGGTGCTTAGATTATGCTTTTAATTATTAACTTATTAATTAATTATTCAGATTTAAAGATACTCAGCATCGGAAAGTCAACTGCAGCATTGAAGCCAAAACAGGTGAACATTCTATCTTAAAACATTGCTGAAGGTTTCTATAATTCTGAAAAATTGCCCCATTGTTTCTGCCATGATGGAAGAGAAATAAGTAAATATTTATGTTTTATGGTTTAACATTTTTTTTTTCCTTGATTATCACATCCACCAATTCTAGGATTTAGACAAGCATAGTTCACTATGGAAATTATGTCACCTCTCTTACAAAACATCTTTTGGGTCACAAATCACACAACACTGGATTTACATCCTTTTGAGTGAAGATAACTATTCAATGGTATAACTGAATCTTACAATGTATTCTTTAGGAATCTTGAAAAAAGAAAACGGTATAGCTGTAAATTTTTTATTAAGACACCTTGGTTGCATTAAAAAAAAAAAAAAAGAATATAATTAGTCACACTGAAGTGTAAATGTGACATTCTGCGTAAAGCCTAGAGGAAAACCTGCCATAATATGAAAGGTGCTTGAAAATAATCAATACACATCCTTCTTATTAGCTCTCACACTACACTCTCAGCTGACGAAAGACAGACAGATTCCACACTGAGTTACAGCCTGTCCTTGTTGCATGATTTGAGGAATTAATTCAAGGTGCCCATTCAACCTTTTACCACACCCGTGCATGATATACTGCAGCTCAGTCTGCAGTAAGAGGAAGCGTGCGTGTGTGTGTGTTTTCCTTGCAAATATAGAAATGCATGT